>CM057825.1:149471937-150071937 GCA_030068075.1 Paguma larvata
CACACTGTGTGGAGGGCACCGGCATCTGAAAGCCGCTTAAGCCCTAGTGTCACTTGAGCCCAAGTGACATAAGAAAGTTCATTGGTCCGTTGGGCCCAGGCCAGCTGTCTACACCCAGACGGAACTCCACACTAGGACTGGGGTCCAAGGCAGGAAGGAGCTAGAAGGGCAAGGTCTAGGGCCGTGGTGGGCAGGTGGCTGGATGGCCAGGCAATGGCCAGGCTCAGGGAAAGGAAGTCTGCAGGCGGCCACCTCACTGCACCCCGCCCAGCCAGCAGCACAGGGAACTGAACGGTGCCCCTCCCTCCTGATACTCCCCTTCCCCAGAATTCAGCCCAGTGGCCAGTCCCCTGATACCCCGTCCCATCTCCCACCCAGGGTTCCTGTGGTCCTGGCCTGGGCTTTCTCTGGTCCCCTGAGCCAGGGGCAGCCCCTCCCTCAGAGCCTCGGGAGCCTGAAGACTGGGAAGGGTTAACCCTCTTTGTTATCTCTCCTTTTAATCCTCAGATGGGCCAGCGGCTCACGTTGTTCGGAACTGGTAGAGAGAAAGCGTTAACTATTATCTGCTTCTAGCTGACCATCTGCTGTTGCAGAAAATTCAAAACCCTGGAGATCTACTTATATCCACATCGTAAACGAGAAAAGATGTTTTAATTAAGGGAAATCAGGTTAACTTAGCTCTAATTTACAAGCCGCCTGCCTAATGAATTGTCTGGGCTGCTCTCTCTTTGTAGAGAGTAAATCTGAGGATCCTTTCCCTCCGCAGTTCAGACACTAATTAACTAACCAAGAATTTTAGTAGCACACCCGCCTGTCGCCTAATAGTTTTACCTAAAGCCAGCCCGGTCATTGCTTGTACAAATTGCCAATTAAATGTGATTGATATAATGAAATTGGATTGTATTTTCACTTGCCTTCTTCGGTCCCCCCACATTCTGCATCGCTTTGCCTCCCTGTCAAGGACCTGGGCACACACGATCACCCCCCCCCCCACACACACAACAAAGCCAAACAGAACCGGCCCCCCGGCTCGGCCCATGCGTGCATTCCGGCTCCGAGTGGCACCAGCGCCAGGGCTGTGCAAGTTCCCGTTAAACCAACATTTCTATTAGTTGAAGTTAACAGGCATAATCTTGTTTCCAGATATTTATCCACGTACCAAGGGCTGTAGTTACATGTTTGAAGTTAGGGGGGAAAAGTGAAAGATCTAAGCAGCCATTCTAAAAATACATTAACAGTTTCCAAAATCTATATCGCTGCTTAATTAAATATGTTATCCTGTTTATAGGATCTGTGGCTAATTATTTAGAGTCATTTAATCTACTCAATTTGCACGTTAATTAAGCAGCCTCGGTTTGCAGAGCTCGGCCCGGCGGCTGGGAGGGAGGCAGCGCCGCCTGGCGGCCGGCCCGGCCCGAGCCGCGCTCGGCTCGCAGTCTGCGGACTGTCCTGCGCCGCCGGGCTCCGCCGCCCGGCTCCGGAGAGCGCGGCCCGGGAGGGGCTGTCCTGCGGGCAGCTTAGGGGCGCCTGGCCAGGCTGATCGAGATTCGGCTGCGTGGTTTTTTATGGGGATAGGGACTCATCCGTCCACTCATCCGTCCCTCCTTCCGTCCCTCCCCAGGCGCGGGAGACTGTGGCGCCCAGCCCAGTGGCAAGGTGGCGAGTGGGGACAGGCCCCAGGGTGGGGAGGGGGCGCGGGGCGGCGCCGGCCCGGACTGGTTAACTGGAAAATGATGGAGCCGCGCCCCGCCCCCGCACTCTCGGCATAATTGTTTTCCCTCGCCCGTCCCCATCTGTCCCTCTCTGCCCGTGTGTGTTTTGGCCTTTGTCTCGCTGCCCTGTACTGACACCCTCTTTCAAAGACCACTTCTGTCGCCCTCCGCTGATCTCTTCTGCCCCATTAACCCATCGGCACGAGGCTCCGGCAACAAAGCCCTGAAACGGGACCGCGCGCGAGCCCCTCCATTGTGCGCCACTGAGCCAGCGGCCGCGGCCGGCTCAGCCCAGCCTGGCGGCCCGACGGCAATGGACGGAGTTGGCCTTGATGAGAAACAGAGGAAGCCGTCGTGTCGGAGCCGATTCCACCCTCGGTAAACAGCGGACTAGGGCCCGCGCTACCCTTGGCAGGGCCGCAAAGCAGCTGCTGCCCCGGGAACAGCCGCCCGCCGGGCGGGCGGGAGCTAATCCGCCCTCAGTCCCCTTGCGACCCTGCCTGGACGTGAAACTGGCAAGCAGAGAGAAAACACGGCTGGGAGGAGAGAGACAGGCCCTCCTGGAGGCCCGGTAAACAAAGACCAATAACCTGTTACTAGGCCAGGGGCCGCCTTGCCTCCTGATTCCATTTTCCTACCCGAGAGGGAAACCCCAGCCCACCATCCTGGGAGTGCATCCCAGGGGGTGCCGGGGGTGCTAGCTGGAGTGGACCTTGGAGCGGAAAAGGCCTTCCTGCACACAATCGTTGATCCAGGAGGAGGGTCCATCCAGGGGCCAGCTCCTCAGGCGGCATCTAATTTCATTCTGTGCCCACCAGGCTTCAGGGAGGCCAAGCCATTCGTGAGAAGCCAGGCTGCCCTCAGGAAATGCTGCCTGTGCTTCTGTTTGCATGTAAGGTCACTGGAACTTCCTGGCAGTTCTCAGATGGGGGCTGGGATGGGTACCTGCAGAGGGTAGGCCCCTTGCCGCTTGTGGTCTGTAGCTGTGGTCTGTCTTTCCTCTTCTGGAGCAGTTCTCTCCAGGAACACGGTATTCTGACCAGTGTGGCAGGAAGAAGGTAGCCTATTGCTGAGTTGTCCACACAGGCCACCAGAGGGTCGCCTTTCTCCAACATGGGAATTGCGGTGACAACAGGAGGCAGGGGCCCACCAATGCTAAGGTGCATGTGCGTGCGCGAGCACACACACACACAAACACACACACACTGATGATCAGCGGGGCCCTGATGCCAGTCTTCTGGAAAGCTC
Organism: Paguma larvata; assembly: GCA_030068075.1. NCBI lineage: Eukaryota > Metazoa > Chordata > Mammalia > Carnivora > Viverridae > Paguma > Paguma larvata. The sequence continues at coordinate 149,474,898 of CM057825.1, forward strand.
CCCTCTTTATTCACCTGGGGCCTACTTGCTCTTCTGTTCTATATTACAAACGTTGACCCTGTGGCGAGGCGATGGCCCCTTGCAAGGCCATCCTAGGACACACCAAAAGTGTCCTCTGCAGGATGGCGACATTGCATGTCCAAGCGAGGTAAAAGAGATCCCAGGTTCCATCTCTGCCTAGTTACCTTCTGGTTGTTAAAATTAACTGAGAACTTTAAATAAAGAGACTGCATGAGAATCAAGAAAGGACATGCTAAGATTGCCCAAAGTCTCCTACAACGCTGCCAGCAGGAACTCCTGCAACGGGCCTCTCCCTGCCCAGGCCCCATCCCTGCCATCGATGGAAGAGAGCTAATTCTGGGGAGGTCTATTGTTTTGTGATGCTGATCAGATGCAACGGGAGCTATTGTTCCTTTTGGAGGCTCTGTGGTTCCCAAAAGTCCAGGGACAATGAGGTCCGCCTTGTCTCCTTCCTTTCTTTTGTCTAAAGCCAAAGACACATTACAAAGTTGTTCCTACAGAGTCTTTGTAGGTCAATGCATCAAAAGTACAAGTCCTTCATCCACTTCTGGTAAACTTTAGAATACAAACCCAAGGTCAGACTCAGAGTCTTCAGCATTTGGCAACATATGAATCTCTTAAGCAAAACAAAAACAAAAACACAAAAAACAAATTAGACTACAAACCTCAAATGGATCTAAATATCTATCCGACCTACACATCACCTGCAGTGTCTCAGGGTCATGACCACGGTAGGAATTTCAGAGCTCCTTCCTCACCACGGGGTCCTCAGGCATCTGCTGGGCTGCGGGAGCTCCTTCCTCACCACGGGGTCCTCCTGCAGCTCCTGGGCTATGGGAGCTAGTTCCTATGTATCCTCGGTGTAGGATTAGGACTTGAGGTCTCAGTACCCTACGGTTAGGCCAGCAAGGCGAAGGACGTATACTCTTTAAGTAACTGCTTTATTGAGTTATCATCGACACATGATCGAATTCACCCACTGAAGTGTAAAGTTCAGCGTTTTTTAGTGTATCCACAGAATTTTGCAACCATCCCCCTTCTCTAGTTCCAGGACATTGTCATTGCTCCCAAAAGAAGCCCCGTGCCCATTAGCAGTCACTCTCCATCCTCGACCCCCTCCCCCGAAGCCCCTGGCAACCACTAATCCACTTTCCGTCTCTATGGATTAGACAAGGATAATTTTGCAAAAAGAAATTCTACCGGTCTGGAAAGGCATGTATAAATGAGGAATGTGGGAGTAAGGCCTGAAAACAGTCTCTCTGTGAATCAACATGTTCCTTAGGAGACACAAGGAGACAATGTCACCAGGGGGTCAGAAGTAGGGGATGAAAACTCTATGACTGCTGGTCTTTAGCCCAGGGCATATGTTTTAGAAATCAGCACCCTTTTTCTTTTCAGAGTTTATAGCTTTGCTTTTAAAATCGCCTCTGACCCCTCGGTGGTCTGTCTGCATCTGTGGGCGCAAGGTGGCCGGCATAGTGGCGGAGAATGTGGCTCTCCTCCACCTCAGCCCACAGCACTAGCTGCTGACATCTGGGCAGCTCGGCACCCAGCGTGGTCACTGGGGAGGCTCTACAGGGCCATCGCGCTTTCCTGCCTCCCCGGTCATGAACGCCCAATCTGAAATCCGACGGCCATCTCTCATCCTGGTGCTTTGTCAAGTATGATTAGGATTTTAACGCATTTAAGAGGCTCAGTTCAGAAATTTTGTTTTCTCTGAACGAAAAATACTTTCGAATTCAACCTATTTTTAACACCAAATCTTGCCATTATCCCGTTCTTTACAAGCCCAAACTCATCGCAGTCATCGCTTTGGGTTTCTAATGAGTGTTTTCTTGATTTACAGCAGAAATGAGCAGTTATCTGCTAATAACCCGTAAGTCTGAAATTAAAAGGGATACAGATAATAAACCAAATTGCAAAGATCAGCTCTCGTTAAATACAGTCTTTGTGAAAAGACATATAACAATGTTTCCATGCATCAGATCCACGACACCACGGGCTCATCGTTCGAGGGCTGTGATTATTTAGTACCACTTAGCAGCGGCACAGCGCTCGCCCTGTGAGCATCTAATGGACGTTTGTTAATTAATTCTCAGCACAGCCCGTCCAGCTACTTTATACACAGAGAAACTGAGGCAGGGAGAGAGACGACTGGGCCTCGGATGCCCACGGCCTCCTCCCTCCTGCTTCTTACAACTCAGGCCCATCCGGTGTCATCAGCTCGTCCCTGCCTGGTGGTTTATAGAAGCCGAGGTGGCAAGATTGTGCTGAAGACATGTGTAAACAAAGGCATTGTTAAAGGACTCCTATTCCTGCTGCCTTCGACTTTCCTACAGAGTCAGATGTCAGTTATATTCCATCCATCAGGAGAAAAAGAAGAATACTCAAGACAGTCTGAATTAACTCTAAGTTAATGAGTACAGTAATGATGAGTTCCAGAGTGGCAGGCATAGAAATCTATGGAGAGAGGTGGCAGGTTTACGAGGAGAAATTGCACACTGGTTAGAGCCATTAGCACAAGATAGAGCCTACCAGAATCACTGTGGATGATAGCTAGGGCACAGAGGGGATGTTTATGCTTAAATTACAAGTTTCCTCACCTGGCTTCGCATCCTGGCCACCAGGGTGTCCCCAGGCCCCCCTCAGGAGCATAAGAGACGGCTCATTGTGGCTTGCTGTTGTCCTCATTAGAAGAAAGAACTTTCATTTCCAGAGACACATACAACAGTGGGCAAGAACAGTGAATCTGGGAGACGCCAGGGAGAGGTCTTCTGTCCCAGGAGCACAACTGCCCGGCCAGTCAGGCTCACTCACCCTGGTGGGGGTGGACCAGCCCCTGTAGGGCCCTTCCAGCACCAATCCCTCCCCAGCTCACCTTCGGAACCCTGGCTCTGAAGGTCTCTGTCCCTGGCTCTCCAATGACTGTCTCATATTCCCACACACAAGTTAGAGTGTCCCGTGTGCAGAACAGGCCATGCTAGGGCCAGCAGGAGGAAGAGCCTGAGTCTCTTTATCTTGACTTGGCTGGGTAGAGGCTGCAGGACCTATCTGACTCCTGGGACCAATAAGAAGTGGGATGAGGGATGAGAACCTGTCACTACTCTGACCAGTCAAAAGGGCCAGGGTGAGTTGTCAGAAGAGGCCCACAGAGGCCCAAGTGTCCTCAGGGTGTCCCAGGGCCCAGTGCATCCGGAGCAGAGGCTAGGCCAGAGGCCCTCCTTCACTTTCTTCAGTACAATTAAATAAATACGCATGTGAAGACACTGGGCACTGGGCCTGTTTACACTCAAGCGTGAGCTCAAGGCTGCAGGTAGGGCTCCAGCCCTGGGTGGGGCGCCCGCCCCACAACGTGAAGGCCTTCAACAATAGTGACCTATGGCTTTGTTTCCCCTCCAGCTCACTGAGAACAGCCTCCCAGTAGAGCCAGGGAAGAGCTACGGACTCCAAGAGAGAACACCAACCGCCTTGATCCAACGCCTCAGAACTCGAGCAGACACAGAAAACAGAGCCCTGTGTGTGCCTCCTGGAGGGCCGAGCTCGGGGGCCATGTCTAAGAACGCTGTGTCACAGAAGCGTGAACGAGCAAGAAGAGCCGCAGTTTGCACGAGTGGCCAGGAACTGTCTGAGGAGGCCCACGCTGTCACACTTTGAGGACAGGTGCTCCTAAACAGTGCAGGACACACTCCTGCTTGCTTCTGAGCCCAGAGGTTGGAGGCACGCAGGTGAACTATAGCTCTCTGCCTGGCCCATGAGAGGACCCCAGCCCCAACCAGCACATTCTGCATCACAACCTCCCCCCCACCCCGTGCCTCCCCAGTGCTCTGCAGCCAAGGCCGCCAGGAGTTAGGTGTGCAGGCTGGGTTAGTGGCCAGAGGCACCTGAATGAGATGGGGCTATAAAGAGCTCATCATGGGCTCTGGGCCCTGGGGAAGTGGAGGCTGGCTGTGGCCTGGGTGCTGTCAGCAAGTGGGGATCATCTGTACGGAGGTCTTGGTAGATCTGACTGGACCAGCCACAGCCTGCAACTGTTCCTGTCTGCCAGGGGAGGGAATGTTTGGTCCTTCTGTGGCTTGCACAGTGATGCCATTTTTGTTTGTGCTGAAATAAGATTATGAATTTCAGCCCAGAGAGTGACTGAGTCTGGTGCGGTGCCCTAGGGGGCTGCTGACTTCCGAAAGAACAGCACCGAGGCCTCCGGGAAGGCCTGTCCCTGGCCGTCGGGGGCTGTCTGTCTTTCTTTCTCCCTCCAGGGAAGAATGCACTTCTGGACTGTGCGTCTCCTGAATTTTAAATATCAGTTACTCAAGCCTTGCCGTACCATATCTGCACACCACTATTTACTTTAGATTTCTCTTTAAATCTACTTGAAACAGAATCACTGTTGAATTCAGCCCTGTCCTACGATTAAATCCATGAAATCACAAGTTCGATGTGCCCGCTGCTTTTTTGCATGCATACAGTGAGATAAACACAATTATTAAACTAAGAAGTGCTGGGCCGTGCGCCTCCCACAAGCGTCCTGCGTGCCACCGGGGCCGGCCGGCCTGGCAGTGGAGAGCCCTGCCCCAGACGGCATCCTGCAGAAGTGAAACTCTTTTTCCTCGCAGGCAGCAGTGGCCCCTGTGGCGGAGGGTCCTCATGTCCCTCTGACTGCTGAGTGGTGCTGGAGCAGTCTTTCAACCTCTCTGCAGGGGGTTGCAGGGGGAGCTGGCTGTGGGGCCAGACGTCCTCATGCTGGGAGAGCTGGAAGTGTCAGTGCTTTTGTTCTTAAGAAAAGTAGAGGCAGTTTCAGCTTGGGCTGAGCCCGGGCTTCTCTAGCGATCTAGGACTTCTTGAGTCTGGAAACAGTGGAGGGCATTATGCTAAGTGAAATCATAAATTTGTGAGATTTGTCACCAAAAGACAAATACTGTATGAGTCTGCTCACATGAGGTTCTCTGATGAGCCAGACTCACAGACATGGGAGGACACGCACTGGGATCCACTCACATGCAGTCCCATAGTGGTCAGACTCACAGACACAGAGTAGACGGTGAGGGGGCGCTTGGGGAGCAGGTGGAGGTCAGTGTGTGTAACAGAGACAGAGTCTCAGTGTGGGAAGAGGGAACATTCTGGAGACAGACCGTGATGATGATTGCACAGCTGTATGTATGTGCTGAATGCCCCTGAATCGTACACTTAAAAATGGTTAAAATGGTAAGTTTTATGCTATATACATTTCTCTACAATAAAGAAAAAACAGTAGAGGGGAGGGACGAGAAGCTGGTGATGGCTACATGGGGATTCATGCTGAAGCCTCTACTTTAGTTCATAGTTGAAATTTACCATAATAATTTAAAAAATTTTTAATGTTTATTTTTGAAAGAGAGAGAGAGACAGAGTCCGAAGCAGGCTCCAGGCTCTGAGCTGTCAGCACAGAGCCCAATGCGGAGCTTGAACCCATGAACAGCAAGATAATGACCTGAGCTGAAATTGGATGCTCAACCGACTGAGCCACCCAGGCGCCCCTACCATAATAATTTTTAAACTTCTCAAGTTTCCCCCAGGAGCGGCTGCTCTTTCTCCCTACAGAAGGAGCCCCTCCAGGCACCGGGGCTTAGAGGCCCCCGAGCAAGGGCAGGCGTGAGAATCCAGGCATCGGGTGGATCCGGCTTAGGCACCTGCAGCTCCCCACCGCACCAAGTGCTTACTTTCGGACTAGCTCTCCTCTCCCTGCTGCTCCCTGCCCTCACTTGGAGAGGCAGTAAAGACAGTGCACGGTGGGGCTCAGGACCACCCCCCGAAAGCCAGTGGCAGTGCCCAGGAAAACGGGGTGTAGGCCAGGGCTGCTACAGTGGCCCTCGTCTTTGGGGCTGGGGGTGGGGGCGCCTTGAGTGGAGTTAGTGGTCTCCTGGGCTCCCTCTGTAGGCGTCCGTTCTATCGCTTTAGCCCCTTAATGGGCCTTGCAGGGCACACCTTCTCCTCCACCTCCGGTATTCTCAGCCCAGCAGAACGCTGATTTCTGGCAAGTTTTGCCTTCATTTAAATTCTAGTTCTGGAATTTAGCGAAGAAAGTTGGCTAAATGAAAAGCAACTAAAATGTGTTTCTCTTCCCTAGTCTTTCGTTTCCATACTTCCCTCACCTCCTAACGAGCTCTACGTGACTAAAAACATTCCCCTTTGCTTTTCCACCCAGAGGCCAGGCCAGCAGAGACCTTGTAACCTGAGTGGGTCACCATCGGGGCCCCGGGCTCTGCCTCGAGCGCTTCTCCAGCACACGGCCGATTTCCGGTCAGGCTGCCTGTCCCGGGGAAGCGGTTTCTCACCGGACGGTCCACCACACCTAGGATCTGTCCGCTCACTCTGAGGAACAGGTTGCCATGAGCCCAAGGACACCGGCCCGAGACGGGGGCCTCACGAACTCGAAGCTCCTGCTTTCCCCAGTGCCCGCAGCCAAGTGTCTTAGGGTTTTCTTAGAACCCTCTCTCTAGTTATTTTTTCTGTGAATGTATCACTGTATTTTGACATCAGAGTTGTCTACAAGCCCTCTTTATATTGGATAAAAATATCTGAATAATTAAAAAATAGGCCATCAAACAAGGAGAATTAGGTAAATGTTCAAGAAAATTTTCCATGCAAAGCATTAAGTGGGAATGGCTGGGCTTGGGCGTCTTCTCCCCTCAGCGGCTGAGGAAGCGGGGCAGAGACTGTCCCTTTATCTGAGCTTCCTGCTCCCTAGCCTCAGCTGTTTTATTAATTTTTTTTATCTACAATTCTAAACTACTATTGCATTTATTAGAACAATAGGGAAGCTTATTGAGGTTGTATTTTTATTAAAATTTCTATTAACTTTTGCTATCAATGTGGTTGTAGATTAATTAATTTTTACTACTTTTCTAAAGCAAAAAATATTGGAGTTGATCCCAAATTACTTCAAATGTGAAAGAAGCTGAATCGGAAAAAGAGCAGTTCCACAGGCATGAACTGCAGACGCACATTTAGGCTAGGGAAGGGCTGTGACTGGGGCCGGTCGCCCGCACGGTAGGATCTTGCCGGAGGGAGAGAAAAGTTTCCTCTTTGTCCGGGAACGGTTCAGGGGAAGTTCTGCTTGGGTGCTGTGCTCACTGGTTCTCACAGAGAAACAGAGTTGGCTCTTTTTCTTAAGTGTTTTTGGAGGGGTGTATGGTTCCATGAGATGCTGTGGGGTGTTTTAGGTGAAAGTCATCATTTTAGAGTGAACCTCATTTGTACATCCACAGTGTTGTCCAGCCACTGCTTCTGACAAGTTCCTGAACACTCTGTCTCTCTCTAAGAAGCCCCTCCCCCATTTCCCAATCCCTGGCCCCTGGCACCCACTGATCTGCTTTCTGTCTCTGTGGATTTGACTGTTCTGGACATTTCATAGAACTGGACCCATAGAAAATGAGGTCTTTTGTGTTTGGCTTCTTTCACCGAGCATCCTGTTTTTGAGGTTCGTCCCTGCCGTCAGGTGTCAGAACATCATGCCTTTCTATAGCTGAGTGATACTCCGTGTGTGTGGACAACATGCTCTATGTCTCCACTTGTCCGTCGTCCCTCGAGGACACTCCTTCCACCCATGGGCTACCATGAACACTGGGCACAGGTGTCTGTCTGGGGTGCCTGTTCTCAGTTCTTCCGGTTGTCGGCCCAGGAGGGGAGGGGCGGGGTCACGTGGGGCCTCTGAGGAGCCACCAGACAGACATTTCTACTCTCTCAGTCTTTGCCGGTCAATCTGCTCCGCCCCCTCCCAATTGGGAGACTGAAGATGGGACATGCAGAGTTGGTGGCCAGTGACGGCAGTTGCCTGCCCCAGCAGGAACGTGGGATGCAGACAGAGAGTCCTTGGCAGCTCTTCATGTGGCTTGATATTTCCTGAGATGCTGGGACGTGGTTGTCGGAATGGGTGTCCGGGCACACCAAGGATGTTTTCTGGCAGAAGAGGGGTATTGCTATTGGCCACATCTATTTTTTTTTCCCCCAAACCTGCTTCATTTTGAACTGAACTACGTTAAAATCTTTCAACACTCCAGCTGGAAAGATCCAGCAATGCACAACTGAAAGTGAGGCAAAGGGGGAGGAGGGCACAGCGCCGGCCTGTCCTGGGCCTGGGCCCGGCCCTTTCACTCCTGTCGATGTCCTGGAAAGATGCATTTTTACCACCCCTTGGTTTCACACATTGAGATGCCCCAGCGGAGAGGTTAGGTAATGTGCTCAGAGCTACCAACGGGCAAGAGGGCCGGATTGGAGACAGGCCTGCCTTTCGTCCAAACCCTGTTAACTGCAGATGGAGAGGGTCAAGCTCGGACTCCCAGGAGGAAGGAGGAGGGGCATTCCCAGCAAGCCCTCCCACTCGAAGGGAGACAGGAGCTCAATAAATAATAAGCAGATCTGAGGTGGATTTCACTTCCCCTGTCACCCCGGCCAGGGGCATTCTGACCCACAGGGCACTACCACATCGTTCCAGACTTTTCCTGAATATGGCTGTCGATTCGCGGCAGTGCGGCCAGTCTGCAGCTTCTCGATTTACTTCCGCCACCTGGCCGTGGCGTGACAGTCCCAGACCACCACCTGAAGGTACCAACCAGCGTCGTCTCCCTCTGCTGACCTTTAATAAAGATAGAGAGGCGTGAACAAACGAAATCAGTGCCAAGGCCTGGTGCTGAAGGTGCCAGACCGACGAGCTGGCAATGAACCCTCGGGCAGACCAGGGTGCGGCGGGTCCGGGCGGCCGGTGGAGAAGAAAGCGAGCAGGCGGAGGCGCCCCGGGCCGCGGGCTGCCCGTCTTCGGTGCCGTCTCACATCCTCTCCCAGCCGAGCGCGGCAGCTCCCACGCAAAGTGCAGCTGCCAGGTCAACGGTGGGCCCCGCGCCCGAGGCACATCTGGCACCCAGGTGTTTGGACTTCGATCTGGCCACCGGCCAGCAGGCAAGGGTTCCCTCTCTCCCCTCCCTCTGACCTCCCACCCTCGGTGTTACCCAAAGCCAAAGAACAACTTGGAGTCGTTGCCGTAGTGATGAAGCCAAATGGCAAAGCAACTTCCGTCTGAAAAGCCAGGCTTGGTGTTTAGCCCTCTCTCCTCCCTCAACTTGGCCTCCTTCTGCTCATGCCGGGATTTTCAGAGCAAGGGGCTGGGAGGCTCCAAGCTGATGTTTCCAGCACTCTGAAAGCAAGTGAACTGCCTAATTAGAGCATCCGGAATGAGGGGCGTCCAGATTCCACAGAAATCATGGACCAATGGAAGGTGGACATTCTGTCAGGAATGTTGTCAAGAGAGGCTTTCTTTGATCAATATTTCTGTGCTCCAGGACAAAAACTTCCTTCAGGATATGGCAAGAGGGGGCCGACCGGCTAGAAACGTGGCTGGAAGACAGTTGTGTCGCCGCTGCTCGTGCTTCTGTTCAAACGCTCACAGACAGCGGACGGCACACCCTACCGTGTGCACAGGCGCGCAGACTTGAGGAAGGCCGTCACACGCTGCATCTGAAGGTTTCTCTCTCTGAGAGACGCTCATCCTGAGGAGCTCGCTCAATTGCTAGATAACTAATTGCAGAGAACAGACTGGAGCCTGCTGGAGGGTGAGTTACTCCTTCGGGCAGGAGGTGAACTGAAGCTCGGGGCCACGAGGGAGCCCAGGGCAACGATTTGTCTGTCATGGCTTGGAAGCATAAATGCAGTTATCAAAATAAGCACCGGCTCATATTCATGGGACCAAAAATAAATTAGGACAGGCCTAAAAGAGATCAGGCTGGCTGCCAACCGAAAATACAGGGGGCCTAGAAGAGAAGTCTATAAACGTGATCCTGTTTGGTTTTGTGAGGTTCTCCAGGGAAATGTTTTTTAGTGGAATTCTGGGTGTTTGTTCCTGATATTTTTAAAAACTAAATTCAATCAACACATGTTTATTGCACCTCCAGAGTGAGTAAGGTATTGTTTTGGGTGCAGTAATTGAGAGCAATAAAGGCATAAGGAGAACAAGGAAGAAAAAGAAAATTCCAGCGATCACTGTGCATAGAAGCAAGGTGGGGACAAGAGAGGTGACAGAAGGGGACGTGAACCGAGAAGCTGAGGACGGGGGTATGGAGACACAGGAGGCGCGAGTGGTCTGGCACGTAGTCTGCAGGCGTGCTCCGAGAATAAAGAAATGGGGTAGAGGCAACACGCGGAGATAATGCCTGAGAATTTTACAAGAACTGATTCAAAAATACCTTCTTGGATTCATAAAACTTAAGTCCCAAGCAGAATAAAAGAGACCCCTATCTAAATACGTTATAGTGAAAACCACAGGTTACCAAAGACAGAGAGATGACCTTGCAAGCTGTCAGTGAGGGAGAAACAGTTACTGACAGCCAGGGGCAGTGACAGCAGACTTCTCAACTGCAAAATAGAATCGAAGACGTGATGGAATGAGATCTTCCAAAGGCTGTGCGAACATCCCAGCACACAACCGTCCACACCTCGCTAGAGCACCTCCAGGTAAAACGAAGACACACAGACGGGTTCCAACAGGAACATTTACCACCAGCTGACCCTTACTGAAAGAACTAAGGAAATGAGGAAATTCTGGAAGGAAGAAGTGACACGCAAGATGCATTAGTGAAATTAATAAAAAAGTAAAAGTGACTAAGCCTCAAGAAGCACTGACCATACAACATGTAATAATACCAAGGGTTTATTGGGTGCTTAGAAATAAGATGGAAACAAAACTCTGGGTGGCAATAATGGTTCTAGGCACTAGAGAGCCAGCCGGCCGTGAGGTAATGTTGTCATAAGAGGTAAGATCACAAAAGATGAAAGAAGTACGTTTGTTACAAAGGACATAACGGAACATGAAAAACAGATAAAAATTCAAGACTTTGTTGCAAAACACAAAATATTTGAACACATTCAAAACACTGACACGCAGATCCATGTCAATACTGACAAATCGCTGATTTATTTCGTGGACCGTGCCTGAGTACTTGTCTTCCAAGTCTTCTGTTCATAGTATTGGGCACTGTTTTGCTTGTCAAGTTGGTTTCCTTGTCCAGCACCGCATTACCTTCTCCGCTAAAATTCCTTCCTTCGTTAAGACTGGCACCAGTTTCTAGATACTAGGGTGCGTATTGTAACTGGGCTTTGTGCTATGCCGTGAGAGCCATCCACCCTGTTGTTTCTTCGTGGCAGACTGTCACATGTCCGCTGGTGGACGTTCCAAAGCTCCATGGGAAACGTGGTCTGAACATCCTATGCAGTCGTGCAGACCATCACGAGGGCTGAGATCTATATAATATAAAAGTGGGAGTCCTACACCAATGGAGACCAAACTGCCAACCAGGCTAATGGAACAAAATTGTCAAACTGTCAACAATTATTTTTTTTATCTTTTATGGCAGAATTGCCTTATGGCCAATTAGTTATGCAGCGAAAATGTCTTTGGAAAAAAGTGCTTGAGGCAAAGATGTCTATGGCAAAGAAGCTGATGCCGGAAGTGCCAGACTCGGATAGTAACACATAGTGCAGGTGATGGCGTTTGCAGATGAGGCAACCCAAGGTCCTTGTCTCAGTCAGGAGGGGGGGGCAAAGATTCTGGTTAATTTTAGACTGGTTATTCGAGTTGTGTGTTAAAAGTTAAGAGTGCCCCTAAGAGACCACAAGGATAATTTTGTAGTGGTGATTTATAGCTTCATTTTGTATTTACGTAAGCTGGAAAGTGCATTGGTGTAGAGGAGCACGAGCGAGATGTGGCTGACAGCAGTGTGGGGGACCTGGAGATGCCGTGACAGTGGGACGCGAATGAGCTTTGGGAACACGGCTGCTGGGACACACAGCAGCTTGATTTCAGTTGGAGAAAGATGTTGAAAATATCCCCCTTCAAGTCTTCGGGATTTTTTTTTTCCTCACCACCCTCGAACCCTAGATCAACTAATGAATGCTGTGAACACCCATAATTCTCTTTCAAATATTCAAGTAATACTGAAATCTACGGGCAGTATTTAAAATGAAGTTACTGTGTAGTATCCTAGAGACCATCTTATTTTCCTAAACTCACATGCACAGCTGAACGCTTCTGCTTCTGTGCTGTTCTCTTATTGATGCTGTGAATCATCTTTTCAAATGAGCACAGGCCACGAAAGCTAGAACCCAGGGGCTCCCCCGAGCCCAGCTGAGGCCGACAATACCCAGGATTCATGATAACACCTATTACTTTTTGAGCTTGCCAGAATAAATCCTGAGCTCGTCACACAGCCCAGAAAACAATTCCTGATCCCTGACTACAAGCAGCTTCCCTCTTCCCGTAGACTCGGAGTTACCGGGAACTGTACTGTTCTCGGACATGCTTAGCTAAAGTGCGTGTGTGTGTGTGTGTGTGTGTGTGTGTGAGAGAGAGAGAGAGAGAGAGAGACAGAGAGAGACAGAGAGACAGAGAGAGACAGAGACAGAGAGGGGGAGAGAGAGAGGGAGAGAGAGAGACCTCTGGCAAAGCCCAGGGGCTGCCAGCCTGGGATGTGGAAACACACATGTGCTGTCTCAGGGTCGTTTGCCCGGTTGCCCCGGCTGTGAATGTTGGGGGTCTGAAGCAGAAACAGAGGAGAGGCCCCACCCTGGGTTGGCGTGCCACTCTCCCCTGGGCCTCTGGCCAGCATGATGCCATTTACTTCACATTTGTATTTATTATTTTGGAGTTCAGAGCAAATTACTTGACTAGTCTGAATATTAAATCGAGTCTGTTCACATTCGGTCAGCCTAAATCGCTATCAAAATGTTATCCCCTGCTCTCTTCTCTCCACTATGTGTCATCGGAAAGAGTTTACGAGCATTGCTAAAATCTGAACGTGGCAGGTTTCTCCATATATCTGCTCTCTGCTACTATAACTTACACTGCACCATCCCCTCCCCTCTTGTGTCTAAAGAATAGGATTTCGAGCCTTGGAGAGAATGAACCGCTGCCCCCTTCAGGTTAAAGATAATGTAGCTTCTTTCTGTTGCGTAACTCCTCTGCACAAACATGTCTTGGTTAAATTTTCACATTTTAATTAACCACGTTCAATGGCATAGCAAGTCAACTTTCAGGACCCGAAGGCCACTTTACCTTGATAAATGCAGAGTGTAAGCGCATCTTCTACTGTTCCGCATTAATGAAGTTCTATTTGATTTGAGTTTAGTCTTTTCTCCTCAGGGCCGAGCACAGGAAAACTAGGGACCCTCTATTCTCATCACACTCTGCACAGTGCCACTGTGGCAGTTTGGGGGGAAGAGAGAGGAAGGATGTGTTAGCTGCTGGCAGCCATGGCACACTTCCAAGCCACGTATGCACACGCTACCAAATGTGAAAGGCCAGCAGGGTTTGGCGGGGGCAATGGTAGCAAGTCACAGTCACTGAGAGTGTGGAGTCCCCAGCCATATTGCGTGGCCACGTCCAGGTGGACCAAACCGCCAGTGACGAACAGGAATGGAGTGACCAAACCGCCAGCGACGTCACGACCTTTGCTCCCGGAGGCCTCTGTCTCCCTCTTTTGCACCCATGATGACACACTCGTACCAGGCAGTTTACGGCAGTTTCTAGACAGAGATGGCAAATGCCTGTCACGGCCTGTGTGGCTACAAAGCCACAGTGTTAGTTTCCACCAGTAGCAGCTGCAAATCTTCGGATTCATATTTGTACAGAAGGGCTTCTGTTTTTTATCGACTGACATTAAAAACCAATCTTAAAAAGCGACAAAACAGAACTACTCTGAAGAGTGGATTCTCCCTGTGCCCGTTCCGTGTGAGCCTGTATCACGAGGCTCCTGTCTGAGTGGGGCCTCCCTGGGAGCGGGAGATTGGCAGATCGGGAGCCCTGTGGGACAGGCCCACTTTACATCTTTACCTTAATTGCTTCCATGTGCCATATGTATCTGGAGCACTGTATAAACAACAACCCAAAACAACAGGAGGAAGACCACGCTTCTTACAGGGAGCTCCGTGGCAAGTGGGAAAACTGCCAGCGCAACTCAAGAACCGAGCGCTCAGCCTTCCCAGGGGCTCAAGGCCAAGGAGACGCCGGGGATCGAGCAGGCACGTGCCTCTCCTTGTGCGCCGCGCGCCTCCCTGGAGCCGTGAGTCAGGGCGTTGCACCAGGACTGGCAGGGGCCAGACATCGGAGTCCCCGCCTGGTGGGAGACAGCGAGGGATTAGAATTCGGTGGGGCAAGGGCTTCCTGTGAGATCTTTGAGGCAGACAGTTTCAGTAGGTGGGGGATTTAGAAGCAAATAAGCCCTTTGGCCCAAAACTCACCTTAAAAATACAACTTTTCTTTGTAACACTGAGTGTGTTCCTTGAGTCTACGGACAGGAATATCAGCCTCGGTGGCAGATGTCCTGTGTATTCCGCCTAAGAAGCTGCTGCCGCCCATAAATATTTATGGACACCGTAATCCCCCCACATTACAAGGGTTTCTGTGTGCATTTTACTACCTCCTGGGTGCTAGAGTTTGGGATAGACGTCATTTTACTGAAGTGTGTTTGCAGCACTCAGGAAAACCTGCTTTTGCCTCCTTCCTCTCAACGAAGAACAGTCTCTGCTGGGTTTCAGTGGAAACATTTCAGCCCCTGAAACTCCAAGCAGTTGGGCCAGATGGCCGCCAGCGCTGCTGCCTAACATGGCCGTGTTGGTCTGGTGCCCACTCCAAGCCTTTCTTTGTTGGTGAGATTTTTATTAAAAAGCTGAGGATTTCCAGCTCCATTCAAATAGGCTGCCGATCTAAGACTGCAGGAAAAATCAAGCTGTTTATATGGTCTCAGTGTATCTTGAACAGAATTTAACTATGCTCTTAAATTCTAGCCATTTCTTTAAAGTTATTGGCATCCATTCTCTTCTTTGCAGGTTGTGAGGTCTCTCTTGTATTTTGCATTTGTTGATTTGAGAAGTTCATTTAATAGTTAATTTAACAACTTTCTATTGGCTAGCGAACTCGGCAAAGTTTCTGATCATACATAACTTCATAACTTACATTTTAGTGGAGAGGAGATAGAAAGTAAAAATAGCCACTCACACAGAAAGGAAAATACCAAACAGCACCAAGTACGAAGAAAATTACAACGGGGTGTTCACACTAGGAAGTGAGGTGGCTAGTGAAGCCTCACCAGGAGATGCGGGGATCTGACACCTGCAGGAGGGAGGCCACCAAGCTGCACACCACTCCTGGCTGAAGAAATAAGCCAGGTGGGTGAGGGGGATGGGCTCAGTGTGCAAACTTAGCAATGTGGAAGCAGTCTCCATACTGTACCGTGCTCTATGGGCTTTCAGGCCCACCCCGCCACCCCCTTCCTTCACTCTGCAGCCCCACAGAAGGTGGGTCAGGAAATGTCAACCACGGTCCAAACCCCCTTCAAGCACATGGAATACAGTAATGAGACCCGACGCTGAACCCCAGGTCTGGCCACCAAGTGTTAGGCAGCACAGTTTCCTCCTGCTGACACGACCTTCTGGGTTGGGGCAGCACACACAACCTAACTGCAGACTTTGGGGCCCGACACCTCGGGTGGGATTCTGGCTCTGACTCTTCCTGGACTAGACCCCTTGGCAAGTCACTTGGCCCCTTCCAGGGCTTCCTTCGCCATCAACTCGCACTGACACAGCGGTCCTTGGGGGCTGGGCAGAGTATGGCCCTTAGGGCAGGTAGTCAAGCAGTTATCGAATGTCTGATAAAAAGTAGGAATTGTCATTGTTAAATGAGTGTGAATATTTATTTTTATTTATTTATTAAAATTTTAAAAATATTTTATTTTTAAGTAATCTCTACACCCAACATGGGGCTGAACTCACTGCCCCGAGATCAAGAGTTACATACCCTATTGCCTGAGCCAGGCGCCTCTCAGTGTGAACATTTAAATAATTCCTCGGTCAGAAAAATTTCTTTCTAAAATTTTATTTAATGTAGAGGCCACTTGTCTAGGCTGAATACCTCACTCCATGCACTAGCAAACTCCACAGCGGCTAAGTCCTGGTCCAGATCCACATGGCTGGGGTGGGCTCTGTGGGCCGTATGCCACGCCCACCCTTGACCTCCAGACAGAGGTGCAATTGTTTTTCCTCAGGAGATATGATGCATTTGAGAACATGTTCCAGGAATTCTATCTGGTTTTACCACATTCGATGCATTTCCAAAACACAGATCAGTGAAACTGACTGGCTAGACAGAAGATTTCAAAGTAACCTCTTCGACATCTAGCCCAGTTTCTGGAAGACGTTGCTGAATTATACGATCAATCCAAAACAATGTGATTTTTTTTTTAACTTTTTTAATGTTTATTTCTTTTTGAGAGACAGAGAGAGGCTGGAGGAGTAGAGTGAGGGAGACAGAGGATCTGAGGCAGGCTTCGCATTGACAGCAGACAGCCCGATGCGGGGCTCGAACCCACAAACTGCGAGATCATGACCTGAGCCGAAGTCAGTCAGTTAAACGTCTGACTCTTGGTTTTGGCTCAAGTGATGATCTCACGGTTTGTGGGTTCAAGCACCTCACTGGGCTCTGCACTGACAGTGTGGAGCCTACTTGGGATTCTCTCTTTCTGCCCCTTCCCTGCTAGAGCTCGCTCTCTTTCTCCCTCTCTCTCTCTCTCAAAATAAGTAAATCAACATTAAAAAAAGATCTGGGCTGAGCATCACAGGGCCACGTGGGCCCTGTCAGCACAGACTCGCTTGGTGGAGGGCCTGCATCCAGGCAGAGTTCGTGGATACTGAAACCGATGGCTGGCAAACAGTGCCACCCCATGGTACCCAGCTCTGAAATGCTCACCAC
Source organism: Paguma larvata (assembly GCA_030068075.1). Taxonomy (NCBI): domain Eukaryota; kingdom Metazoa; phylum Chordata; class Mammalia; order Carnivora; family Viverridae; genus Paguma; species Paguma larvata. The sequence continues at coordinate 149,491,681 of CM057825.1, forward strand.
ACTGGCTCTGCAAAGCCCTGCAAAGAACACTATGACTAGAATATGATGGAGCTTCTGTGATGCCCACAGAACGTTGCCCTACTGTAGCAGTGCTCCTCTGGGGGAAAAGCTGCTCCCAAGGCACCAGCTGGCCCTTGATTCACTGTGCATTTACCTGTGCCTGCAGCACTGCGCCATGCTGAAGCTGGACACTGGCACCTCGGAGCTGCTCACATCAGCCCTACAAGGCCGCCATCATTACTATGATCCTTCTTTTACTGACGAGGAAACAGAAGGATCAAGTTCATACAGCTAGGTAGGGGCAGAGTCAGAATTCAAACCCAAACATGTCTGACACCAGAGGCCACATAGTTCCTGGGCAGAAATCTCTGGGGAGGGCCACTACCTAAGGAAAGCCACCATCAGGCCTTCTGAATATATACATGATGTCTGGAAGAGAGATGCCAAGTGGGAAAGCCGATTCATCCATCCATCCATCTATCCGCCCATCCATCTGTCCATCTATCCATCCATCCAACCAAACGTCTGACCAATATTCACGAAGTGCCTATACGCCAGGCACTGCTTTAGGTACTGGGGCCGTAGGGGTCACAGGAAGGAATCTGGATTATCCTCAGATAATCTGCCCTAGTGCCACCCTAGCTTTCTCCTTTTGTCCCTCCGGACTAGAGGTGGCAACGGATTCCTGCCGTGTTATCTCGGCTGTCTCCAGATTGCCTCACCTCTGTGTGAACAACTCCCTACCTTGAATCCCTTGGTTATATACACTTGAAGTTGAGCCTGTGTTCCAGTCAGAACTTGACTGATATAAAGCCACTAGGAAGTTGTAAACAGGCCAGTGATGTAATTTTATTTCTGGTTTTGGTGGCCGCTGTAATGGACGATGGACTTTTACTAGGTAAAAGCAGAAGCAGGAAGGCCAGCGAGAAGGCCTTTGAGAGAGAACAGTGGTCTGGACCAGGGTGTCACGGTGATGGCAGAGACGGAGAGCAGCCAACAGGTTTGCAGTACTGTCAACAGGGCACTGGAGGGCGAGCGACAAAAAGTGAGGAATCAGTGCCTCTCATGTGTCGGCTCTGCCAATCTGGCAAATGGGGCTGCCATTTACCGAGATGGGTAAGAATGGGAAGAGGCAGCGTTCAGGAGGAAGATCAAGCATTCTTGTTTGGACATGCTGAGTCGGGGGTGTATTCAGAGCTACTGATGCCCAAATGGGAGGGAAGGAAGACCCCAGGAGGCAATCTTCCCAACTTTGTCTGGGACCAACATGGACCCTCCTTGAAATACACATCTGAATTTCATGGGAAGAATCATTCCTTTCAAAGGGAGCACTCACTGTCTTCCAGCAAATACCAAGTGTCCTAAGACAGTAGAGACTTTGGAGGGCATGATGATTTTGTTGAACACTTAGGACTATAAATATATTTTATTCCATTATAGGTACCTGTAACAATTCTACAGGCAGAAAAGACTACTGTATGATATGCATATAGTTCTCTTCACTTAAAAATACAATATTTCAAGAAACCACCTTTTAGCTAGACAGAAATAAATTTCTTAAGCTTATTTATTAAATTTAATGTTCAGGCTGAGATGCGGAAGGTAGGCATGATGTGGAACACGGACAAAGACTGGGCCGGGGGGCTGACATCTGAATGTCTACAACTTTGCCAGCAGCAAAGGTGGTAGTGGGCACGCAGGGTCTGAGGAATGGCTATGGGGGAAACCCTTAAATTAAATGCATTCACCCATTAACATAATCTCCTTTAAAACCAGGGCCGCATTCTCTTCCTGTGACACGGGAGCACCATGGTTGAGCCCCCTGCACACCGGCATCTCGCGTGGGTCACAAACAACACCCCGTCTAATGGGCCCCTCCACCAACGAGGGAGGGCGGTCGGGCTGGGGGACGGCACGGCCTTGCTTCAGAATCAAAGGCCAGCTCGAGTTCCTGAGAGTACCAGAAACATCTTCTTCCTCCGGCAAACACCCTAACCTACATGTTTTACATGGAAGAAAAAGAAACATGAGCCTTCCTACGTTTCTGTAAACTAAGGAGATTTATTCCCTGTGACTTTCGAGACTGAATTGAAGGCTTCTTTCCCCATGGTTTTTATTCAAAGTAACACATTCACAACGAAAAAATATGAAACGTCACCCAAGAGCTCATAATGAGCAGCAGTCCTCTGCCCCCCACTGTCCCCTGATGTCCTACAATCCCTTACATGCTTCTGTTTACATTCTTTGGGGTTCCTGATCAAAGGGGTCTCACCGCTGAACTGGTGTGACCCTACTGAAAGCTCCAAAGGCATCTCCTAACAGTTTTAAGAAGCCGTAAAAACCTCGGCACACTCAGAGTCAGCAGTTAAGACAACTGCGCCCAGAGATCATTACTTAACAACTTTTTAAAACCAGATAAAATTCACAGACACAAACCATTCCTCTCTCCCCGCGAAAGGGAAGTTTTGCAGGAATACCCCTGATTTCACTACATAAAACGGAGCCGAGCGGGAATATAATAGTAAAACTGTTACCATACTGATGAATCTTAAGATGTGGTTGGCAAGCAAATACATTTCTCAATTTTTCTTCATAATCCTGTTCTTACTAGATAGAAAAAGAAAATCTCCGAGCAGGATTCACACCTCTGAGGTAATTGCAAGAAACACCACAGAGAGCCTATACACCATTTTCTGTTACCTCAAGAGTAAAACCTTACAAAACAGTTTTGGGATATTCTGAAATAAACAGTCAAAAACTCCACCAAGTGAGCAGGGTGTTGGTTTGAGAGGGTTTGGGATAGCCATATGCAATCACATGAAGACATTCTACACTATCTTTCTTTTTTTTTTTTAAGTTTATTTATTTTTGAGAGACGCAGACAGAGTGTGAGCGGGTAGGGGGGCAGAGAGAGAGGGAGACACAGAATCCGAAGCAGGCTCCAGGCTCTGAGCTGTCAGCACAGAGCCGGATGCGGGACTCGAACCCACAAACTGTGAGATCGTGACCTGAGCCAAAGTTGGACGCTTAACTGACTGAGCCACCCAGGTGCCCCTAAATTATCTTTATTACTTTGGTCACAGAGAATATTCATAACGTAGTGTTGAGTGAAAAATGTGGGGACCAAAACAGAATCCTGCACTCACCCACACACAATTTTTTTAAGGCAAGGAAATCCTCTAACACGGGAACCCTGGGTTTCTCTGGGCAGCGGGACAGTGAGTGCTCTTCATCTTCATTTTCTTCCTTATGCGTCTCTTCATTTCCAAACTCTCTCCAGCACCACTGTGTTTACTAGGTCTTTTGTGAGCCACCCCTTGTGTCTCAGGGGAGACACCAGACAAGCTCAGAGAGGCACCCTGCCAGCTGCGAGCGCTGCTCTGTGACCTGCCCAACCCCAGCACTCTCCTCTCTCACCTCCCTCCACCGCCACCGCCTCTATAAAGCAAGCCAACAAACCCAACGGCAACAGCAAATTAATGGTAACAGAGCTGGAAATGTTGCCAAAAGTGCTTCCCTGAGTGAGCCCTAAAAATATCTGAGACGTAAGGGGAGGCAGCCTGGGCCCGAGACAGAGCTGGGCTGGCAGCCGAAAGGAGCGTCCTTGGTTCTGCCACTAGCCCAGCTCGGCACTCGGGACTTTGTGTGCTCGCGGGCAGGATGGCCGTGTCACAGGGAGCGGACGTCAGGCTCGCGCTAAGGGCAGGGCCTGAAAGACTCTGTCTCCCCCTTCCTTCTTACCTTACCATCCATGTGGGCCCCCGATAGGGCTGGACTCTTCAGGAGAGTTTCTTCCTGTTTTTTAAAAATTGAACTTTTATTGTGAGGTAATTGCAAGAAACACTACAGAGAGATCCTATACAGCATTTTCTGTTACCCCAAGAGTAAAACCTTACAAAACCGTACTGGGATATTGGTATGTCGACATTGATACAATCCTCCAGACTGACTCAGGTTTCCCCAATTTCACGTCTGCTCACTTGTGCGTGGACGTGCCTTTAGATGCGTGAGTTTTGTCTGTGTGTGGGTTCGTGTGTCCACCACCACAGTCAAGATACGGCACATTCATCACGAGGGTCCCTTCTTTCATAACCACCTCCACCTCCCTCCAATCCCAACACCGGCAACCTCTCATCCGTTCCCATTTCTGTAATTTTCCATTTCAAGAATGTCATATAAATGGAATCACATAGTGTGTAACCTGGGATCGGCTTTTCTTACCCAGTGTAATTCTCCAGAAGTCCATCCAGGTTGCTGTGGCGTATCAATAGTTCGCTATTATTTTTTTTTTTATCACTCAGTATTTTGCTGAATGAGATTTTAAAAGAAGTTTTATTTATTTTTTTAAATGTTTTTATTTGTTTTAGGAAGAGAGAGCATGAGGGGGGTGGGGCAGAGAGAGAGGGGAACAGAGGATCTGAAGCGGACTCTGTGCTGACAGCAGAGAGCTGGATGTGGGGCTCGAACTCAGGAACCATGAGATCATGATCTGAGCTGAAGCCGGATGCTCAGCTGACTGAGCCACCCAGGCGCCCTTAAAAGAAGTTCTAAAGACTACTTGCCACCTTTCAGACGAAGGCAGAGCTGCCCTGCGGGAGTCCGTGGCACTCAAACATGAACAAATGCTGCGTATCTCCAAAATCTTAATAATCCTATAAAATGATACTTGCCTATTGTGCCTTTCTCAGGAAACTAACTGAATTCTGATTATGCAAAGCTTCAGCTAAACTTATCACCTCTTATTTTACCGCAATTAAATAATCTCTCCCCAAATATACTGAAAGTTACAGACGTCATCTTTATTATTTCTCTTTAAAGTTATTTATACACAGAATATAACTCACATCTAATTTCTATTTCTCTTTTCCCCTTGGCGAAAATACCATTCATTTGTCTCCTATAGTGGCTTGTTTTTTATTGTGCTACTGCTGTAATATATGATCTTTAGTTTATTAGTTTATGCCTTATATTAAATTATGTTCATATAAGATTTGCAAGAAAAATGGCTTTTCATTTTACTTGGGAACTTGGGTGGACTTAATTTTTGGAGGTTGATTTTCAAAAACGAAATTAGTCTGAAAGGTAGAGTGTCAGAGGGAAAAACGGAGGATCTGTGAGACTGCAAACCAGAGGCACCAGGAAAAACCTGGCCTCATCCTCTGCAAAGATTCGGGATGCCCGGGGGCACTGTTTCCCTCAAGGTACAAGGTCGTGGTCAGGGCAGCTCCAGAGAAGGGCTGTCAGTTGTAGGGACCCACTGGGGAGGATCCGGCCTGGACCCTAGGCCCACAGGGACTCTTCAAGTCCTCCCCGGACCCCGGAGCACTCCCTTGGGTCCCTGACGCCCTCCCAGCTACTGTTCTCACAGTAGCTTCTCCACAGCTACAGGTGCAGCTGGTCACTGCCCTGCCTCTGTCCGGGGGCCTCTGTTCACATTCTCCCTCGGTTCTGCGCTGCACCCCGGGACTGAGAAGCTAACTGCCTCTGCCCCCTGGGGTGGGGTCCCCAGAGGTCCAACTCAGCTGGTAGACTGGCTGTGTGTGACTCAGGTGCCCACTTCTCAGCCATTCTTCTCTGCCAGGGGCTGAGGGTTAGACGGGAGGAGTCAAGGCCCCTCCCCGTTGACAGGGCCATGGATAGCCAGGCCAGCAACACTGCCAATACAGAGTCACCTTGGTGAGCGTCAACACACCGACAGGTGTTCTCATCAGTGCTGCGTGGCAGGTAGGGAGACTGAGGCAGAAGAGGTAGTGGCCCAGAAGCCTACAATCCTCATCTACTGTTTTGACCACAACTACCAGTGAAGTCCCTGGGAGCAGGGAGTCAGCTGCAGCTCTCCCCCAGGGTGGGGGATGTGGGGCCAGGGCCTCGTAGGTAGTATATGCTCAGGAAATGCTGCTGAATAAGTGAACAAATGAGCGCAGGACTTGACTAGTTTCGCTGCCGTGTACACGGCCCGCGGAGCTGAGGGCATGTGACCCCGGAAGACCAGAATGGTAGGGTGTGTTACTCACAGGATGCGAAATGGAAACAGCCCAGATGCCCGTCAGCAGAAGCTTGGGTAAGTGAACCTTGACAGGCACACACAGCAGAACACCACACAACGGTGGGACAATAAACCACGCTGTATGCGACCACACAGATGAATCCCAAAGGCATAATGCTGAGTGAGAGAAGTCAGGTTCAAAGCGCATGTGCTGACAAGTCCATTCAGTGAAGTCGAGCAGATGGCATTGAGTGACGGTGACAGAGGTCAGAACACGGTTTCCTCTGGGGATGGCACCCACTGGACGGGGAACCGGAGGAGGCTTTTCGGGGGCTGTAGACATTCAGTATGACCGGGGAGGGATTACACGGATGTACTCGTATGTTAGAATTCACTAAGCTGTATGTTTAAGAGTGGTGTACTTCAATGTATATAACTTATACTTAAACTTCAAATAGTTCCAGGGGTCTCACACCTATAGGAATCCTAAAGATAAGAAGGAAATGAGGATAAATGGTTTCTTTATCCTACAAGAGGGGTCTCAGGGAATCTTGCTCAGGTTTTCTTATGAAGTTCTCATTTAACGGGGCCTTGGGTTGGTGGGCCAAAAGCCTGTAAGCAGTAGCCTGCTGGGGTCCCCTTCCTCACAGGCTGGGGGGCAGGTGATGAGTGTGACCTGAGAGCCCCTCGAGGCCCCCTGCAGAAGACCTGGGACTCACACCCCCGAGGCTGCCAGTGTGAGGCAGCCTTGGCCACAGAGAGGCTCACTGGCAACAAGTGCCAGGACAAGTGGGTACTTAGCCTTGTTGAGGAGGATCCTGGGCTAGAGGAGGGGGTCTGAAGCAAAAATCAAAGCAACTGAAGAAGCTTCGAATAAATAAATCTTTCTGAAAAGAGGATGCTAGGCTTGCCTCAGATGCCGCGTACTGAGCTAACTTCTGTGCCTCCGTAAACATCACACGCGGCAGTCACTCCCTTTCATGCCACAAGACAGCCATGTATAGGCTAGGCCACAGGCCCTAGAGCGAGCAAGACAGGCATTCCTCAGATCCAAGTGCAGAGCTAGAGAGCGATCTTGTGTGGCGAGTCCCCTACCAGCTGAGTTTGTGTAAAAACTGTTCCCTGTGTCCATGGACAGCTGAATAACAAACGTGGTCCCTTCATACAGTAGGATATTATTCAGCCACAAAAAGGAGTGGAGTGCTGATCCGTGCTACAGTGCGGATGGACCTTGAACTTATTACGCTTAGTGAGAGAAATTAGACACAAAAGACACATCTCGCGTGATTCTGTGTAATGAAACGCCCAGAAGAGGCAAACTCAATGGAGACGAAAGGTAGATTAGTGGGAGCCAGGGGCTCCGGAGAGCAGAATGAAGAGTGATGGTTTTGTGAGGATGGGGCGTCCTTTTGGGGTGATGGAAGTATTTTGGACCTTGATAGCGGTGGTTGTACAACATTATCGTATACTAAATGCCATTAAGTTGTTCACCTTAAGATGGTGTATCTGTGTTATGTGAATTTCACCTCCACGTAAAAAAAAAGCTGCTTTACAAAAATCTTTGCAATATTTAGCCATTTGTTCTTTCACTGAATCCATTCATTATTCATTCTTCTAATCCACATCTGTGCACTTTGCCTGTGCCCGGCCCGTGCCAGGAGCAGGCACTACAGGGCTGAGCAACAACTCCAGGCTCCTGCCCTCCAGGAGCTTACAGTTCAGCACAGTGGTTCTCAACCTGTTAAGATTTATAAAATACAGAGACCTGGGTTGCAAACCTGGAGATTCTAGTTCATGAGGCTGAGACAGGGCCCTGGCATCACTGTGTTTTAAACACCCACAGGTAATTCTGATGACCAGCCGGGTCTGTAAGTGGTTGAAACAACCTTGAACCAGGCCCATAAAAAGCCTGACTGTGGGCTTGGAAACATACTCAGCAAAAGCAGGCATGCTGTACCCTGAAGAGGAGGTAAGCCGCTGTGCTTCACGCACAGGAAGGCCAAGCGCGGCTCAGCCCCTCATCTGTGACTCTGGGGTCGGTCCGCCCAGTCAGGATCGGTGTCATGCTGGCCTCTTACCACTTGGTGGCAGGAGTAAAATGGGTTTGACTTCCTGGTGCGCTGGCTAGGAGATTTAGATTCACTTCCCCAGCCCTGGTAGGAGGAAACGAGGAATGCCCATCTCGGAGAACATGTAGTTTAGTTCTTCACGTTTAGCAGTCCTCATGTCTATTTCTGAAGCAGCGGTGTGGCCCTGCGTTGGACACTGCATTGCGGTGCTCCAAATCTACGAAGATTCACAAAGGAGGCGACGTCTAAGCTGAGTTGGCCAAAAGATGTCTGCAGAACCACATGGCATGGTGGGAAAGACAGAAATGAAATGCTGCTACGTGCGACATGAATGAACTCTGGAACATCACACCAAGTGAGAGGACCCAGCCACAAAAGCACACACACCATATGAGTCCACTGACATGGGTCCACAGGCAGAAAGCGGATCCGTGGTTGCCAAGGGCTAGGGGACCTGGCGGTGATGGGCAGTGACCACTGGTGGAGAGAGGTGTTCTGTCTGAGATTTTCACAACGTGCTGCAGTTAGAAGGCAGTGACGGTGGCACAGCCTCGTGAATAAGCAGAAAAATCCCTGAATAACACACTCTAAGTGAGCGGGTTGTATGGCTTGTGACTTACATCTCAATGAAGTTATTAAAAGCAAGGGGCATCTGGATGGCTCAGTCGGTTAGGTGCCCGACTTTGGCTCAGGTCGTGATCTCACAGTCCGTGAGTTCAAGTCCCATGTCGGGCTCTGTGCTAACAGAGCCTGGAGCACAGAGCCTGGAGCCTGCTTCTGATTCTGTCTCCCTCTCTCTCTGCTCCTCCCCTGCTCTTTCTCTCTCAAAAATAAACATAAAAAAAAGCTACTACAAACAAATACTTATTATTTCTGTGTGCCAGGGTGTGCCACATTCGAGGCGGAAGCACATCCAATGGATGAGACTATGAAGTAAGAGATTGTATGTTACACAGTAAGAGACACTAGAGGTACGTAAGAGGACCCAGGGAGTACTTGCACGGGGAGCAATCACGGGGAGGTCAAGGAAGGTTGGCCTTGCTGAGAAGACAGTTTTTTATTTTTTAAAGTTTATTTATTTATTTATTGAGAGGGGATGTGCAAGCAGGGGAGGGGCAGAGAGAGAGGAAGAGAGAGAACCCAAAGCAGGCTCCACACTGTCAGTGCAGAGCCCAATGCCCAGCTCAACCTCATGAACTGTGAGATCATGACCTGAGCCAAGATCAAGAGTTGGACACTTAATCAACTGAGCCACCCGGGTGTCCCGAGAAGACAGGTTTTTTTTTTTTTTTTTAATTGTGGTAAAATACACATAACATAAAATTTATCATCTTAACTATTTTTTGGTGTAAGGTTCAGTAGTATTGCATACGTTCCCAACGTTATACAACCGCCACCACCATTCACCTCCAGAACTCTTTTTGTAAGGTGAAACTGAAATGATACCCATTAAACTGCACCCTCCTCCCCCTCCCCCACCTTCTGGCAACCATTCTACTTTCTGTCCACGATTCTGGTTACCGTGCTTACAGTACTCATGTAAGTGGAATCCTACAGTGTTTGTCTTTTTATGACCGACTTATTTCACATAGCAAAATGTCCTCTAGAGTCAACCACGTTGTAGCCGGTGTCAGAACTTCCTTTTTAAGGCTGAAAGATATTCCATTTTGTGGCTGCACCACATTTTGTTCATCTGTTCATGGGACACTTGGGTAACTTCCACCTTTCGGTTATCATGAATAATGCCGTAAATATTTTTTTTGCTCAAATAAACAAATTAACTTTATTTATTTATGTAATCTCCACTCCCAACATGGGGCTGGAACTCACAATCCTGAGATCATGAGCCTCATGCCCTATTGACTGAGTCAGTCAGGGGCCCCTATTTTCTTTTTTTAAAAAACAGTAGTCATCCTGGGGCATCTGGGTGGCTCAGTGGGTTAAGCATCCGACTTTGACCCAGGTCATGATTTTACCATCCATGAATCTGAGCTCTGTGTCAGGTTCTGTGTTGACAGCTGAGGGCCTGGGGCCTGCTTCGGATTCTGTGTCTCCCTTGTTCTCTGCCCCTCCCCCACTTCTCAAAATTAAATATTAAAAAAATTAGATTTAAAAAACAGTAGTCATCCTAACAGGCGTGAGGTGGTATCTCCTCATGATTTTGATTTGCATCTCCCTGATGATGAGTGATGTTGAGCATCCTCTCGTGTGCTTATGGGCCATTTGTACATCTTCTTTGGAGAAATGTCTATTCAAGTTCTTTGCCCATTTTTAAATGAGGTTGCTTGTTTTTTTTTATTGTTGAGTTTTAGAAATTCTTTCTGTTCTGGATATTAATCCCTCATCACATATATTTTCTGTGGGTTGCCTTTTTGCTCTGTTAATAGTCTCTATTGAAGCACAAAATTTTCAATTCCCATGAAGTCATAAAGTTTGTTTCTCTATTTGTTCTTTTGTTGCCTACGTCTTTGGTGTCACATCCAAGAATTCATCACCAAACTTGTGAAGTTCTGACTCTAAGTTTTCTTCTAAGAGTTTAAGGGTTTTTTTAAAATGTTTATTTATTTTTGAGAGGGAACAAGCCAGGGAGGAGCAGAAAGACAGGGAGAGAGAAATCTCAAGCAGGCTCCGTGGTCTCAGTGCAGAGCCTGATGCGGGGCTCAAACTCACAAACTGTGAGATCATGACTCAAGCTGAAACCAAGAGTCAGACACTTAACTGACCAAGCCACCCAGGCACCTCTCTTCTAAGAGTTTTATAGTGTTACGTCTTCCATTCCAATCTTTGATTCATTTTGAGTGAATTTTTGTACATGAGAGTCCAACTGCATTCTTTTGAACAATGATATCCAGCACCATTTCTTGAAAAGACTGTCCTTTCCCCACTGAATGGTCTTGGCGCCCTGGTCAAACATCATTTGGCCATATGTGTGAGACTATTTCTGGGCTATTCTTCATTCTATCCTGTTCCTCTATATGATATTTTAAGCTACTACACACTATGTTGAGGAATGTAGCTTTGTAACGAATTTTGAAACCAGGAAGTATGAGTTCTCCAGCTTTGTTCTTTTTCAAGATTGCTTTGGCTATTTGGGGTCCCTAGAAGTTGCATATTAACTTTAGGATGAGTTTTTCCATTTTTGCAGAAAATATCATGGAGGTCGTAAAAAGGATTACACTGAATCTTTAGATCACTTTGGATAGTACTGACAGCTTAACAATTTTTAACTCTTCCTACGAACATAGGCTGTACTTCTATTTATTTGCATCCTCCTTAATTTCTTTCAGCAATATTTTGTAGTTTTCATTGTCTTTTATCCCTTTGATTAATTTCTAAATATTTTATTACTCTGATGCTATTATAAGTGGAATTGTTTTTGTAATTTCCTTTTCAGATTATTCATGGTTAGTGTATAGAAATGCAACTGATTTTTGTGTGCTGATTTTGCATCCTGCTATTTTGCCGAATTCATTTATTATAACTTTTTTTTGGTGGAGTCTTTAGGATTTTCTACATATAAAATCATATTATCTTCAAACAGAGATAATTGTACTTCTCTCTTTCCAATTTGGATGCCTATTTCTTTTTCTTGTCTAATTGTTATGACTAGAACTTCCAGTATATTTTTAAGAGAAGCAGCAAAAGTGGATATCCTTGCCTTGTTCCAGATCTTAGAGGAAGATCATTCAGTCTTTCAGCATTGAGTACAATGTTTGCTGTGGGTTTCCACATACGACTTTCATTATGTCATATTATGAGATAGTTTCCTTCCATTCCTAGTTTGTCAAATTTTTTATCATGAAAGAGTGTTGAGGCTTTTTGTTGTTGGTTTTGCCTTTTTTGCATCAATTTAGATGATTGTGGTTGTGGTTTTTTTTCTTCATTCCGTAAATGTGATGCATTATATTGATTGATTTTTGTATGTTGAACCATCTTTACATTCCAGGAATAAATTTCTCTTGGTCATGGCATCTAATCCTTTTAATGTTTTGCTGAATTTGGTTTGCTAGTATTTTGCTGAGGATTTTTGTATCGGTGGTCATAAAGGGATACTAGGTCCGTAGTTTTCCTTTCTTGCAGTGCCTTTGGCTTTGGTATTAGGGCAATGCCGGCCTCATTGAATGAGTTAGGTAGGAAGTGTTCCCTCCTCTTTAAATTTTTGCAAAAGTTTGAGAAGAATTGGTGTTAATTCTTCTTTAATGCTTGGTAGAATTCACCAGTGAAGCCATCTGGTCCTGATCTTTTACTTCTTGGAACACTTTTGAATAGTTGATTCAAACTCCTTACTATAGTCCTGTTCAGATTTTCTATTTCTTCAGGATTATTTCTTGGTAGATTTTGTGTTTTGAGGAACTTGTGCATTTCATCTAGGTTATTTAATTTGTTGGTTTTCACACTTCTTTCTTATAATCCATTTATTTCTGTAGAATTGATAGTAATGTCCCTACTTTCATTGTGATTTTTCGAGTCTTCTCTCTCTTTTCCTTAACCCATATAGCTAAAGTTTTGTCAATTTTTGTTGATCTTTCTGCATTGATTTGTCTCTACTTTTTAATACTCTTATTTTATTTATCTCTGCTCTAATTTTTATTATTTCCTTCCTTTTGCTAGCTTTGGGTTTAGTTTGTTTTTCTTTTTCTAACTCCTTAAATTGTAAAGTTAGGTTGTTAATTCCTCCGAGATCCCTTTTTTTAAAACATGGAAGTGTGTATGGCTATATATTTCCCCCTTAACACTGTTTTTCACCGCATCTGTAAGTTTTGGTATGTTGTATTTTCGTTTTCATTTGTTTCTAAGTATTTTCTAATTCCCCTTGTGTTTCTTTTTTTGTTTCTTTTTTACTTCTGTTGTTGATTTCTAATCTCATTCTGTTGGGGGTGAAGATTCTTTGTATCTTTTAGAATCTATTGAGACTTGGAGTGCCTGGGTGGCTCAGTCAATTAGGCATCAGACTTTGATCTTGGCTCAGGTCACCCTCTCATGGTTTGTGGGATTGAGCTCCACTTTGGGCTTTGTGCTGACAGTGAGGAGTCTGCTTGGGAATCTCTCATTCTCTCTCTCTGCCCCTCTCCTGCTTACATGCATGCATGAGCTCTAAATAAATAAACAAACAAACAAACAAATAAACTTTGAAGAATAAAAATAAAATAAAATAAAATCTATTGAGACCTAATTTGTGGTCCGATAAATGGTCTATCCTATAAAATGTCGCATGTGTGCTTGAAAAGAGTGTATATGCTGTTAATATTAGATAGAATGTCTCATATGTGTCTGTTAGATCTTATTGGAGTATGGTATTAATTCTTTTGTTTCTTTACATATGCTCTGTCTGGTTGTTTCATCCATTATTTAGAATGGGGTATTGCAGCCTCCAACTTTTAGAACTGTCTATTTCTCTTCAATTCTGTCAGTTTTTGCTTCATACATTTTCAGTCTATTAGTAGGTGTATAAATATTTATAATTGTTATATCTTTTTGTTTGAACCTTTAATATATAATGCCCTTGTTTGTCCCTCACAACCCTTTTTGATTTAAAGTCTGGTTTGTTTATATTAGTACAGTCACCTCTGCTCTCTTTTGGTTAGCATTTGCCTGGATATCTTTTTCCATCCTTTCACTTTCAATCTATCTTTGTCTTTGGATCTAAAGTGAGTCTCTTATAGACAGCATATAGTTGGATCATGTGTTTTTATCCATTCTGCCAATCTCTGTCTTACAATGGGAGTTTAATACATTTACATTAAATATAATTACTGATAAGGAGGGACTTACTTCTCTCATTTTGCTGTTCGTATTTTATGTCTTAAAGATTTTTTGTCCCTCATGTCATGCATTAGTCTTCTTCTGTGCTTAGTTTTGTTGTTGTTGTTGTTGTTGCTTTGTAGTTAAACCTTTAAATCCTTTCTCATTTTCTTTTATGTATGTTCTATACCTATTTCCTTTGTGGCTACCAGGGGGATTACATTTAACATCTTGAAATCATAACACTAACTTAAATTTCTACCAACAAACAAAACCTCTATGTCTTTATAGCTCTGTCCCCACCCTTTATGGTCACTGATATCACAAAATTACATTGTTACACATTATGTGCCCCCAACATAAACTAAAAATTCTTTTACAAACACTAGCCTCTTAAATAATGTAGAAAACAAAAAGACTTACAAACTGTTATTATAATAATACTAGCTTTTATGTTGCCCACATATTTACCTTTATTGAGATACATTTCTTCACGTGATTTGGAAATACTTTCTAGTGGTGTCCTTTCCTTTCACCTTGCACAATTCTGTTCAACACTTCTTGCCACGCAGGTGTAGTGAAAATGCACTCCCTCGGCTTTTGTTTATCTGGAAATGTCTTAATTTCTCCTCTGCTCATTTTTTTAAAATTTTTATTCATTTATTTTTGAGAGAGGGAGAGAGAGAGTGCAAGCACAAGCAGTGGAGGGCAGAGAGAGAGAGAGGGAGAGACAGAGAATCCCAGGAAGCTCTGTGCTGACAGCATGGAGCCCGATGTGGAGCTCATTCTCATAAACCGTGAGATCATGACCTGAGCTGAAATCAAGAGTTGGACGCTCAACCAACTGAACCACCCAGGCACCCCTCTCCCTTGCTTTTTGAAGGACAGTTTTATTGAAAATAAGCTTCTTGGTTAACAGCTCTTTCACTTTGGGTATCCTAAGATAATAAAATATTAATTGTGGTCAATTCCCCACTGCCTTCTGCCTCCTAAGTTTCTGATGAGAAATCTTACTGAGAATCCCTTGTATGTGATGAGTCACTTCTCTCTTGCTGTTTTCAAGATTCTCTGTCTTGTGGCTTTTTAAATTTTGATTATGTGTCCCAGTGTAGGTCTCCTTGAGTTCATCTTACTCAGAATTTATTGATCTTCCTGGATGTTTATATTCTTGTCTTTCATCACATTTGGGAAGTTTTCAGCCATTATTTCCTCAAATATTCTTCCTGCTTCCTTCTCTCTTTCTTCTAGAACTCCCATAATGTATATGTTGGTCTTTTGTGTTGTCCCACAGGTCCCTTAGGCTCCGTTTGACTTTCTTTAATCTTTTTATGTTCTGGTCCTTAAACTGAATATTTTCCATTGTTTTATCTTCTGGTTTCCTGCTTCTTTCTTCTGACTGCTCAAATCTGCCTTTGAATCCCTTTGGTGAATTTTTCATTTCAGTTTTTGTGTTTTCAGCTCCAGACTTTCTTTCTTATTTCCTTTTAGGCTTTCTATCTCTTTATTATTTTGTCCATACATCATTTTCTTGATTTTTCTCAAGGTCTTCCTTTAGTTCTTTGAGCACATTGAAGACAGTCGTTTTAAAGTCTTTGTCTAGTATATCTGCCATCAGGTATTTTTCAGGAATACTTTCTATTGATTTTTCCTTTGAATGGGCCATAATTCTCTATTTCTATGTATGCTTTGTGATTTTTGGTTGAAAACTAGACATTTGAATATAATAATGTGGTAACTCTGGAAATGAGAATCTTCCCCTTCCCCAGAGTTTGCTGTTTTCGGTTAGTGTATGTGTGTGTTTTTTCTATTATTGTAGCCTGTCTCTGCACCAAAGATCATGCTTAAACTCTTTTCAGGTCTTTTCTGAGCCTGTGCCTTTCCCTTGGGCATGCACAGTCACTTTCTAATTTTTCTTTGTATCATAAAGTTGATTTGAAGGTATTAGTCTTTAATGTCTGGCTTCTTAAAGGCTTCTTTCCAGAGAAATAAATGAAGGAGAAGGGGAAGGGTGTCAGCCCTTTAAATCCTCTGGAAGCCACCTCAGGTAGTAGGGGAAGGACTTGCCACAATGGGGGAAGTGCAACAACAACTGCGGCCCTCAGTTTTGGACCTCTGTGATCTGAGGCAGCAATCAGCAATTAGAGGACAGATCCTCCATATTTGGTGGATTTTCACCTTGGCTCCCACAAGCTGCATTCCAGCTGCTCTGGAAAACCCTGCACAAGTGACTACCACTGGTCTGAGGGGAGGGGTGGGTGGCTGCTACTGTGCTAAGAGTTGAAATTGACCAAGATCAACTGCAACTTGCTATCTAAGGCCTCCCTTGAGAGTTGGAAGCCTTCAATAGACTCCAGAGGTCCAAAATAGTTACATCAGACAGATTTGCTAGTGCAATTGTTGCCTAGGTGGGGAAACTCATTCCTGATAATTTCTCCTTTGCCATCTTCCCAGAATCCTCCAGGAAGATAACTTTTTGAGAGAATGTTTGAAGGATGTAAAGGAGTTGGCCATGTAGACCTGGGAGAAAAGCCTTCTAGGTAGAGGGAATAGTAAATGCAAAGGCTCAAGGTGGGGGTTACAGGTTCAGCTGCATGGTTCATTTTGTAAATGCTATTGCATTTTTCATTTCAAATTCTAATTACTCATAGATAGTATACAGGAAAAACAATTAACTTCTGTATAATAACCTTGTATCCTGCAACTTTGCTATAGTTGCTATTAGTTCCAGGATATTTGTTTGTGTATTCCATTGATTCTTTGGGATTTTCTAGAATCATGTCATCTGCAAACGAAGACAGTTTTATTTCTTCCTTCTCAAACTGTACACTTTATTTCCTTTTCCTGTCTTATTGCATTAGCTAGGACTTTCAGCAGGATGTCAAATGGAAGTGATGAGGGGGGACATTCTCATCTTGTTTCTGATCATGGTTCACTTAGGTGATATTCATTTTTTCCATGACTCTCCATTCCTGGGAGAGCTGGGCCACCTGACCATACTGACTTGGAGATCTGGATATGTTCCTGGGCCCCCTGTTTCCTAATGGGAGCTACAGAACACTGGATTTGTAGGTCATAGGATCTCACATCACACCTGTCTTCTTAGCAGCATTGCCCTAATGTCCTCACTTACGGACTCCCATCTACCTGCTGAGTATCCTGTTTCCTGAAAAACCCAGATCCCTAGTGGCTGACTCCATTTGCCCATAGAACCTCCTTCTGCCTCACCCCTGCTTGGCGGGATCTATGTATGCTCCTGGATGAAGGTTTTCATTGCCCATCTGTCTGCCCAGAAGACATTCATAAGTTGTCTCTCCAAAAGACCTCATCCTTGGGCAAGGCTTCAACGAGGACTCTACAAAACTGGTTATCCTTCATGGAAAGAAGTCCTCGCTCTTTCCAGTTTAAAGAAAAGGTAAGGAAAGTTATTTGAACAACATATAGGAGTCATTTCTCACTGCTTAGACTTCCTGTTTAAATAGGTACTGGTGAAACAAGATTAATCCATCTGTTCATGCACATAGTAATCAACAGCCAAGTCCTCTCTCTGTGCTATGCTGCATGCATGGCATGGGGGGATCATTAACAAATCACTCTTCTTTTGCTACCACTGTAGCTGGAATGAGCATCTGCATGAAGATGCAGTGTTTTGGAAATGCAGGACTTCTTTTTACATCTTTTTCCACTTCTTACCTTCAGAATAAATCTTTAAGTAGAGCATTATCAAATTCTTCACAGATGCAGGCTACACAAAGCATTCTCATTGTCTGTCATAAATACAGTATCTTTTAAAATCTCCAACACAACTTATGGGCATGTTCCCTCTCATAAATCCAGGCTGCCTGTCTCAGATCACATTTTGCTTTTCAAGCAATTTTATAGCTAAATCCTCCCACATAATTTGTAATAGTTTCTTTACAAAAGACATGAAGCTAACTATGATCCTTTACTGACTTATGTAGCATTTACTACTTTCCTGTTTTTAGAATCCTTATCCCTTTCAAGTGGAATTCTAAAAATATCAGTTAAGCCACCAACTAATTTCTAATCCTTGCTTCTATTAATATTGGCAGAAGGGTAGTTCATTACCTAGCCTTTGTCCTTGCTTGATTAAGCAATTCTAATCTTTTCCTGACAATTTGATTGGTGACAATATGACCAAGCCTGACTGGAACACCAGGCAACCGGGGACTCTTGCCTATGGAGGTCCTGAGACCAGCTTAGCTACAGGAAGCCCTTCAAGTAACTCTTCTCTTTTTTTCCCCTTCCTACCAATTCCTTCTTTGGTAAGAAACCACAGCTCCTATCCTAAATGCTGGGATAATATTTTAAAATATAGATTAATTTTAAATGTTCACTATCAGCAACCTTCACGGTGCAGAGGTAGTCCTCCAGATTTTGTTAATAGCTTAAACAGTATTCTAACAGTGAGGTCACCTGGGCAGACCATGCAACCTCAAGCTTCATCTGTAAGTGGAGAAGCCTTCTCTGATGAGTGACATTTCTGCTGAGATCCAAAGGACTGTGTGGTGGACTCTGCGATGCCCCATTTAGAGTGCTTCATGACTAAGGCTCATTCCTCCAGCTGCATCTCTTTCCAAGGGAGCTTCCCTGGAACAAGGAAACCTTCTCACCCAAAGTTACACTCCTTCTCGAGGGAGCCTGCACTAACTATTTAGTTGATGCAGGGCTACTCTACTTGGGCAAGTAGGGTAGTAGTACCCTCAACTTGGGACTACCGTGAAAGGGCATCCCAGCTCCAGACTCCTAGTGTGCACTCTGCTGCAACTATTTTGCACTTCAACTTCACCCTCTGCCCTACCCTACTTCCCTCGTGTCCTTATAGGTGTTGTTCATTAATGTACCCCTTAATAAGCCCCTGTGGCAACTCTCCACCTCAGAGTCCATTTCCAGGAAATGACAGTTGGTATCGAGAGTAATTAAAGGAAGGAAACTCTAATATGGAGCCTTTGAGCTGGATCACCTGCCAGCTGGCAATGAGGCTGGTGATGAGGACCCTTCACTAGAGGTCATAGGTTGAGCTCCGATAATCCCTGGCACATGTAGTGAAACCATTGTTAAAGCTGTTTGCACTATCTGCCTTCAAGACTCACTATAAAGCTACAGTAGTCATGGTATCAGCTAAAAAGCTAAAGAAAAGACGTATAGAGCAATGGTACAGAACAAAGAACCTGAGAACAGACCACACAAATACAGTCAACTTCTCTTTGACAAAAGAGCAAGGGCAATTTAATGGAAGAAGAATAGTTTTTTCAGCAAATGGTACAAGAACAATTGGACATCTACATGCAAAAAAATGAATCTGGACACAGACTTCACACCTTTTACAAGAATTTACACAAACTGGCTCATAACTTAAGATCACCTAATTGTAGAATCCAAAAGTATAAAACTTCTAGAAGAAAAATAGGAGGAAATCTAGGTGACCTAGGGTTTGGCAATGAATTCTTAAATACAACACCAAAACCATGATCGGTGAAGAAAGACATTGATGAACTGGACTTTAATTACAAGCTTCTGCTCTGTGAAAACCAAGCTAAGAGAATTAAAAGACAAACACAGACTGGGAGAAAATATTCACAAAATAAATGATAAAAGGCTTGCATCCAAAATATACAAAGAAGTCTTAAAATACAAGAAGAAAACAAACAACCCAATTTAAAAATGGCCAACAATCTGAACAGACATGTAACCAGAGAAGATGCACAGATGACAAATAAGCACAGGAAAAGATACTCAACATCATATGTCACTAGTAAACTGCAAACTAAAAACAACAAGATGCACTACACAATTATTAGAGTGATGAAAATCCAGAACAGGTACAGCACTAAATGTTGGTGCAGATACAGAGCAACAAGAAGCCCCACTCATTGCTGGCGAAGGATAGTGAGGCAGTTTCTTGTAAAGTTAAACATGCCCTTACCATGTGAGTCCGCCATGATACTCCTAAGTATGTACCCAAATACACCGTAAATGAACGTCTACACAAAAACCTGCACACAGGTCTACAGGAGCTGTATTCATAACTGCCAAAGCTTGGAAGCAACCTGGATGGCCTTCAATAGATGAACTGATAAACTGTGGTCCATTAGGACAATAGAATATTAGCACTGAAAAGAAATGAGCTTTCAGGCTACTAGAAGACATGGAGGAACCTTAAATGCATATTATAAGTGGGGAAAAAAGCAATCTTAAAAGGCTACACCCAGTATGATTCCAACCATACAAAAGTCTGGAAAGGGCAAAACTATGGAGATAGTAAAAAAAATCAATGATTGCCAGGGTTTTTGGGGGGGAAGCAGGAATAGGTGAAGCACCAGGACTTTTAGGGCTGAAACTTTTGTGAATGATAGTGTGATGGTGGATATATTTAACAAATGACATGCATTTGTCAAAACTCATAGAACTGGACAACATGAAGAGACAACGTTAACATTAGCTATGGTTTTTTGTTAGTAATAATGTTAGTAATGTTGGTTCACTGATTGTAACAAATGTACCTCACTAATGTGAGATGGTAGTAGTAGGGAAAATGGTGCAAGAGAGGGAGTATATGGGAACTCTCTGTACTGTCTGCCCAAGTCTTCTGTAGACCTAAAACTGTCTTACAAAATGAAATCTGCTAATTAAAAAAAATTCTTAACAATGGAAAACTGGTATGGGCTATCAGTGGAAGCGATGGCATTAGCCAGTGCATTTGGGAGGTGTGGGCGAGTTGTAAGGATCAGGACGCCAAGATGGGATGACTGTTGCTGGATGCTATCAATGCACTGGAGGAAGATAAGGAAAGGGTAAGGTTGGTTAATCTCCAACTCAAGGCAAAGTGTGGACACCCCCAGGGCTTCTCTGATGGCACACCTCCTCGCATCTTGCAGGAGGAATCGAGAGTCAGGTCTAAGACTTAATGATATGGACAGCAGAGCTCTGGAAAAGGCTGAATTCTCAACCCCAGCAAATTTCCTATGCCAAGGGCAGGGCTCCAACTAGAAGGAGGGGGACCCTGAAACTTGGGGTGGGAATGACTAGGTCGATACACTCAAAAATCCTTGAACCCCAGGTCCTTCTGAATGTTCTGAGCTCTCAGCAGTGGTCTACTCCACCCTGTCAAAGGCTACAGCTCCCACCTTCCCTCCTGGCTATTGGCTGATATGAAAGCTCGAATTGCAATATAACCCAGCCAAGGAAGAACTAGGCCTGGCCAAGGAAGAAAGAGATTGTATCCTGAAGTTGCTGCATGACCAACCAAGATGTGCCACCAGGGTATGCTGGATCAAGGGGTGGAAAGTCAGATGGGGTAAGGGAGGGTTTATCAATGGAGAAACACTTTGCCAGAACACAGGATTTAATGCACTGGGAGGCAGGGCTAATTTGCATCTAAGAAGATTCTTGGAAGTTTGGAAAAAGCAACGACTCACACACTTATTGAAACATAAATGTCAACTGCTGTGGCAAATGGTGGAGGAAGGAATCAAGTCTCAGAGAAGTGGGCCTGCTAATGTGGATATACCTCACGAGGCTGGAAACAAAACACCAGCCAACCATGTTTCACAGAAGGGCTCAGAGACACTCTGTTTACCAGATCAGTGAGGACTGGGAAGCTGGGGCCACCACATCGATGAGGAGCTCAGCAGTGTATGTGCTCTGTAAGCCAGAGAGGGCAACAGCAGATGCTGTCATAGAATGGGCTCCCTTACAGCAACGGGGATATCAGGATCCCAGAATCATAGATGGCTATGCTTAACCATCAAAAGCAAGGTGGGTGCAATTCTTGTAAGAGCAGCAAGGCTGGAGTGTTGAAGAGGGAGGGAGGACCTGCACATAGCCATGAAGATGGTTAATAAAACCCGATATTCCTAAGGGACAGATAGGCAGTCAGTAAGCTACTACCTAATTATACAACCAAGAGAAGTCAACAATGGATAACACGGGCTGAGGGAAGCCATCCAAGATGAAGTCACAGCCCTTTGCTCCATTTCCAGACCTGATCTGGTCTTGGACCTGTGCCACCCACACTAAGGGAGAACCTGGGTCCTTACAAGGATGAATGACACAAACCATAGTAAATGCTGTCATAATGTCCCTGGGCTTTCTCCAAAGGAGTCTACAGCTAGTGGTCACCCTCCAGCCACCCCACACTGAGGAATGGGGATCACCCTGATATCCATGGACTGCAGGAGCCTGGGTCCGGGTTGAGCTGAGAGCTGTGAGCCCCATGCTGGTCTCAGCTGAGACCTCTCACCGCCTTCCTAGTCCTTTAGCCTCCCTGGGGACTGTCACCTCAGGGATGTGGAGAAGGGCAACAACAGGCACCCCCTCCTTCTTGTTTCATCAAATCACCTTCCTACAAGACTTGTTTTTCTGTTCTGAGAAGCAATGTCTCTATCTTTATGGCCACTGAAAATTTAAAGGGTGGTTTATCCTACTTGTCCCGAGCCTCACAGAAGAAAGGTTGGAGCAAGGTTGTTGTTTTATCTACAGCATGAAGGCACTACCTCCAAGAGGATGTTAAATATATCAGTGGTACAAGTGCTGAGCACATTCCTTTTATATGTTAATAATAGAATATTAACGGTCAAGAAAGTCCTTATTCAGAAAACTGAGGGTTTTTTTCAAAACAAGCTACTATGATTTTCACATCCAAATTCACAGTGGCATGATTCATAGCAGCCAACCCAAGCGAGTGAGCGGATAAATGACATGTGGTCCCTCCACACGATGGACTATTATTCAGTCATACAAAGGAAAGAACACTGACACCTGCTACGTGGTGGATGAACCCTGAGGACATGACGCTCAGTAACATACGCCAGACACAGACGGTCAAGTACTATGTGAGTCCACTCAGATGAGGTCCCTGGAATCATAATTCACACACAGAGAGTAGAAGGGTGGGGCCGGGGGCTGGAGGTGGGGAAGAGGAGTGAGTGTTTGATGGTGACTGAGCTTCAGTTTTGCAAGATGGAAAAGCCCTAGAGATCATTTGCATAACAATGTGCGTATAGTTACACGACTGTACTGCACACCTAACGACGGTTAAGACGGTAAATTTTACGTCATGTGTTTTTTGGCACAGTCAAAACCCACGCGACGGCACGCTGTTGGTGTAAATTCCATGCCTTAGTCCCTGGACAGCAAATGGTCACGTACTGGTCTGCTTCCCGTATTTACCATGCAGCAAGTGATACGTCACGATCTCTCTCGCTGCTACTAAGATGCTCCAGAATTCAGTGTGGCCCCCACTTCAGGGTGCCCCGACTAAACCTACCTACCTTCTGACCCACTCCTGGGAACACACAGATGTCAATACGCAAACTCCATTTGCTTAATCGGGAGAAAACCCAGCCTTTGTGATGAAGGTTAGGGTACAAGGTGGGGGTGATCTTGCCAAGGGCACACCAGCACATTCTTCACACCGCCTACTAGTTGACGCTAGTTCAGTTCAGCTAAAGCCAGTGCTTTCTAATGACGGCAACCTAGTCTCTCTGTATGCTCCTTATTTATGACACCCATGGGAGTCGAGTAACTGTCAATTATTATTGCAGGGAAGGAGGTAAAGAACCTTAAGTGTGTTTTATACCTTTACCCTGAAGGAGAATATCAGGCAAAATGGAAAGGAATGGGATCCTGTGGGCACGACGCTCAATTTCAATGCACTTGTACACACGTGCATAAAGGCCTACCTCCCGCCTGATCATTGCGCCCAGACTGACGGGCTTAGGAAGACGGACAGCTGGCAGCGAATCTGCGCCTGCAGCCGATGGCATTATTACTCATTTCCCTGGTTTGCGCCTGTTTTACGGAGCCGCACTCTCTTCTTGCTGGGTCTGTTTACATCTTGTACATGCGATGCTGGCTCTGGTTCTCCGTGTGCCCGCTCACCACCCCGCTCCTTCAGACCTCTTTCCTGCTTGGACTTCACGGGAATGATTTCAATCACAGGAGTTTTTAAGGTGTGCCCCAAGCACACCTGTGCTCATGGGAGGCACTTGGATATGTCGAGTCGATGACAACCGATGTGACACGTCAACGGAAGCGTGAGGCACACTTGAGCATGAACTGTCAGCAGAGGAAAGACAATTAACTCGACACACAAGCTAAGGACAGGAAAGCGGTCTGGTGGCACAACTGACAGAAGAGCCAGCCTGTCGTGGCCGTGTGACCTAAATGGCCCAATCTTCCTCTCCCAGCTCCCTGCACTCACAGTCTGGGCTGCAAACACTGTCCTAGGCCAGAAAGAATTCACTTGCAGGGAGACCCAACAGACAGTTCAGCTGTCTGTGGCCGACGGATGTAGGGTCATCGAATGCATCCAACCACCCCCTGGCGTGGCCGTGCACAGGACATCAACGGCCCGGTCAGCTCTCATATTGACAGCACTGTATCCTTGGCGCTCACTGCGAACTGCTCAAAAGCTTTAGGCAAGGCCTCTTTTGCCCTCTCTGGAGTGCTAGGAGAGGCATGAGGGTGCCTGGAAAGAAAAGACCTCGGCCAACGGTGAGACCCAGCAGGGGCCAGGTTTGGACCATGTGAGGTGCTCTAGCCTATTGGTACACTTGCCCCTCCAAAAGAAGGGCTGCCCTGGGGCGCCTGGGGGGGCTCAGTCAGTTGTGCTCCAACTCCTGGTTTTGGCTCAGATTGTGATCTTGGGTTTATAAGGTCTAGCCCCATGTCGGGCTCCACATGGACGGTGTGGAGCCTCCTTAGTATTCTCTCTCTCTCTCTCTCTCAAAATAAATGAATAAACTCAAAAAATAAAAATAAAAAGAGCAGCCCAAAATGTGAGATTTCCCAACTCCCTCCTCAGCTTAACCTGGAGCCAGTACAGAACTCCAAATTCCTCATTAAATCCGTTGGTTTTTGCACATGTGGGTGGGGGGAGCTCCTTTCCTGAAACAGTGAGCCACTTGTTCCTTTCTGAGTCTAAGCAGCAGAGACTTGGGGTGCTCTCAGTGCCTCAGTGACTGGCTGCCCGGGAGGGTCCTACGGTGCCTGGGACTCCGCCCATCAACAGTGTCTCACACCCGAGCATGGACTCCCACCACTAAGCTGTGTTCTGGCCAGGAGCTGCTCACTGAGCGGCCAGGGGTGACCAGCTGAGAGCAGACCATCATGCCGTCTTGCCGGGGAGGTCGGCACCCCTCTGCCTGGGACCCGGAGGCCTGTCGGGAAGGGCCTGCTAATTTATCGCTATAATTAGGATCTGTTTTTATAGTTTCAGTTGCTGGCAGAGAAGGACACAGGAGCTCTTTCCAAAGAATACTCCAGGGAGCCACTGGCGCTGCCTGGGCCTCGGCGGGGCTGGCAGGGGCTGCTGCCCGGGGGGTCTGCACCTGCCCCTTTCCGCCCTCCCTCCTCAAGCACACCCCCCTCCCCTCATCTCTTCTTCCCCTCCAGACACAACTCTCTAGATCTATTCACGGCGCTTTTGCAATGGCCACACCAGCTCGGCTCAGTCCGCTGCGTGGCTTGACCGGCAGCAACAAAAATACAGGACTCCTGGTCTCAGAAGAACAAAGTCTGTATGAACAATACTGAAAACGCACCCGAGTCCCCCTGTTGAAATTGTCCAGGGTCAGGCCCTTCATTGGAATCTGACTCATGAAGGCCGTTTTCCTCAAAGACTCCAAGGCGCAGAGCAGACTCGCCGTGGTTGCCGGGCCCTCGCGGTGAGCGCTGCCCACGGCCGTCACTGGCTCTGCCGGGAAGTCTGCATCCCGCGTGCTGAGCCCGCACTGCGATCCCCTTTCTCCTGCACATTCGCCAAAGTTCTACATCCCTCTCGAAGGCCCAGCTCGGCCACAGCACCCGCTGTCCTGCGGACATCTGCAGGGTCTTGTCCGTATCACTCGCCCTCTTGGTACTGGGCACCACTCTGGGGTGGCGCTGGTTTTTGTTTTGTTTTGTTTGTTTTAATATACATGTTTACACTCTCCAAGCAGCTTACAGCACCCAATCCTATGCCCCCCCCCCCGCCCTCCTGGCAGTGCCCAGCGAAGTATGTTGTATGAAGCAGGTCTTCAACAGACTCCTGTCTGGGACGGCCTAATGTCCCTCCTGCGGTGAAGGGCAGAAGGCACGGGTGTTCCAGAGACACCCTCCCCACCCCCGTCAGTGCCCAGCACTAGGCGTGGCACCCCCAGAGAACCAGAGCCCTCCTTTTCCTCAGGGCTGGGCTACACAGAACACGGATTCCTCCTCCTCCATTTCAAACTAATATTTGTGGAAAAAGAGACAATGTTGCAGTCCTAGCCAATATGCATAGATTAAAATAATGAACAAACCCACCAGCCAACCAGGAGGAGTTATTTCACAAAAACTCTGCTGCTGCCTCCAGGATGGAGCCGCCAGGGCACAGGCGGCTTTAATATTTAATGCAGCGATTCGAAGGGGTAGTGAAGGGGCCTGGCTGGGAATAGAACATCAAGTCACTGGGAAATCACGATGATTATTACTTATTCAGAACAAAGTTGAAAACAAACTGGTGACTTTGCATCGTTATTAATTCATCCTGGACTAGATTCTTTTCCCTGAGTTCTCACGGTCCTAAGACTAGGCCTCCTAGGCAGTAACCAGATCGGAGCGACAGTTAAAACTAAAGAACCAGACTGTTGAAGCAGAAATGCCACCGATTATGGGGAGTGGGGATAATCACTGCTACGTGAAAAGGACAACCATATTTCTGAGCTGCGAAAGAGCCCAGGCATGCACGAAGACGCAGACAGCGGACGCGAGCGTGCCACAGCCGGTTCACAACACGTTTCCAATTTCTCCCAACGGGTACAGCATAAAGACTTAAATTCGAAACGAAGTGCTGTTTCCTACCTTAACTGCCACGTGCTCCTCTCCATTTCGGATGGCAGCCTGATGCCTCGATACAAGTGATCACGTCCCTGCACGGTGACACCTCTGTGAATCAAGAGATTTTTATCTGTAGTTACAAAAGTCGAGGGGTAACGTATACAACTCACAAGGCACCCACGCCTCCCTCGGCGATTTGAGGGAAACAGGGAAGACACAGGCTTGCTTCCCATCAAGTAACGGGCACACTTGCCCTTGCTGCTCTGCTTGAAGATACAGCAACAGGCAGGCTTGCAAAAGAAATGAAAATCTTGTTACCGAGCAGACAAAGGCAGTTCCATTTCTAAGTCGTAAACTGACATCATGTAGGCTGACAGAAGAGCTGTAAAGCCGGCTCAGAGGTGCCTGCATCCTTCGGCTGGCTCTCCTGAACAAAACTCTCCTGCAGACCCAGGAGCAAGCGCTGGAAAGCACTGCTAACCAGGCCACTGTCATTCGCCCAAGGCTCCCTGCGGGCTTTGCACCGCCCCCGCTCGTCTGCCCTGCCATCAGCTCCAGGAGACCCACCATCAGCAGTACCGTCTGCCATGGATACAGCATCATTTCCAGAGGCTTCCAACTCTGACCACCCACCCACTGGACCCAAAGTTTCCTCATGGTAGGGAGAGGAGTGCGTGGACCCATCTCAGAGCCGCGGGTGAGTGCCATGTGCAAATCACATGTGCCATGTGATACCGGAGGTTAAAGGAAGTCAAAGCACAGCCTCAGATGCGCGATGATGCTGGAGGAATCATTCTGACAGGACGTTTGAAAGGCCCTCACAAGGGGGAGTATTTCTGCCACATTCTGGATGTGGGCTCCCTTTTCCCTTTTAATTTTGTTTTTGTGTTTCTGGTCATATACAACATTTTGCGTGGACAAATTACCAACAAGCAGGCACTCGCTCCTCACTGTTGGGGCCTCAACATGCACTGAGCAAAGGGTTCTCCAAGGTCCTTTCTGACAATATTTAGAAAGATATTGAAACAGAAGCTCTTCCACTGAATTGTTATCAAGGGATGGAGTAAGCCATGTGACCCAGATTCTGTGATCAAAAGGGTCCCCTATGCTAGATACCACCATGTCACAAAAATATGAGACAGAAAAAGAAAACATCAGTTCATCTCTGCTCCACTCAGCTGCTTCCCATTCTCAATGGAACCTGAGCGAGTTTCTTTTTATTCCACAGGGCTTTTGCTTACTTAAAAATGCGTCATGAGGCAAAGCATAAGCCACATCTCCTGTAGTTTACCTTATGATCACTTTCTGGAATTAAAACCTTTCTAGCTGACTTTGTGTCTATGAAATATTTATGCTCTGCTCACATGTCTAAGGGAAAACAGTTTGATTTTTGTTGGCAACTTCGACTCAAAGTAATACACCTCCCTCTGTGACTCTCAGATTCACAGACCCAAAGCCTTTGCTGAGACCTAAGGATGACGTTGGTTAGAGGACAGAGCACTCTACCTGGCTGTCACCTGCAGCAGTGACAACAGGATTGGTGACCCGATTCCGCAGGTCTTTGCTCCGAGAACTCCTAAGACAGTTCCTAGTAGGAAAATAGGGCTAACTTGACTTCACATCACCAGTGTATTCATTATGAGGCCACCACATGCAAACGTATATGTGGCCACTCAGAATTTAAGGAGACACATTTCCTTCCCATAAGGTTGCACTGAGACACTTTCTGTTTCTCCCTGAGAGTCCTTATGGTAAAGCCCTGATGTCATTAGAGCATCTCTAATTTTATCCCTGAGGGAGCCTGCCTAACATGATGAGGTGCATAAGCATCATCTACAAAGGGTTAAAGGGCACAGTCCTTGTCCTCAGGGGGCTGATGGTCTAACACCTTGACCACCTCCCCTGCGGGAGCAGTCACAACTGACCTTTAGACAAGCAAATTCTGATACGTACTCCCTCGTCCAGCCTAACATCTGACCTCTGCCACCACCCGATGCCCAGTCCTTGCTCCTCTTCAACAACCGTTTTGCTTCTCCCCTTCTGGACACCTGCTGGGACTGTACTGCCTAGCCCCCTGCTTGGCTCTGCGACTGGCTTAGCCAGTGAGATCTGAAACTCCCAGGCAAGAGGATCTAAGCTCAGTGTGAGGCCCCCGTGGCCACCTTTTTTCTTTCTGCCAAGGCAACTGACAAGACTTCCAATATTGATTGCTCTGTCATCTCAGGCCTTAAAGCTGAGGACCGTGTGGAGCAGAGCTTGTATACACATCAGGGACAGGACATGTGAGCAGGAAATAAATCTTTGTTGGTTTCGACTGCATTGATTTTGGGATTGTCTGTTATACAGCACAACCCTGAGTATCCTGAATGCTGCACGATGATAAGGAAAAGACTTTCCTAAAAGTCATAAATATCCATGTAGGCTTCTGGTCCCCATGTGAATTCAGGAGAGCACCTGGCACCACCTGTCACCTGTGGCCTCTCCTCCAGGCTGCTTTAGCGTCCTTTCCCAATCCTGCCATAGGTCCTTTTCTGTTTCCTCTTCCTCCTGTGACCTATCTGCAGGCCCTCCTCAGGCCCAATTCTGGCTACTTCTTCCTCTCTGGGACTTTATCCATTGTCTTGACTTTAAATAGGATTCCAATTCTAATCCAGTGTTCTCTCCATTCATACGGCTTGTCCGCAACTCAACATGACCCAAACAAGTTTGCCTCATCTCCAAACTGCTACCCTTGGTAACCTGTCCATTTTTGCTGCTTCTGCTTTTCCATCCTTGAACTAGCATGCCTGCTTCTTCTCTGTCCTTCATGCCCAATTTGCCAAGAAGTTTCCTAGTTCTTCTTGCTTTTTCACCTGCTTTCTGAATATATCCCTTTCTTTCCACCTCCATCACACCAGCACCTTCAAGAGTCAGGACTTCAGTAATACAACCCTAGCTCCGCTCTGAACCTCTCAATATATCCTGCAACTCCCTCCCAGATTTGTCTCCGCAAATGTCCATCAGATGTATCAATTTCTTGGACAGTATTCTGTATCTCTTACCAGTCAAATGAAGTTCAGGTTTCTCCACCTCAAATTCTGAGTCTTCTGTCTTTATCTAGTGAGCTTGACTTCAAACTTTGTGCTTTACTCTTTCTGTTTCTCTCCCTTTCCCTGAGTTGCCAGCGCATAATGAATATTGGACACCTGTTGCTTTCACGATTCCAGCATTCTTCTCCCTTCTTCATCTGGTAATGGCACAATGACTTTGGAGTACTGTCTCTCACCCATATCGTGTGATTCTGGCAGGGCCAGCAGCCAGAGGTCATAGAACAGAAATTTGTTTATGGTGACCTTGTGCCCCAGTTTTCCTATCGGGGTCCTAGGTTATGCCTGTTGTCCCAATAAAACTATTAGTAGCATCCCATGTCTACCTTCAAAAGCGTCTCAGTTAGGTGGATGTGGAGTCACCCTACACATGACCCTAGAAAGCCTATTAGAATCCATCTGTGGGATCATGACACACATGCTGCAAAAGAGATATTTATTCTGGTGGCCAACCGTAGCCCAGGTTGCTGGCGCTATGTCTTTGTTACAGGAAGAGCCTGCTCTGCAGTGGAACAGAGAGGCCAGCATTCAGAGGTTAGAACCTTGTCTGAATTCCTGGATCCAGGTACATCTCATGACTAGGAGCCAATAAATTCTTCTGGGAAAAATCTAGTTTGAGGTGAATTCTCGTCACCTGCAACCAAAAGTCCTGGTGGACATATGGCTTGGCTTCAGCAGTCTCCCCCCTTGTCCATGTCCTCTATCTTTAAGGGCTTGCCAGAGTGCCCCTCATCTATCTAGGAAAGGAAATTTTCCTAGATACTCCAGCCCAACTTTTTCTGGCAGATGCTGATCTGGAAAGATTTTATTCTCTGAATTCTCATCATGATTACAGCCTTATAAATACAGTGTTTACCGTCAATGTCCAGTTGTTTCAGGATGTGGGCTTTTTTTCCTCCAAGACCAAAACTATAAGCTCCTAGGAGAAGATAGGGACCCCATTTAATCTTTTCTCATATTTTCTTGAGGTCTAACAGGGTGCTGTGTACACAGAAGGCACCCAACAAATATTTGTTGAGGATATGAGTTACAAATGTAAAGGTAATATTGACTACGTGTCTGAGCAGAAGAGAGAGTATCCGGTGGAAAGAGGGCAGTGGGACATCACCTACTGAGCCAGGCTAGGCCACCAGGGTGGACCAGGAGAGTGCACTTCACCGTCTTTCTTTTGGGGAAAGAGCTTCTCTGCTTCTTTCACCCAGACTCCATGCCTTCGCCTTATCCTCTTTAGCCATTTGTCTGACTTCCTCCTCTGCCTCTGGGACCATTCTAGGACAATGGTGACCTCCCCATCACTAACCCTAACAGACACTTCCAGCTTTTGTCTTATTCTCTGAGCAGCAGGAGCTGGTTAGCTAGTTCTCCCTCTTGAAACTTCCATCTTCCCTTGGCCTCAACAATGCCTCTCCTTCCTTATTTTCCTCCTGAGTTTTCCGGTTGGTCGTTCTCAGTCTGGTTTTCCAGCGCTGACTTTCCCAAGGCATAGGCCTGCATCCTCTTCTCCACATCTTTTCCTCTCCTAGACAATCTCATCAACACACTGTATGCTGATGACTCAAAGCTTTACTTCCCAGGCCAGACCTCTTCTCTTGAGTTCCAGATGCATGTACCCAGTCACTTACTCACCTACTTTTCTCTTTTGTCTCATAGCTGATACGTCCTGAATTGAAATAATTATTTCCACTTATTGGTAACAACATTTGTGGTTACCAATAGCAGGAAAAACAACAAAAAATTGCCTTTAACGATAAGGATGTGTTAGCTCATATTACAAGAAATCCAGGGGCAAGGAAGCCATCAGTGGTTCAACACCACCGTCACAACCCGGCTTCTTCCACTTTCTGCTCAGCCCGCTCAGCATAAGGACATGGTCCTTAACCTTGGCCCCTCACGTTAGCGAAAAGGCTTCTATTTCCGAGCATCCTCAAAATACCTTCCAGAAGAGGACTTTGTCCTAATGCATATCTCTTTTTGATTAGGGAGGAAATCCTTTCTCCAGAAGCCCTCTCCCCCTAGAAGACGGATCACATGCTCATGCCCTACGTACAAGGGAAGCTGTGAAGGTAAGGTTTCTGCATTTCCCGTGGTCATTGTTATTTCTTACCTAGACAGCAGTAACAGATTATTTGCTCTCCTACTTCTGCTCCTGCCTCTCCTCAATCCATCCTGCACATACTGCAGCTGAACAAATGTTTTAGAGTACTATGCGTGTCTGGGTATGATGTCAATGTGTTTTCTCTTCTCCATTATTGAGAAGCTTTCCATCATCAGGACTAGGCCACGAGATGACACTCATAGCTGCAAAGAAGGGTCTGCCTGAAGAAGCTGCTGCTCAGTTCGGAGTTTTAAACCTAAACTTTTTTAGAGCTCATAGCAAGCCATAATCTCAAAAGCACAGCTTTTAAGAGAGAAAAAAAGGAGCCATGAGCCAAAGCTTCAGAGACTTACCCTAGAGCAAGAAACCCAAAGATAACACATGAGAGAAATTTCTTGCAACATCAGGAGAAAATACTTTCAGGGCTGGGGAGACGTTTGAAGAGCTTTGAAAGGGAAGACACCTGCCTGGGTCTCTGAGAATGGACCGGATGCTCATCCTACAGCCCTCAGTTGAGATGGCAAACAATTCAGATGAGTAGAGGAATAATTTGAAAGCAGACGGGTCCCTGCCTGGTTTCCCCTTTCTAGCTCTTCTCTAGAAGAGACACTTCTCCGTGCCCATGCAGGGAGAGTGCAGGAACGGACTCCTGGGATGTGGTCAGGCAGGTAGAAGACCTGAAGTGGTGCCTCTAGAGCTAGAGGAAACTCCCAAATCCCCTTGTGCACTGGCATGGGACCCTGAGAGGGTCACTGAAACAGATGTAACCTAGGGTCTGTACAGGCTGACACTGTACATAATGAGCTCTTGATGAGAGGCCAGCAGCAGCAAATACTGGCACATGAGCAGAGGTGGTGGGACAGGTCTACCACAAGCAGGGGCTAGAGAGGAACTGGATGGCATGTACTCAGAGTCTCTGCTGCCATGAGGTTTTCCATCCAGCTTCTCCAAACCCAGATGCCACTGAAGGAGAAAGGAGGGAGGAGTTGTAGGAAGACGCCTTGGAATGACCAAGATTTGAGCCCAACAGTGAATTACCAGACAGATGACAAACAAAAACAGTGCAGGCTGGGCTATGCTAATGAGTGAGAACAGCTGCCTGCACACAGCAGTCTGGGGGATCCAAAGCGGAGTTCCATTTTACAACACAGAGAATGTTGGATATTCTTTGTACAGCTGTGTGAAGTACGTATAAATTTTGTTCCCTGCCCACTCCTCAAGGCCAGTCTTTAAAAGTTTTCTATAATATCTCTTTGCATTCAAGAGAAAGTCTGAATGGTCTGGTCCCTGCCTGCCTCTCCACCCTCATCTCCAGCTAGTATAGGTGGCAAAGGAAGAGTTATAAACACGGATGCAGGAGATTGGGTTTCAAACACTTTTGTGCTTCAGTTTCTCTACATTTAGAGATCAGAAGAGTGAGCTGTTGGTGAAGAACCCTGGCATCCCTTGATAGAGAAACATAGAGCTGGACGTGCACTGCAGCCTCTTCATTTGAAGTAGACTTCTTGAGGTTTCCTAACCAAGGCTCCGAGGTCTGCTTCCCCTTCCCTGTGGAGCATCACGAGTGTTACAAGGTCCTTCCTTTCCTGGTGACCTCAAGGCACTTCTCGGAGGACATCTTACGAAGCCCTTAATCTTAATATGGTAAGAACCTTAGAGGTAGGAGATCACTTCTGCTTGATGGCAACTCTTTGTATGAATGCAGACTTCAGTCAATGGCAAAGTGGCACTTTAAAAATCTGACTTGATAATCTTCTGTTCCCACAACAGTTTGGTGCGGTCTTAGCCAGATCAGGACCAAAAAGAAGAGCACAGGCAGACCCGGTGCACTCCTGGTAAAGCTCCAGGGTGGTCCACTTTCACATCTTCCCCTGACATTCCCCACGTGCCAGGCCATGCTGTGGGCAAATTCTCGTTCTCAGAAGGCAGGCAAATGGCCATCCATTTGTGTGCGCACATATGATTGTGTGTGTCTGTATCTTGGAATGGGAGGGAGTAGTGTCCAACCACTTATATTTCTTCTTTGGTTAAAGTCATTTATGAATCTAGTTGTTCTGAAAATATTTATTCAAAATTTGGATGTTTTTCATTAAATGTTTTCTGACATTTCAAAAAGGAAAAAAAGTATAACACTGAGAAATTTTAACATCTTACTTTTATTTTGAAGAATCTTGGTTTTCCTTTTTTTTTTTTAAACATAATTTATTGTCAAGTTAGCTAGCATACAATGTATACCGTGTGCTCTTGGCTTTAAGAGTAGATTCCCACGATTCATCAAGAATCTTGTGTCTCCTAATGGCAGTCCACTACCTGTGGTAGGGAGAATAATGTTCCCCCCACCATGTTCATGTCCCATGCCCTGGAACCACAAATCTGTTACTTCACGTGACAAAAGGGACTTTGTGATGTGCTCATGCTAAGGATCCTGAATGGGGAGATAATCCTGATTTGCACAGCAGGCTCAATGCAATCCTTTCATGTGAAAGGGGGAGAATGAGAGTCAGACAAGGAGATGTGGCAATGGAGGTGGAGGTTGATGTGATTGGCCAAAGAATGTGAGTGACCTTCAGAAGCTGAAAAAGGCATGGAAGGTATGTCCTACAGCCCCTAGAAGGAATACTGTCTTTCTGACACCTCGATTTTAAGCCTGTGAGATACATTTTTGATTTCTGACCTCCAGAACCATAAATTTGTGTTGTTTTAGGCCACTTAAGTTGCAGTAATTTGTAAGAGCAGCAATAAGAAATATACTACCAAGTGCAAAATTATGAATCTGTAGCATGGCATATTTGATTCCATGCAAGAATTTGATTTCTGCTCTAAAACTTAATAGTTAATGTAAATATAACATAAAACTTTACATTTCAGTGTGTTACAATTGGTTCTAGCAAGATTCAAATAACCTGGGAATACATGGATCTAAAGACATTTTGGGGTGCCTGAGTGAGTGGCTCAGTCAGTTAAGCATCTGACTCTCGATTTTGGCTCAGGTCATGATCTCAGGATTTGTGAGTTCGAGCTCCACATCAGGCTCTGCACTGACAGTGCTGGAGCCTGCTTGGGATTCTCTCTCTG
Source organism: Paguma larvata (assembly GCA_030068075.1). Classification (NCBI taxonomy): domain Eukaryota; kingdom Metazoa; phylum Chordata; class Mammalia; order Carnivora; family Viverridae; genus Paguma; species Paguma larvata. Next base: position 149,526,553 of record CM057825.1, read on the forward strand.
CCCCTCCTCCATTCTTGGATGCACTCTCTCTCTCAAAATAAATGAAGTTAAAAAAAAAAAAAGACTTTTCATTTCAACATTTGGGATAAAATTTACAGGAAAGGGAAATATCTAACCTACTTTCCTGATTAATACTACATACATGATTTTTTACCCATGAATAATAACAATCTTAAAAGCTTATATTTGTATTTATGCTTCCTTAGTAAATTGTCTTCTTTTAAAGAAACCTTCTGGAAGAAAACTGATTGGCACTGGAAGAAGTGGGGAGAGACGAGTTCATGGAGAAAATGCCTACAATCGCTCAAGGTGCTGAAGGAGTCTGCGCAAAGAAGGTGGAGTGACAGCCAGAGTGGTCTGTTACATCAAGCAAATTAACAGACAAAAAAACAAGAAAATAGAATAATTAGGGGCATCCGGGTGGCTCACTTCGTTGAGCATCCAGCTTCAGCTCAGGTCATGATCTCACAGTTCGTGAGTTTAAGCACCACATCAGGCTTTTGGCTGACAGCTCAGAGCCTGGAGCCTACTTCAGATTCTGTGTCTCCCTCTCTCTCTGCCTCTGCCTCACTCTCACTCTCTCTCTTTTTCTCAAAAAATAAACATTAAAAATAAAAAAAAAATAGAATAATGAAACCCAGGTTTTTTATTGCTGGAGGAGTTATTTATAAACATGAAAAGAAAAAAGAATTCAAAAAATCCTGAGGTGTTGGAGTTAAAGCTAAAAACATGGATGTTTTACTAAAAAATACATACACAAGTACAAACAGTTATAGACATGTATGTATATATGAGCAAATATACATACATTTCCTGGCCCGTGTCCACTGAGAAAGCCTAGAAGCAATGACACCCTTGTAGCAATAGGCACAACACACTCATATCTTGATTTCTAAATACCATCCTCCACTAAAAAGGATCAATGTTTCTTGGAGAAATGGCTGATTCCAGGGCTGTAGCAGGAAGAGTCAAAATGAGCCTGGGGCATTGTGTGCCAAAAGGCAAGGAAGGGAGCAAAGAAGGACAGGGACATATCAAAAGGACTCAAGAACCAGCTGGACGGGGCTCTCTGGCCATCAAAATAAATAATAACAGCAACAGGGGTACCTGAGTGGCTCAGTTAAGCAACTCTTGGTTTTGGCTCGGCTCATCTCATCTCATGGGTTGTGAGTTCAAGTCCCAGGTCGGGCTCTGTGCTGAACGCACGTTGGGATTCTCTCTCCCTCTCTCTCTGCCCCTCCCATGTGTGCTCTCAAAAATAAATAAACCTAAAAAAAAAATGACAGCAACAGAACATGACCACTGAATAAAAGAGAAATCCACAAATATATACTGATATAAATGGACAAAGAAACAAAAGGGAAATATCTCCCTTATAGGATGCCAAATAATAAATGTAAAAGGAATGAAGGAAATTTTAAAAAGCATTATTTGGGTGGCACCTGGCTGGCTCAGTCTGTGGAGCATGTGACTCTTGATCTTGGGGTCATGAGTTCAAGGCTCACATTGAGTGTAGAGCTTACTTTAAAAAAAAGGAAAAAGCACTATTTGGCAATGATCATAGTGACCCAGACAGAAGTCACTGATACAGCTAAAGGCTGCCAGGCAAAGGCTGATGAAAAATAATGGTGGAATCTCAGAATATCTCCCTACAAAACACTAACCGATTCATAAGTGAAAAAAAGGAGAAACCTAGCAGCCACCCACACGACTAAGTAATCAAGGTGAATATGACCCACGGTAGGATGGGCTGTGGCACGGCACCATTCATGTGGCACTGCTATCAAGAAACATGACCTGAATCTGGTCCTGAGGAAACATCCATGGACCCTGAGTCATCTCAGTCATCTCAAGAGAAACCCGTGGTCTTTAACAAAAACCATCAAGAACAAGACGGATGGAGGACCTGTCCCAGCAGGGAGGAGACTGCACATGTGATCGTGGATGGGACCCTGGAGCAGAAAAGAAAAAGAGACGTTGACATAGTTGGCAAAATCCAAATGGGAGTCTGTTGATTGGATCTTAATATTGTTTGGATACGGATTTCCTCACGCGGACGGCTACAGAATGGTTATATAGGAACGTGTGCTTTTAGGAACATACACACGAATATTCGGGGGTGAAGAGGCATGATGTCTAGAGCATACTCTCAAACGGTTCAGAAAAATGGGTACGTACACGTCCATACGCACACCTCCCCCCCGCCCTGAGATTCTTATTTGCAGATTCCACGTTTGTGAATGTGCCTATCTGCTAAATTTACTTAGACTCCAACATCAATACTTGTGTACTTCGACAGTTATTCGCGGACATGTGCAGAGTGGTGAAAAACCTGAGCTGCCTGAGGAACACACTTCCTGCCGAGGTCACACAGGATGACACCTGCCTTCTTTCATGTTTCGCCTCCGATACAATAAACATGCGTCCATTCTGCAGCCTATATAGTGTCATGGTCGTCACATTTTTTGCTTTTTAGTGGCGATCTTGCTGTTTAAAGTGACCCCCAAGCTGGAGCTCAAGCGCCGTCCAGTTTCCTAAGCACGGGCGGCTGGGACACACCTTACGGAGATCAGCGGCGGACAGCCCGGCTTCAGGCATGAGTTACAGTGCTGCTGGCCATGAGTTCGATGCGAACGAATCAACAACACATCAACACAAGTTGTCTTCAAACAGAAACACATGCAAAACAAGGTTAGGGACTGATGGCTGGATGTGACCGCAGGCTCCCGCTGAAGTTAACCCGGTAGCCCTGAGAGCATCCGCTGATTCGGTTTGCTGGGACATCACAAAGCCATGCGCTCCAGAGAGAAAACCAACCACATACACACTTGGGGGGAGGGGGCTGTGATGGAACAAGGTGACATAGTAAGGGAACAAGTAAGGTGACACAGTAGGGGGACAAGTTAAGGTGACATGGTGAGAGGACAAGTGAGGTGACACAGTGAGGGGACAAGGGGATGCAGTGAGGGAGCAAGAACTGGGACGTGGAAAGGGGGAAAGTGAGATGACACGGTAATGGGACTTGATAAGAGAACAAGTAAGGGGACATGGTGAAGGAACAAAGCGATGCACTGAGGGGACAAGTAAGGGGACAAGGACGGTGCGTTGAGGGAATAGGTGAGGGGATGTGATGAGGGAACATGGTGAGGGGACAAGTACAGGGGTGTGGAAAGGGGACAAGTATGGGGAGGCTGTGAGGGCACAGGTACGGGGACGCAGAGAGGGGACAAGTACAGCGACACAGTAAGGGGACAGGTCAGGGGACAAGTACGGGGACGCAGTGAGGGCACAGATCAGGAGACAAGTCAGGGAACAAGTAGGGGGACGGTGAGGGAGCAGGTCAGGGGACAAGTACGGGGGCGCGGTGAGGGCACAAGCACGGGGACGCGGCAGCACCGGCCGAGCCCACGAGCCGCGCCGGGCGTCCCCGGGACCAGGCCCTCTTTCCCGCTCAGGAAGCCCCTGCCCCGGCCCCCGCCCCGGCCGGGCCGGCTCCGTACCTGGCGGCGGCCCCTCTGCAGCGCAGACTCAGGCCCTCGGTGCGCGGCCCCCCCACGATGCCGCCCTCCACGTCAGCCCAGGCGCCACGGCTTCGCCCGCCCTGACTCAGCTTTCCCGCGCCGCGCGGCCGGCCCAATGCGCCTGCGTGGAGCCAACTCACGGTGACAGAGCGGCCCGGAGAAACAACCAGACTGTTCGAGAAGGGAGGCGGAGGAGCGAGGAGTGGGCGGGGCGACGGGGCCGTGGGGGGCGGGATTGGCCGGCCGGGCGGTGACGCCTCGGCGTGCGCGGGGCGGGATTGGCCAGCCGGGCGGTGACGTCATCGGGGCGCGCGGGGCGGGTCCGGACCGCCGCCTCTCCTAGAACCTGAGGAGGCGCATAAATGGCAGGGGGAGCAACGCTCCGAGATGCTTTGCTCTCACGCGAGCTCGTCGGCGTCCAGCCGCACCTCGGATCTCATTTTCTTCAGCCTCCTCTTTGGTCTTGTCCCCGGCGGCTGACCACCGGAAGGAGGACCCGGCGTCTCGTCTGCGCCGCCGTCGGTTCGCCTCTGCGGCCGCCCGGGTGCCGAACGAGAACCAGGTGCGGCGCCGGGCGGGGGCAGGCGTCTCGCTCGCCCGGAGAGGGCCTCCGGTGCCGTTGTGCCGTCGGGAGCTGGGTCCGTGCCGCCGGCGGGAGCCCAAGAGGCTGCGTGCTGGGACAGGAGTGCCGCGTTCAGGCACCTTGAGCGTGGGGAAGGGGACGGGCCGACGCGGGCCGGGCACAGGGCGGTGGACCCGCCCGGGGATGGAGGCAGCCGATGGAGACGTCCGGAAAAACCCTCGGGACCTGGCTACTGGGGCCGGGGGGAGGGGGGCCGGGCGGGGACACGCTGTGAGAGGTTTAGTGGGTGCCGGGTCCTGGAAGGGACCTTGTGAGGCGCGTCACCGACCGAAGTTTTCTCTCCGAGGCCGTAGCTTCACTTGGCCCGTTTTCCACCGCGAGTGAACGGCTCTCTCTCCTCGCTCATCAGTCTCGGGTTGTTGTCGTTAGGGAGTCAGTCCTGAGTGAGACTCTATACGCAGGAGGGAGTTGAGGGCATCAGGAGGGACAAAGCTGAGAGTCTCTTCGGGGTAGTGTCGTTAGCTAATGGGAGTTAGCACCTGGCGACACTTGTTTCTGTCAACAAGTATACCCAGTAGATGAAACCGCGACCCAACTCTTTTCGGGCAGTTGTGTGAATTGGACACGGGAAACGCCTGCCGCTGTGAGTCAAAGTGGCTTAATGCAAACCTGGGTTCGAGGTGAGATTTCTCAAGTAGGGGTTTAAAGAACCGAGAAACCATCGCTCTCCTAACGGGGGTGAGTCTCAGTGAGTTAGTGCTTGTATGGAAACTCGGTTTTTCTCCTTGCTGAAAGACGACGAGAATTTGTGATGCTTTAGCCTCCCGCCGGCGCCCGGGCTGACTCGCCCACGGAGTGCTTCCTGCAGAGCGTGTTCGTTCATTTTCGCAGCTGGAAGTTACCAACGCTGGTGGCTGAAATTAGGCCATCATCCCTCTCCTAACTGTTCTCGTTCTGGTAGGTGGCCCGTCAGTCCGCCGTCTGTGATTGGGACACTCTGTCGTCATGGAGTTCCCGGACTTGGGGAAGCATTGTTCAGAAGAAACCTGCAAACAGCTAGGTGAGCGCTTTTAAGGAAAGGCGGATAGGAAACATGTCGGCTGTCAGGTGGGGGAGAACTGGCCGTTTTATTAATTAGCTCTTCAGCGTTGGGAGGCTGGCCCGAGGTCGGGGTTGGGGTCACCATTGCTCTGTACATCTGCGGAAGGCGGGGAATCAGGGCCAAGGCCAGGTGGAGACAGGTGTGCTGCTTAAATACATGCGCTACTCCACGGGGTGGGGTTCTTTTGAAAAGACCGCTTAATAGGTTCTTCAGAACCGCTGCCATTGTGAAATCCACGAAACCCAATCTTTTTCTCACCCGAGGTACCTCAAGGATCTGTTTGATAGGTATAAAGAACTTACTGTACGTAAATACCTGTTTAATGGGAACTGTAATTTTGTCATCCTAATCCTTAAGCCACTTTATTGTTTTTTTGGTATTTTTTTTTTGTTTTTAGATTTTCTTCCGTTAAAATGTGATGCATGTAAACGAGATTTCTGTAAAGACCATTTTACCTGTGCTGCACATAAATGTCCCTTTGCATTCAAGAAGGTAATTTATCGTATTTTATTTCAAAGATTCTTGCTTTTGCTGTCTAGAGCCGTGCTGTCCGAATAGTAGACATTCACCACGTAGAGCTAACAATTTCATTAAAATGAAACACGACTTAAACTCCAGTTTCGCTGTCACACCAGCCGTATTTCAGGTGTTTGGCCACCACGTGTGGCCACAGATGGTGCAGATATGGTTTCCACCATCATAGGAACTTCTGGACGGCACAGCTCTAAAGCGACAAATTTTACTTTCAGGGGCTCATGAAGTCAAATTGTTGAAGGTATCCAAACCTTCATAGGCTATTTCGCATGTTACAATATTTAGTTTCTTTGATTTGTTATGCCAAGGAAAAACATAGTGGCATCTTTGTGAAGTGCAAGAAATGGTTTACTATTTGACAAGGAACCTAATCTGGAGGCTATTAAAAACGCCAGTTTATTTGGGTAACTTCACAGCCTTGGGATCTATTTAGGGGCAGATAGTACGAGGTAGAAACAGAAAGAAGAAGAGGACTCTAAGAAAACCAAGGTGCATGAGTCCAAAGGTGTGGCCCCTCTGTTACTAGCTTTGCAGGTGGCTCCTAGCCTGTATTCATTTTGTTTCTGGTGGTTCAGAGAGGGTTTGTTTGTTTGTTTTTAAGTTTATTTATTTTGAGAGACAGCAAGCAGGAGCAGGGGAGGGGCAGAGAGAGAGAGAAAGAGAAAGAGAAAACCCAAGCAGGCTCTGCGCTGTCAGTGCAGAGACCATTGTGGGGCTCAAACCTCTGAAACGTGAGATCATGATCTGAGCCAAAACCAAGAGCCAGACGCTTAACTGACTGAGCCACTTAGTTGCCCTACTGAGAGGTTATGTTACTGAATTTTGTATCCGTAGTGCCATTTCCTTGGGATGGCAGTTGGAAAGGTGAATGATTTATTAGCAGTATTACATGCTCTCGTTAGTGTTGGCCAGGGTCTGACCTTCCAGCATTTTCTAGGTCATCATGGCAGGGCAGGGGAGGGTGACTCACATTGACCAGGCCCAATGACTAGGCCAAACTACCTAGTTCAATTGTTGGCCTGACCTCCCCATGTCCCTAGATAGGGAGAGTCTGGCTAGAGGTCAGTAGTAATGCCTTATTTGGTGCAGACTTGTCAGCTCAGGGAGTGCTCTTGGCGACCCTGCAGCTCAGCCCACAGACAGCAGGCCTCCCCATTCTGTGATTACACGTTTGGATGTCACTTGTCACGTCCCGTTTTTTTGCTGAGCTAAGTGTCCTTATCTCCTGCCCTGACGCTGAGGTTTTTAACTGCTGGGCATGCAGCTGCTGGGCGCTTTGTTCTTCCCTCCAGAGCCTCTCCCCCACCGTGGGCTTGGGTGGCCTAAGTTAATGTACCTGAGCGCTCAGCCTAGCTGTGTGCTCTCTAGTCAACCGTGTGTGTCTCCCTGCGGGTGAAAGCCACAAAAGGATTAGGTGGGCTCTTGGCAATCGAAGGGAGCTGGCGGGTGCTCATGGTAGTATTCTCTTCTGTCCTCTCCGTTCTGGGGGTGTTGGGGCTGGCTCCCCACCCACCAAGGCGGCGCTGGACGAACAGCCCTGCTGCCCTGAGACCAGATCCGTTTCACCAGCTTCCTTCCTTGGCCGCCTGTTACTGTCTCTGGGTCATTTCCACGTGACCCTGGTTATGTTAACGGTCTGTTACGTTTAAATTTTACTGGATTCCACTTCTGGCAGCTCTGTCCTGAATCTGTAGGGATGCCTTACTGTTAATCCTCTGTGGTAACAACGCCGTCTTCTAAGGAGCAGTCGGAATATCCATGCGAGTCCTCTATTTGATTTTCAATGCACAGTACCTTTTTCTTTTGTGAGTTTTGTCTAAAACTGGAATATCATTATATATCATTTTTAGGACGTTCGGGTCCCAGTATGCCCACTTTGTAACAACCCAGTACCAGTAAAAAAGGGAGAGATCCCAGATGTGGTGGTTGGTGAGCACATTGATCGAGACTGTAGCTATCGTCCTGGGAAGAAAGAGAAGGTAAGGAAAAATTCTGTCCCCTCTGTGAATGATGATTTATTCTGTAGGGAGGAAAAGGTCTGTTTATCTAACCATGATCTCTAGTCCTAATTGGTTGCGTACAAGATAAAACCTTAGTGATGTCAGTGCTTTCCCGTGCTGTGAACAGCGTGTATTTTTATAGATACGTGATATATAAAGTTTGACCATTCAGTGTTCTTTGTGAGAACTGTACATTTGTTCACCTGGAGTAAATCATGCCAGTAAAAACAGCAGGCCCCTTTCTCCACACCAGGGGCTTTCAGCTCCTAGCCAGTCTTGTTCGCTTGGGGTCCTTCCTTTCCTCCAGGTGTGTGCGCTTTTGTGTCTTGAGTTTGTCTTGTTCCCTCGCAGTTGTGGGCATTAACTGGTTCAACACGGTGTGGGCTGAGCACGGGCTCTGGGCCCCGTTGCTAGGCCACCACATCTCTGGCTACCCGCTCCCCCCCTTCCCGGGGACGAGGAATGTGGTCCCTTTGCAGGCGTTCTGGGGCTTATCTCTTTGAGGACACAGCTGAGCGATTCCTTCTGCATTTCTCTTAAGGCTAGATCTGAATTTCCCTACTTTCCTGCATCTCGTGTTTTTCTTTCTTAGTTTTCCCGTCTTTGTGGGGAGGCACAGGCCCCCCCTGCTCCCTGGGAAGGACTGTGGAAGATAAATGGAGGCTGTGTATTTTGTCAGATCTTCGTTCTCGGTTTCTGCTGGCTTAGCTGCCTGAGGTAGCAGTCAGTTGTGAATTCTTCGTTTAGGTATTCACACGCCCTGGTTCATTTCCTCGCTTTGGCTGTTGCCGTAGAGAACTCTGTGTAGAACTCTGTGTAGCTGTTGTACAGCAGTCCTTTATGGGGCCAGTTTTGCTTCTGGCAGTTGGAGGATCTTCCCCTCGTCCCAGAGTCTGGAAGCTTCATATTGAGTGTTCCTGGTGTAGATCTGTCTTCATCTGTCACTCTAGGCAGGCAGTGGCCCCTTGCAAACCGGAAAACTCTGGTGCTTCTGACTGAAGTTTGGATTCTGTGATTTCCTCTAGACTTCCATTCCTTAGGTGCTGGACCTTCTGGATCAGTCTCCTTTTTTTTTCCCCCTGAAGTTTTCTTTCCCTGTGAAGTCTGTGTCCAGGGTGTTTTCTGTGCGTCCCAGGAAATGTCCTCCATGTCTGATCTGCAGCTGGCTGCCCACTTGCACGGTTGGGGCAGTGTGGACTCTGGCCTTTGCTCTAGGTCATCTGCCCAGTCCACTTTCTCAGGAGACCCGGAGATCTAGGACTTTGGGGGTCTTTCTCTTGGGCGAATCAAGTTCCCTGGAGAAGGTGTTCTGTTCTGTTCCCTGCCTGGGGAGAGCGCACTGAGAGAGCTCTCGCCTCTCCCCTGCGTGGAGCATGAGCTCCTTGCTGCCTTCTGCATGCCCCTCCCACGTTTCTGGGGGTCCTCCTGCCAATTGCTTCCCAGGCCAGATCGTCTGCAGGGCGTACGCCTTCTGCTGGCGTTGGGTGGAGGTCTGATTCCCACCTTCTCCCATTGTGGTCCCACGTCACCCTCACCTGTGGGCACTGCTGATTTCAGAGCCTTTGAGAGCTTTGTTTCATGAATAGGGGTGCTTCCTGACTTTCCCCACCAGCTCACAATTTGGCTTTTTCACATCTGCCAAGTTCATTATTGTTAGGTGTTTTTTTTTCTCTAAAATCTTGTAGCTGTTTTTTTTTTTTCTTGGTCTTGTGGATATATCCCTTTTGAAAAAATCTGTTTCATGTCATTTCCAGGAGACTCACACTGACCTTGTCTTCAGTAGACGGCACGTAACGTGTGCCCTCTCCTCTTGGCCTGCATACTCTCAGAGCCTCTCGGGCCTTCCCAGGGGCTGGTCTCAGCCAGCCCCACAGCCTGCCCTTCCCGAAGGCCCCCCCAGGTTACTCAGGCTGTTTTTGAGACGCCCTGCTTACGCTCGATACGCAACGATGGCAGTAAATAAGCAGGCGGCTTGTTAACCCTTGCTTGCTGCTTTCAGCCTCCGACATGAGAGAGTGTACCCAGCACACACAACCCTTTCTTGACCAGCCGACCCCAGTACCTCCAGAACCCCCTTTTGTTCATGCTGCTCTGGCCATACAGCGGCATGTTTTGCCCTTCAAGCTCTCTGGGAGCTCTGCTAAAACCTTGCATCTATACAAGATCACAGCTCCCCTCAGTATGCTTTCCCCGTGCACTGACAAGGTCGTCTTCATTCTTGGCTCATCGTAGATTCATGACCCAAGCACACCCTTGTCCCCACCTCAGGGCGGGCCGGCCCTCCTTTGCTCCCCTGAAACAGGCCCCCCTGCCTCCCTGCACTGGGAGTACATGCTCAGGTAACTTGAGGCAGTCCACACCTGCCTGTCTTTGCCAGAAGCCTGCCCTCAGGCCACTAAGTGGGTGTCTCTTGGCTGCCGTCCTAACTTCACAGAGTCAGCAGTGCCTGGGAGTTTATACCGCTCCCTCCCACAAAAAACATCAGTAACTAATGGGACTAAGGGCTATAGATCTTCCAGCTCCCTGGAATGTTTCCAGAGCCCCTGGAGCCAGCTCCCCTTAGTGGGACTGTGCATCATGCCACAGGCTTGGCCCCCTTCCTTCCACATCCCCAGTCCCCACTCCCCACTCTCCTGGGTTTGGTAGGGTTTTGCTAAGGACACGTCCAGTTGCCTCACGTGAATCTCAGCTTCATACACTGCTTTCTGTTACTTGTTAAAACTTTTTATCTCTTTAATTAGTATTGGTGTTTACCCGACAGTAAGATGTTTGCGGGAAGTCTTGACATTTTTATTCTTTCTAGCTAAGAACGTTTCTAGTTTAAGTGCTGGCAGTCTTATTGGGTGCTAGTTAAATGCTTATCGAAGCAATTGAAATGCCCAGTCGGTTCCGTCGGTGGAGTGTGCAACTCTTGACCGCAGCGTTGGGAGTTCAAGTGCCACCTTGGGTGGAAAGATTACTTAAAAAAAAGAAAAAAGAAAAAGAAATGTTAAAGTAACTCTCGCTTTCTCAGATTTTTGTATGCCGGTGCTCAAAAGCGGGGTGCAAGAAGAAAGAGATGCTGCAGATGATTTGTGACCAGTGCCACGGCAGTTTCTGTATTCAGCACAGACACCCTCTGGATCACAGTTGCCAACACGGGAGCCGCGCCGTCAGCGTAGCTGGGTGAGGAGAGCAGCTGAGCCAGGACGTGCTGGCTCATGGACACGGACCCAGACCCCTCATGGTGGGGATGCAGCGAGTTCGAGCATTGCACCGAACTAAGTTGTTGATGTGAAATATTTGTTGTAGAAATTTGGACGAATATAATTTAAATTAAAGTTGGATTCTAGTTGTGTCGTTTCCTGTGGTCGCCAGAACAAAATACCGCGGCCTGGGTGGCTTACACAACGGAAGTTTGTTATCTCCCTGCTCTGGAGGCTGGAGTCTCAGATTGAGGTGTGGGGGTTCCTCCTGGAGGTTCTGGGGAGAGCCCGTTCTAGACTGCTCCCCCCGCTGTGGGTGGTTTGCAGGCGGTCCTTGGTGTTTGTCAGCTGTCGCCACCTCCCTCCAACCTCTATGTCCATCACACGGGTTTTCCTTGTGCATCAGTGTCCAGATGTCTCCTTTTTATGAGGACACAGTCATATTGGAGTAGGATCCCACCCTTTTCTACTCTGAGTGCATCTCAGCTAATTACATCTGTGACAGCCTTACTTCCAAACATCATGTTCTGAGGTCTTGAGTGTCTAAGACGTGTCATCCTATTTTTTTTGTGGGGACACAATTCAACCTACTCACTAGTAGTATAACCAAGAGCACCTTCCTCGAGTCCGTAGAAACATCTGCCTAAACCTGCTGTTGAATGAAAGCGGAAGGGAACTTTATCTTTTAGTTACTGGTTATTTTTAGTGTTTTCATTGCCCGAGCCAGGTTGAGCGGTTAAGTGCCCTGGCTCCCCAACCGTGCACTTGGCTCTCCAGGTAAACCGATGAGGAGTCATGACTGTTGGTCCAACCTTTCTGTGTAGGTGTGCAGCTGCCAGAGCCTCTGAATCCAAGCCATCCAAGCCGTCGGGAGCTTTAAATACGTTGTCTTCCAGTTGGCTAGCTCAGCGACTCAGGTATTGGTCTGAATGGCGTGCACGGATACAGTTGCTCCATACTGGGTGTGGTGGTTCTTGTCTGGTGAGCTTGGAGAAGTTGGTGCAGCGCAGTTACTAACTGAGCAGTTCTAGTTATGTTCTCCTGCTATATGGCTTAGATTAGGAAGCGTAATTGAGCGTTTGGATGTGAGCTTTCTGGAGCCCCAAGTTATCAATGCCGTTCATTCCAGCACAGAGGGGATCGTACAGTTAACATTTTATAGCTGGTTTTTGAAATACAGATCTTTTCTATGATGAACTGCTCCTGGTTAGTCAAGACAGACCTAAAAAATAAGCTGTTCTGTTCTCTTTCAGATGGAAAGTAAAGAGATGATGTGACTGTATCTGTCCACACGGGGACATTAGCTTGTTTTGCGTATCTTAATTTTATAGACCACGTTTGTGCTCGACCGCCTTTATACTTCTCATGGCAAAAAGTCTGGAATGTCATTAAAACTTTTCCAGTAAAATGTGCAAATTTTAGCAGAATAAACAGAAGGGTATCGTTATTCTGAGTTTGGCTAAACTACTGCATCAACGTCTGCTTCCTCTCTCCTAACGCTGTGAAGTAAAGAGCAAAATGGCCTGAGTCCTGCAAGAACCTAGTGCTGTGGAAATGTCTGTCCCTTACACAACTGCACAGCTGACGGCACTCTCTCTTTTTCTTATGGCTTCCGTGGTGACTGCCCCCTGAGCCCAGAAGAAGGGGGAGGCCTTGGGGCTGCTTGGCTAAGGGCCCTTGTTCAAAGCCAGACCCCATTCTGAGAGAGCAGCCTTGTGGCCATATGGACTATAAGTGCTGGGCTTATATTGATGGCCTCAGTCCAGGAGAGAGCCCTATGCCTGGTGACCTTGGACATTGGGAAACAGTGAAGCATAATGTCTTTGGAGCCAGGTCCTGATCTTAACCCACTGGTCATCCACCTGCACATCCAGACCTCTCCTTGCTCCTGGATTAACAAAACCGAGTAATTACTCAGAGCTTCAAAACACGATGGGGAGGAAGGGCTCCTATTCAGTTTCCTTCCACAAATAGGGGATCAAAAGTTTCTACAAGTTGTCTTGGTGGTGTTTATTCTGGACCAGTGGTTCTCGCACTCGGGCATGGTCAGAGTCACCTAGAGACTGTTCGAATGGTGCCAGGCCCACCCCTGGCGTTTCCGGTTCTGTGGGTCTGAGTGGACCTTGAGAATTTACACTTCCAGCAAGTTCCCAGCTGATGCTGATGCTGTGGGTGTGGGGACCCCATTTGGACAGATGACTTGTCCCGCACCCCTGCTGTCCAGTACGCAGTCACTAGCCACAGATGTCATAGAGCACGTGAAATGCAACAACCCAACTGTGGGGTTGGGTTCTCAGTTTTATTTAACTTAAAGGTTGTTAATTTGATTTACTTTATAGAAAATTCTTCAGTATGTTAGGAACTTTGGTAGGTGAGTCTGATTTTTCAGTTGTGAATTTTGCGTATTTTAACTTTATAGAGCGGTTAAGTGCCCTGGCTCCCCAACCGTGGAAGGTCAAGCCTCTCTCATGAAACCTTCATGTCCAAGTTGAGAATCTAAAACACACTTGAGCTTTGAGGACAATATGAAAAAAAAGTAAAATATATCATCATTAAAAATATTATTCACATGTTTAAATGATAATATTTTGTATATGATGGATTAGATAAGGCAATAAAGTTAATTTTACCTACTTAAAACCACAGCTACTAGAAGCTTTAGAAACAGATAGACGGCTTGTCTTACAGTTCTGTTAGGTGATGCTGTTCTTGCCATCTGAACTGAAGATAAATACCCCTTCATTTAAGCCAGGACGGTCAGCCTAGGAGTCCGCTGGCACTTCCATCTTTGGGTTTGACTGGGGTGGGCCCCCCCCCCCACGGGGTTCATCCCAGGGCCCCCGTGGGTGCCTGAGGCCGCAGACTGCTCCAGACTGTACACGTTGACCGTTTTCTTGTGTGCAGATGTACTTGTGGTAGAACTTGAGCTGTGAATTAGGCCCAGCGAGAGGCAGATGACAACTAAAGAGCAGTTGGAATCACACAGGCACGAGACCTCGCAGCTACTGCACCTGCTTTGTTGTGCTTCGCAGACACTGCATCTCTTACCACTTGAAGACTGTGCCCATGTACTGCGCATGCCTGGCGGTGCTGCTTTGCTAGCAGCCTTTGCTCCCTTTGTGTCTCTGGGTCACAGTTTGCTAACTCACAATGTCTAAGCTTTCTCATTACATTTGTCGTGGTGATCAGGGATTATGACTCCCTGAACACTCAGATGACAGCATTTTTTAGCAATAAAATATTTTTTAATTAAGACAGGTATGCGGGCGGGCTTTGGACATAACTACAGGACAGCATAAATGTGGCTTTTGTGTGCCCTGGAAACAAAATCATTCACGTGACTTCCTTTACTGCAACATTGGCTTTATCACAGTGGCCTGGAACTGACCCTGTGGTATTTCCAAGGTGTGTCTATAACAAAGTTATGAGTGTGGTATCTCTCTCAAAATTCTTTTTTTGTTTTCTATGTTTATTTTTGAGAGAGAGCATGTGCAGGGGATGGGGAGAGAAAGAGGGAGACACAGAAGCCAAAGCAGGCTCCAGGTTCTGAGCTGCCAGCACAGCGCCCGATGCAGGGCTTGAACCCATGAACTGTGAGATCATGACCTGAGCCGAAGTCAGATGCTTAACCGAGTCCCCCAGGCGCCTCTCTCTCAAAATTCTTACTGTCCTGCACTCCCACTTCTTGAGTTGGCGTGAGACGATAAAATGCCTTCCTCATGAGATGGAGAAGGGAATGACGTAGGCCTGTGATGGAGCTTTGGTCTACTGTTGGCCTGAGGCTATGTCAGGAGGACAGTCATCAGCTTCCGGACTACGGCGACCGGGGGACGCTGGAACGTGGACCAGGGCAGCGGAGGGTGGGGTGGGGTGGGATGGCTGGTCTCTTTCCTCCGCACCACTAGTACATGTTCAGATGGCTCCAGGGGACATGAAAGGTTGGGAGGGCAAAGGTGTCCTAGCTCCTTATCACGCTCTGAGGTGCTGACTCACCGCGAGTGTCCTTTGTGTCAGGCACAAAGGCTCTGTGTCCACAGACACCAAGGCCCCAACCTGCCTCCAGCACCATCTGCTTTCTCGTGGGAGCCCCCCGCACGCGCATCCTCCGGCAGCGGCACGGTCCGGCACGGTGCCGCCAGGCTGCGGGGAGTCTGCTAGGCGTTTCCTGGTGTTAGTGTCGCTGTGCCAAAGAGGAGGATGTTGAGGTTTTGATAGAAGATGCCAAGTTGTCCAAAATGTCACCCTGGCGTCATGATTTTTCCATGCCCTCAGCACCTGCCTCTTGGTTTAGGTTTTTCCTGATCTGATGAAAACATGGTGTCCCCTTACTCTAAGTGAACGTCTTGAATTAGCAAAGTTGTGCATCTTCTCCTGAGAACCATCCGTGTGAAGAATTTAAGCTAAGGGAGTTTCTCGTGCAGGTGCCACTGAGCTGCTCATGATGGGGAAAGAATTCCAGTGTGACTGCGTGCCAAGGGATGGAGAAGCCAAAAGCGTACGGGTTTTCATGGAAAGCGCTGATGTTAATGTTAGCATAGAAAATTGTTTTAGTGTTCAAAGTTTGCATGCACGTTTGAGAAAAACATAACCCTGAGTTTTGTGCTCTGTGTTTATCTGTCTGGGGTAGGACGGGGTTCACTTTCCTCATCTGTTGAGGTGCCTCAGTGGAAATGCTGGAGAAGCACCAAGTGGTAGAAGGAACCTCAGGATCTGTCCTGGAGCCTGGCCTCTGCCCGGCCGGCGAATCTCTGCCCCCTTCCCTCCAGGATGAGGGAGCGTAAAAGCAAACCTTTTGCGAGGGCATTTGGCTCCGTGGCCGATGTGGGGAGCGACAGCCAATGTATACGCTGGCCAGGACAGTGCCATCAGGTGCCTGAAGCCTCCCATCTTGCTGCCTGGACTCACAGGCAGCAGGTGACGAGCACCGTGTGGAGCAGCGCCTCTCCCTGCCTGGGCCGCCTTCCTGCTTTCCCGACTTGGCCTGGGCGAGTGAGTACTAGCCAGCTGTTCCTGGGCAAGACCCAGAGCCAGGCTGCCCGTCATTCCTGGTGTCCGGTCTCTAGTCTGCAGCCTGGAAAGACCGGCCACTGCCTGCCCACTGGTGCACAGAGTGCAGCATCAGACGTTCGCAGGGGGTCGGTCACCAGAGGCCTTCATCTGGGTGGCGCTGGGGGCGGATACGAATGGCAGTTGCTGCTGGGAAGTCGGGTGTGGCGTCACAGGGCGAGGGGACACAACGGCTCATCAGCCCCAAGTCCACATTTGTAGATCAAACATGATAAGAGGGTTGGGGATATTTTACATGTGTTTTTAATCAATCTTCTGTATTCATTCTGTGCAATAAGCCTAAGACCGAACTCAAAAGCTAGGCTCCGAAATGAGTGTCTAAAATAGGTCAGCAGCTGACACAGTCTCGGCTTTCCAAGCTTCAGGCCTGAGAGCCAAGATCTTTGGCATTCACCCAGACTCTCCAGTCTTGAGGGTGCTGGTGGTCTGGGGAACCGGCAAGTGAGGCAAATGATTCCCAGTTTCTCCACTTGGTCCCACAGGAGCTTTTCCCGGGGGGTGTTGACCTGCAGTATTTTCCTGAGATGATCTGAAGACTCGTGATCACGACAGGGCATGTAGAAGGTGCAGGGAGGAGGAGAGTGGCTGGCTGTGCTACTCACTCCATGTTGTGAGGAGGGCGTCTGCTGTTTGCTTTTCACTGCTTTGACTGCGTGTGTCCTCCTCCCTCCCTCTCATTAGGACGTTAGGGGGAGCTCTACGCAAACCCACATTTGTAGCATCATTACCCCTGCCCCCATTCTCAGAATGCATTGCTAGCTAAGATTTTCTGGATGAAATCTCAGAATACAACCCTGGCTAAGATTTTCTTGCAATAAATGCTAAAAAAACAGCCTTTTAAAGTGGTTTGTAAAAAACAGAAACAACCTATGCCGACGGAGCAGTAGGTTACTTTTAAACTCTGGAGACATTCTGAACCAAAGGAAAGTGACTTGTGTGGATGGCTTTGCTTTGCCTCCGTCTTAAGTGTGGTAAGAAAAGTGTCCGTTTGCCAGTGTCTCCCTTCCTGCTTTCATGGGAATGTTCCCTGGAGAACGAGAGCAGTCAGAAGGGCTGCCGTTTCCACAGTGCCAGGTAGAAAGCTATGGGATGCCAGGGAAAGTCAGGTTCTCTCTATTGAGCCACCAGGTGTTGGTGTAGACGTGGTGCCGAGATGTGAAATCATGGCTGTCATCTGGCCGAGCATTTGTGTCATTCCCCTCCCACCACAGGCCTGTCCCCTGTGCTGCCCACCACAGACCAGTGGCAGCAGGCCGACTCTTTGGTCTGTTGAGCCACGTCCCCTCCCACCCACCTCCCCGCTGTCATCCACCCCCATGTAATGGAGGGCAGTGAGCCTTGCGTGGTTTGACCAAAAGCAGGGGTCCTCAAACTTGTTCCAGAGCCTGGAACCCGCCGTGGTGGCATGTATGCACGGAGCCTGCGATACGCTTAGTACGTGGACAGGATGAGCTCCACTTCCTGGAATCCACCTACTTTTAGGAGGGTTAAGATGGAGTTTGTAGGAGGAACACGTGGAGAATACAGTATCACTAATTTTTGCTACATTGGAACAAACTGTGTCAATTAGGAAAGCGGTTTTACCGCATCTGAGGCCAGAGGCTAGTGGGGCGCTCAGGACTGTTTTTGCGGGAGTTGGCCTTGATCCGTGTGGTTCACAGTCCTGCTGAAATGGCCGGTGATGTAGCAGAATCGTCATGTCTCCTGATGGTTACTTATGTGAACTATAAGCCTGGAGCAGGATCATTTGTTTGACTTTTTTTAAATTGCCGAACTTATTTTTTAGAGCAGATTCAAGTTCACCACAAAGCTGAGCGGAAAGCATATGCCATACCTGTGCCGTCCCGCACCGGTGTGACTTGTTCCAGCACTCCAAAGAGTACTGAAGTATGTTTAAATATATCTTTGCTTCCAAAGGTATACCCTCCAGGAGCACCTGGGTGGCTCAGTGGGTTGAGTGGTCTGACTCTTGATTTCGGCTCAGGTCACCATCACAGTTTGTAGGACAGAGCCCAGTGTCGGGCTCTGTGCTGACAGCACAGAACCTGCTTGGGATTCTCTCCTCCCTGCCCCTCAAATACATACACTTAAAAAAAAAAATAGTATAAATTTCATCAGGGTAAAGAATACCAGGGGCACCTGGGTGGCTCAGTTGGTTAAGCGGCCGACTTCAGCTCAGGTCATGATCTCACACACGGTCTGTGAGTTCGAGCCCCACGTCGGGCTCTGTGCTGACGGCTCATTAGAGCCTGGAGCCTGCTTTGGATTCTGTGTCTCCCACTCTCTCTGCCCTTCCCCTGCTCACGCTCTGTCTCTTTGTCTCTCAAAAATAAAAAATAAAACGTTTAAAAAAAAAAAAAAGAATACCAGAGTCATTGTGTAGTAAAACCACCTCTTAGTCAAAAAAAAGGTTTTGCAGTAATAGAAATACAGCACACAGAAAAATTGCTGTGCTCTGTTTTGAAATCGTTACTTCTATAGCTGCGTTACTATATGGTTTAGTTATGAGACAGGTATCAGGCTCCCACCTGGCAAGTGTAAAGAGAATTCCTGAGGCTGTGGGTTGCTGAGGAAACCTTGGGGGAATTTTAAAATTACAAACATCAGGGGCACCTGGCTGGCTCAGTCAGTAGGGTGTGGGACTCTTGATCTTGGAGTCGTGAGTTTGAGCCCCAAGTTGGGCATAGAGATTACTTTAAGAAATTAACATCTTACCCTCAAAATGGAAAATATAATAATCCAATCCACGTTCTAAACTCATCTCTCTGGAGGCACCTGGGTAGTTCAGTCAGTTAAGCATCCGAGTCTTGGCTCAGGTCATGATCTTGCAGTTGTTGGGATCAAGGCCTGCATTGGGCTCTGTGCTGACAGCATGGAGCCTGCTTGGGATTCTCTCTCCTTCTCTTTCTGCCCCCACCTCCCCCACTCATGTGCACGTTCTCTCTCTCACAAAATAAAATGCCAACTGCTTAATGAGGTTTTTTTTTTTTTTTTGAAAATAGTGATCTTTCTGGCCTTTGTGAAGTGGTGAGTGCATTAGGAGGGCAGAGTGGGTGTCCAGGTGCCAGGTTGTGGACCCCTGGATTAGAGGGGGCAGGGGACAGGGAAAGTGTTAACAAGATGTGTAGGTGACAGGCAGAGAGGAGTGGTGACAGCACCTCGCTTTTCTTGGTGGCATTTAGGTTGGGGCGGTGATGCCCAGCACAATGAGGAAGGGAACAGGTTTGGAAGGAGGAATCCCAAGTCTGGCTGTGAGCGTGTTCTGTTCAAGGTATTTACTGACCTGCTGTGTAAAGAAACCATTTAGGCAGGTGGTGAAGCAAGTCTAGGGCGCAAGGTCGAGACCAGAAACAGGATTTAGAGTCACTGGCATATGTTCGAATGGAAAGCCACACAAGGGTGACATCACAGAGTGGGAGAGAAGGGGAGGGAAGGAAGACATGGCATTGGACCCAGACTGAGCTCTAAGGGATAAAGATGTCGAGGAGAAAGGAAAGCTAGTACAGTATCTCAGCTCTCTGTGACAGAGTGTTCAGCAAAGTAGGACATGAGAGAGAACTTTTTCTCATAAAATGTATGTAGCTCTTCCAACAATGAAAGAATATCAGGCAGTAACAGGATCTAAAACTAACACACAGGAATTAGTAGCCTTCCTTGCCATAAATGATAATCCAGAGACGAATCCCATTTACAGCGGCAATAAAGATGAGCAAACTGAACAAGATCTATGTACGATCTATGGTGGACCAAACTTTAAAACACTCCTGAGAGACGCAAAAGTGGACACAAATCAGTGAGACAGGTCTTGTTCTTAGAAAGGAAGGCAACATCCGAAAGAGATCCATTTTGCCTTAGATCATTTTAAATCCAAGAGGATCCCAATAAAAATACCAACAAGCTGCTTTTCTGGAGCTAGACAAGCTGACGTTCCAGTTTGTACGGCAAAGTACACGTGAAAGAAGAGCAAAGGAGACGGCGAAAGCTCCGCCCACCTTCCCGGTGCGCCGTGAAGCCCCGGCGCGTGACTGGCGCACGGTAGGCGCAGCCGCAGATGGCCCTGGGCACCGGGGCGGGAAACCCGAGCGTGTGTGGCAATGGGGATGTGGTAGAGGGCGAGGTGGATCTCCTGTCACGGCCCATGTGGGCTTTCTCAACAGCGGTGTTGGTTTAAGAAGATAGCCATTTAGAGGAAGGTGGCATTGGGTCTGTCCTCATGTCACACATACGAGGACTCCTGTCAGAAATGTGAATGGAAGGAATGAAGCCAAACAGGTTATGGGAAGAAAACTTGGCTGAGTGCCTCCAAAAGCGGGAATGGGAAAGGCCGTCTCACAGCGATGCCAAAGTCGGATGGAGGAAAGGTTTCCTAGTGGCGATGCGCGTCACGTGGCAGAGAACGCCATACTCAAGACCAAAGCACAAACTAGGTGACAAACTAGGACAAAGTATCTGCAACACGTGTCACAGATAAAGGTCGATGTCTCTAGTACACAAAGAATGTACACACTGCGGGGGGAGTGGGGGGGAGATCGGAGACAGGATAGGAAGATGGGTGGAGGATGCAGCAACACCACGAGAGTACAGGAAGATGACCCCAGGGTATACAGAAAGGGATGTTCCACCTCACTTGAGTTAGGAGAGAGGCAAATCCAGACCACACTGAGGCCCTGTTTCTCAGATGCGATGAGCAGGAATCCAAGCTCGAAAACACACTCTGTTGGCAAGGCTGCAGGCAAGAGATACATCCACACGTGGCAGGTGGGAACGCCAGATGTGAACCGCAAAGAGGAAAATATGGCTATACCCAGAAAAATTCATCTGCATTTGCCAGTCCCTCCCCAGGAGTCTATCCTGCAGGTATGCCACCAACAATAGTAAAACGCGGATGCACGACCGTTCAGTGCAGCTCAGCTTACAAGTGGAGACGGTTCCCGAGTACGGGTACTGACTACATGAGCCATGGTTAAGTCTACCCACAGGGCCCCGAGAAGCTGCAGGAAAGGAGAGGGTGCCTGTAACTGATGGAAGATTCCAGAATGTGTTTGTTGGCTGGAAGGAGCGTGTGCAGTGCTGCCTTCTGTGTAGGGGACGGGGAATAAGTATCGGAGACATCCATGCATCTGCTTGTTTTTGCTAAAAGCAACAGAAGGATAAACGAGAAACAAATGAAGGTGGCCACCTGGGTGGGGTGGGTGACAATAAGGTAGGAGTGTGGGGAGGGGTACAGTACTTTCTTGTGCAGTCTTAACTTTTAGACTCCTGTTGCTGTTCTACATATTCAAAGTCCAGCCAAGAAAGTAGGGCTGGGGCGGGGGTGCCGGTGACTGGAAATAGACACCAATGAACAGCCATCTTTGACGTGAATAACAGCCACATTTATGGAGGAACACTTTTTTCATGATGGTAAGAAACAACAAAACTCATCATTTTAAAACCATCAAGTGAATAATTCACTCCATTTAGTACACTCATAATGTGCCATCATCACCACCATCTAGTTCCAGAACATTCTCATCCCAAAAGGAAACCTTGTACCCACTAAGCACTCCCCATTCTCTCCACACCACCAGCCCCTTGTGACCCCTCACCTATGGTCTCTGGACTTGCCTGTTCTGGACATTTCGTATACATAGAATCATACAGTATGTGGTTACAAAGAGCCTGTGACTCCCCTCCTGTGTGCCCTGGGAAGCCAGCTGCTTTGTGAGCTGCCCTGTGCAGGAACCCATGTGACAAGGAACTCGGGGAGGCTTTCTGCCAATGGCCAGTGAGAACTGAGGTTCCTCAGACCAGTCACCTTGCTGCAAGGAGCAAATCCTTCCAGTAGCCACCTGTGGCTTGTAAATGGACTGTCCCCCAGACAAACCTTCTGACAAAACCACAGCCCTGGCAGATGCCTTGACTGTGGCTTTGTGAGGGACCTTCTCTCAGAGAGACAGGGCTCAGTCACTCCAGCATGTCTGACCCCTCAGAGATTGTGAGATGAAGCTGCCAAATTTATGGGCTTAAGCTAATACGTCTTGTGTTAATTTGTAATGCAGACATAGAAAACAAACACAATTTTCTGCCACTGGGAAGCAGAAAATAGCTTTTTTGGATGGGCTGCAGGAGGCAGCACAGACCATAGTTAACATGACCGCCGCTCATTTATTGGGAAACTTGAAGTCTGGTGGTTTTGAGCAGGCCCAAAGCACAGGCAGGCTCTGCAGCAGACCCAGTGTGTAGCATGTGCTGCCCCGCACTGGGGCCAGGAAATGGAAGGTCCAGCAGAGCTACAGATGCACGTACGTGTTTATGAGACTGTGTGGCCTCTGGCACCATCCCCTTGGGTTTGGCACAAAGCCGTGTCTTCTGCTGCACAGAATTACACACCGTGCTAAGAAGTTCCTGACGTGCTCCCTGGCCTCAGACATCGCGCTAGCACGTGACTGGAGCTGTCCATCAGGAACTGGACATTTTCAGACCCATGAAATTATAATGTTGGCTGAGAGTGTCAGCAATACATTGTACAGTGAAGATGGTATCTCCTTTTTCTGGGTTTTCTATCACCTGTTGTGTAAACAGCTGTTTTCTGTTGAGCGCTGGACATAAACTATGAGCAGTTGTAGTTTGGAGCACAGGATACGGGACTTTTCTTCTAGAACGGTTTTACCCTTTCTTCAAGCTAGCAGTACCAATGATAAACCTTAAATTGTTCGCAGTTTCAGAAACTGAGATAATTTAATATGGATTTTATGAAGTCCCTGCAAGGCTGGTCTATTCTGTTCATGTTCACTCCCCTGGTATAGCCTTTCAGGTTCTCAGCTTAAAGATGGGACATTACAAGAACCCTCTCCCTTAGCAGCCCTAGCCCACCAAGCTATCAAAATCTCTGTTCAGGTTCTCCGCCTCTTCCGGAATGGACCGAGCCTTGAGTGGAAAGGGTCACTACATGTCCAGTTTACTGCTCTGGATTTCCTTATATCCCGTCAGAATATTTCACTATCAAATTAGTACACTAATTGCATAAGACACAATTATTTTTAAATGATTATATTTTGACCAATTTTTCGGCTGTTCTCAATGGGAGGCTGAACTGAATGACCTATTCCTACATTATAAGAGCTTTGGGAAAAAAGGACGAAATTAAACCATATGTTAAACATTTATTTATATATTTTTATATTGCATTATACACCATTTAAGCTTATACGTGGATGCAAACTTTTCTCCATGTTGTCGCAAGGCAGTTTGAAAGCTGGACGATTTCTCCCGAAGTCAGCAACGCTGGACGTTGCCGCACCTGCATTCTCAAAGGCGGCGTGAGGCCGGAGCAGCACGTACGCCCGTCCCGAGGTAGGCGAAGCCGGACGCGTCCGCACGTGCGCGCGACCCGAGGTGGGCGTGGCCGGGCGCGGCCGCACTAGCTTGTGTCCCGAAGTGGGCGAGTCCCGACCCGCCAGGCTGTGCACAGGTCCCGGGGTAGGCAAGGCTGGACCCGCCTGCACCTGCGCCTGTCCAGAGGTGGGCGAGGCTGGACGCGCCAGCACCTGCGCGTGTTCCGTTGCCGGCAAGGAGGGACGCGCCCGCACATTCGCGCGTCTCCAAGCCGGCTAGGCTGGACGCGCCGGCACCAGCGCTCGCGGGAGAGCGGCGTGTGACCGAAGCCGCACCTTCCAGGTGCTAGCAGCAGGGGAGACGCCGCAGAGCTGCACCTGCTCCCTCTGCGGCCCCGCGCTGCCTGCTCGGTGCTCTCGTTCCCGATCACCCAGATGTTCCGAGGTAGCGACAGTCCCCTCACCCGGCACCTGTCACCCACGTGGGGCCGTCCGGGCGGGGGGGGCACACGCCCTCACTGCGGGCCAGCCGCGACCTCTAGGCTGACGACCACATTCCTGGGGCTCCACCTGTGCCGAGTCCGAAACCCTGGGCATTCAAACGTCGTGCACGGTTCTAACGTTACAGTATTTTCAGTTCATACAAATGCGTATGTTTAAGACGAATCCCCGAACGCCCAGACAGACCGGTCGGGGCCCCCGGCCTGGGATCGACCCGCCCCCGCGGCGGAAGATGGAGTGCGGCGCCCCAGGCTCGGCAGCCAGCACGCGGGGGGTTGCTAAGCAACCTGCGGCTCCCGGCAACCGGCGGCGCCCTGAGATGACGCTACCAGTCCGCGTCCGCGCCTGAACCCGCCCCCTCGCGGTTGCCCCATGCCATTGGCCGGCGGGCAGACGAGGGCGGGCGTCGGCCAATGGGCGCCGCCGCTTCGGGAGGCGGGACCGTGTTACCTGGGCTCTGCGCCTGCCGGAAGCCTGCGTCGGTGGCCACGCGCAGGTAGGCAAGGACGGCGGGGTCGGGGGTCGCGGGGCGGTTGCCACGTGGGTGTGCGGGCCCCAGTGGCGGTGGAGGGGACCGGCGGAGGCCGGCAGAGTGCGCGCGGGGTCCGAGCTGCCGGCTGCCCCGGGCTATGTCCCGGGAGCCGGGCATCCCCTTCACCACAAACCGCCCCTTTGCGGAAGCGTTCGGTGGGCTTCCGCGCGTCCGCACTGTCCTGGGCCCTAGGCGGCCGCCTGGGGCTCTTGCGTTCTGGGTACACTATAGATAAGGTGGTGGTGGGAGCCTGCGAGAAAATAAGGCGGAGCCAGGCATGGGGAGCGGGTCGCGTTGGTCCCAGCAGACGTCCCAGGTCTAGGGATCCTGGGCGCAGCAGCAGCAACAGCTGCAGCACGAGCACAAGCCGGAGGGCGGCGGAAGGAGGGGCGTCGGGCAGCCATGCGCGCCCGCAAGGGCTGGGCGAGGACGCAGACTCCTCTCTGAGCGAAATGTGAGGGTGTCCCGCAGAGCCAGATCTTTACGTTTTGCGAGTCATTGTACGTGCTGTGTTGGAAAGAGACGGGAAGGGCAGGGGTGGGGACTGTGGAGTAATGCAGATGAGAGGGTAGTAATGGTACAGGGAGTGAAAGGTAGTCACTATCTTCCGGACGTGTTTTGGAGGCAAGGCCGATAGGGTTAAGGACTGTGTCAAATGCACAGTCTTTAGTTTGAGTAGACGTCAGGATTTCACCGGATGGCGGTTCATGGAGAAGACAGATGCTGCAGGACGATCAGAGGAGTGGATTTTGACAACCTGCATCTAAGATGTGTGTGGGTGTCAGTGATAGTGTGTACTAGTGCAGTTCGGGGAGAAATTCCAGGTGGCTGGTAGATGGTGGGTATTTAAACCTGCACAACTAGATGAGATCCCTGATCGAATGAATGCAGGCAGAGAGGAAGCTAGGCGGGAAGCATGGGGCTCTTGGTGCCCAGCGTCAGGGAGGTGAAGAGGGAGGAGGAAAAGCCGAAGGGGGTGGGGAGCCAAGAGAAAAAAGCAAAGGGAGAGAGAAGGAAGCATCACCTGTCAAATGCTGCTGTTAGATCGAATGAGGAGAGTATGGAGACTCTGCCAAGAGATTTTACGCCAGCGATGAGCAAAGCGGCAAGGGTGGATTTTGATCAGTAAAAGCTGCTACAGTAGGGACAAGGCTTCCTGAACCGCATTCACCTTTGATGTCTCCGGAGGTGAGTGGGTTGTTTTAAAGGGAGATTGAGGGAATGGGGAGGGGAAGGGGGCGGGGGCAGCACTCAGGACTTAGGAAGTGAAAAATTACAAAAACCAGGAAGGGGATGTTGGTCCATGTGAAACCCACCTGGGGTTGCTAACCAGCGCTTATCAAAGGTAGGCTCCTACTCTTCTGCAAGGCTGTTGGGTCGGGTCTTCGGGTGTTGGCGGGACTCTTGGCAGCCTTGAGTTTTCTCAGGCAGGCCCTTTTTAAGGGGGCCATGGTCATCGTAGGGATGGGGCCTTGAGCTGTTAAGCACTACATTAATGTTTTCTTCAAGTCTCTGTAGGCCAAGTGTGAGGCCCGTTGGAGAGAGGAGCCTGGGTAGAGTTTGGTCACATAGCGAGTCCGTGGGAACCAGAGAGAAGGGCAGGTGGGCAGATGTGGGAGCTTGTGGAAGTTCCCTTCCACTTGTTTGTTTTTCTCTGTGACCAGGAATTAAGGTTCTCGGCAAGAAGGGAGAAGACGTTGGAGATTTGAGAGAGGAGAGGGCTCAGCCGGGCAGGGGTGGGGAGTGTGGTGGATCCCCTGGTGAGGCTGAAGGATTATTGGACCCCGGGGTGCTGAGGGGGTTGAGCTGGAAAGATGGAAGGTGGGCTCGGTGAGTGAGTAGTAACAGGGCTTCGAGTTTGGCCGCTGGAGGGACTGGGGGGCAGGGCAGGAACCCAGAGAGCACAATCTAGAGGCCATTCGTCTGACTCAGACTAGGCTTGGGTCAAAACAGACAGGAATGAAGTTCCAGTCCTGGCTCAGGAGCTAGGACCCTGCTCCTGGGCTCCTCGGACTGATTTCCTTGAGAGCTGTGGATTGTGAGGGCCCAGACCCTCCTTGAGGGGGCCTTGGCCTAGTGAGTTGGGAGGTGTCCTTCCCCGTGGCCCACCAGGACAGATCACAGGTAACATGCTGGGTGGGAGAAGGCATTGGGGGCTGCAGGTGGCATTTTCAGATTTTACAGGAATTTTTTCCTGTAGGGTCAGTTATTTTTTTAATATAAAAAATATTATATTTTGGAGTTCTGTGGGGTTCCTTTTCAGCCCTGGAGACCCGGCAGCCTCAGCGGGTTGGTGCTGAAGCATCCTGACCTGTGACTGTAACCCCGCCCAGATGGTCAGCTGTTGTCTGTGTGTCTGACCTGGGTTGACAGCTTTCTGCTGGTGGAAGTGTTTGCTCCACTGAACACGTCTGAGCTGGTGTCTTGGAGTGTGTTCCTGCTTTTGTAGTAGAAGTTACAGGAGAGTAGAAGGGGAAGAATCATACTTGTAACTTCCTAAAAGGGTAACATATTAGCGTATTTCCTTCTAGTTTTTCTCCGTGTTTGTGTGCGACTTTTCTTACAAAACGGTGGTCATAGTGTGTGTATGTAGGTTTATGCCCATCTTTTCCCTTCATGTTGTACTATGAGCTCTTAACTCTTGTGGCCGAATGTTCTGTGCGATCTCCACGTAGGCACGCACCTTTGCGCCCAGGCGTCGTTCGTTTTCCCAGCCTGCTGTTGCGGGACAGTTTCGGTGTTTCTGCTTCTTAATATTAGAGGCGTTAGCAGGCTTTATACAGTGCCATTGTCCTGTACCTATTTCTTCTCCTCTCAGCAGGCATGATAACAGATGAGATGCCCTTTTCATCATTCTCTGGCTAACACTGATAATAGAATTGTAAAAATGGCATTTTTAACCTCTCAAATTGACTGAGTGATGTGTGTGTGCTGCTAAAATCCTCCAGCGGTAGTGGTCAATGGATAGAGAAGCTGCCATCAGCCCCCCCCCCCCCGCCCCCCAGGCCTGCTCCTGGGAGGCAGGCAGTGCCATCTCTCAGCTCTTTGTGCCGGGATCGCTTGCACACTTCGTGGTGGCATGAGCTCGGTGCGTGACTCTGTTGGTGTGCCCCTCTGATAGGGATGCCCCAGTTTCCTCACCTGTGTGCCGCCCTCACTGGCCACAGGAAGGAACTGAGTTCGTGCATGACCAGCACTTAGAACAGGGCCTGGCACCTGGTAAGCTCTCAGTAATTGTGAGTTTTCATGATAAGTTTTCATAACACCCCGCCCTTCCACGTGACCTTCCTCCTGGCCGCCAAGTACAGGGCCTGCTGTAGCCGGCAGAGGTTCTTGAGCCACTCACTAGCTGTTTTGCAGAAAGGCCTGGGAGGAAAAAGAAACATAAAGGAGGGGTCTTGATCCTTCTGAGGGAGCTGCGACATTGAGAGGGAAGGCTGTGACAGTCCCCCGGGGCTACTTTCTTCGCCACCTGTCTTAGCAGGCGCGTTCCTCCCTCTGCTGCCTTGTCTGCTGTCCAAGCTGCAGCGGAGGAAGGGATGAACCCTCGCTGGCCCTGGGTGTGCCAGATGCCGGAGACACCCTTGCGCCATCCTCACAGCCCTGTGAAATGGGGTTACCGCTAAGGGGAGAAAAAGAAAACAAGTACAGGGCATTTTGTTGTTAAATTTTGTTGTTAAATAATTGGAGAGAGATTTGAGGGGTTTTTTTGTTTTTTTTTTTATCTTCCTATGTTTTAGTGGATTCGCAGCGTTGTGTGACCACGTCCGCAACCTAACATCAGAACGTTTTCCTTCTCCCAGGAGAAACCCCGGCCTGGTGAGCCGCTCCTGCCCCTTCCCCCGGCAGCCCTGAGCACACACTGAGCTGCGCTTCTGCTCTGTACGGACTTGTCTGGGACACTGCACGTAGACGAACTCGTACCGTCTGCGGTGTCCCGTGACTGGCCTCTTTCCCACGGCAGGTTCGTCGAGGGCATCAGGCCAGTGCCGTCCCATTGCATGGGCACCCCCCCATCCTGTTAACCTGGATCTGTAGGTTTCTTCACCTCTTGGATATTATGATGAATGCTGCTGTGAACATGAGGTGTGAATTCTTATGTGGATGTGTTCATTTTCTTTGGTAGATATCTACGCGTCGAGCTGTTGGGACTCATGGTGACATGTTGGACTTTTTTTTTTTTTTAAGTAATCTCTATACCCAGCATGGGGCTTAAAGTCAACCCTGAGATCAAGAGTCACATGCTCTACTGACTGAGCCAGCCAGGCACCCCAGCGTGTTTAACTTTTTGAGGAACCGCCAGGCGGTTGTACAGAGTGGCTGCACCATTTTATATCCCACCAGCAATGAATAAGTGTTCCAGGTTTTCACGTCATCACCAGTAATTGTTACTGGAGCCAGCCTAGTGAGTGTGGAGTGGTGTGTCATGTGGTTGCGTTTCCCTAACAATGAGTGATGTTTGGCATCTTTTCATGTCCTCGTTGGCCGCTCGTGTGTTGTTTTTGGGGTAATCTGTATTCAAATCCTTTGTCCATTTTTCACTGGGGTTGTCTTTTTTATTCAGTTGTAAGAATTCTTCATACATGGTGAATACAAGTCTGTTGTCAGTTACATGACTTGCAAATGTTTTTTTCCAATTCTTGACGTTGTACTTTTTTGCTGGAATCATTTGCAGCACAAAAATTTTTAATTTTCAGGTGTTCACAATTCATGTTTTTTCTTTTACCGTGTGTGTTTTTGGTGTCCTGTATAAGAAACTGTGGCCTAATCCAGGGTCATGAAGATGTACTCCTATGTTTTAGCTCTTACACTTAGGTTTATCATCCATTTTGAGTTCATTTCTGTGTTTGGTGTGAGGTAGGGCTCTCAGTTCATTCTTTTGCATGCGGAAGTTCAGATGTCCCAGCACCTTTTGTTGAAAAGACTGTTCTTTCCCATTAAATAGTCTAGGTGCCCTTGTTGAAAATCAGACCATAAACGTAAGGGAATGTCGTTTTCTATAACAAGCATCCATTGTGTCAAAGTCATGAGACACATCGTCTCTTAGAACTATTAAAATAAACCTTTTTATAATATGGAAAGGTCTTTCTCCCTTTTTGGCAAATAGACTTAGTGATTAAGCTTTTTAATGATAACTAACAGAATGAATAAAGATTTAACTTAACTTTTGTGGTAACTGGTATGTAAATATTTGCTAAACTTTTCTTATTTCTCCAACAAGGTAATTGGCTGACAGAGTCCTTTGTCTTTTCAGAGCCTCTGTGTCAACAGTCTCTTGTTCTTTCAAGATTTCTTATTACACTGCTAATTGAAATTTGTAGCCTCTGGCTTGAAATACTTTTTTTAGATGAGGCTTAATTAAAGACCGTGGAGTTTGGAATTTTTCTGAGTCCACAACAGTAATGCTCTGAATATGCTCTAATTGATCACAGCCCCAACTGGGGCGGAGGGAGCCCTCCATGCTGGCTCTCTGTCCTCTCGAACATGACCCTGAGGTCATTCGATTGTTTCCTGGGTTTCAGCACAGCTTGAGAACCCAGGTTCTCCTACCCTTTCCTTGCTCTGCAGAGGTTCCCAGACCGGGGATGTTCAGGAGTTCCCGTCCCCCCTTACTTTCTAATAGAGGATGGTAGTCAGAACCCAAATCTGGGCTCTCCGTGTACTCTTTGCTTCTAGGCCCTTTCCATTCCTTCCACGTAATGCTTTCCTGCTCAGTTTGCTTGCGGGTTACAGTTGGCGTCGTCTCATGTGTCCTGTGTGTGTGTGCCCCGTAAGCGAGTGTGTCAGCTGTGTGTGGACAGCTCTCTCGGACTGCCCGGTCCAGCCTGGAGCAGCTCCTAGCGCATGGGCAGCGCTCTGCAGGTGGTGACAGAGTGACTGGCAAGTGACGACGTACGTGAGTGGAGTGCGCCTGCAGTGGGTTCACCCTGGGTGACGGGGTGTGCGTGCTTCATTCCACCAGCTGATCCCTTGTCGTAACTTTCCCCTTTTGTCCCCATGGAAACAGTTTTGCTATGGAGGGAATTTACATTTCCAGCCTTGGCTCACCTTCAGGGGGCCTTCGCCCCCCATCTGCTCTCTCTGTCCCGCAGGCCCTTTAGGGGGTCTGGAGGCCTGGCCTTTGCACCTTCTGCGTCGCACACAGCCCCCCGGCCCTGCCCTTCACCGGCCTTCTCCCAGAGGCCTCCTGCCTGTGCGTCACCTGCGCTTGCTTCTGTTTTACCCTCTCGGTAGCTTTCATCCCCACGTAAAAAGTGTTTTCCCAGTTACATGTTAGGTCTGTTTCGTCCACCACAGGGGAAGCTCCATGAGGTCACGGCTCATGTGTGCCATGCCGTTCGCGCTGTGTTCAGCGCCCCTCACAGTGCCTGGTACAGAGTTGGCGCTCAAAAAATATTTGTTGAACTTCTATTGGTAGAGTTCAAAATGAGTTCTGGTGTTCAGGGAAGACGACGTTGGGTTTCCGTCTCTCTTTCCGTATACACAGCCTCGAACAGCAAGTCTAAAAGTAAATTTTAAAAAACCTAGACATAAGTATGCAGTATACGTGTATGTAATTCATACATATGTGTGATCTGGAGTGCGGAGGGTGCTAACTGGGAGTTAGCTGAGCATAAATAAAACGAAATCCATTTTTATAATTTGTTAGAATGAAAGCTGATATTAGTAGACCTTGTAAATAGAGTTTTAAAGGACTGGTGTTAAAAAACACTCGAAAGTCTCCCCTCCCACCCCCCCCCCTCAGAGGAACGTTCTCAGAGGTCCCAGCAGCCACCCCCAGTGCCCCTAGGGAAGGGCTCTCCACTGCTGCCTCTCAGACTTCAGCCATTTCTCTGCTCCCTGCGGCACAATCCCATCAAGGAAATGGGTTTTAGAATTCGTGGGCTTTTTCCTGGCACTCCTGACAACACCGCGCTTGAGAAAGCACACCTGTCAGACGCCTCTCACACTGTGTGTCGTGCCTTTTACGCGGCCCCAGGGGTGCTGCTTCCACAAGCCGAGGGGACAGCCCAGACCCATCGAGGTGGCTGACAGCGGCGACAGTTGCCTGCAGCTTCCCCAGCTCTTGGGAAGTTTGACTAGGAGATTTGACTTCTAACTTGTGTAGACTTTCCATATTTTTTTTTAAGTTTATTTATCTTGAGATGTAGAGAGTGGGGGAGAAGGGTAGACAGAGGGAGACAGAGAATCCCAAGCAGCCTCCGCACTGTCAGCACAGAGCCTGCTGTAGGGCTCGAACTCACGAACCCCGCGATCATGACCTGAGCTGAAATCAGGAGTCGAACGCTTGAGGGACTGAGTCCCCCAGGCACCCCTGCCCCTGGACTTTTATACCGGAAGAGTGCCCTTGCCCTCAGTTAAAATGTGATGTGGCCCCACACCTTGCATTTTGCACGTATTTAGCAGTTTACCTTCTCTGCTGCAGGATGGCAAAACAGAAGAGAAAAGCTACTGAAATAACAGAGAAAAAGAACAAAAAAAGGAAGAAGGCGTCAGCGAAGGAGATGCCACCCGCACCCGCAGCCACACCGGGCACCGGGGAAGTGCCTGCCGAGGTGAGCGCACGCGGGGTCCCAGCCCGCGGGAGAGCGCAGTGAGGGCGGGGTGGGTGACACACACAGGCTGTGGGCCTTCTGGGAGCCGCCGTGAGACAAATAAGAGGATGGGTGACCTTCCGTTTCAAATGCCATGACCGCCTTTCTGCAGCCACGACATCCGCGGACTGCCGTTGGGGTGCCGTGCTGTCAAGGGCACTTAATGGCCAAGAGCGGAGGTGGCAGGACAGCATGGCTGTGCTCTTGGGAATGGGTGGCGTGGCACACGTGCGGTGATGCGTGGAGCGTGGCTAGGAGTCTGCCCTTAAGAATTCAGATCTTGGGGCGCCTCGGTGGCTCAGTCAGTTGAGTGTCTGACTTTGGCTCTGGTCATGATCTCACAGTTGGGGAGTTCAGGCTCCGTGTTGGGCTCTTCGCTGACATTGCAAACCCTGTTTGGGATTCTCTCTCTCCCTCTTTGCCCCTCCCCTGCTTGCATGCGCTCTCTGTCAAAAATAAGTGAAAATAAACATTAAAAAAAATTCAGATCTTAACATAAAAATGCTCATATTGAGCCTGACAGAAGTCTTTCACAAAAATACATGCACTTGAATTGGTTTTCTGTTCCCACCAAGGTCTGAGTGTAATGTTTTTATTCTATACTGAGCTGTCTTTACAATTCCTACTATGCAGTTGACGGAAACAGCATAAGATGTTGCGAATTCCGCCAGGTTGCACATGAAGTAGAATATGATTAGGCATGCATCCTGTGGTGACGCATGGATCCGTGGGCAGGCGCTGCTGTCGTCGGAGGGGACAGGGTTTCCTGGGAGTCCATGCCTGCCTGGAAGCACCGAGAACCTCATTCACACCGGTGAACGTGGGTGGAAGCGTCATTAGGGCAGCGTTGCTTAATTCCTTAAACTCGAGACCGTTACTGTGATTTGGGGCACATTTGATCACAATTCGTTGTTAAAGATCTGCCATTAGATGACAACTTGACTAGGTCATTCTTCAGTCCTCTTGAAGGAAGAGCTGGAAACCACCGACTCGGTCAGGGATGCGTCGATGGCCAGTTGCTTCTGTCACCATTTGTAGCACCAGTATTTCAGACTGTGCCTCCATTTAGGAGTGCCCTGTGGGCTCTTATGCCCTCAGAAGTGTCCCCAGCAAGATTCGGGGTGACAGGTGGCTTTTCTCTATAAAATGGTGCAGGGGGAGGAAGAGAGGAGGGCCGGCCTGACAACCAGCGATCCCCTGACCACAGGCCGTCCTGGCCTTTTCTTGGAGTAGTTTGGGCACGAGTGCTCGTGGTGTTAGGGCCCCGGGAGTGTGCTCCTGCGACCACCGTGCTGTAAATGCCTGGGCAGGTCTCTCCGTCCTGCAGGGGGTGCGCGCCCAGTTCGATGCCTCACCGGCCCGGGTCACTTGGGGCCCGCATCCGCCTAGGCATCTCTGCTTTTGGGAGACGGTGTGAGCTGGCTCCCGGGACCCCGACTGGTCCTGCTGGGCGCTCCCTTCCTGCCTGCTCTTTGGCGGCGAAGCCGCCGGGTCTCCCTGGATCACAAGGCCCCTGAGCTCCTGTGTGTGGAAGCATCGTGGTTTACACCGCATCTGGAGCAGGAAGCCCGGCTGTGTCTTGCTCTGAATGCAGGCTCCCCGGTGAACCTGCACCCCACCCCCCTGGGACAGGTCTCATCTGTGCTGCAGCCCCAGAGC
Source organism: Paguma larvata (assembly GCA_030068075.1). Taxonomy (NCBI): domain Eukaryota; kingdom Metazoa; phylum Chordata; class Mammalia; order Carnivora; family Viverridae; genus Paguma; species Paguma larvata. The sequence goes on from CM057825.1 coordinate 149,560,148, forward strand.
CCTGACATGTCTTTTCTTCTTGGTCTCCGGGCCCCAGACGGAAGCCTCTGCTCAGAGCTGCTCCAGCCCCTGCTTTGGGTGGGGGAGGGGAGTGGGTTGGTCCACCCATTTCCTCCCGAGGCCGATTTAACACGTGAATTTCTCGGGTGTTTCTAGGGTGCTTTCTGCTGCTTCTAGACTTTACAGTTTCTGTAAACTCCATACTTTCACCTTGGTGATTTTCAGTTTTATTTTAAAACCTCCAGCTTTCCTTTCTGAGTGGGCCGCTTGCGGCTGCTGGTCCAGGGCAGGACCCACGCGCAGAGCAAGGCGGGTTTACGGTGGACGTGTGCCCAGGTTAGGCTTTCTGCCCAACTCGGAGGTGATCTTTCTGCTAAGTTCAGGACATTTTTTAAAAGTACGTGATTGTTTTTTGTTTTTAAAGTACACGTTGTTTAAAATAAATTTGGAAAACAAGAGAGAAGCTTCTGGTTTCTCTTTCAATGCCTAGAGTTTTGTTGGGTTTGAAGCATAATGGACAAGACTGCTGATAGAGTCATGTGCACTTTCCCTTAGATTTTGGTCCCTAGGGTGTTGACTTGGTAGCAGGCTGGCCCAGCTGAGGACAGGAAGCGGCGCGTGGGAACTCGGGCCCGGCCAGCAGGGGTCGCAGCCCCTCCGTCTGGAGGCCGCCCGCAGTCCTCTCCCCGGAGGAGCCCCAGCCCAGCGCGTTTGCCAGGCCCGGGGAGGACTTGGAGGTGGGCCTCTGAGTGACGTGCTTGTGGGCTGTGTCCTGAAGACCCCTTCTTACACTGCTGGGGCCAGGCTCCCAGGCAAGGGGGACTCTTCTGGAGGACACACCTTGGGCTGTGCTACTAAAAGAATTTCTTAACTCTCTGCTTCTCCTGGGAAGTTATGGAAAAGCCACGTCAGGCGCGTTTTTAAAAAGAAAGTACACTGAACGCTGCACCTAATTTTAAGGAGGGCGGGTGGACCAGGCCTGGAGAGCACATCCTATTACCCTGGGAGCTCGTGGAAAAGTACCGCGCTGCGCCCCCACTGCCCCGGCCGCAGGCTCAGCCTCCGGAATCTACACGAGGAGCGGAGAAGCCTCTGTCCCCACTTGGACCACTGTGTCGTTCTCCCGGGACCGGCTGTCCGGATAGGCCCGTGGGAGCCCGTGTGGCCGCTTCCCACAGCACCAGCGCCCTGAGCCAGTGCCAGGAGGGCTGAAGGTTGTTCCCCAGGGCTGGCCCTCCATGGCTCCCGGGGGCGGGGGCGGGCAGCCTCCTCAGAGCCATACCTCCCGCCGGGAGGGGAGCCTCGGCACACCCAGCAGGCAGGCTCATCTCTGGCCCTCTCTCGTGCGCTCCAGAACGCAGGAAGCCATTCGTGCGGCCCCGGGCGCCCAGAGCCTCGTGTTCTGTTTGCTCCCTTCTTTGCGCAGCTCAACTGGCCCGTTAACCCGCCGAGGCCCTTGCCACCTGAGTCTTGGAGAGGGTGTTTCTGATGTCCCCGGGCCGGGGCAGAGCCCCGCTGGTTAAGAAATCCTTTTATTAGCACAGCCTAAGGTGTGTCCTCCGGAAGAGTCCCCCTTCCCTGGGAGACTGGCCCTAGCAGTGTAAGAAGGGGTCTTCAGGACACAGCCCACAAGTCAGCACCCTGGTGACTGGTTCTGGCCGGCCAGCCCCGGCCCTCACTGAGGACCTACTGCCCACACTGTGCCTTCCCCCGCTGTCCCGCGTGGGGGACGCAGGAGGTTGGGGTCTGCGGGCCTGTCCTTTGCACCAGGGAGTCTCTGCCCTCTTCATGGTTTCCTGAAACCTTCCTGTGAGCCTGGACGTCGGGGCTGGACAGTCCCGCCTTCAAGTTGCTGGGGCCCTTCTGTTGAGAGAGTGGTGAGGATTAAATTTTAGATGGCAGGCACATTCCTAGAGGCTGCCAGCCTGCTGTCAGTCGGCAGTGGAAGGGGCAGGAGCCCGGGTGTTGCTCCCAGGGGTCTCCCCACCCCTGCCGAGAAGGTAGTCCGCCGTTCGGTTTTGTTCCAGACACTGAGCCACGGGACAGGGAGACATCATGTGGCTGCCCCGCTCGGGGGCCAGTCAGGCCTCTGCAAGCCTCTGCGGGCACCTGGCAGGGGTGCTGCAGTGCACAGGCCCTTGGCTGCCTGGAGGCGGAGGCGTCACTGGCGGTGAGCAGGGCCCTCGGCTCTTGGGTGAGAGCCCCTGCGTTTGCGCAGCAGTGTCCCACTCACAGTGTGTCTTCAGGCTCGGCGGTCCTGGGTGCCTGGCCCAGGTGTGACTTGTCCTGGCCTCACACATGAGTTGACCAGAGATGCTGCCACTGGCCCGGTCACTCAGCTGGCTGGGACAGAGGAGGGACTCACACTCGGGCCTCCTGTGTCTGCTTCCCTTTCGGAGCACACAGGGAAGACGGGGACCTGCAGGGGTGCCTGGCCTGACCCCTTAGTGTAACTGGGCTGAGAGCTGCCGGCCAGCAGACAGCTCAGCCGTGGGCAGGGGCAGCAATGCCTAGCACCGTCTAAGGAGTAAACCCGCTCCTGCCCGCTTTGGGGCACCTGCTTCCGCACTGCTGTAAATGTTGGTGTTGTGTTTGGGAGAAGGACCCCGGGTTTGTCGAGCAGACCATCCCACGCTGGGAGTGAATGCGTTCCTGGAGCCTGGAGGACCCAGTGGCGATGATAGTCCCTTTTCTTCTTTCAGAATGTGCTGTGCTGTGCAGTGCATAAGCAGGTGGCTCCCCGCTCCCCATGCCGCCCGGTGTGCTCCGTGTGTTCTCACGGGCTCGACTGGAGCGTGGCTGGTGACAGCAGGGCTGAGGGAGTCTGGGCCCTGCACCGCCACACCCTCAGCAGCCACAGAGTGCCGCCTGTCTGGAAGGGAGGCACACCTGCTCCATACGGACCGTCTTGTTTCCCTTTGTTTGTAATCATGACAATGGGATAGGACTTACGTGGGCATCAGCCAGCAAACACGTTACAAAACCATCAAATGAGGTTGTGAACTTTATGGCCTTGAGAATTTGCTCAGAGCCAAAATACTTCTTTCTAATGGTATTTTGCTTCAAGAAATACATGGGTCTGGCAGTGATTTTTGGTTCTTAAACTCGGGGGTGAGAGGGCTTGCTAATCTTTACAGGCAGCTCCCTGGGAGCCTGAATTCCCCTCTTCTGTTGTTTTTGTTTTCTCCTTTGTGACTATCGAATGCTAAATCGTCAGCCAGTTAGAGTTATAAAGCGATGGACGTGCAGGGCTGGAGGAGTTCGAGAAAAGGGACCCAGAGAAGTTCCTGCTTTCCCCGAGGCTCACTGTAAGTGGAAGGGGACCTCAGTCCCCTCGCCCTGTCCTGGTGAGCTCTGCTGCCTCCTGAGGGCTTTCCTTCTCACGGCCCAGTAACAGCCCACTGCACGGCCCACACATTTGCTTCCCTGTTCCCTGGTCTCTGGTCATTTAGCTGTTTTTCCGTTTGGGGCTATCGTGAGTATGCTGTTCTCTCCGGTAAATTCTCAAGACTCAGATGGACCACAGGGTAAGTGTATGTATACTTTTTTTTTTTTTTTTTTTTTTAAGAGAGAGCATGAGTGGAGGGAGGGGCAGAGAGAGAGAGAGGGAGAGAGAATCTTAAGCAGGCTCCACGCTCAGCACAGAGCCCGACGCAGGGCTCGATCTCATGAACTTGATGGCCTGACTGGTGCCAAAATCAAGAGTTGGACGCTCAACCGCCTGAGCCAACGGGCGCCCTGTGTGTTTACTTTTGTAAGGAGCCGCTAGGCTGTCTTCCACGGTGGCCACACCACGGTGCTTTCCCACGCCAGTGCACAGGGGCTCCGGTGCTCCGTGTATTTGTCCACACTTGGTATTGTCAGTGTTGTTAGTTTGGGCCGCTCTCAGGAATGTGGTTGTGCATGGGTTTTACAAGCGGCCTTGTCGAGGCATAATGGACGTGGAGGAAACCACCCGTATTGAAATCATAATTTCTCGTAGTTTTCGCGAGCACGGTCCTGGTCGCTAACGGGTGTGAGCGTCTAGCAAGCCTTTTTTCCGGGTGTTAAGTTCTCGTTGGTGAAGTGCTTGTGCAACTCTTTTCCCGTTTTTATTGGGTGGTTTTCTTATGGTGGAGCGTTCAGAGCTTTTTACCTGTCTTGGAGACAGGCGTTTGATGCGAGTTCCGTTTCGAAGCGCATTCTCTCCTGATCTGTAGCCACCCTTCTTATTCGTCAGCAGTGGCTTTTGAAGAGCAGAAGGTCTGGATTTTGGTAAAGTGTAACTTTTCTCGTACGATTTGTACTTCCTGTTAACACATCGTCACGGTTGTGTCCTGGAGATGCTTCCGAGTCCGCACGTGTGGGTCTCCTGTGGGCCTTCCGCGGTGTAAGGGTTTCCTTGGAAAGGGGGGGCGGTGGCATTTCTCACGGCCGCCCTCTTAACGGTGGGTTACCTTGTTTCCGGCGTGGAAACGGCTGCTAGGTGCGGTCGTGCCACTGTGCACGTGTGCAGCTGCTTCTCCTGGGCTCACCGGGGGGCGGAGCGGCGGCGGGAGGGTGCATGGTGAGCGCCAGGTGCAGGATGTCCGGGCCCGTGGCCAGCGGTGCGACTGAGATGGTTTGCAGTCACTTACGGAGCGTCTGTCTTTCTCCCGTGAGTGTCCTCACCACATCTTTCTCCTCTTCCTGGTGCTTTGATTGCCTTTTTGTGCACGTTTTACACCTACTTTGTCCCGGTTTGATGTCCGTGTTCTCTGCGAGTGCAGGCAGGTGTCCCTCCTTGCCCCGGAGGTCAAGGCCTTCTCCCCTCTCTCACTCTCACTGAGGAGTGTATTCTCTTCTGTAGTTTTCTCTAAACGGGGCCGCATACTCGTCCATAAACGTGGTGTAGCGGGATTTATTTCACTTACTCATTGCCGCACTGCTCAATTCTTCAGTTTTTAAAGGCGATTTAGTATCGAGTAGAGTAAGTACTTCCTGTTGTCGTGGGGACGCTGTTCTTGGATGTTGTTACCTGGTGTCTTGTGTGTACAAGTTTTGGAATCAGCTTGCACGTTTTGTGAAAACTGTTTTGTTGTTTCTTGAGATTGTTTTTATGTCATTCAGTCAATTATGCATCTCTTCCAGGAGATTTGCATGTCTGGCCGGGAGCAAGTGACCTGGACGGGGTCCCTGTGGCAAGCACAGGACAGACCCCATCGGTCTGTCTTTCCTGTCACATGATATCAAAATACACAAACTACAACTCAGGGATGGAGGCTGTGGTCCTGCTGTGGCCCTGCAGCGGTCACTCCCCAGGCCTCCTGGGCCTGCTCTGACCATCCCCGCTGTCCCTGCCCGGCCACATGGTGTGCCCTCCTCTCTGTCTGGGCAGAGGCTGGCTGTCCCACCTTCCTTTTGGAAATTGAGCCTTCTGGCCTGACCCACCTTTTCGTTTTCTTCCACCCTCTGCTTCCACACACGGTGTGTGGTGACCCTTCACCTAACTGTACTGTAACCAGTCACACCCAGCAGCAGTTCACGGGGTCAGGGTAGGACATGAACCTGTGCCGCAGGTATGTATTAAAAGCTGTTTTTTGTGCTGCTACAGAAAGAAGTTTTGTTTAATGTTGAATTAACTTACATGTTTAATATATAGTAGATTATAGGACTGTCTGATATTAACATATTCTTTTCAACCAATTCTAATAATTTGCGGAAAGAATTCTTCGGTTTTATAAAGGAAGACAAATCAGGCAAGATGATTTTTTATTGTGGGGGTTGGGGTAGAGTTTAGAGGGCTTTGGGATGGGTGGCCTATTTGTAGCTACCTGCACTGGCTTTCCTCGCATGTAACTGGCAGAAAACAACAGCAGGTATGTAAACTCATTGAGACACGGCCTGTGGCCGTGCTCATCGCAGTACGTGCTTGCAAAGCACTGGGTAAAATTTAACGTCTGTACACGATTAAAAACAATCTCTCAGGGGCGCCTGGGCGACTCGGTGGGTTGAGCATCCAGCTTTGGCTCAGGTCATGATCTCACGGTTGTTGAGTTCAAGCCCTACATTGGGGCTCGCTACTGTCAGCGCTGAGCCAGCTTCAGTTCCCCTCTCTCTCTCCCCCCCCCCGCCACGTGTGCTCTCTCAAAAAAAAAACAACACAAAAAAACAATTTCTCATTCCTCCCTCCTCCCCAGAAGTAGCCTCTCCCTCTTAAAAAATTAACAAAGGTTTATTATAAAGTCAGACACATCTTTTTAGATCTTCTCTCAAAAGGTGAGCATTTCTCAAGAAATCAGAGACTTTAGGTGCACCTGGCTGGCTCAGTCGGTGGAGCCTGCGACTCTCCATCTCAGGGTCCTGAGTTCAGGCGCACGTTGGGCATGGAGCCTCTACTTCATTAAAAAAAAATAAAAAGAAACCAGAGACTTTGAAATTCTTCACTGAAGGTTATATGTTCACACACTCAGAGCACTCAACGCTCAGAACACTGACACGCTCAGAGCATTACCATGCACAGAACATTCACGCGCAGAGCACTCACACACACAGGGCACCGGCACTCACAGAACACTGACGCGCGCAGAGCACTCGCACAGGGCACTCACGCTCAGAACACTGACACGCACTCACGCTCAGAGCGCTGGCATGCACAGAACATTCACGCTCAGAGCACTCTCACAGGGCACTCACGCGCAGAGCACTGACACGCGCAGAGCCCACGAGGACAGCACAGAGGCCGTGCTGGGCCTTTCTGGCAGAAGGGCACTTCTGGAATGGTGGAAAGGCTGAGGACACTCTGAGTGGCTCTCTCCTGCTGGGCTCTCCACCTTGGGGGGCCCTGGCCCCCGAGTCCATCCCTCACCCGGGGAGGTGGCCAGAACCAAAGCTCTGACTTCGGGCACCTGCAAGTGGTCTTGGGACAGAGTGGCCCCCCTGTCCTGTGACATCTCTGGGGGTTAGCTTCCAGGTACCACTCGGTTTGGGCCTGCAGATTCCCTGTTCTGTCACTTCTTTGATGCTTTATGAAAGTGGTCGGTATCTGTATCTTGGTCAGTGTGTTTGGTCGCCATCCCTCCCCCACCTGATCAGTGAGTGGGTCTGAGGCAAATCCGGCCTTGACAGGTCTCTCCTGTTGGACCAGCTCAGCCAGGACACATGCCAGGCGTTGTGGGCCGAGTGGTCTCTGTCCCCGCTCGGGCTGCCCATGTGGGGCACAGGAGACACAGTATGTGAACAAATGGCCGCGGCCACATCCACGTGCAGTTTATTTACCCAGATAGGGGGGCACAGGGGACTCGGCCCGGAGCGCGCGTCCCCCTGCCGTGAGGCGCCCAGCCCACCAGCGCTGGCCTCTGGGGCAGCGTTCCCTGACGGAGTCTTCCTGCCCCAAGTTCCCGGGTCCCACGGTATGAAAGGAAGCCCAGGGATTGCACTTTGGGTGAGGGATGGCCCTTATCCGGGGCCTGGGAAGCTCGGTAGGCCTCTGGGTTCGTCCTGGGGGCTGATGACGGCCCTGTGTCATAGCTGCAGGGGGAAAGGTTGCTATGGGCACCACCCCACAGAGGGCTAGTTAGGAAAACAATCCAGCCAGCATCCGTGAGTGGCAAGAGAACATTTGGTTTGAAATATAAAATTACTATCTACGTGGACGGGAAGCTGGACCAGCAAGGGAGCGGTCCTAATGACCACCTCTTCCTGAGCTTGGACACCTGCATTCTCTTCCGGACACAAGCCCCGATGGGCCAGGGTGCAAGCATGGGGCCCTTTAGCCACCCGAGTGCCCCGGTCCCTGGCTCCTCTGTCCTACGTGGAGGCCGCTGCCTGAGCTTCTGGCTGCAGCTTGTTGAAGAAGCAAAGCCACATCCATGGGGCACAGAAGCTGGGACTGGAAACCCCAGAGGGAAGCTTGCCCGAGGGTTTTAAAGGCTGCTGGTGATGCAGAGGACAGAACCTTCTGCGGGTGTGCTGGGGGCCTGCCAGGCTCTCTGCTGCTCAGCCCCATGTGGGTACGGTTGGGGGGCTGGTGGCCGGAGGCCCGTTTTGAGGAGCCGACCTCGGGGTGGTGCGGCTAGTTGTGCAGTGAGTCTCTGACACTGCCTTTAAGTTCTGGAGGGGCTTTCCCACGTCACGGCAGGCTCTGTACCGCAAGTGTGCCTGCCGTCTCGCTCTCTGGCACACCTGGGAGCAGGGCACAGAAAGCAGGGGGAGGTAGATGTTGGCCTTGTTGAGTGGTACTTTAGAAAATCAGCCACATGAGAAAGGGTGCGGTGAGTTTCCCTGTCCTTGGGCAAGTCTAGCCGAGACGGGGTGGACATTTCAGGGTCACGCTGGGAGGGTCCCTCTGGGAGAGGGGATGCAACTGGGGACGTGTGAGGCCCCTTCTAGTCCTCCAGGCCCTATTCCACCTGCTCTGTGTCCCCTGGGGCCAGGCGATGTCTCAGAAACCTCTGATAATACCACGGGACCTTCTCCACGTGACAGAGACAGGCCTTCTCCCAGCCACCGCAGAGCGTCCGTGTGTGTACGCACGCGTGTGCTCTTGTGTGTATGCTTCAGCGTGCGCGCTCACATCTGTGCGTGCGTGCACCCGTGCGTGTGCGTGTGCAGTTCCGTCACAGCTGTGGGTTGCTGTAGCCGCCAGCGTGGTCAAGGCTCAAGTCCTCTGTCGCTATACGGCTCCCTTGGATCCTACCTTTCTAGCCATTCACCCACTGAGTGAAGGATACTCGGGTCGTTTCCAGATCTTGGCTTTAGGAGTATAGCTTCTGTGAATATCCGTGAGCACGAGTGTTGGCTTCTCTGAGGGAAATGCCCGGAGGATGGCTGTCGGGGCTGATGCACATTTGGTTTCTGAGGAACCACCAGGCATCCAGAGCGAGCGGCTCCCCGTCTGCCATTCCCACTGTCGACGTGTGCGAGGTGAGCTCCTCGGCATCCTCATCACTATTTGGGGTTTCTGGCGTTCAGTTCAGTCGTTCCGACTGCGCAGAGCCCGTGCTCACATTTGGAAGAGGACAGCCAAAGGCGCCCTGGGGATTAACTTGCTCTTCCGGGGCTTGGCGACGTGTGCTCCTGGCTCGGAAACTGCCAGCGGACTGGTATTGGGATATTGTCCTGGCCTCGTGGGGGCGCCGCCCTGTCGGGCCCAGCTTTGACGTGGCTTTGTCTGCCCTGCCCGTGTGCGACATCCTGTCTTTTTCTCCAGGCGCTTTTCAGGAGTGGTGGTCTTCACTGGGCAGCATCACGGTTGGCTGGGGCCACGGGGCCCACGGTCTGTTAGGCCAGCCTCGGTGTGCCCCACAGTCTCCACGGTGGGTTTTCTCCACTCATTTGTCAAATCTGAAGAATTGCAGAAAAGCTGGAAGCTGATCAGCTTTCCCCGCTGCTGTGGAGACCTGGCGGTTGTCCTTCTGGGCCAAGGAAAACAGGCTCCCTGCCCCTGCCCCCAGGCCAGCTCTCTGCATGTCCATAGCTAATGCTCTCGCTGCCGCTGCTGTCAGCCAGGGAGACGTTTGTAACTTTGCCTCCTTGTGCTCAGCAGAAAGCAACTTGGCAAGTGGAATTTTAAAAAAGCAACATTTGTTGTTTTTCCTGAGTTATGCATGAGCAATGTTAAAAAGAAAAGTAAGAATGAGAAAGTAGGGAAGGGCATACTGAAGGAGTCAGAGAGGCCGATGTCCTGGCGGTGAATGTCTTGGAGCACGACCTCTGTGTTTTGGCAGCGGATATACTTTGTTTCCGGGTAGGAGAGTGCCCACATCAGCTCTGGGTGCGAGACGGCCCACGTTTGCTTTAATTCCAGCTTCTTTGATTATGGCCGCAAATGGCCGTTCTCCATGTTCATACTGGCCGTTTGCTTTTGCAGCTTGTAGACTTTTTACCAGATCTGCCGCAAAGTCAGTCTTCTCTGTGTTGATTTGAAAATTCACTATTCAGGCTAAGAGTTCTTCATCCGTTTTTTTTTTTTCTTTTTTTTTTTTTTTTTTTGAGAAAATGAGAGAATCCCAAGCAGTCTCCACACAGTCTGCGTAGAGCCCGACGTGGGGCTCCATCTCATGAACCATGAGATCATGACCTGAGCTGAAATCAAGAGTCGGACAGTTAACCGACTGAGGATCCCCCTTCATCTTTCTTTCTTTTTTTTTTTTTTAATGTTTATTTATTTTTGAGAGACATAGAGACAGAGCATGGCAGGGGAAGGGCAGAGAGAGAAGCGAGACCCAGAATCTGAAGCAGGCTCCAGGCTCTGATGAGCCGCTAGCACAGAGCCTGACACGGGGCTCGAACTCACAGACCGTGAGATCATGACCGGAGTCGAAGTCGGCTGCTTAACCGACTGAGCCACCCAGGCGCCCCATCTTTCTTTTATGTTTCAGGTAGTTTTCCAGTCGAGTTACTCTTGTTTACGGCTTTCGCCCTAAGCAGACGGCCCCTTCGCCTCGCCCAGCCTGCAGGACCTTCCCGCCGCCTCTGGGCCCTGCACCGGCCTCGCAGGCGGAGGGCCCTGCTGCCTCCCCACACGGCATCCTGCCCTGTGCCCTCTAGGGGTTACGTTTCTCCAGCCATTATGTGAAGATGAGGGTCAAGCAGTGAGGCATCCCCGGCTGCCTCAAAGCCAGGCGCCTCCCGGTTGAGGGCCGGCTTCTCAGTTTTAGCTTTCACTGGTGATATATCTGGGGTCTCCAAAGGTGATTCCCAGGGAAGCTGAGAGCGCTTGCGTGGGGATTATCAGCTCGTGCCATTGTGGGCAAAGTCCTTCCACAGACCAAGTACTCGGCCCCCTGCTTGAGCCTCTCTCCTGTCGTCAAGGAGCACCTGGCAGCCCTGCTGGCCTCTGGCTGGGCCGCACCGTGCTGTTGCCCTGCCTGCAGTCCGTCAGCCCTGTTGCATGGGCTCGGGTGTGGCCCCCCGCACCGTGCAGCGCTGGGGCAGGAGGCGTTCTCTGTGGGGAGCCGGTGCATGTGGTTTGGGTCCTCTCAGGTGAAGATGAGGAGGGAAGAGATTGCCCGGTGGACAGAAAGGCGTCTTTGCCGGCTGTGCACTGGGCCAAATGCCAGGCCCTGAGATGTTGGTGCAGATGGGAGCTAAAAAGCTGGATGCAGCTTAGGGCCTGGTGAGGGAAGGCTGTGGCCCTCACCTCAGCCCAGCCAGGTCCAGGCTTCGTGGGGCACGTTAGTTAACTGCGGACAGTTGTCATGCCTGGGAGCTCACTGTGCTTGACCTGGAGGTCAGGTGGCACGTGAGCTGTGACCCCTAGGAGAGCGAGCTTGGGTCAGTAGCCATGTGGGAGTCCGTGCTGTAGGTGACCCGGAGCCTCCGGTTTTCAGCCTATCATGAAATTTTAGGTAATGCACACGTGTAGAGCTCTGGCCAGTCTGGTGGATTGGCCGACCCGAGAAACACTCTGTCCTGCCTCAGACACGTGAGCATGTGGAAGAAATGTGACGGCAGGATCATATGGCATAGCTGAAGGGCCAGACTGGTGAGTGAAAGTGGAACTGGTGGCCCCATAGTCATCGGAACTGGGCTTGTGTTCTGACAGTAGCACGGCCGTGGCAGGTGGCCCACACACTCACGCGCAGGTGGTGGAGCAGAGTTCCTGCCCCAAAGCCAAGAGCCATGTGTCCTTCACACGTGAATTGGAAATCCTACCCATTGGGCAGATAGAGCAGGAAGGCAGGGTGGACGCAGAAAGAGTCCGTGACGGAGTATCAGAATCCCAAGCCCATGGCATGTGTGGGTGCCAGACCCAAATTTGCAGTGACCCCCAACCTGGGAGCCCTCGGCCAAGAAAATGACAGGGAGATTTGTTTGGCCATTGGGATTCACAGATCTTCCAGCAGACATAAGAGCAGAACCGGCCCCCGGGGCCTCCCACGGAGAATGGCTCTCCTGAAGACTTTTCACGGTGGAACAGCACAGTCCATGGGACCACGGGAGGAGAAAACTGTAGTGACAGTCAGCCGGCAAGACGGGGGATGGAATTCACAAGAAACACTAGGCAGGGCAACTGGACGAGCCTACGTGGGCTTAAGGGTTTTGGGTGATGACGGGAGAGTCAGCATTCTGTCCTGTCTCCCACCAGCCTGAGAACAAACAGGAAGCTGAAAAGGAACCTGACTGAAACCGTAAAGGTGGAAGCCTCGTCACTGGGCCACACAGTTGGCCGACCGGGCCGGGAGAGGGGAGCACCTGCCTGGGTGTGCAGAGTGAGGGGCCCTCGGGGAGACCTTTCAGGGACTCCCCAGGAGTGAGCAGGGAGGGGAGAGATGGCAGTGAAGGGCAGTATTTGAAGGTGAAGGAGCGCTTCTGCTCCCAAACTCCCGCTTAGTCCGTCGGGGCTCGCTAGCTGGCGGGGAAGCAGCGGGGTCCGGGGCCCAGACAGATGGCCGCTTCCCGGGCTGTCGCCACAAGTCCTGGCAAATGGGAGGCATAAGGTTGTGGCCTGAAGCTGACGTGGGAGGTGTGCTTCACCGGGAGTGACATCGGATGGCAGGAGTGGTTTCTGGGAGTTTTTGGGAGTCTACAGGTTGTGAACCAGCAGTGTTCTTTTAGGGGAGAACTTGGCTGGGGAGAAAGATGAAGAATAAGGAAAATCTTGGCACCTTCTCTGTGAGACGCTGCCGCACAGTCTGGGGGCCCACCGGGGACATGTCTAGTGGGCTGCTGGGCACACACATTTCTTGACCTGGCTCCTTTCTGGAGCCTTCGTTCTGGCCGTGTCTGGATTGTCCGCGGCGCCCAGGCACACCTGGGAGGCGGGGGACGAACCCGCTCGCCGGTCTTTGCTGAGAGCGATTTTGGGGCGCCTGCTTCTGTGCATGTGAGCAGCCTGCCATGCGTGCCGTGTGGCCACGCGTCGTGCCGGGGCCTGCAGGCCTCACTTGTCCCGACACAAGGTGGCCATGCTGACCAGCGTGTAAGAACACCGATGCAGGAGAAAACAGCGTTTCGAATAACATGCACGTGGTGCCCTGGAAATGCTTTGCCTGTTGAGTAAATAAATAGTAGCGAAACAATGAAGAAAGAGAGTTAATGAAGGAAGCCCTCACTCTGCCCTGTTGACATCTAGTGTGTTCGGTTTCAAGTGTCCCTTCCATTCCTGAGATGCCGATCTGAGCACGCATCTCTCCCACAGTCGGGCCCTTCGTGTCACTAGATTTCCACCTTAAATAGCATTCTTAACTTAATTTTTGAAAATAAAGCCCCCCACCCCACCCTTGATGAAAGTAGAACACAGCCATTGTGAAAAATGCAGAAAACATGGAAAAGTTGAGAGAGAAATGTTTGTTACCTGAGCACATTTGTATTTTTAAAGATGTGGTTGGCTTTTAGGCAGGCAGTCACTCTTGGCTTCATCACGCTGAGTCTGTGAAGTGAGTCAGGATCCGACTCTCACCCGTTACAGAGTCTTTCTGCCATTTTGGAGACGGAACCATACTCCGCCCAGCCCCCTGGGGTGGGGTGAATGCATCCCCTGCTTTCCTCAATGCCCAGCATTGTTACCCCCTGTCCCACACCAGCCCCGGAGGCCCAAGGCCGGACTGTCCCCGTTTCTGCCCAGGAAAGCAGAGCCGGCCGAGAACCTGGCCTCCTGAGTGAGTCTCTGCTTCAGTGGCTTGTTTTTTTGGGTTTTTTTTTCCTCTTGGCTTTAGAAGGGAGGTGTCCTGTGGCCTTGAGAGCTCTTGGCCCTGGAGCGCGTGGGTATTTTAAAACTAGTGGGAGATTCTGCCCCAGAGGTGCCGGGAGCTGACTGGCGGCGGGCATGTGCGCCTTCCCCGGTGGTCTCGCCCGGGGCCGCCGCGCCGCCTCCTTAACCAGGACCGCTCTTCTTCTGTTAGGACGCTTCCTGCCTTGTCCTCCTCCTGCTGGAATTATCTCTACTTCCTGGCCGTTGAGAGGAAGCCACTAAATTTGTTTTCAGTCGAGTGGACACTACATTTATTTAAGGAAGCTTATTTCATTATAACGCTCACTAGCATTTATAAGGACCATCAATCGCTGGCTAATCAGACAACGTGCACAAGAAAGTTCTCCCGTTTTGGGTCTGAAATACCAGAATGGGCAGATTAGGCTGAATATTTGTTCAATCTTTTCAGAATTATTTTTGTAATGGTATGAAAAGATTTCCCAGGATGGAGTATTCACAGCTGGGAAAACAGCCGGGGCTTTGAAGATGGTTTTCCCAGGCACAGAGCTCACGTCTCCTGCTGCGAGGAGCATAAACAGTGTCTAGTTTAAATTTGCCATTCTTTCGGTACGTTTTAATGGCATAGAATGGCCTTTTTCCGGCCAAGCTGCACGGGCCCCCGTCGGGAATACACTTTGACAAACCTAGGGGAGACCACGTGGCAATCTGTCCCCCAAATAGGCAGGGGAAGCGGCTGTGAGGGGGCGGCTGTCCGACTCCCCAGGTGCTAATCAGCTCTTACCCTGTGCTCAGAGGTAACATCTTCTAAGGCTGAGAATGAAAGTGGAGGTTGATGTCTTGGCTCTCGCCGACCCATCAGGCTGGTCTGGACGATGCCATCCTTACTTCCTCCAAGCGTCTGTTGGCCCCAGGGTCCCACACGTTCCCTAGGACTCCGCCCAGCTGCCACCCAAAGCCGGCGGCCTGGGTACCAGATCGTGGTTCAGGGACAGGACAGAAGTGCGGCTGCAGCACATCGGGCTGGGACGAATGTCCGGGGGCCACCACTGGGAGTGCCGCAGGCGGGGCACGGGGTCTCAGCGTGCAAGATGGGCCTGGCGGCTCTGTTATCAGGCTGGGATGAATGTTTGGGGGCCACCACTGGGAGTGCCGCAGGTGGGGCACGGGGGCTCAGCGTGTAAGACAGGCTTGGTGGCTGTGTGGGGAAGGAGCCAGACAGCAGGATCTAGGTAAGTGTGAGGGTTACACACGTATGACAAGGTATCTAGGCCAGCGCCTGTAGCACAGACAGCCCGAGGTTCAGTACCTTAAGGAGGCTAAAAGTTCATTCCACAGGCCAGGGATGAGTAGCCTGGTTGTCTGGGGACCTGGGCCCCATTCATCTTACTGCTTTGCATCCCCCTGGGTGCTGTCCCTGCCGTGGGGTCGGTGGTGGCTCACTCCACACCAGTGTTTTAGTTCTGGGACGGGGGACAGACGGAGCGAGGGCCGGTGGCTTCATCTTCACAGAGATGGCTGGGAAGCTGCAGGCATGCCTGGAGTCTTCTGCTCATCTGGCTGTAGGTGAGGCGTTGATAGTCGTTCCCAGCCGGGCAGCCAGGAGCCCAGTCAGAACCTGGGGGCTGTGTTCCCAAAAGCAGGAAGGGGAACATGGGCACTGGGAGAAGTCTGTCACTGGCGGGATTGCCTTGCTGTCAAGTTCCGAGAGGAGGGCCGTGGGGAGTGCTTGGTACTACGGGCTTGCTGGGAAGACCTGGGGCTCGGCAGGGCAGCAGGATGCGGTGTGACCTTGGGCACCAGGCTTCTTCCTGATGACACTGTCAAACGAAGATCGCGCATGGGTAGCACATGGGGCGGCCACAACGATGCTGTGAGGTAACGGGCTGAATGGTCGACGCGGTTCCCGACACGAGTAAGTACATTAGGAGTGGCAGTTGCTGCTGTGGTCGTTGGAACAAGTGACACGTAGGGTAACACGCATCCTTTGGGGAGGGTGGAATTAATGCTTGCTGGGTGGCTCAGAAGTGGGTTTGAGCACACCCCTGGATTTGCCGAACTAGCGTTCTGTCCACTTTCTCCTGTGAGACACGATGAGCAGAGGCTGGCTGTGGTCTCGGAACCTGCCGGAGCCCCCTGTTCCCCCTATGCCCCAGCATCACGTCTGAGAAGTCAGGGTGGCCCCAGAGCTGGCTCGTGGCAGGAAGGGGACCTGAGACCGCGCACGGGACACGTGTGTGTGTGGTGCAGCGCTGGACTGCAGTCAGCGCTCAACACGTGTCACTGTGACTTCTTCTTTTAATCAAGGAGTACATGAAAATGGAGTCGGGATCTCTTCCATCTCATCTCGTACCAGGAGGTCGGGCCTCCTGTGCCGGCATCCAGTGGTATGGCTGAACTTCAGAAGCGGACACCCCAGGATGATTTGTGCCATTACGTGGCGACGGCCTTCTCAGCCGCAGGCATTCCACGGTGGCCACGTTCGTGTGAGAAAGTGGCGTTGTAACGAGTGTCGATAGCACCTGGTGGCTGTACTTCTGCCCTTTTGTGTATAGGGCGCAGACAGGAGTATCTCCCTGGAGGGTGATGTGTTCCTCCTGGCCCAGTGGGATGTTGTCATTGCCCTGGGCAGCTGACTGGCGGTCACTTGTAAAGTCCAAAAACTCAGTTGTGTGGCCCCTCTGTGACCGCTGTTTTGAATGTTAGCAGAACGCCACTCTTGAGGACCAGAGAGGCCACTTGAGTGCCTCGCCCGGTGGCACGTGGCATCTGCCACCCTGCCACCCTTTTCAGGATGGAGGTGTTTCTCCACCTCACCCCACTGGGCAGAGTGCTCCCAGAGGGCGAGTGGACGATGAATGGGGGAGTGTGTCCAAGCACGTGAGTGTGCCTGTGTGTGTGTGAGGCTCCATCCTCCCAGAGTGCCCTGGCACTTCGCAGCCACTCCCACGCGCGAGCGTGTGTCCTGCGCCACCTCGGCTGAGCGGTGCCCCTCTGTGCCCCAGCCCTGAGTGTGGCCTGCATTCTCCATTTCTCCGAGCCGCAACCCATCCCCGGCCCCAGGGAGCGGGAAGCAGGTGTCTTGAGGCAGCTCTGTGCCCCCTGGACGTCAGCTGGGCCCGGATGCTGGCCCTGGATGCACAGTTGCCGCCAGCATGTCTGACACGGGGTCGTGAATTTGTAACTCGGGGCGAGGGGCGGAGATGCTCCCGTACATACAAACCGAGTTTCCCTGTAGTATGTGTTTTGTAAGAAAGAAACTCAAACCTGTGGTATTTTAGGTCTTTCCTGCTGCCCCCACATCCTCCTCAAAACAAACACCCTCAGCCCCCACATTGGCAGTTTGTGCAAATAAGCGATCTGAAAATTAGAACTGTCCTGGGTTCACACAACCTCATGGAACTTTGGTTTTAAAAAGAAAACAGAACTTTCTTCAAGAAAAACAAACAAGGGGAATTGTACTTTCAGAATGCAAACCTGGAGCTCCCATGTCCGAGCAGGGCATACTTGAGTAGTACCTGGTTTACCCTTGAACCAGGAGCCCCGCCGGTGTGTGGGGTCTGGGGACACACGCACTCAGGGTGCCCGTCCTGGAGCTGGCCCACCGCCACCCCAGCCTCCGGGCCGCTGGCGGCAGGCCACGGAGAAGGGAATGGAGTCCTTTGCTCAGGATAAACTATTCTTGGAAAATACAGTCTTAACTTTTGTCTCAGTTTTTGTGTTCATTACTGGCAGACTCAACCATACCGAAGAGGTTTTAAGGCGAAGTTTTACACCTGTGGAGCAGTCTGTGGGCAGGAAGCCAGAAATGTTGTTGGTGTTTGTGGGGCGACGAACCGATGTCAGCATGATGGGGCAGCCGGGTGCGGACAGGCCAGTCCCTGGCGTGTCCCAGGGATTGCGAGGGGGGGCGGGGGGTCGGAGCAGCACTGGGTGACCCTGAGGAGGGAGCCAGGAAATGCAGGGAAGTGGTGATATCAGGGCGCACGCAGACAGAGGCGGGGTGTTTCTGTGTCTCTCCTCCCGGATTCCCCCAGCCTGTTCTGCCCTGGCGACCCCCGAGCACGTACACCTCCTCTCCTTTCTCGGGTCTGCCCTTTAGGGGAGACGTCTTTCCTCCGGACTGAAGTTTCCAATTCCGTGGTTTGTGTGATCCATGTCCTGTCTGAGCTTAGGCTTGATTTTTGGAAACTGGTGCATGGACCCTGGTGTGGGGTTTGCAATACGCTTTTGCTTGAAGAAGGAGGGCCATGTTAATCTGGGAAATAGGAGTGACTGATGGTATTAAGTTCTCGCTTGAGCCTCTGGTTTTAAGTGGAGCAGCTGGGGGGGGTTTTATTTATGCCTGCAGATAGCCAGACCCTCTAGTGGACTTCCCCTCTGCTCCTCCTCTGTGTTCCCTTTTTCTTGTAAAATATGTCAATAGAAAAGTGCCACGATTTAGAGGAAGCCACACCCAGCTTCCTCCTTAGGAATATCACCTTAGGCTCCTACTATCATCATCTCCTTGCTGTTCTTCGGAGGAGTTGTGTCTCTTGGGTGTGCAGCCTGTTATGCAGTTTGGTTTTGCTTATATTGGAGCTTTGTGTGGGTGCGGTTGTATTATGCGTTTTGTTTTCGCATTTTGCTTTTTTAGCTTTATTTATTTATTTCTTTACAAAAACTTTATTTGTATGCATTATCCGTGCGGTGATCTGGCTCTGACTGTTCGTTTTTATCTGTGTGTGGGTATGCCATGTTTACTCAGCATTCCGGTGGCGGTCACTTGAGTTGTTTCCAGGTTTTGGCAGTTGTAGACAACGCTGTGATGAATTCTTTCACGTGTGTCTTGTCGTGTGTGTGCACACACGTCTTGGGGGCCATGCACCTGGTCGTGGAGTTGCAGGGTCTTGGGATCTGTAATCTTCATCTCCCCTAGATAAACCACATTATTGTCTCTTGCTGTATACCTAATTACTACGACATTTAGTGGATTAAAATAACCTGGTGTGTGGTGTCTGGGCGGGGCTCGGGTGGGGTTCAGACTCAGCTCTCTCAGGCCCAGGCGCAGGCGGGGTGTGGTCTCACCTCAAGGCCTGAAGCGGAGCAGGGAGGGGGCATCTGCATCCAGCCTCTCTCCGCAGCCCTTGAAGGATTCGTCCTCGCTGGCGGGTGCACTGAGAGCCTCCCGTCCTTGCCGGCTGTTGGCCTAGCGCCTTGCCATGTGGGCCTCTCCATAGGGAGCTCCCAGTGTGGCACCAGGTTCCGTCGAAGTGAGAGAGAAAGGGAGGGCACGAGAGGGGACGTCATCATCTCTTGCAGCTGGTCTCGGGGGTGGTTTCCCTTCACGTCTGTTACGTTATCCTGGTTAGAAGCTCGTCACAAAGTCCAGCCCCCCAACATGGTTGTGGATGTTGGGAGGCGGGGACCATGGGGACCACTGTAGAAGCAGCCTGATACAGCCCCAGTGTCTTCTCAAAAGTGCAGGCCCACGGCCGCTAGCACAGCAGTGGGTGAGAACTCAAAATGGGCCCTTTCGTGGCAGCACTTAGTCTCGTCGAGTTGGACTCTAGTTGGTGACATTGTTCGTGTGAGGAGTGTCTCACGGTGGGCTTTTAACGTTTCAATGATTTTGTACTGAGAGGGAAAATAGAATGAAAGGCAGAGATCGGAGGCGTCTTGATGAGTGCATGCCCCTCTGTGCCGGAAGGCCCGGGGCCTGCCGTTGGGCGTCCGTACCCCGCCTGCACTGGCCTCCCGATTTCGGGTGCCGTTGCTCTGGGATGGGGCTCCTGCATAGACCGTGCGGGCCTCAGATCCCGTCACCCTCCTGTCCCGCTCGAGTGTGGGACAGCCGACTCAAAACCTACCTGAGCCTCGAGTCCCCGCTCTCCTGGAGCCGTTCACTCGGACTGCCCCAGGTGGGCGGTGGCAACACCGCTGCTCCAGCCCCC
Source organism: Paguma larvata (assembly GCA_030068075.1). Lineage (NCBI taxonomy): Eukaryota > Metazoa > Chordata > Mammalia > Carnivora > Viverridae > Paguma > Paguma larvata. The sequence continues at coordinate 149,579,693 of CM057825.1, forward strand.
CGGGCACAACGCTTGTGTTTATTCTCTCTTATTGTGGTAAAGCACACATAACATAGAATTAACCATCTTGGCCATCTTTCAGTGCGCGGTTTGGGGTTACCGAGCACACTCACGAGCTGTGCAGCTGTCCCCACCGTCCATCTCCAGAACATTCCATCTCTCCACACTGAGACCTTGTCCCCGTTACACACGGACCCCTCCCCCGGCCCATCATCTACTCTCCGTCTCTGGGAGTTGGACTCTAGGTCCTCACCAGGGGGACCCACAGTGTGCGTCCCTTCATCCTTGTGCTTGTCTGTTGGTGCCGCTTTGTCCCCCGGCCCGTCAGCGAGTCCTGGCCCAGGGCCCTCACCCTTCTTGCTCTCCCTCACCACCTCCCTCGGGGCTGTTGTGAATGCCGCTGTCGGGTGGCGATTTCCAGTGGAGGCCGTGCTCAGCTCCAGACCTGTGGGTCCAGCTGACCCCCGCCGGCTCCCACAATGAGTAGATGTTCTGTGTCAGACTGAGGAAACCCTCCTCTCCCCTGCTTTTCTCTGGTTTTTATCACGAAGGGATGTTGGGTTTTGTCAAGTGCTTTTTCTGCATCAGCATTTCTGATCACTTGGGTTTTTTTTGTTAGCCTGTTGAATATGGTGTAGGACCCTGACTGACCCTTTAATGTTGAACCAGCCTTGGATCCCTGGGATGAGCCCTCTCCGTGGTCACAGTAGATAGTAATGTTTACGTGGGGCTGAATCCTACTGCAACGTCTTAAGGACTTTTGATTCTTAGTTCGTGAGGAACCTCGATCTATAGGGTTTTTTTGTACGTTTTTTTTTGACTGATTTTGAATCAGGGTATTTTGAGTCAGTTCTTCTTTTAATTAACGCTTGGTAAAATTCAGCAGTGCAATCCTCTGGACCTGGAGATTTCTGTTTCAGGGGCTTTTAAACGTGGATTCCATTTCCTTAATAAGTTCCAGTGCTGTTCAGAGTATCTCTTCCTTGTGACTTGTTGGTGTGGAAGTTTATGCTTTTGGAGGATTTGTTCTACTTCCTGTTTCTCTTTATAGATTTAGGTTCCCTGCAGATATTTTCAACTTGGACATTTGTGTCTTTAAACGCGATGAGCAGGTGTGTTAGGAGTGGCCTTGGGTGTTCTGGTGCGAAGTCTGTGAGCTGGCTCTTGGGTCTGGTCGTCAGTAGTGTTTATGTTTGTGTAGCTGGGGCTTTCACTGCTTACCAGGCTGCCTCCCACTGCCGCCTGGTCACTGCTTTTGACAAACCATCAATGGGTGTTTCCGATGCCTGGGACAGCTGCGTCCTCCTGGAAGCCTCACTGGCTCCCGCGGGGTGTCTGGGGTGCCATTGGCGAGTGCCACCTGCACCCCTGCCCAAGGCTGGCTCGCCGGCCCCAGGTTCTGACAGGTCCCTCCGTCCCCCGTCACAGGGAGCGTTGCACTCCTCAGTACCCAGGGTGCCTGTTCACTAGCCTGCTGTCAATATAGCGTGTACTCGTGTGCGTGCGTCTGTGCACGCGCATACATGTGTGCGCACTTGGAGGGGTGGGGTGAAGGCGATATGGGGGCTCAGGTCACTGGCATGTCAGGTGGCAGTACTAGCGCAGCCCTTTGGGGCTTTGGCTCACTGCAAGATGTGGGGGTGACAAGTGCTCTCAGGACATTGGTGGCTTTTGAGTGCAATCATTCCCCCCCCCCCCCCATTTCCCCGCTTTCTTCTAGAAACTGGTCTGGGCATCCCCTGCAGCTCCAGATTTCCCGTGTTTTTAAGGTGCAGAACGCTATGTGTGTCGTCAGGTCTAGCCACGTCCGCGGTTGTCAGGGCCACGTTGATTTGGGCGTTGCCCTGGGACCAGGTCTTCCAACCCAGGGGACATATTATGGGCACTCTGGGACAGTTCTGTGCAGTGACCTCGGGCAAGGCCTTTCGGCCTTGTCACTCTTCAGAGGAGCTGGGACTCGGCAGCGGTCTGCTCTGATTTTCTTCCTTTTGGGGCGATTGACATTTTTGAGTCAGCAAAGGAAAAGGCTGAGTCGTTCACTGAAGACAGGTGTCCTGGGTAGGGCTGTGTCTCCCACGAGTGACGTGCACCCCCTTTCCTGTCGGCCACGGCGGTTTGCCGTGACTCCTGGGGGGCTGAGGACCCTCCTGTGCCCCAGGTAGCAGCTCGGAACCACACTTAGGCTTTGAGAGTCCCCCCCACTCCGCGTAGCAAGCACTGCCTGCGGGGCCCTGTTGTAGGGGCTGTGGGGTCTCACACCGCCTCCTCCCCCTGGGGTGGGGCTGGGGGATAGTGGCCGTCCGGGCAGGGGCAGGGGGCGGGAGAAATGTCCAAAGTGCTTCCCGTCATTGTGCTGTCCTTTCAGGGGACCTCGTATCAGTAGGGGTTCGTATTGGGCGGGCCCAGCCCCCTGGGAGAGCCTGGGGGGCGGTGCCTTCTCTGAGAATAACTGGCCTCTTTCCAGGACTCCCTACAGCTGATTTCTTGTGATAAGTTTTAGGTTGATTCAACCCTGGGAGAAAGGCCTAGAATTACAGTCAGGTTTGGCACACTTTTGTTTTGTGTTCATTTGGCTTTTAAAACCCTGGTTCCCACACGAGAACCCCCACCCCCTGGACAATGGCAAGAACCAGATTAAGTCACCACAGCCAGCACGTTTGTTGCCACAGAGGTGGGGGTGGGGATGGAAGCATGTGCTGTGTGTCTCTGTGAGGCCTGGGCAGGTCCCCCTTCAGCTGTCCGGCTGTCCCAGATGGGGCCACTCCCCTCACCTGGGGCTCTTCTGTCTCTTGAGCGGGCTTGCTGACGGAAGGTGGCCACACTTCCCTTTCAGGGCCATGGGTTGTCCGGGGGGGGGTGGGGGCATGTGTTGGGCACTGAGAGGGAGGGAGAGGTTGGGACCTGGTAGGCGTCTTACCGATGACACTGCACTCTTCCCTTCCTCCCTTCCAGTTTGTGGTGGTCACTGGACTGGCTGCCCCACCCACCCCGCTGCCAGAAGCTGGGAAGGCGGAGTGCTCATGGACTCCACAGCCGGGCCTCAGTGACGGGCTCTCGAAAGGTGCTCTGCCGATCCGTTGTGTGATGAACAGCGGCCTCTCCACCCGACTTGGGTGAAGAGCAGGGTGCAGAAGGGAGCGGGGTCCTCGGTGCTCAGGCATGTCACCTGACCTGAGAGGAGAGACATGCACTTTGAGCCTCAGTGTCACAAACAGGACGTACGTGTTGCAAATGTGGGTAAGAACAGCCTGTTTGCTAGGGTCCGGAGCCCTCGCCCCATGAAGGTGCCCAGCGTGGTACACAGCGGAAGAGATGGAAGAGATGGCCGTCGGCCTGAGACTCCACCCTGGAGACCGACGCCCCGCCCGGGCAGGGTCCCCTAGCACCCAAACTGGGCTTGACTTTTTTCTAAAGTTCTGTTCCCCTATTTCTAACTTGCCAGTGTACCGAAAGATATCCCAGAAATCCGTTTCCCACTGTGATGAGGCGGTGTGCGAGAACGGAAAACATGCGTTAGAAGACCAAGAGTCATGGCAGACAGCAGCTTTTGGGACCCTGGATGGCTCCATCGTTCCCATTCGGAGGTGTCCACGGTGCTCACAAGGTGACCGCAGGGTGCAGGCCGTCACCCTTGGCGGGCAGAGGGAAGGGAACGTTGTCTGACCGTGGCATTGACCTCAAGGGTACCGAACGGCTCTGCAGACTCGAGCCTATGTCCCCACAAGGAAGGCCCACTGTAGGAGAACGTGACCCCATGTGGAGCGGGTTTGGGTATTTTTTAAATAACTGCGGTGTACATGCAATTTGCATAACAAATTCACCCTTTTCAAGGGTGCACTTCATCGTTTTTAGTATAGTCACAGAGTTGCTTGTTACTGCTGTCTAACTGTAGAAGATTTTCTTCACCCCCAGAGAAACCTGGTCCCCGTTGGCGTCACTCCTGATCCTCCAGCCCGGCCCCCACCGTCTGCTTCCTGTCCCTGTGGTGGTGCTCCAGGGGTTTCGGATGATGGAGTCACAGGGTACTTGGCCCTTGTGTCTGGCTTCTTTCTCTGAGCATCATGTCTTCAGGGTTCCACCACACTGTAGCAGGTGTCAGTGTTTCATTCCCCTTGTGCCCAAATAATATTCCCTTCTTTGGCCCAGCCACGTTTGGTTTATCCATTTGGCTGTTGCCGGATCCTCGAGTTGTCTTTGTCGATTGGCTGTTGTGAATGGTGCTGCCGAGAATATTCACATACAGCCCCTGGTCCCAGTCTTGTGGGTCTGCACCCAGGCCTGGGGTTGACACTTCACACGTTGTGTCCCATTGGCTTTGACATTTGTGTTGCAGTGTCACTTTGCTTGTCCTCAGGCTGCGTCTTTCTGGGTATATCCCCAGCCACAAGTCCTGAGCTGTGTTTCTGTGGAAGAAGGGTGTTCCCTTACCAACTGCAGGACAGCCCTGGGCCTCGGGGCACCGGGCCATCCCACTTGTCCCTCGGCCTGTAATAGCACCCTGGAGCATTTCCTTCCAGCAGAACGTCCTGTCGAGGGTCACCTGTCGGGTCATGTGTTGACCTTAGATGCTTCATTTACCCTCCCTTAACTTGGGACACTCCCTTTGTCTTTCTCCGTCTTTCCGACCTGACGCTTTGGGTGAGTACCCTGACCTCATCTTGGATCTTGATTCTTCCTGACTGCATTGAGGTCACGGTGCCAGATGTGGACAGGAGATGTGTGCTCTTGAGTCCGCATCTGGACTCCCCTGCCCCTGGGGGCTCCTCATTGTCGCTTAGGTAAGGGCCGTCCCACCTCTGCCATGTGGTTCCCGTTTCCCCACACGAAAGCAGCCAGATGTCCTGCTCCCGTCCGGTGTCCCAGGTTTGGCCTGGATTATGGATTCTCGCCTGTTGCGGCTCTGCTGGGTGGGTGACCAGCCCGCAGGCACCCTCCGCTCACTTGTCCGCTGCCATGTGCTCCTGTGCTGGGTTCATTCCATGTTCATTTACGTACAGTGCGTGCACTCGTGTCTGTTCCTGCGGCGGGCGTGTGGCTTCTTATTTCTGGGTAGCATATAATTGTTTTGATGCTCAGGGTGCCCTTGATCTGGCCAGTGAGAACCGTTCGGGTAGGTCCCCGTGTCCCCATGCTGCGACCCTACCGTTTTCTTGAATCTTTTCTTCCTTCTGGCAGGAAACCGCGTGGCAGGGCTCACTCTGTACCTCCCTGTTCTGCCGAAGAAGCTGCTTATCTAGGGAGCCTGGCTTCTCCTTGGGGGGAGGGCTTGAGTGTTGGTGGGCCCCCAGATGCTCAGGCCCTTTCCGATAGAGCTGGAGACCGTGTGACACGCCTGCACACGCGCACACTCAGGTCCCGTATGCCCTTCTGCACGTGTTCTCGGTTCAGAGATCTCGGGGTTCACTGGATGCCCGCGGTTCCATCATGCCCGAGGCCCACCGTGTCTGCGCTTCTCCCTTCTGCATCATGTCTCCCGCTGTCCCCTTGGGAACCACTCTGGGTTCATTGGCAAACATGCTCCATCCATAACATGTGTAAAAGTTTCAGGGTTGCTTCGCCCAGACTGCATCGGAAGACAAAGGGAACACGCACCAGTGAGGTTGTAATGATCTGAATGCCTCCACCCCTCCAAGGGGACGCAGGGTCTGGGAAGTGTCACTGTCATGGTCAAGAGTTAATTATCAAGCACAAAGAGGACTATGCAATCACACTCGGTGCTAGTGCCAACCTGCAGCTCTGCCCTCTCGAGCTCTTGGCGGGGTCACAGAACGTGAGTGCCCGGGAGAGCAGGGTGACCAGGAGACAACAAGGCAATCAAACGCCTTGATTTTATCTTGTGGCATTCCTGACAGAATAATTAAATCAGCCTCTGCTCTCAGGCAAATGCTTTTGAGAAGGGGCTGTGCTGGAGCGGGCCAGGCAGCCTATGCACAGAGCCTGCCTGGGTCAGCTGTCTCCGCGCTGTCTCCCTGGCACGGGCTCTAGGGTCTTGGGCCGGAAGAGCCCAGCCTGTCCAACCTCTGGCCTGATGAGGGTTCCTTCCGGTTAACTCAGGATCTCCACCTTGCACTTGCCCTTCCAGTGACTGTCTGGTGGACCCTCACCAGTTCTGTGCCAGCCGCACATCTGGACACGGGCTTTGAGAGGTTACAGATAGGAGCCGTGTCTGACCCTGTTGGACCTGTGCCTCGGTCAAGCGCCAGCTGAGAAAGGCCTGTGGAGAGGCCATCCAAGAGCAGGAGATGGCTGACAGACGCAGGGCCAACCCTTTCCCGCTTTCACGGGGGTGTCTGCCACGAGGATGGAAGCCCACGTGGAGGTCCCCACCTTGATCGGTACTTTGGGGCTTTGGTCAGACACAGTGCCTGCCCAGAGACCCTTGGAAGGGGTCTCCCTTCTGTCCCTTCCTGCCCAGAGCATCCCATCTGGAAAGTGTGGACCTTGATTGACCGCTTGATCCTCAGGTGCTGTAGAGGAAGGGATGTCGGTTTTGGGGACATGGGCTGGGGGTCAGTTCCTGGCCCTTCAAGATTTCGAGCAGTTGAGGACTCTATCTGAATGATGGGGACAGTGTGTACCTCATGGGTTTATTGGCAGAATCGGAGACGAGGCCTGTTCCCTCATATGTGTCTGTCTCCCCCCAGCCAAACGGCATGAGTCTCCAGGCCCTGCACATTTCCAAGAGCCTCTCCCTCCCCACTCTTCATGCTGGGAATGGTGTATATTTGATGAAGCCCTTGCATGTTGTTAGGTGCTGGACTGGAACACCCGTCTGTGCCTCGGCTCTGCGATTGGGAGTCGTCAGCACTGGGGTCAGAGCAGGGACTTGGTAACAAGCAGGGATTGCAGGCCAGGTGCTTGGGCAAGGCCGGCTGCCCTGCCCAGGCCTGGGCGGAGGCAGAGCCCACCCTGAGGAGCTGTTCTCGGGGAGCTCTGAGGGTGCGTGAGGGAAGGCATCTGAGACCATCTCCTGGCTCTTAGAGGACAAGGCACGTCAGCGTGGTGTCTGCACCCTGTGTAGACTTGTGACTCTTGGGGGTTCTGGAGAGGCAGAGGGCGGAGGGAGGACTCTTCCCTGGAAGTTACTCCAGCATCTAAGTCACCCACTCACCCTCACCATGGCTGTAGGGTGGGTGCTCTGTGACAGTGCCGCGGGCCGGCTCACGGGGCAACCCCATAGTGCTGTTCCACACGTCTGACCTGCTAGTTCATGGGAACCGTCCCCAGCTCTTGGTTGGTCTTCCTGTCCTGCAGAGGGGATGTTTATTTAGAAAGGGAGTCTTAAGTGGGACTTCGGTGCTGGAGATGGCATTTCTGCAGAGTCACTGTTGGTCACTGAAAATATTTACTTGGGGCGGACACTCTTTTTTGTTGATTCGCACCCATAAAAACCATTTAAACTACAGATGGTTCATTTTCCTGTTACTTAAACATTGTCTCACCTCTCCTTTGGGAAGCCTTGACTGTGTGAAGATCCTTGAGGACCCTGCTTTTCTGGGGAGGTGGGCCGCCTGAGTGGAGTGTGTGAGTCAGGAGGAGTGGGGTTCGCTTTGATCCTGGCTTTGCCTGCATTGGAGGCTGGGGCCCCTCTGGCCTCAGCTCACATTGAGGGTTAGGGCCCCCCAGCCTCAGCCCGCATTGGAAGACAGGGCCCTCAACCCCAGCCTGCATTGGAGGCCGAGGACTCCCCAGCCTACAATGGAGGCCTGGGGTCCCCAGTCTTAGCCTTGTCGGAGGCCAGTATCCCAGCCCTCATTGGAAGATGGGGCCCCCCAGCCAGCCCACATTGGAGGCCAGGGCTCTTCAGGCAGCATGAATGGACGGGGCCTCTCTGGCCTCAGCCATGTGGGAAGGCCGGAGGCCCAGTTTGTGTGCATCCGAGGCTGGGGACCCCAGTCTGGCCTGTATCAGAGGACAGGAAACCACCCCACACCGAGCTTCTCATGAGCACCCTGAGCTGCTGCAGATGCCATGCCTGATGCTGATAGTACAGAACCTTCTGGAAGAGCCAGGGGATGTGGTTTCTCTGCTGTAAACCTCACTTTGGCCCCTAGAGGTTGTGCAGCCGAGTGTCAGACGTCTTAGAGACGCCAGGTGCGCGCGGGTGACTGGACGTAGATGCTGGCCTCGTGAGGGAGCTCTGGAGGGGGGTGAGCCAGAGTGTGCTTTCCTTGTGAGGAAAGACCAATCCTGCTGCCGGGGCCCCGGCCCTGCCCCACCCCTCCCACACCCCTTCCCCACCTCATCAGCAGGGGACACCCCAGAGCAGAGAATCAGCACATGACCGTGTTTTATTGACAAAGCCACAGCATTCTTAATGGCCGTGAGGTTTCTCTTCTACGTTTTAGGGAGAACTGTTTACATTGCCTTCGTCTTCGCCCCCACCATTCTCAGAGGCCAGCTTTTTCTCGCGCATGCCGGCTCCCCCTGACCTGCACCCTCATGGTCTCGGTCCATTGTGGTGTGGGGGCAGATAAGACCGTGAACAGGCGGTGGTGGGCCGGTGGCTCGGATGGCAGCAGGGTCTCTGGCCGGAGAAGAACTTTCCAGCTAAGGCAGCCTGGGTGCTCAGGGTCGCTCAGCCGGTGAGCAGGCTGCACGGGAGAAGCGCTCGTCTGTTCCTCTCTCATCCGAGCATACTCACTGGTGCCACGAGGAAGCCACATGCCACATACGTGGAGAACAGACCACACCGTCCAAGTCAGATCTGCTCAGTGTGTTCTGTCCAGACTCCATTTCCCCAAAGATGGCAGATTTATGGGACATTGACCTCAAACTAAGGTATTTCCTCCCGAGTGTCCCCTTCTTTTTGGCTCTGTTGGCCAGCATGAGAAATGTCTTCTGCCATGGGACACAGTGTGTGCAGAGTGGAGCGTGAGCCCATGCTGGTCCCCATACCCGCCTGCCAGCACCATGGCCTGTGTCTGTGAGCAGAAGTGGGGAGCCCCAGTGCTGCGGGCATGGCCCAGAGGCAAGGCGGCTTGTGGTGAGGGCTCCTTAGAGCCCGGGTGTGCCCGCAGCTGGAGCATGGATGGTCCGGCACATTCCGACCGGGCTCAGGGCGTGGTCTGGCCAGCCCTTCCTTCGCCTTGCCGTGGGGGTAACACAGCGTCTGGTGTCTGCTGGTACAGCTCAGCTTGTTTCTACACCGCACTGCTGAACTTCACATCTGACTGCTCAGTGCTGTCCGGAATGACCGCCTTCAGGGCGGCGTGGCAGAAGCGGTTCAGGGCCGATACGTTGGTTTTCTGCTCAATGTACAGCCTTAGTTTGTCCCTAAAGGTCTCCCCCAGAAAGCTGTAGATGAGGGGATTCAGGCAGCTGTTGGAGAAAGCCGCAAGGTTGACAATGTGGCCGGTTAGGGGGTAGGCGTGGCGGAAAGACTGTTTGCAGGGAGCGGCTCCTGGCTGCGTGCGCTGCAGGAGGTGAACGCTGATGAACACGTTTTCTGGCAGCCAGCAGATGAAGAAGACGAGGACCACCGCGAAGATCATGCGGAGGGCTTTCTGCCTCCGAGGGCGCAGGCCTCGGTGCTTGTGAGCCTTGATGAGAACCCGGACGATGAGGGAGTAGCACAGGCCGATGATGGCGAAGGGGATGATGAAGCCCAAGGTGACCTCAAGCCACTGGATCTCCTTGACGTCCGCGAAGCAGAAGCAGACCTCCTCCGTGTGCTGGAGGTGCACCGCGGTGAAGGGCACCAGCGTGGCGGAGACGGAGGCCATCCAGATGAGGCCACAGCTCAGCCTGGCGTGCTGCTTGGTGCGGAACGGGCCGGAACGCATGGCCTTGGCCAGGGCGAGGTACCTGTCGAAGCTCATCCACGTGAGGAAGAAGATGCTGCTGTACATGTTGATCTGCAGGAAGAGGGACATGAAGGTGCACAGCACCGTGATGTCGTAGTACTGCTCGTCCAGGTTGAACACCTCGATCAGGGAGTCGGCCACCAGGATGAGGTCGGCCGCGGCCAGGTTGATGAAGTACAAGTCGGGGATGGTCATCTTCTCCCGGAAGCTGATGTTCACCACCAGGATCAGGATGTTTCCCACAAAGCCGATGGGGAAGAGGAAGATGGTGTACAGGCAGGAGAGGAAAAGCCCGATCACATACTGCTGGTGCTCGGAGAGCTCGCCTGTCTGGTTCGCCAGCACGCTGCCGGGGAGCGCGTGGGACAGGTTGAGCCCCGGCGAGGTGCCGTTATAAGCAGCCGGGTGCGTCTCCATGCCAACGACGGGCGCCGGGGCAGTCTCGTCCATATCCCCGGGTGCACCCCTGTCAGGGGTGGCCACACGGCTCACAGAAGCCCTACTTGAACCGTAAATCCATCTCCAGGAAGGCAGGTGACACTCTGTGAAGTGAGCCAGACGTTTGTAAGATCAGAACTCATCCCAGGCAACACGGGAGGCGGCGCGGGTCTATTCCGCAGGCAGCTGGGCAGACGGAGAGGGGCCTCCATGTCCACACCATGAGCAGTGTCACGCCTGGGCTCCCGGCGGGTGGTGACTCCTGCGGTTAGTCCGGCCGGGCCACGCTCACCACCTGTGCACCTGAGAGAAGCAGACAGAAGAGCAGTGAGTCTGTGATTCAAGTCTTTACGGCTGCCCGCCAGGACAGAAGCTGCGGCGGGTGGCCGCAGGACCACGGGTGGGGTGGGACTTGAGGTCCTAGTGTCTTAGATATTTGGTTGTCACTGAGCTGAGGAAGAAGAATTAAGTGTAGAAAATGCCCCGCTTTCTGTCCCCAGGGCTCCTGGGCTGCTCAGTCCGAACCGGAGCCTGGACAGTGAGTCATGCTAATGTGCGGTGGACGCCTTTTTTAAAAATAGTCGAATAGCAGGCTTATGAAGTAACGTGGCTGTTGGGTCTGGAACTCTCAGGAAAAATACTATCTGCCAGCAGAGGAAATCAAATTTATTTCAGCAGCTGTTGGAAAGAGAACGAAGATGGGAAGGGAAAAACCCAGCTCCTCTGAAGATCACGGAGCCAGGACGCTTTGTGGAAACTGGAGCAGAGTCTCTTACGATATGATAGACAATAGAGACCTAGCTTATCCTGCTACCCTAGGCTTGGGTGCCCCAAAAAGAAAGTTTCTTCATGATATGAACTGAAGGGCAATGTATAATAAAAATGGTACTTGATTTAGGAAATAGTATTCAGTGTTTTGATAAATTATTCTGAAACCTAATATATTTTTGAAATGTTTGTAATCTAGAAACTGGGTTTAGAAAAGCCTAAGCAGAGTCCTTTAGACGGTGTTGCTGACAGGTCTTGGGTCCGAGGCCACCCGCTTGGCCCGGAGAGTTGGGGGTGGGGCACGGGGGAGAGTGCTGGCAGCAGCGGTGTCTGGGCCACCACCGCTGGGGGTGTTCCTGGCATCCCGAGGGTGAGGGGCCCCCCAGAGGCAGAGAAACCCTGAGGAAGCCAGCCTGGCATGTTACAATGGCCTTGAATTGTCTTTCTTCTGAGGGTTCACTTTTATCCTGTGAGATCGTTAGGAATCACTTTTGAAGTGTTGCCAAACTGGACTACACATGTACTGAACCCCGGCTTAAAAGTCTTGCTCTAAAGGAAACCCTGAAAAGTGAAGCAGGAAAAGAGCAGACACAGCCTTCAGGTGAGATAGGATTTAAAAAGTGTTCAGTAAGCTTTGCTTAGCTGGGGTGGAGAAGTTTGTGTTCTGCGTGTTTTCTTCATCTTCAGTAGATAACACCAGTTTGAGCCACATAAATGTCATTGTTCTCAGATGCTACCTGTAACGTTTAAAGGCTCTGTTTTTTATTTCTTTGTAAAAAGCGCTCTGAGTGCTTGGCAAACAAGCTAGTACGGAAACCCGGGCCGCTTCACACTGTCTTCAGAGGAAGACTTAGAGGTGAGGGAGTCCTCAGCGCACGCTTGCTCCCTTCCCGTGGTCGTCAAAATAGGCTGCGAGGGGAGTCCTCCACTTCTCTCCCACAGACGTGAGGCTGTCGATCCCGGACAAATACTCTTATTGTCACCGTGGTGTAATGGCCGCACACGGGAACCAGTATGAACTCCCTACTGACACGGCACCCTTGTGTAAGTGGACTGTGGGTTTCTAAAGTGAGCGTCAGTTTGGTCTCGTTTTGGTTTGATTTTCCACTGCCTGTTCAGCTCTAGAAAACTAAAACCACATTTTGTCAGGTCAGCTGGGTGTGTATCTTTGCGAAGGAACACTGGGCAAGCGTTTTCGTTGGCTGGCTAACGGTCCTAACAGGAGGCAGGGCCTTGCTTGACCAACACACGACAGAACACCAGGAACGCCACGTTGGGCCAAGTTACAGAAAGCCCCTTTGCAAAACCTCCCCTCCCCTCCCACTGGGACTGTTAGAGCCAGGTGTGGGCTCGAGCACACAGCAGTGACTCCATAGTCTCAGTGCCTCTGTCACCACAGGCAGCCTGTGTGCCCACGTCTGCATCCAGCTGTAACTGCAGCATGCTGCACCTTACATGGTTTCCACCGACCCAAACGCGGACCCGGGACCCGGGACCGAGACTCACCTGCGCTGCAGCCGGCCACCACAGCCCGGGCCAGCTCTGCACAGGCCCTTCTCCTGTCCCCTGGGACGGCTGGTCGGGCAGCCTCGGTGGGTATGCTCACGGCAGGCCGGAGGTGCGGCCGAGACTCTCCCTCGAATGGTGGAGATTCTGGACTCGCTTTCACCCGTCGAAGAATGCCAGAGCGGTGGTCCTGGAAGGGGGGGCCTGGGGCACGGGGCTGCCCTGCCAGAATGCCCGTCATTGCCGCGGACACCCAGGCACCGCCGGCTTTATAGGCTTCCCAGGGCCGCCCATTGTGCTGTGCTGGACGGCCTCCTGAGGAGGCCGGCGTTAACCATTTTTCTGCTGGCTTTTTTTCGCCCACACCGTGGCAGTGAGCCCAGGCCCACTACGCATTTTTATGGAAGTTTCCAGATTTAACTGCTTTTCTTCACTCTCTGATACAATATTTTTTAAGTTTGAAAGCATTGTTAAGTAGGCTTTGTATACCTTTTAGATGATGACCCATCATCGCTTACTGGAGCTTCATCTTGCATGTTTTTAAAACTAAATAATAAATTTTCTGAATCTAGAGAGTAGTGTGCAAATTATACAGAGAATTTTACCTAGGAATTTCACAAAGGCATTTGCAGAAAGAAATTTAAACCCAAGAAATAGCAGATATTTGGGGCAAGTACGTTAGGAAGCATAGTAGTTTTTCTGCTGTCGGGATGAGCCGTGTCTCAGCTGTCCCCTTCCCTTTACTCCTGAAACTGCCGGAGTGCACCTGTCCTGCAGGCTCTGCGACCGGCCCCGGCCCTCGTGCGGGGGGTGCTCTCGGTTCCCAGTCCCAGGGCCTGACTGTCCCACGAGTAGCTGCCATCTCCCGGCACCCGTGGCCTGGAGGAAGGCTGGCAGAGCCGTCCCGTCCCCAGGTGGGTCTCCAGGTGTGTCCCCGGGTGCACCAGTCAGGTGTGGAGGACCCGTTGGACCTGCGGGCCCTGGCTGCCTGCGCCAGCTAATGTGGTTATCACGGACATCACGTTTTCATTGATCTCATACTTTCTTCTTGGTGACTTTCCTTTTTAAATTTTTTTGAAGTTGTGAGATTGAAAACTGAGGGCGATCTTTCGTATTTCTGAGTGTGAAGGAAGCAGATGGCGGCAGCCGGCACCGTGGAGGCTGGCGTGTGCTCCTCCCAGAGGAGAGGGTGGTTTCGGACTGAAAACGGAGGTGGCTGGTAGCGCGCGGGTTGTCGGCACCGGGCGCCCCTCCGGTCACCTGCACTGAGGCAGCCAGTGTGGCTCCCCTGCACGCTCTGTTTTGTATGGAGCCTGTTTCAAATGAGCTTTGAAGGTATTTTGAATGATAATAGCTTCACATCTCTCAGACATGTGTTTTGGGAAATATACACGTTTCTCAACAGAGAATACTGTGTTATATTTCTTATGGAAGAATCTTAACATACAGCGTTCTTTCCAGTTTTAGAATTAAGGTGTGATTCTGATGTTAGCTTCTTACAGTTTTGAATGACATGATGACATCAAGGAGGCCAGTGTGAGCTGAGACCTACTTCAGCCAGTCGCTCACTTGCACGATTTCAACACCGAAAGTGCCCAAGGACACCATTTTGAAAGAAATGAGTCATGAGAAAGTTACAGCTTCCTCTTGAGTTAAAAAAATAAATAAAATAAAAAGCCAAGCCTTGAAATAGCCAAGACGCATCACATAAAAATAGCCGCTGCCTACTCGCCCCAGCCCATGGCCTGCTGGCCCACAGCCCCACTGGGCCCTGTGGCTGAGGAGAACCTTCCGGCAGTTCTGGGCGTCCCCTCTGCATTTCCTGCTGAGGTCATTGTGGGACAGAGGGTCCTGAGGCTGGCCTGCTGGCGTGGACGAAGCGGGGGCTGCCAGGTCTCGGGGCACCAGGCAGGTAGTCACCTGTCGGCCCTCACGACTAGTTAGCATAAGGGACAAGAACTTGCTTTTAGGGTTTCAGCCCCCTGAAACCGAGCTGGCGTTTGCGTGGCCAGGAATGGGAGCATCTCACAGACGTCTTGTAACGCATGGAGACCTCCTGTGAATTTACTGAGCGTTCACGCCAGGCTTCGTTGGCTAAGCGCTGAGCACATCACATCCACTGGCCCATGTGACCCTCGCCGAGCACCCGGTGCTACACACGTGAGAAGCCCGAGCTCAGGCATGTTGGCCCCAGGCCTCGGTCTCACCGACTCTGAGGCCCACGGTCCTCGTTGGCACACGGAGTGCTTTCCTCATGGCCGGTCCCCTGTAACAAGATTGTCTCGGTGCTGAATTGGACTCGTTTGCGGGTTTTCGGTCCATCTCTAGAATAGGATGGACCAAATAGGATGACAGGGAAACTTCAAACGGAATCGAGTCTGATCAGCTTTCATTTAGTTAAATTCGCAAATGCAGCCTGATGATGGGTAATGCGCAGAGAGCACAGACATGCAGTAAAGCTGGGAGGCCTGCCTGGGTGAGGGGACCCCGGAAACCCTCACCCTCATTCCCAGTTGTTCCAGGTCCAGCGCTGTCTACGTGCAGCAGTCGAACTTCCCCGTGTCCCCCATCCCCACCAGACCTGCTCTTCTGTGGCAAAGAATTGTGCCCCACCTGCGGAGGGACCCCAAGGTGAGACGCAGTGCCCCAGAGGGAGCAAGCCCAGTCACTGGATTGCAAAGTCCTGTTTTCTCCCTCTGCAGTCCGCTGCCCTGTGACCCTGGGTAAAGTGGGGCGCGTGGGGGCATGGTGCACGTGGAGCTACGTGACGCAGGACACCCGCTGTCTCCATCGTCCTCGTCCTCGGGTGGGCCCTTCCTTCACCAGGAGGCCTGCCTAAACAGACAGCAGATTCTTGGGCAGCTGGGTGCCCATTTCCCTTGGCTGCACACAGGGAGAGCGTGTGTCCGTCCAAGGTGTTTGTAGGGCAGTCAGCGGGACTCAGCTCACGGTTGGGACCCCAGGCGACGTGGTTGCCAAGTTCCGGGGCCCGTCAGGTTGGGAAGCACAGCCTGGCCGGTGCGCTGCTCGTGGAAGGGGGAGCGAGCAAGCGACACCGCATGCACCGCCTTTCGTACAATGTCTCTGCTTAGCCCGACTGGGGGGAAGTGGGGTGCCCCTTCCCACGCCTGGTCAGTAGGTTTCTTTGAGACACTTACAGAGCACTTCCTGGGTACGAACACTCAGGGAAGACCGAGGCCAGGCCTAGAGTGGTGAGGCGGACTCAAGTGTGACCAAGGATTGCCGCACACGCTTACCTTGGGGAAGCCAAGGGTCTCGGCTGGCCAAGGGAGGCATGTGCTGTTAGGAAACACTGGAGGCCCGCAGTGAGTCTGTAGACGTGGGCTGGTGCCCAGTGTCAGAACCTGTCATTCTGGACGAGCAGGGAGGAGGGGGAGGGAGTGCCCCTTCCGAGCTCAGTTCTGTAGACCCAGCCCGGCGCCCGTGCTCGTGGGAGTGTGTGCATCAGCACTGCCATCCGTGAGAACCCGGCGTCAGTCCTGCGCGCATGCAGAGGTGTGTGTCCAGACTGTAGCACGCTGAACGGATGCCTTCTGCGCTGAGGCCACTTCCTAGAGAAAAATCGACGGGGTTTCTGCAGACCAGCCATTTAGCCTTTTCCGTCGCGGGAAGGGATTTTAAGTGTCCAGGTGCCGGTCGGCATCAGCTGCAGCCTCACTCCACACTCACCCTCGGGCACTTTATGACACCATAAAGGCGCAGTCCCCCTGGTTTCGCTGCTGTTGACTTTTTGGACAGCTGGGTTCCTCTCGGCTGTTGCCCGGAGCTCTCTGGACATTTCCTCTAATTCTCTAAGAGCCAGGTGCCAGGGGCAACCAGAGCGCATGCAGTGCGTGTGGCCTGCACAAGTGCAGATGGACGGCGCTCGCCTGGTTCTGCCTGGGGCTGTTTACCAGCGGCATGTTCTAGAACCCCTTGCTGGAGACCTCAGTCCTCAGGGAGAGGCTCAGAGCTGCAGGAAGTGACTTTTCCTTCCCCCTCCCCGCCCCCACCCGTTGTGACTTGTCTTTGTAAAATTGAGGTTTCACGTCAGCCTTCTGGGTTGAATCCTCACTGCTGGAAAACCACGGTTCTGCCCTCTCACTTAGTTCTCTGTGGCTCTTGACCTTTCTGGTGGCTTTGTCCTTG
Organism: Paguma larvata; assembly: GCA_030068075.1. NCBI lineage: Eukaryota > Metazoa > Chordata > Mammalia > Carnivora > Viverridae > Paguma > Paguma larvata. The sequence continues at coordinate 149,596,360 of CM057825.1, forward strand.
AAAATCTCCTGCTCTCAGTGTGTCCTGTCTGTCGCTGGACAAGGGGTGAGTGGAGGAGACCCACGTGGCACGTGTGGTGGCTACCTGCCGGGGTCCTTGTTCCGGCGAATCTAGGGGTCCACGAAGGACGGACGGTCAGGCGAAATGAAGTGAGAGAGCCATGAGAGAGATGGAGTCTGATGACCAAGCAGGCAGCCCTGGCAATTCTGGCATCTCTGCCTTGCTGGTCTCAGTGTCTTTATTTTTAAAGGTAGTGAGTGACAGTACATCAGTGACAAGGCATTCTTTACAACATACATTGTTGTCACAAGACCTATGTAGTCATCTATAGGTTTATGGTAGCTTTTGTAAGAGTATTTTGGTATTGCCTTTTTATTATAAGGGAGCGTGGGGATGAGAATTACAAAAGGATTTGCGAAATGTTAACCTCAGGGAGGTGCTCAATATTTGCTGCTGATCAATGAAGGTATGTGTGGATACTTTAGTTTGTACCTTATCTGTAAACAGTGCTTCTAACTTTTGGGCTAGGCTAACCTCCGGGGAAGGTCCTAAGTCTCTTAACAATCTCTCCCATCAGTCTGTTAATACTGAGAGAGGCTTTACGGAGATGTGCCTTGAGGTTTTATGGTGGGGCCGAGGGGATGATTAACACAATGCGATACCTGCAGGGAAACTCTAGTTTGGTTCAAGAGTCTTGGGGCGTAACGTCTGCCAATTTCTAGCCAACTCATAACTGCTATTCTGCACGATCAATTTGTGTAACCTATCCCCAAGAGGCAACCTTGAGGTTACTTCTGGCCAGGTCACTCTCATTCAGATTTTATCCCTCAAGACATCGCGCTCCAGGTCCCCTTTTCCATGTGCCATAAAACCAAAGAGCATTATATCCCTTAGGCCAACGAGAGCGGTTCAAGAAATCCAGGCCTGAAAGGTTATTTAGAAGGAGGTAAAACTAGGCGCCAGTTTGGCTGGTGGGAGCTTTGCTTCAACCTTTCCCATGCAGGGAGGGGTCTCAGCTTGTGAGCCCAAAACGGCTCCCAACAGCCGCCCCGTCCCGGCAGAGCCTGCCGGGGCCTGGGGCACCTTGATGTTCCAGAGGGCTGGCTTCCCCACCTCCTCTCCTGTCAGAGCAGGACCTCCTAGTGTCTCAGACGTTGGGCCTCTTTCTATGATTTGTTTAAAGAAAGGATTCGCTGCTCAAAAGAAAAAGTTGGAGAACTACCGAATTACATTCCTGAGGTTTGGTTCTAAAACTTTTACTTTAGCCAAAATACTGAGAAACTCAGCGGGACCAGATTCTCTAGGCCTGGCTTCCGTGTTTGCTGTCCCAGCCCCAGTCAGCCGTTTCTCCGAGGAGCCCTGAGCACACGCAAGCCTAACCCCTCCTTCGGTTCACACACTAACAGCCCGCCGGCATCTGTTATTATGTATTTGCACGTTAATTTAGGTCCTTCCACTTCCGGCCATGAATGAGTAACCTAAGGGAACTTGCCATTAACCATTAAAAGCCGGATGAAATAAAATAACTGTTTTCAGACATTGGGACAGTAGGCATTGCAGGACTGTGACCTCTAAGAGAAGGAAGCGAGTGGGGTGAGCCCCTTCTCACCTGGGCACCGCCCGGAGTCAGGAGGGGTTCCAAGCAGCACAGGATGACTGGACCACGTTGAGGGGACGGGACTGGGCTTCTGGAAGCCTGAGGGAGCTGAATTAGCAGGAGTCGGGGCCGGGGAGCAGGAAGCCATGCTGAGAAAGCACCCCCAAGGTCTGGAGAGCTGAACGTGTCTGCGTGCACAGTGGGAACAGTTGAGGCCAAGCTGGCAACAACCATAGGCCACAAGCTGACCGGTTCCCAGAGTGTGTGGCAGGCCGGTCTGAGTTCTAATTCCGCCGGTCAGACTAGAGGTGTTTTTGAGCATTCACGACAAAGAGGGAGACCCCGGGAGGGGCCTAAGTAGGCTCCTCCAGACCTCGCTAACAAAGCTTGGACCCAGCTCTCCAGGGAATCCCACGGATCTACAAGGAACAACCTGTCCTCCAGAGTGAACTTCAGTCCTCTTTAAAAGGAGAGCATGAAGTTCAACACTCAACAAGGGACGTTCACAATGTCTAGCATCTAATCTAGTAAATTACTGTATCGTGCACTGAGCAGCGGCCCTCGCGCGTCAGCCCCGATGCCCTTTGTCCTGCTTGAGCTTCCTGGAGGGAGGGAGCGTCTTCGCTTCCATTTGCTCAGCCCTGAAAAGAAGTGAGCCACGAAGCCAAGAACGACGTGGAGGAACCTTCAATGCAGGTTCCTGGGTGAAGGAAGCCTGTCTGGAAAGGCCACCCCCTGTGTGATCCCAGCCTTGTGGCCTGCTGGGACAGGCAGGACCGGGAGACGGTAGAGGACTGGTGGGTGCCAAGGGGTGGGGTGGGCAGGGGTGGATAGGCAGAGCACAGGGGGTCATAGGGCACTGGGTGCTCACTGTGATGCCGTAATGAAGGACACGTGTCTATACCCCAGAACGTACACTACCAGGAGTGAGCCCAGATGGGAGCTGTGGACTCTGGGTCCAGACAGTGACGTGTCAGTGTAGGTCTGTCCACATCCATGTTGTGACAAACGCTGCCTCTGGTGGGGATGTCACTGTGGGGAGGCTGTGCACACGTGGCCACAGGGTGTGTGGGTAATCTCTCAATTCCTCTCAGTTTGGTTGCAAACCTAATAAAATTGTTCTGAACAGTAAAATTTTGATAAAAAATTGAAGCTGTCAAAGACAACAGTCATAGGAAACAACCAGACAGGCACCTTCCCTTTGTCCATCTTGTTCTCTGTTCAGCCAAGAAAATCTTGTTTTTTGGGTTTGTTTTTTTTTTTAATCTTTATTTTTGAATGAAAACAAGTTGGGGAGGGACAAAGTGAGAAGGAGACACAGAATCCAAAGCAGGCTCCAGGTTCTGAGCTGTCAGCACAGAACCCCATGCGGGGCTCAAACTCAAAGACTGCCGGGATCATGACCTGAGCCGAAGTCGGACACTCAGCCGACTGAGCCACCCAGGTGCCCCAACCAGGAAAATCTTAATATAAATGGAGGAAGAACGATAAATGTAAATTTTGGATTAAGATTAATTATTGGACCTCGTATTTTATGTTTCATATGCTTCCAGCCTTTCTGCAAATAATGTCAGATAGAGCAGGCGGGGGCTTTGGGCACAGACCTTTTCACGGACTACCCAGAGCTCCTGGCGGTGGGCACCGGCTGACTGCCAGGCCACAGGGGGCAGGAAGCGCCATGTGATGCTTTATCAGTATGTGGGTGATACGCTCAGACTCCAGTGATAGTGGCAGATCTAGAAAGATAAAACCAAACTTCCTTGCTCTTGGTTATACTTATGTGGGCCAAATTTTCTGGCAGTGTTAAAAGGTAACTAGTTAATGACCCTTTAGGACCAGATTATGATATGGCCATAAATTCCATCATTGTCATCTGGCCGGGGTAGGGGTAGAGACCGGCGTCGGCTGGCAGACACACTCAACGTGGAATTACCCGCTAGAATCAGGACGTTTCAGCCCAGTCGGATGTGTTCCGGCCAGCTCTTGCCCCCCGTATTCACCGCACCCCCGAGTCGCAGGGTTCCCCCTAGCTGCAAGCCTTGGTTCAAGCCAAGCTATGGAGCGTCCGTGTTAAGTGGAGCTGAATGCCAGGAAGCTACTTCTCCGCGCCTTCAGACGCTCCTGTTCCCTGATCGTTAGGCGCGTCCCCTCATCGCCCGTCTTGCTCGCTTGCTGCGTAACCCCCTACTCTCCTTAGGGAGACGCTGTCTCGGGCCTCTCCCTTCCGGCACCGTTGGGCGAGGTGTTCCAGGATGTTGAGCAGGGCCAGCCTGCAGGGCCCGTGGAGGAAGAGGATGGCCAGGGAATTCACACAGCTCTCCCCAAACAGGACCAGCTCTGCCAGGTTCATGAAGAGCTCGTCCCTGGGCGAGCCCACGTCCCTCTGCAGCTTCAACCGGGCCCGCCGCAGCAGTGCAGTGTTGTACAGGAGCCGGCAGGCGAACGTGCTCAGGGTAGTGGCCAGAACTACGGGGGCGGCAGAGGCCACGTCCCTCCGGGGAGGGGCTGCCCGCCAGGCCGGCTGGACAGCGAGCAGGATGAGAAATGCCAGCTTCAGGACGAGGGCCAGCCCGAAGCCCAGGCTGACCTTCACGATTTCATACTCGGGCCAGGCGGTCAGTGGGTCCACCTGGCACAGAGTGGTTTTGTACAGCTCCCCGGACGTGCCCAGCAGGGCCACCAGCCCCAGGGAGCTGCAGAAGGCACAGCCCGCCATGGCAGCCAGGCTCACTGCAGGCCCGCAGGCGCCCTCAGCAGCCATGCGCGGGCAGGGAGAAGGACCCCGCGGCGGGAACACGAAAAGCATCGCCAGCTGCACGTACTGTCCGTTGAAGTAGCAGACGTTGGCCAGGAAGGACAGGACGGCACAGCTCAGGTTGCTGACGGCCATGTAGTCTGGCCGGCTGGCGGCGCTGAGGGACAGCAGCGTCACCAGCACATTGGTGAGGGTGAGGTCTGAAAGGAATGTGTCCAGGCCGCCCCGCCTGCCCCGGCCTTTTACAAAGGTGGTCAGGTTGAAGAGCCCGGTTGCCAAGCTCACTGGGACACACAGGGCCACGTAGACGTGCAGGCACCTGGACACAATGCTCTGCGCAGTGATGACGTCTTCGACGGCCGTGGACACGCGGCTTGGGTACCGTATCCACGACATGTTGCGGGAGCTCATCCCGGCCCGTCAGAACTGCAACGGAAGCGCACCATGATGTTACCGGGCAGTTACCGTGGGGTCACGCTGAGGTGTCGGGGGCTATGCCTGTAGGAGGGACCCACACCAAGGGGGAGTGGCAGCCCCGGAGCAGGGCCTGAGTGCCTGTGACACCGGGCAGGGGTGCAAGGATGTGCCCACCCTGCTTTCTAGACGTCTCCTCGAGCCTTCCTCCTCAGAAACACTTTAGAATGGGGTCACGTCCAAGCCCCACCCCCGAAGCGTGGGCGCCAAGGGGCCTCGATCCCTCCCACACTGGGCTGCTGGGAGATCGCCGGGAAGCGCAGCCGGAGGACCCGGTTTGGAGCCCTGCTGGCGTGTCTCGGTCACTGCAGGCAGGGCCTCTGCCTCATGGTGGGAACAACCGGAGTCTGCCTGGTTCTGAACCGTGTCGTTCGGCTTCTGGGTCCAGAGGAATTCTGACGGACTCTGCCTGCCTGAGAGGACCCTGCTCGTAGCGCCCACCGTAGAGCCGGAAAGGTGGTGCGCCGTGGCTGCTGCCCTCAGGGGCTCGGGGCCTCTCACTCTCGAGGCCTGGAGCCGTTTTATTGCCCCCGCGCTGTGAAATCCTGAGTCGGGGCTTTAAATGACAGTGCTGACAGGCTCGTGGCCTTCCCAGCCGGTCCTTTGTCACGGAAATAATTCTGTTTCTGTGGACGTGTATCCTCCCCATTAAATTTTAACTAAATAAAATAGCAGGTGAGGCTGGGAGACCACGTAGCTGCAAGTTCTTCGAAGGAAGGTGAGGAATGAAGCTGGAAAGTTGATGTTAATGGAAGGCTCGTGGGTGGGCCTGGCCCTACAGCCAGCGGTCATTTTCTCTGCGCGGAGGCCCAAGGGCCCGGCTGGCAGAGCCATGCGGTGTGGCCATGCTCCGCCAGCACGTAATTCAGAAGTAGAGCGCGCAGGTGAACAGCCTTTCTTCCCGTCATCACACGAGGGCGGCATGATTAACACACTTTGTTGCCTAGACATGCCGGCAGCGTTTTGCGCACACAGACTCATCATCGGCTCTCCTCGCTGCCCCTTGATGCCTCACCTGTGTGACAGTCCCGGGGTGCACCCTCTGGGGGCTGGCTGGGGGGTGCCTTGGTGTGCTCACTTGATCTGGCACCTGGACAGCTCTGCCAGGAGACCGACCCTGCTCCACACCCCACCCCTGCACCCCTGCACCCCTGCTCTGCACCCCACCTCCGTGGATGTGATACGGGCGCACACATTCCCCAGGCGTCTATCTGGCTGGCTGCGTCCCAGAGACACAGTGACTCGTGATGTTGTCCACCTGCTGCTGCTTAAGGTGATGAGTGATTCCTGGGACGCTGAGTGACCTCACAATTAAGAATAGTGGCCAGACTGAGAGGAAGTGATTCGGCATGTTAGTCTTTAATTAAGGCAAATTGGAGAGAAGATCCTGTGAACATCGACCACAGGTCAGGAAGCAGCATCAGGCCGTCCCCGTGTCTGATCCCTGCAGCTGGCCATTGTTCCGGGCACTTCCTGGGGCAGACGGTATTGTCTTTGCTGCTGGTTTTGGGGGGCGTTCGTTGTCAGAGGCCACCTGGCTTGTGCCAGACAACTCTGTTACCCGGTCTCGTGGCCAGGCTCTGGGTCACCCAGCCAGGTGGATGGAGGCCGTGCATCCCCATGGCCTTGAGAGCACATCCCAGACTCGTCAGCCTGTCGACTGCTTCTCACCTTGTCCTGTGCTTTTCTCCAGAGGCAAGGGGCCTTCCTTGGGGTAGGGGGAGCTCCAGCCTCGCTGTGTCGTCCGTCTGGTGAGGCGGTGTGCTGGTGTTGACACTGGCTCGTGGTGCGTAGGCCACCCGCCTGCTCACCACGCTCCAGGACGGACGTCGCTTTCGGCGGGGGGTGGTGGGGGGGAGACATTCAAGGACAGGAAGGCCCCAGTGTGGCCTACCAGCACACAAAGCAGGGTGCTGCTCCTCCGCCTCCACGCCAAGCTCCGTCTGCTGGGTTTGCCTGAGGTTTGCCGGCTCTGGTCCTCGCGCCCCAGGGCTGTGTGGGCTCTCTCTGGTTGGCCCCTTCTGGGGCCAGGGAGCACGGAGCCTTCTCCAGTCTGTGTGCCTGCTGCCCGTGACCCCACCTGCCTTGTCTCTCTGCTGAGCCTTCGCAGGGACTGAAGCTGACACCAGGGGCTGGGCTGCTTGCCTCCTCTCTCCTCACCGCCACTTCTAGGTTGTATTTGGAAAGATAATGTAACAAAACATGGAAGACATTTTCTCACGGAATGCCCGTGGTTCCTGGTCTCTCAGCGATCTCCCACCCATATCCCTGGCTCTCCTGTGTCTCTTTCTTATGGCTTCTCTTTGGCCCTGACAGTCCTCCCTCCCTACCCCCCAGCCCCTCCTGCTCACCCCCGAAGGGGCAGGGGACAGTGCGCAGAGAAGACACGGAGGTGGGCCTTCACGGACACTGTTAGGATTTACTGAATGTAGACCACCTGCCACACGCTGTTGGAAGCACAGTTCCTCAAACCTTACAGTGTTCCACAGGAGGTAGGGAGGACACTCCAAATCCCACTTCACAGCAGATGTGACCAAGCCACAGAGCAATGGAGTCATTTGTTCAGTCACCCAAGTAGTTAAAGATAGCATCAAGGCCTGACCCTGGACAGTTTGGCCCGAGAACCTGTACGTTTTCAAAATTTACGTTCAATAAAAATTATTCCTTTGGGCGTATACTCCGGATGCACCTCGTCACACAGACCCCATCACACGCAGGGTCCAAACGGTTCCCTCGGCCCCTAAATCCCTTTGTGCCATTTGGCGGTCAACCCTTCCCTACACTGAACCCCCGGCAACCATCGCTCTGTGATCTGCTCTCATTACATGGACTTTTCCAGAATCCTTGTGCATCGGGCACTTTGTCCCTTGGCATGATGCGTGGGTCAGAAGTCATTCCTGTTTGATGCTGAGCAGCTTCCCCGCTCAGAGAGTGACGGGTTGCACGTTCACCATTCCAGTGACATTTGGGTTATTTCCAGGTTTTGGCTGTCACAGCTGCTTTGCGTATTCACGTGTTGGTTTTCAGACACGAACATACATTTTTACAGGTAAGTGTAGCATTTTTTTCCCTTGGGTGGATACTTACAAGCAAGAATGTGAGGTTTTCATGCTTGTTAAATTTTTTTATTTGGTAAAGCTGACGTTCCGTGCCGTGCAGGTGAGGTGTCTAGTGTGTTACTGTGATTGATTTAGTCCCACTGTGGTGGTATCGACGAGGCTGCATGGTTCTCCCGTCATCCTGTCTGCGGTCGTCGGCGGTATGCTGAGTCTGCATTCTTTTGTCACCTCCCGTTCACGTTTGTGTCCTCACGTGTCCATTTTACTCCCACCCTTGTCCCCCCATAACCACCATTTCACTGGGTTTTTTTCAAGTTTATTTTGAAAGACAGAGCTTGTGAGCAGGGAAGAGGCAGAGAGAGGGAGAGAGAATCCCAGGCAGGCTCTGCCCGACTCCGGGCTCCTCCACGAACCCTGAGACCATGACCTGAGCCGAAACCAAGACTCAGACGCTCGACCGACTGAGTCACCCAGGCCCTTGCTGTTTTTTTCACAATAGGTTTAGCTTCTTTAGATTCCACGTGTATGTGAGTCATGTGGGGCTTGTCCTCTGATTTGTCTCTCCGAATGTGGTGCACGGCAGGTCTGTGTGCTGGGCCACATCACGGCTGGATGCCGTCCCACTGTGCGCGCGCGCTGTGTCTTCTGCTCCGTGCAGCTGCTGATGCCCTTGGGCTGTTTCTAACTGGACGTGAAGCTGCTGGTGTCTGCCCGCGAGGCTGTCCTGTTTTGCGTCTGCCAGAACCTGCACTTCCCACCCCTGTGCTAAAGCACCCTCAGGGTCTTACCTGAGGCTCCGAATTCCCTGGAAGGTGGGCCAACCCTCCGAGACTGCCCCGTGCCTTGTTCTTGTGCCGGTTTCAGGCAGAGAACCAGGGCTTCTGGGCCCTTTTTTGAGCCACGAGAAAGGGCTGCCAAGGTCTACCGCTGGGGCCCCCTGGGAGCTGGCCAAGGCCAGAGCCTTGAGAATTTTGTGTTCCTGACAACAGCTCATGGCTGCAGCTCTGGACAGTCTTCCAGGATGGGAGGAGGGCCGGCGCACGGGCGCTCTCGTCCTCCCAGGAGCGGGGCTCCGGCTGGCGGTCCAGCCTTCGCTCCCCTGGGCCTCCTCCCAGCACCTGCCTCCACCCCGCTGGCTGCGCTGTGGCAGATCTTCCATCCCCGGGGGCTGTGCTCCGCGCACTCAGGTCCCTGCTGCTGCGCGGTCTCCGTCGTCCCGGCGGACGAGCAGTGGCTCCGGTGCTGTGGCCCCGCTGCGGACGTCTTCCTGGGCTCTGGGTTTTTGCTCTCGTGTTTGTGTTTTGCTGGATCCTTTGCAGTCTTGTGCTCATCTCCCAGGCGATCCTGGAAAGTCACAAACTGCTTCTCTGTGTAGAGAGAGCAGAAGCCTCTGAGGTGAGACGGGGATGAACTGTGCCTCCTGGGGGGAGATGTGCGCGTGTCGACACAGAAGTGTGTCTCCTGGAGGCAGTGCCCTCGGTGATCCGGCCATGTCTTCAGCCCAGCCGGCCGGCCTACACCACCCCCCCCCATGCCCGTGCATCCCTGTGCCTGCAGCCCCGTGGGTCCCCCATGTGAACCTTCGGACGCTTGTCACTGGTGCCACCAGCTCCAGACACTGTTCCTCCTCTGCCAGCTTGTGGTGTGGCAGGCACGTGAGAGTGTGGTGGCCGCACTACGTGTCAACCTGGCGGCAGGAAGGTGGGCGGGCGTTGAGTTACAGGCCGGAGCACAGGGAACGTAAACTGACTTTGTCCCGGGCCCTGGGAAGGGTTCCCTCCCGCTGCGCCCGAGGCGCCGGCCCCTTCTCCCTCTCCGCCGGCCGCTCCCTCCCTCTGGCAGGACTTGGCTGCTTTAGCGCCTTCTGGTCTCGGCTACATAAATGTTTCCATTCCAGTCTCCTGTGCTCCCTGCAGACTGGGAGCCATGGGGCCTGATGAGTCACCGTGCAGCCCATACATGGCCAGACCCTGTGCCGTCCAGCCCGGCCAGCTTTATGGAGGTGTGGCGTGGAGGGTGCAAGCTTTCGTGGACCTGTGGGCTGGGACGGGAACGTGACGGGCACTGCAGCTGCTTACCCCCACTCTTCTGTGGGGCTCTGCTGCCAGGCCACGCCCTCGCCCCTGCCTGGTGGCCCGAAGACTTGAATTCCTGAACTATTCTGAGTGTCTCCTATGGCTTTTGGGGAAAATAACCTCCTTTAAAAAGAGTAAAGATTAAAAGGTTTCCATTTTGCTCCATTCAAGTCTTCTGAGACCTTCTTCAGCTCTCCTGGACACTTACATGGACACACCTGCCTCCAGGAGACACACTCGTGCACGCACGTGTGCATGCCTCCCCCCGGAGATGCAGCCCATCCCCGCCTGACCTGGAGACCCCGTTCTCACATGGTGGACGTTCTTGCTTGGAGCAGGCGGCCCACCTCGCCGCCATCCCTGCAGCTTCCTTGGGCGCCTCTGTGTCCCTGCCTGGGTGGGAGCTAGAGCGCCCCTGTGGGAGGGCTTGCCTCTCCTGTGAGGGCAGTCCCAGCCCTGGGCGATCCCGTCTGATTCTGGGCACGCTTCCCCTGGATCCCCTTGGCTTTGCAGCAGTGGGCCGTCAGAGACATGGGGAGCGGAGAGCCTCTTCCTGGAAAAGCCCTTCCTTCCAGCCCCCTGTGAGAAGCTTCCCACCAGTCCGGACAGTTCTGAGGGCAGAGACGATGGGGTCTCCCGGCCTAGGGGCACTTGTTTGTGTCTACTGGAAGCTCTGTGGTTCCGTGTTTGCCAGCACCTTCCACTGTGCCGAGGGGAGCCTTTCATCCCCAAAGCTGAGCCCAGGAGAGCTGGTTTTGCAAACCCACCCATGGTTTTGCAAACCCACCCATCCTCCATTCACCCACCCCTCCACGCTTACCGAGCACTCATTAGGAGCTTGGCCCTGGCCGCTGACTGCCACGGCCATGTCCTCGTGGGTCGTCAGTGCTATAGCTCGAGAGAACCTGTAGCTGGCACCGGTTGGACAGGCAGGGCTGGCCACGTGGTGAGTGAGACCATGCGCCCCACAGAGGCGATGGCAGCAGAGGGCACTGGGCCGCCTGCTGTAGGGTCTGGAGTTGGGTGGGTGATCTGGAGGAGGGTGAGTTAGGTATCATTGGTGAGGGGCAGAGGCGCCCGTTTTGACCAGACAGGAGGGTGTTGGTATTCCGCGACCTTCCGCTGTCCACTTCGTGTCGGTCCCGGGACCACATCTGATGTTGACTCTCAGAGTGGTGTGTCACACTGTTAGGGCCAGACCTGCCACTGGACCCTTATATCTATTCTCCCCCACGTGGCCCATGCAGTGTCCTGTGCCCTGGGCTGTAGCGTGGGACCCTTGGCACCTCATAGCCAGCTGCCTGGTGACGGGGTGTGTGACCACTGCACACATCTCTCCCTCGGCAGTCTCTGCTGTGCCATCACCACCTTTCACGTCTGGCCCGGCCCTCTGCTGCCCTGACCCTTCCTGGGCCCCTGACTGGGGACTACCTACCCTAGCGGGGTCACATGCAGGGCCCAACCGTGTCCCCAGAGGTCGAAGGCTCAGCCCCGTGGGCTTCTGTCATTGCCGTCCCAGCTGTGGGCAACACTGTCGCTCTGTGAGATGGGAGGCCCAGCTCCATAGGTCTGTGATCTTGGACAAATTAATCAGCCCCTGTGTGTACATCAGCAGCATGTCACCACTGGGTGTCTTTGTGAAGATTTTGTCAGACGAGGTGACATGTGGGGGCGCTCAGTTCTTCCCACTTACAGAGAGGATACAGGTGGTCAGGGGGACCCTCTCCTTCCAACCACACTGAGCGTCACCTGAACACAAAGCCTGCCTTGTGTAGAAGCCTGGCCGCCCCTGCCCACTTTGGAAACTTGAACCTTCCTTCCCAGGCTCCAGCCTCTGGGTGGAAATGCCGCCGTGTCTGGGCTCCCAGCTCTACGCGGCCACGGTAGTGGAAAGAGCTCCCCTGATTTGCGCCCCATGAAACATACGTTCCAGATGTGGCTACCGGAAGGCATACAGTGTGCTCTGCCAGACAGAACCTCCTCCGCGTTCACGCCCCTGTGCTAGTCACGCCTCTGGCGGCTCTGGTCTGCACCCAGATGTGTGTGCTGACCGTGGATAAGCCTTTCTGGATCTGTCTTCAGGACACAGAACTAGAGCCACTAAATAATTTTTTCTTAATGAAGAATACCTGAGCAGTCTGTTCAGTCGCTTCTAGGCTGAAATGCTTGAAAAATAAATTCTGTTTTACTTTTTACTGGAGCCAACCGATGCTATAAAGAAACCTGAGTTTTCAGAGTGAAACATCGCTCAGCTGTGAAATCACCCGTCCCCCAGTCAGCGGCCAACCATCACCAGCGGGGCGGTAGGGAAGCAGACGGAGGCAGGGAGAGGGGAAAGAAAGCCCAGAGGGTCGGCATCTCACCTGTGCCAGGGCCCTGTGAGCCGTGCAGGCGGCGGCTGCCTTCCGTCCGTCTCCGATCCTCCCTTGTCCAGGTGCTCCGCTTGCTGGAAGCGGCCAGGCAGAGACCTCCGGTTCTGTAAGGAGGACAGGAATTCGGTCTTAGGTCATTCCAGCCACACAGGCTGCATTGAGAACAGTGTATGGTTTGGCCACGTGACCCAGGCAGATTCAGATCGGCCTATGTACAGAGGTCGCTTAGTGTGGCAGACAGAACAAGTAATGTGTGTGCCTCCCGGTGACCGTGGGCACCCAGCGGTTTCCTGCAGATTCCACACACTGAACAGCCCCTCCCAGAGAGTGGGCAACGTCTGCAGCTTAAAATAGGACCTTAAACCCCACCCATAATGCAGGAGAAAGTGCTCACGACTAGCCAAAGGACGCTAGGCACCAAGGCCAGCATTGGTACCACCCAGGCCGGAGGTCTGCCCTCTGCCCCCCGACAATGGGATGTGGGCATCAGGGAGCCAGAGTCCTGAACACAGAGGGGGGCTTCTCCCTTACTGCCCTGCAGGCCTATGCCCAGAGCCTCCCTCGGGGTCAGGCAGAATCAGAGCGCTGTCGCTCGCAGGGTCATCCACATCGAGTCGCCCATGCCCTCCTCCCCCGTGCCTGGCTAGGCTGAGCGCAGGGCCGGTAAGGGCTTTGGAGGGAGGAGGGGGTCAGCGTGGTCTGGAGCCTGAGGAAAGTCAGGAAGTGGCTCGGGGGTCCCCAAACTCCTGGAGGAGGGGGCCTGCCTAAAGGAAGTGAGAGCTGGGAGACGGATTCGGAAGCTCACATGGCTTTCCACGGCAGCTGTCCCTGAGCCAGCCTCGGCGGGAGACCTGACGCACGGAGCCCCCTTTCCGCGTCTCCCCCGCCTGGTGTCTGCATCCTTTATCCAGCTGGGGGACTTTCTGTGTAGCACCCTGCCTGCTGGGGTCACTGATATCATCCACGGGCCACATGAGCTCCGCGGAAAACCCACAGGACAGGCATAACTGCTAAAAGAACCGAGGCTTAAATCCTGAATCTCTGGTCCCGAGTGGAGGGGAGAGCCTGACACCTTGAGGTTGGGGGTGTCAGGCTGCTGCTCAGTCCTCAGAACTCTGTCCCCTTCTGTAAAATGGCAGTAATTAGAGCAGTGCCCCTAGGGGTTCTGTGAGGGCCAAATGAGCTGGCACACCTGGACGTGGAGAGCCTGGATGGCCAGCAAACCCGGGTTTTTGCCACGTGCTGAGACCCTCACAAAGACAAGGCCCCGAGTGTATCTGAGGTGGGTGGGCCTCTGCAGCCCAGCCTGGCCTAGATTCCTGTCCAGCCCGGTCTCCACCTACCACCCGGGCACCCCAGCGCCCTCCTCCTGGCCTGCCTTCTTGTCACGTCCTGGCTTTGCATGTCTATGGGCCTGACCTACTCCCCGCTTGGACTGTCTGCGCCCTGAGGCCGTGTGCTCTGAATCAGGGCTAGGGTGCAGGAAGACACAGCTGCCGGGACGGTGTGCTGGGCCGCCTCGTTCCCAGCCTGCGGCACCCTCGTGCGGCCCACGCACCCTCAGTGCCACGTGCAGGACCAGGTGAAGGACTTTTCTTTGCAGACGCTGGCAGGGAGGTAGAAGTGTATCAGAGCTCTGTATCGAAATGCACAGGGATCCTGGAAATGGGGGAAAGCATGAAGGAGGGGATGCCCTTGATGCCACCCCCTCCCCTGCCCTCCCTCATCTATGGGGCTGGCCTATCCCCGCTTCTCCGGTGCGTGTTGCTGGCCCTGTGTTGAGAAGGTGACAGCTCGTTCAGGGAACAGTGACTCTCCCCTACCCACCCCTCTCCCATGACACACTGTTGGGTCTTGTCCTTGTGTGTGAGCAGGGATGGTCAGGCTCTCCGTTCTCTGCAGGAAGAGCATCTGCCCTTGGCTTTGCCCATGGCAGAGCTTGTGGACATCACTGCGCCGTCTCGAGTGGCCTCTGCAGGTGGCCCTCTTCCTCACGGAACTGTCGCACCCGTGTTCACCACAGCCCCCCTGACAGTGGCCACAAGCGGAGGCAGCCCATGCGTGTGTGTTGATGGAGGAACGGATCAACAAAACGTGTGTCCGCACGAGGGGATGTTCTTACTCGGCCGGAAGGAGTCGTGTTCGGGCACCTTCTCCAGGTGGGGGACTGTTCAGACGTGGCGCTCGGCGAGAGGAGCCACGTGCCGGGCGATTCCACCTCCCTGAGTGTCAGGGAAGGGGAACCAGGTCCCTGGAGACTGAAGATGAGTGGCTGCCTGGGGGGAGTCGCCTCTTCTGTTGCTTCCTGTAAGACCAGCACTAATGACTCTTTTGTCTCGACTCTTGTCACTAAGACACCTTCTCGTGTTTAAGAATAGACTTATTGGAGGTAAACGCCGCAGAACTCTGTTGTTCTTAGCAGATGCATGGAGCTGCGCAGCCACCACCTCAGAGGGCTTCATCCTGCCCTGCCCGACGGCAGCCGGTCCCCGTTCCCCGGGCTCTGTCCCCCTTCTCTCTGTCCCTGTCCTGCCGCCGTTCAGTCAGGAAGCGGAAGAGAGGGTGGGCCGATTATGGACTGGCCCGTCTCCGTTCCAGCCTGGGGCTCAGCCTGGGAGTGTGCCCTGCGTCGTGCAGGCCGGTGTCTCGGGCTGGTGTGCTGACACGGGCGCCACCTCAGGCACTCCTGGGACCGGAAGCCAAGGCTGATCTCCTGCTGGCTCCTTCCTGATTTGTCCCCGGGCTCGTGTGGCCTCCGTCACCTGCGGAATCTCACAGCAGACCCATGGCATTAAGTAACGGGGACTTTTCAGACACTGGGGGGATCTGGGCTTCACGGACACATGTCTCTCTGAGGAAAACCATATCTGGGTTAGTTGTGGCTCCGACCTGACTTCCTGCCACGGTGCCCAACCCGCCGGACCATGTTTCCTCGGCTCTCCCCTTGCAGAGCAGGCGCTGCAGGTGGGAAGGCGAGAGGTGTTGACCGAGGTTGGGAGGGGTATGGGCTCCATCCTCCTTGGGGGCTGGGCAGGGCACAATGTGCGGGGGTGGGGGGCCTGGGCCCCCATGGGAGCAGGCACTTAGAGGGCATTGTTCACACCGTGTGGAATTGGGAGTCATCACAGAAGGGTCTCCTTGACCCCTTCAGTGCATGGAGGGACTCCAGGGGCAGGCCCTGTCTGTCCGTGCTGCTGTTCAAGCGAGTGTCTGTCCGCGTCCTGACAGTGCACCTGGGTAGAGATTCACCACCAGGGCCTTTTACTTCCTGGCCCACAGGTCCTGCTGCTCGAAAGTTGCCGTAGAATGAGGGTCGCACTGAGGCAGCTGCTGGCTTCTAGAAGCCGCTGCCCATCGCCCGTCTCTCAGCTCCCACAAGGCCCTGCCCCTGTCTGGTGCCGCTAGTCATATGACCGCACAACCTGGAAAGTCAGAGGGATATTGAGCCACACGTGACCCGGCAGGAGAGTTGCAGGAACTTCTAGATGGCCCAGGCTCTGCATGGGGAGCTGCTGGGGAGCACGGAGGGGCTGGCAGAGCCCCCGGGGGCCTCAGTCCTCAGAGGAATCTGGTGCTTCAGTCACTGGGGCTACCCTGCAGGTATGCCTATGGAAATGCGGAACCCAGGAATTCGGGAGCGCCTCTCCTAGACTCCAGGGATAGCAGTCCAGGACACAGTCGTGGAGTCTGGGACACAGTTCAGGGATTAGAAGGCCATTGGGATCCAAGCTCGGGACATCTGGTCGCATCAGGAATCCATGGGTTTCTTGTTCGATGCTCTTCCTTCGTGGGGACCCGGCCTGGCCCGTTTCTCCAGCACGCCTCCGCGAAGTGGTTCACCCCGTCTCTGACTCCCCGCGGGACCACCTCCCCATCCCCCGCCGCCCCACTGCCTCCAGCTTGTCTTTTGGGTTCTGCCTCTGCTACTCGCTTCTGTCTTGGGTTTGTTGCTCCCCGGGTGTGGTGTCCTGGCCCCCACAGGGCACGGGCCAGCCTGTCCTTTGCCCGCCTGCAGGCCAGGCCTTGCCTTTTGGGCATTACCCATGGCCCCACATGGTGACATGTGGCCCCACATGACTTCTCAGGGGTGTCAAGGCCCCTCCTGTCCTGGGTCCAGGTGGGCATGTGCTTCTGGCGGGGTAGCAGGCCGGGGCACCCTGCTCGCAGGCCCCCCTCACTGAGGAGCTGGCCACGTGGGTGCCTCGTGGACCACAGGACCCTCCTGCCATCTTTGCCCACAGCCCCCCATGTCCTGCTGGTCCTTCCTTTCAGAGTCAGTGATGCATTGGTTTTCTCCTCTCTTCCCCTTTCCCTTCTGCTCCCTCTCTTTTTGAGTATCTATCTGGACTTTTTTCCCTTTTAATTCTTCACTTTTTCTTTGCTCAAATTGTCCTAAACGTGGCCAAGGGGAGCCACCCGCAGCCAGGGCCTGGGTCCCGTCGGCACTGCTGGTGTGGCCATGGTCATTTCAGCTCGTCTTTACTTCCTAGTGCGAGGTGCCCCAGGCCACCCTCTGTGGAGCCCTGTCCCTTCGTAGTGGCGTTCCATGGGGTTTGAGACTGTTGTGCACACATGGGAGGGACAGCCCCAGAGCAGAGGCCGGGCTCGTGGGGCCCTCCAGTCAGCCGTTCGCCAGCAGGCTTGGAGGCCGCAGGCCCAGGCGCTTTCCCTCCAGCGCCCCACCGCTCAGCACTGCCTCTTTGGTGAGAGCTTTCCTAGCGTTTCTTTTTAAGTTTATTTATTAGTGCACACAAGTGAGCAGGGGAGGGGCGGGGGGGAAGAGTCCCAAGCAGGCTGGGGACTGCTGCACAGAGTCCGAGGTGGGGCTTGATCCCACCAACCGTGAGATCGTGACCTGAGCCGAAGTCTAGAGTCGGCTGCTTAACCAACTGAGCCACGGTCACCCCTCGAACATTTTTTTTAAAACCGTATATAATCTTACAACCGTCTCTCACTTCTTAAGCTCCCTGATACACTTTCAGTTGGAGATCAGAAATTCCCGTGTGAGGTTGCCCTCCCTGTAAACATAGTGTGCCGAGCCGTAACCATGCAGAAGTCCATCCTTGACGACCGTCCCTGTCTGTGCCAGGCCCTGCTGGCTCCGCTGTGTGTGTGCACACCGCGTGTGTCCAGAGCAGCGGCTGGTGGGCTGAGTGCTCCTCTCCACTGCTGCTGAGGACGTGTTTTTGTAAAAGCACAATTTGCTGTGAATTCCTAGAGCCACGTGGCATCTGGGCCAGTGTCTGCAGGGAGCAGTTTCCCTCGTCCGATTGTTGGGGAGCACGTGGCAGGGTATCTACTCTTCAGCCGGTTTAGGGGTGAAAGCCCCGAGTTATAAATCACCGAGTGTGACCCCCCAGCCCTGAACACATCAGCTGTAAACCCTGTGAGAAGCACTCTCAGCACGGTCAACATTCTGTGGCCGGTGCTCTGCTGCCCTGCAGAGTGAAGGTCCGCCGACGGCCACAGGATGGAGCCCGGCAGACGCGCCTGCTCTCCCAGGCTGCAGACCAGGTTCGGAGTCACGTCTTACCTTCTGGAGCTGGAGAGCGCGCCACGCTCCGGTTTCATAGCATCCCTACGTTAGCGTCTTGTTTCCTTGGTTCACAGAACGTTAATGGCACACGGTCCCGAAAGAGCCTCTTGGTAAGTGGTTTTAAAATATCGGGAGAAGGGTTAAGAATATAACAGGCGCTCAACAAATGCTTTGTACTCAGGACTTCTGTCTTACACACGTACATACAGAATGAGGCAGATTGTAAAAATTCTTTAAACCGCACATTCTTTATTAATACAAAATAGGTATATTCAAATTATTTCATTCCTAGAGACTCACTTGTTCATTACTCAGATTTATCGAGAGCTCTTGCAGAGGGGCCGGGGACAGACCCTCCCACGCGGAGCTGCCGGAGCCACTCAGTTCTGTCCTTAGCCCTCAGGATGCAGTCAGCAGTTCTCAAATGTCTGCTCTCAGGGAAAAAGAATGTTTGCAAGACTTGTGGGGCTGTCTTGATGGTGGGGTTCGGGGCGCACTCCGCCCCCATCCGAGGACCTCGCTGCCGTGGCTGAGGGAGCGTGCCACCGTAACAGAGGAGGAACTAAAAATGGCGGGACCCGTGTCACCAGGGGAAATACCCATTTTACGCTAAGTCCTGTGCCCTTTTCTGATAGACGTCATACATCCCTGGAAGTACACATTTTGAGAATTCCAAAATTGGATTATTTGCATCAAGTGACTTAAGTCTTCAAACGTGTGGGTTTTTCTTCCAGTTCTTCTTCTGGATTTGCATAGAACTTGAGGGAAACGGTGTAACCACTGGAACAGATGTAACGGATGAGAAATGAAAAAGCCTTCAAGTTTTCCAGCTGATTTTAAATCCAAGAACTTATAATTTGGCTTCTTAATAATTTATTCCAGGTTTATCCTTTATCACGTGCTTTCTATAAAGGAGTGGATGTCTGACTTACCGATCTGTCTGCCACAGTTAGCTGGAGCTCTGGTTTCCTATGATAAATTTTATAACCTTCGTGAAGCAAACCTAAAATTAAATTCACCTTCTGAAATCTTAAATAAGCATGACAAGGTAGATGAGTTTTCGTAATTAGCAAAAATAAGATTAATTTGCAAAGTATAATAAGGATCGATGACAAAATTAATGACCTTGGAACATAAGACTTCCCCCGGGAGGAATCTAGATGGGTCAGTTAAAAAAACCGACGTATAACATGTAGGAGTACGTTCACAGTCTACTGGCTTTTTCCGACTGGCTCCTCATTCTTAGCTCAGGACTCTTTCCAAGTCTTGGGCAACGTGGCAGTAGCGCTGGAGGCAGCTACCAGGAAGGGAGGCGTCCATCACCCCGGGTCCACCCCAGATGAGTATGGATGGACGAACGCCACGTGGATAGCAGGTTCTGCAGCACATGGGGCTGGTGGTAGAGGTGTCCCCTGGGGAGAAGAGCTTGGAGGCCGAGACATAGCTGTGAGACCCGGGGGTGCCGCGAGAGCAGCGGAGGGGTGTCCGTGAGAGGCAGGAGGCTGCACTGGAGACCCAGCCTGCTGCCCGTCCCCAAGGGCCCTCTGTCACCAGCACAGGTGGGACCTGCTCAGGCCCCTGGAGGTCACCAGAAACAAGCCAGGTTGCAACGAAAGCCACCGAGAAAGTGAAAACAAGACCATGATTTTCAGTCCCTCTTCTGTTTGGGGGAGCCCAGCTGGGGTGAGGGACTCAGGGGCTGTGGGCAGAGACCACGTGCCTCTTGGCTCTCTGCCCTTGGGGTGTCCCTCTCTCCCGAGAGCTCTTTCTATAGCAAAGAGCAGAACAGATGAGCAAGGAAAGGGTCTTTTATTTTAAATACCATTGCTGCCCCAAACCAGCCCACCCACTGGATCCTGTGTCCGCTAAGAATGGTGCTGACTTCCTGACCCAAGAGCCTGGCCGTGCGTGGTGGACCTTGGCCTGACCCTGGCCCCAGCCCTACCCATCCGCTGTGAGAGGACCGAGAGTAAGCGGTAGCAGGCGTGTTTGAGGTCACAGGCCCCATGGCTGCAGTACTGGGGACTGCCACTGCACCGGTCACTCGCTCAGCCAGCACCAGGATTCCCAAGTGGAGCCATGGCCACGGGACCGCCCACCGTGCACCCCACAGCTTGAGCGGAGGGCTTCGGGCCTGAGACTTTCAGGACTTGAGGACACCCTGGCACACCTGAAGACCTACAGCAGAGGGCGCTGTGTCCTTCAGTAGAAATAGCACATTCACGGACAGAAGCAACCCAGAAACTTCTCTAATTCTGCCCCCGTTTTACTGGCTCCACCTGTCCAGAATTTCACAGCTACTAGGGGCAAGTAGGATCAGGGCCCTGGGGTCCAGTGTATTTTCACGCTTCTGCACAGGCAGACTCTCAACTCCACTGCGTCATCCGGGGCGGGGGGGGGGGGGGGGAGGATATATTCTGCAAATAGAAACGTAATGGCAACCAAGTCACAGACTGAATCTCCCAATAGACCAGGACCAAATGGAGTAATTTCCTCAAATGGAATGTGGCAAAACATAGAGCCACACTCTGTTATCCTCGGACCAGATAATAATTAAGTCAGAATTAAGTTTTCAGGTTGTCAAAAGTTAGTATGTTAATATCTCTGATAAGAGACTACTATCCAAAATACATAAAGAACTTCCACAATCAATAGCAAAATAAAATCTGATTACAGAAGATCAGAATAGACATTTCTCCAGAGAGCACAGACAGACGGCCAACACGTACGCGAGGAGGTGCTCAGCGTCACTCATCAGAGAAATGCACATCAGAACCACCGCGGGACCCCTCCCACCCGTTCGGATGCTGTCATCAGGAAGACGGTGAGAGCTGGTGAGGACGTTCGGGAAAGGGGCCCTCGGGCACCCCTGGTGGGAACGCAGACTGGTGCAGCCACTCTAGAAAACAGGATGGACGTGCCTCACAAGTTCAAAGTAGACCTGTGACCCAATGAGCCAAAGGAAACAAAAACGCTACCTCAGGACAGTTATCGGCACCCACGTTCACTGTGGCGTTATTCACAACAGACCAGACACAGAAGCAGCCGAGGGTACCCGATGGACCAGTGGATAAAGAAGATGGGGGGAGGGGTACACATCCTGTGGAATATTAGCCGTAAACAGGAATGAAACCTGGCCATTCGCGACAGCATGGATGGACCTGGAGAGCACTGTGCTGAGTAAAACAGATCAGAGAAGAGAAATGCCATGTGACCTCACGTACACAGGGGATCTTTGAGAAAAAACCATCACGGTCACAGAAACAGACCAGATCGGTGGTTGCCAGGGGCTGAGAGGAGAGAGGGGTAAAGGAGGCAGAAGGTATAAATAAATAAATAAATACAGTGTATTGCCGACCAACAACAAAAAACAACAACAACACTTTTTTTTCTGGATGCACAAACCTAAAAGCCGGTCGGAGTTCCCACACTCCCAGCCCCGGGCCCTCCCTCCGTGACCATAACCCCGCAAGAAAGCTTAGGGTGAGGTGCGAACCATATTTTGAGGGATGTGCATACTTCCAGCTGCTCTCAGCCAACGACCCATCTTTACCTGTTGTCAGTGTTTGCACACGCGCGTGTGTGCTGTGCGTTACAGGGTGCTGTGGGGCCGGGGCAGGGCCCCGTGATCACATTCACATTCATCTTTCCTCAGAAAAGCGCCCTCATACCACTTCACGTCAGGGTTAGCTACCAAGTGAATCTGTTGCAAACTTGAGAAACAAATCTTCCTGTTTTTAGAGCTTTGTGGGTTTCAGATTTAGGGTCAGGGGCTGCAGGCCTGGGACATGTCGTGACGTCGGGGTGCGGGTGAGCGGACTGTGTCGAGGAGGGCAGGGGGCTTCTGCAGCGTGGAAGGATCCAGGCACGCGCTGCGTCTGGCGAAGCAGGCTGGTGTCGGGTGTGAGGCAGCAGTTGGTGGCCCCACGCTCTGCCCGGGTGCCGGACGGGGCTCCATCTTCCAGGCCCGTGTCTCCCCTGGGCGGTCCCTTCCAACTGCCCCGTTAGGTTAGAAATCCCCACTGCACCTTCCTTTCTTCGGGTTATTGTTATCGTGAGGTTTAGTGCACACGCCGGGGAGTTGACTTCTACCGAAAACTGTCAGCCGATGTCACCCGTGAGGGCAGCGGGGGTACCGGGTGCGTTCGGCGGGCAGGGAAGGCTCCTTAAGGGCTCTCCGCGTAAGACCAGCCACGCTGCTGGCCTGGTCCTTCTGAAGCATTTGCACGCGCCTCGCCTCTGCACCACCCTGTAGTAGCAGAGCCCACCCCCACTCATCCAATGGGAGTGCCCTTTTGTGTTGTTTCCTTCATTTTCATACTTTTGTGACTTCTATCAAATCTCTCTTTTTATAAGCACAAAGAGAGGGGATCAAGTATTTTGACACCATGGAGTATAAATACTGGATTTGGATTCTCATGACTTCATTCAGAAACCCAGGGTGGAGGAGGCTAGGCTGAGGACACTATTTCGGGTGTGGACCCGGAAGACAGAGCAGTGCACCCGCCTCGCGCTGAAGCAGGTGGGCTATCCCAGCTGTTCTTCACACCAGGCCCCTCCTGCCATGGACATCATGACCTTGGCCTAAGAGTGGCCTGTCTGGAACAGCAGAAAACTTGGAGAGAACACGCCTCGTGCTGTTCTTTGTTCTGGCCTCAGTGACGTCCCGGGGAAGAGTGTGACAGAGCGCACAGTGACAAAATACTATGCATCCAGTTCAAGTGTCGGTCAGCTGTCTCCCGGGAGGGCGCCCGGACCGTGCCTCGGGGGCGTGCACCATTGACCGCCCGTCGGATGACCCCGTGGGGGGCACTGGCGGTGGCCCCAAGACCCGTGCTCGGAATTCGGCTGTGAGCCGAGCAGCTGGCTCTACGCCATCACCTGCTGCACCCCTGCCTGGTCCGGGGAGCAGCTCTGGCGCCTGCAGTGCATTTTTTTGACCAGTCGCCGCAGTTTGCCAGGGAAGTTTCTGCTGATGTAGCGGTAAAGCAGCGGCGTCACGCAGCTGCTGGAGAAGGCCAGGAATCTCGACAAGTCCTTAGCAAAGAGCAGGACCCCCAGGTGGCGCCCATCGACCGGCCTCCCCCGTAAGGCCAGCAACGTGTGCCCCAGGAGAGTCAGGTAGTGAGGCGTCCAGAGCCCAAACTGCGTGCACACGGTGGCCACCAGAAGCCTATGCACCGAGGGGTCCAGCCTCCCTGCGTCCCGGTCCAGCGGCGTGTCCTCCTTCCGGATCCTCGAGATGAGCGCGAGCGCGTAGAGCACGGCCAGGGCGGGGACCACGTAGCCGATGAACACCATGATGCCGTCGGCGGCCTCCGTGTCCTGCATCTTGGAACACTCAACGATCCTGGCGGCCACGTGGCTACAGATGTAGAAGAGCAGGGAGGAAAAGCTGGTGAGCAGGGCCCCACCCCAGACGAAGCCGCACACGTGCCTGGTGTTGTAGACGCTGGACATGTAGGTGCGTGGCAGCGCCCGCTCGATGTAGTAGTCGAGGCTGAGCAGGGCCGTGGAGTACATGATCACCAGCGAGGAGACGTTGAACAGCACCAGCAGCGTGATGTGGGCCTCGCTGCTGAAGCCCCACAGGGCCCACCCGGAGGCGGTGGGGCCCAGCAGGTGCACGGGCGCCAGGGCGCTGAGCACCAGGCCCGCCACGGCCATGTTGACAAAGTAGACGTCCGGCATGGTCATGCGGCTCTGGTCGCACAGGTTGACCAGGACGAGCAGGGTGTTGGAGCCCAGGCCGACGGGGACGCCGACCGCCAGGTAGAGCAGGGAGAAGACGGACAGGACCAGGTGGAAGTGCTGGCAGAGGAGCTGGTCCTCCGCGCCGCCCGTGCCGTTGAGCAGGCCGCAGCTCCACATGGTGGCGGGCTGCGGGAGGAAGCAGCGGAAGGTTAGCGGGGGCCCACGAGCTCCTCAGAGATGCTGAGGCGGTGCCGGAAGGAAGCCCGGCCCCTTAACCTAGCAGGGGAACAGCTAGAGACCAAGCGCCTTCCCAGAAAAACGCTGTCCCGCGCGTGTGTGTTCTGTGAGAGTGGAGCGGCTGTCCTAAGTCCTGAGCTGGGCCAGCAAGGTCGCGATGCCGCAGTAGCCCTAATGGCCTTGGTGGGTCTCCCTAAGCCCGTTTCTGAAAGAAACCTGAACAATGGATGGTTTCCCCGAGATCCCGCCAGGGAAGCTGTTTCGGGCAGGCTCCGCACCGTCGTGAGGGGACACTCTGCAGGGCCCTCCCCCACCTATGTCCCAGGCTCCAGTCCCGCCCCCACCCCCCAGCGGCTTTGAGCGAGTCCGTGACAGCCGCCTCTGCAGCTTCTTCGCTAAAAGGGGTTTTAGAAAGACAGGTGCCCGTGGGGCAGCTGGCAGGTCAGCAAGGGCGGGTCATGCGCAGCACGCAGGGGTGTGATGCGTGTGCACCTTCCCACGAAAGGGTGACCCTCCGAAGCCTGTCTGCCACACAGTCTGGCCCCAGTCTTGCCGGGACCCTTCCCGGCGTGCGTGGGAATTATGCGTTCATCCGCCCGCTCTCCACACCTGTGTCTGCTGTCTAGTGGCCAGAGGCCCGCCCCATCTCTCCTGCCACCCAGGCTGCACCAGCACACTGAGCCTCCGTCTTCGGGTGCGGGCGTGAGTGCACAGGCTGGCATGTTGACAGGTGCGCCCTGAACAGAGCTGGGAGAGCAGAAGGCGCTAAGCCAGGTGGTAGGAGTCCCACCTTTGGAGAAGCCTGGAGGTGGGGGTGGCTACCATGGGCTAAGAGGCTCATGCCTTGGTCTCTTCTGGGCTCCCATGGGCTCCCTTGGAGGGATGTGCTCCCCGGGGGAGCTCTGCCTTGCCTGCCCCCAAGCCCTCCCTCCCCCCCCCCAGCCGGAGTGCAACCCAGTGGCCTGTGGTCTAGCACACGGGAGGCATGGGTATGTGGCTGGCCAGGAGGACCCACACGTGAGGAAAGAGCACACTCTTCACACATCACAGTTCTTTGGAGGAAAACCTTACATTCAAAGTGTAGTTTGGCCCATTCTGATCTCCTCCTCTCAGAATAAGAATTCCTCTTGAGCAAACATGCAAAGCAAGCGTTTGTTTTCTGGGCTTAGGGGCCAGGGGTTCAGCCAGCCCTGATGCTGTTGGTGCTGGATCCCAGCCCGTGAAGGGGCTCGGGGGCCAGGCCCTGCCCACACCTGCTGCACTGCAGACCCGAGCCTGGGGTGGGGATGAGGGAATCAGGCGAGGGGCAGGCGTGGGGATAAGGGGGTCGGGTGGGGGTCAGGCGTGGGGATAAGGGGGTCGGGTGGGGGTCCGGCGTGGGGATGAGGGGATCAGGTGAGGGTCAGCCGTGGGGATGAGGGGGTCAGGCGGGGTCAGGCGTGGGGATGAGGGGATCAGGCGAGGGTCAGCCGTGGGGATGAGGGGGTCAGGCGGGGTCAGGCGTGGGGATGAGGGGATCAGGCGAGGGTCAGCCGTGGGGATGAGGGGGTCAGGCGGGGTCAGGCGTGGGGATGAGGGGAGGGGATCAGGTGGTGAACACAGCCTTTTATCTGCCGATCCGCCTGGCCAGGTCACCGTGCCGGGTGCTGGATAACAGCAGTGAGCCAGTGGGGCATCAGGGTGTTAACCGGGAAATAAAGGGAGGTTGGGGGTCCCTGCAACAGGAGTGTGTCTGCATCAGCTGTGGTGGGCAGGCAGGCAGTCTGTGAGCTCTCATTTAGGGACATCAGGTCAGCGGGAATGTTGTGTAATTCTCATGAATGCTGCCCAGCAGCCTGTCAGACAGTAGTGATACTCGGGATCAGGCCACTGCTGGACGCCGGGCTGGCCAGATTCTGCCCACACGTACTGGTTACATCACTTTTAGAAGTGCTCACTGTAATCCACAGCGTGGGCTAGGTCCTTAAATCTAGACCGTGCTCCTCAGCCTCTGGCCCTCGGTGGGCACTCTGCACCCCAGGAGCCAGGTCCTGGGGGGAGGCAGCGGGGGCACCAGGCTGGTGGCATGCTCCTGGAACACCTGTGGTTCCTGCAGGAAGCTTTAGTCTCCCAGAGATCTGGGGGTGGGGGTTCCCTTCTATGTCATCTTTTAGCTAATTACACAGTTGGTTTCCACTTTCTTCCTTCCTGAACGCGTCCAGAGCTAGCTGTGGACATTTAAGTTCCGTCTCCTCTCTGTCCTGAGCTCCCAGATGCTGAACCATGGCTCTGACTGTAACAGGGACAGTGAGCAGGAGCCCATGGTTGTGGGAGCTTGGCCACCAGACTTCACAGGCCTCGAGTTCCCAGGAAACGCTGTGCATTCTTGTGGCCAGTGTGGACATTTTCCATCCCAGAGCATCTGTCCCTGTCGTGGACAGCCCACAGGCAGACCCCCTCTGGTCTGGCCCTGCCTGTCACATCCTGTCCAAGGGCCCATGGGGTCTGCCCGAGGTGTTGCACTTACTCTTGTGTCCGAGCCTCCCTCCTCATAAGGAGACCGAGACGTGGAACCTCAGCCCCAGGAAAGGAAGGGCCTTCCGCCATCTTTAAGACAGACTTTAAACTCACGTGGGGTATTTGCTAGCAAGAAAGGCCAGCTCGCGCTCGGCGCCCAGCCCAAGACCCCAAGATTCGTGCTCCTGGTGTGACGGAGCCCATCCTTCCCTCCCGGTTCAGGTCTGGCAGTTCAGGTCTGGCGCGAGATACTCAGCACTCGCCGCTCAGGGCGTCCCCCCCCACCGGCACAGCCCCTCCCGGCCGCCTGTCCCCTGTGCAGCACAGCGTACCCTTCAGCGCGCCCAGCCTCAGGCTGCTTACCTTTATTCTGAGCCCTGCGTTTCTGTGCGCCTGGACCGTGAGCAGCCAAGGACACCGGAGAGGATCCTGTGTTCCTCTGCACCCCACCCCCACCCCACCCCACCCCCAGGAGCTTATCAGTCACAGCCGTGCAGCGCCGGCTTCCTGCGCGGGTGCGTGTGCGCACTCGGTGCCCAGTGTGGACGCACACCACTTGTTTTCCTCCAGTAAATCACTCGGTTTCTGCCTCCCTTGGCAGGCACAGAGGCCCCTCCCTATCTCTGTTTACAGCCGGTTTCACGGAATGAGGGTTGTGCCTGGAAGGGCCGGCCGGCACTGTCCGATCAGGCTCCTGCCCTGTCGCTCCAGTTCAGGGAGCGCCCGCTTCCTTCCCCTCTGAACCCCTGGCCTGCACTGAGTGGCGGGGCCAGTGCGACGAGGCTTGTCTGGAGCCCACGTGGCCATTTCAGACACTTGGGGTGCTGGGCATGTGCACTGAGTAGTTCCTTTTTTCTCTGGAGTAAGGAAGCTGGGTGGCCACTGAGGACAGAACTCGGGCCTCCCTGAGAGTTACCGAGTCACCATGGAGAGGAGCCGTGGCTGCCTGCCCTGGGGCATGGCCCCAACAGCTCTTTGAAAGGGCAGCAGTGGCCAGGGGACAGGGTCAGGACTGGCAGGAAGAAGGGTGGGTGTCTTCCCAGTGTCACTGTGGAACACAGAGCCGGCCTGGAGCTTCCCAGCCCTGGGGCTCAGGGAGCCGCTGCCCGGACTGCCCACGGCTGCCCTATGGGGCCGCAGGAAGGGCTGCTGGCGAGCAGCCGCGCTGGGCCGAGAACAGCTCCATTCTTGGGAAGGCATCACGTGGAACACAATCTGTTTAGAATTTCCTTCCTAGTTCACGTGCTTGTGTGGCCCTGGCTCACTTGTCGAAGAGGGGACTGTGCGTGCTGTGTGTGTGTGTCCAAGCCGGCCTGATGTGTGGAGAGCAGGCGGTGAGCGTCGGGGTCCCGGACTGAAAATAGTCCTGAGTTTCTGCTTGCTGACAGCTTGTCAATACAGAATCCGGCAACCGTGTTTCACGAGCAAGAGTCTTGCGTGGTTCCCACACGGATCCAGTACGCGGGCGGCCATGATCCAGATGCAGACAGTTTGCTTTCTGTCGGCCTGACAACCGGCCTCGTCCTTTTGTTCCGGCAATCTTCTGGGGGAGGCCAGTGATGAGGAGCCCCTCGTCTCACAAATGCGGCAGTCTGGCCTCTGCTGAAGCTCATCCCTGTCTGTGGGAGGACAGGGGTGGGGGCCAGGGGCCCAGGCGCCGGTGGACAGTGCCGCCGTCACTGAGGCTCTTGGACAGCCGAGCGCCTGGCTCAGTTGGGCTCACCTTCACCTTGTGCAGACAGAACGTGGGTCCCCGTGAGCACCGCCGGTGGTGCCGGCCGAGCCCAGGCCCTGAGCACGTGGCACGGATGGACATGCTCAAGAGGCCAGAACTGCCGCGTGTCGTGGGCAGGGAGATGGAGCGGGACAGGCCAGTGAGAGAAACACGCTCAGGTCTTGCAGCCCGTGGCGCTCGTCACAGCGTAAATGTTCAGGAGAACGCGGACAGGGGTGCG
The DNA here is from genome assembly GCA_030068075.1 of Paguma larvata. Classification (NCBI taxonomy): domain Eukaryota; kingdom Metazoa; phylum Chordata; class Mammalia; order Carnivora; family Viverridae; genus Paguma; species Paguma larvata. The sequence continues at coordinate 149,624,610 of CM057825.1, forward strand.
GCGCCGTCCGGGCCTGACCCCGGCCCCGGGGCTGCTCCTCAGGGCCGCTGCCTGTCACTCTGCACCTGGGAGCCCAGAGGGTGCCTCCACACCCCCCAAGCCTGCCCCCTTGCTGGCCCGCCTTTCTCTGGTCCCCGGTTCCTTGCAGTGACTCCACTTCCCTTTTGTGCACTCCGGTTTTGCAAGTCCAGGAACCCGGGAACAGAGACTTCCCCTCAGGCGCTCCGGGAAGCAGGCCAACCTGGGGACAATGGTCTGGCTCCCGCCCTCCCGCACAGGCCTCAGACCACCTTTCCAGCTCGCCAGCTCTCAGTTCACTTCCTTCGGGGAAAGAGGAACTTGGGGTGCAGCCGGCAGGGAGGCAGGCTGTGCAGGGCCGCGTGGGCCAGCGCTCCACTCTCCACCCATTTTCATTTGGAAATCTGCCACGTTCTCCCCAAATGGCAGGGTCGATAATCCCAACTTCCCAGGCCCTGCCACCTGCGGTGTTCCCTCAGCTGACGGGGTCGGGGTCAGTAAGGACCCCAGGGGGCCTCTCGTCCAGGCCGGCTCTTACAAAAAGGCCAGTCCTGTCACCACACCTCCCCACTAGGACCCCTGGGTCCCTCATTGCCAGAGCTCCCTGCTGCCTCGCTGGACCCAGGGCCTGTCTTCCTATTCCACACGTCGAAGAGCCCTTTCCAGATGGGTCTGTTGGCAGAGACACCTGGCCTGCTCTGCCCTTCCCGTCCCCGCTCCCTCGGTGCCACTCTGCCACTGCTGAGACTGCCTCAAGCCTCCCAAAACCTCCTCCAAGATTCCTTCGGGACTGACACCCCATCACATCCACCCAGGTCCCGTGTCCACGCCCACAGCAATGGCTGTGCCCATGCGCCTGCACCCAGGGCCCCCTTTGAACTCCTGCTTCTGCCAGCCCACTATCACCGCAGCTGAGTGCTGGTTTCATCCCGAACCTCTCCCCTCCTCCCGGGGAGGGTGTTCTAGGTTGGGGCCCCTTCCCAACCTCACTCCACTGGGGCTGAGGAGCACAAAAACAGCTTCAAACATCTTCCAAGAGCCAACTCCTCTGGCCTAGGATCTCCATGCATCCTCAAGACTGTCCCCCTACCCCAGACGGGTCTGTGCTCGCTTCTCTGCAGCACGGTGAGCGCAGACTGCCAGTCGGCCTGGGTCCACAGAGCCAGGGCACCCCTAGCACCTTGGCAGGAATGGCCACAGCAGGACTGCTGGGTCCCCACTCTCCACTCGGCCAAAAGGGGGCCTCGGTGGTGACAGGCCAGCGCGAGGGGGCTGAAGGAGTGCCATGCGCTGGGCATCTGGGCTGGGCAAGAAACGGGAGGTGCTCTCCAGGCCAGCGACCACGCACCTGCTCCAGTTGTCCAGGACAGACCCGGTTAGCATTTCACTCTGCCTTTCCCATAAAGGTGACTCCCATCCCCTCGCTCTGAGAGTTTTTTGTTTTATTTTGTTTTCTAATTACACTCAGAAGAAAGCCTTCACGCCTTAAGGACTGGGCCGGCCTTCAAGTGCCCGCTTCTGTTCCTAGTCCTCTTCAGACGGCTTTGGGGCCAGCAGGTGACCGGAAGTGGGGAGGCCAGCCTGGTGGAGGCAGGCACTAGAGCGCGCAGCGGGGCTGGCCTGGGAGACGGCCACACTAAGCCTCCCCCAAGCACCCAGCACGAGGCTGGCTGAGTGGTGGGAAGCCTTCAGAGGGAACAGAGCTGTGCTCAGCACTCCAGCGTGGAGGGGTCACCTCTTGGACCCTGTAGAGGAAAGCTAGGCTGAGCCCCACAAGAACAGGGTTTCTCGGTCAAAGCTGGCATTCCACGTGTGGACTTGGTGCCACGGCTTTGCCATCCGGGCCTCTCTGCGGGCTTATGGGGTGACCTCGGGCCAGCCTCTCAGGGCACTGTAATACAGTAGCTGCCTCCGGCTGGGCAGGAGAGGCCCAATTAGCGCTTGTCGAGGACAGAAGGAGAGGGCAGTGGACGTGCAGGTGGCTGTTTTGTCTGAGTGTCCACTGGGAGGCCCCTAGGGAATGGACCCCTTGTGAGGTTCCGTGCCCCCATCCCCGTTTCTAGGGACTTAGCTTCCGGAGCATGTCCTCAGCTGGGTGACCCTCGTTCACTACAAATGCTCTCGGCATAAAAGAAAAGGCCTTTGCTTCCAAGACTGCCTGTGGGCTTCAGTAATTATTTTTCACAAAGATGCTTTCCTGGGCTTGCCATTTCCAAGCCCAGGAGGTGTCCTGGCCGCTCGAGCCGAGGGCTCCCCCTGTGCTGGGTCGGGAGGCTTTCTGGCAGGGCTGTCTGCCCCCAACTTGGGGCACTAGCAGGTGAAGTCCGAGCAGCCCACAGGCCCGGAGGCCCTCGGAAGCACCCTCTGCTCTGGGCCCTGAACGTGTCCCCTCCACAGGGGTCGCTCCTCAGTCAGCCAAGAGGCCCTGCTGCGAGAGCAGGCGCAGGCCTGGGTGGGCACAGTCCCCGTGGCAGTGGTGGCCTAGCATCCAGAGCAGCAGGGGTGGTGGGCAGGCCCGGGTGACAGAAGGGGACCGGCGAGGACGGCACGGCGGGGCTGCAGGAAGGATGTGTGAGGCAGGAGGCCACCCATCCTCGATGCCTCTCCTTTCAGACACTGCCCTGGCCCAACCCCTGCCCTACACGGGGGGCTCTGCAGCGGGACCTCCACAGTAAAGGAGGCCACTCACTCGGAGACTTGGGCCTTACAGAGGGTGCCTGGCACAAAGAGCTCTCAGGACGGCCTCCAGGCTGAGGTGCTGCTTACCCCCTGGGTGGTGGCGGTTAGGCAGGTTCTGTGCTGCCTCCGTTTCCCCAGCTTAGGAGATCATGGGACCTGGAGCACGACCAGGTGGGCCTGGGCAAGCGAGTCCCTGGTGTGGGGAGCCCACACCCTCCTCCCCAGGTGCACTGGGTGCCCAGAAAGCTGGTGCGTGAACCTGTACTCCAAATCGGTCACCTGAGACACAGCGAGAGGAAGCCCAGCCGGAGGGAGGTGTGAGCCCACAGCGGGCTGCTAGGGGACAGAGCCTGTGGTCCAGGTCAGGGCTTCAGTGACCACACAGCCAATTTCCTGGTGTTGCACTTGCATTAAACTTGGGCCTAAACGTGTCTTCCCTCACCTGTGCTCACAGTGTGCAGACAAGCCGGGACGGAGGACCGCTCCGGTCCACTCTTTTCCAGCCCTCCTCTTCGCTGCCGGCAAGGCCCACCGCCGGTTAGGCTGCCTGTTAGAAGCGTTTTGAGGCAGGATATAGTGCCTTTTCAAAAGAGAGTCCAAGACAGTGTAAACCGGCCCGTCAAAACTGCACATGTGTAAGCAGTGGGGCTGCACTTTGCCAAAATCCAGGGCTGAGGTACATCGTGAGCTCCGTGGAGATGGATGCCGGGAGTGGGTCAGAACTGCAGCCTTGCGGGGGGCGGGGGGGGGTGGCAGCAGGAGCCGGCTGCTGCCGGGATGGGCAGGGGTCGCGTCTGCTGGGAACCGAGCCTGCATGGGCACAGACCTGGCCGAGATGAAACACCAGCAAAGAGGAGTCAGCCTGTTAAAAGGCAGCTGAGCTAGTCTCACTAAAACCTTACCTGGTTTCCTTGCTCCGTTATCAGGAAATCCTGTCCTCTAGTGTAGGGCCCACCAGTGCTGGGCCCCTGCCCCCCACCCCCTGCCAGGGCCAGGCGGGGGTGAACACAGCCTCTCGTGCCCTTCTCCACACTGCTGTACGCACACACTGGTCCCTTGCCTAGACCGCCTTTCCTAGGTTCCCCGTTCACTTGGGAAGTGCTAACTCACCCCTGAGGTTTATTCTGGCCTCAGTGCTCTGGGGAGCCCTCCCTAACTGCTGTCCCCACCCCCCAGCCAGTCCTGCCTAGAGCTCTCTGAGAGCTCTCTGAACAGCGGGGGGGAGGGTGACTTGTGCCCAGAAGCCTGGCTGGCTGGCTGGGGAGGAGGACCATTAGGTTACAGGCTCCTCCCCAAGGTGAGCAACAGAACCCCGTGTAGTAGAAGGGACGGCATAGAGTGAGAGAGCCTCTTGTCACCAGAGGTCTGGGGGTGGGCACGGGGCCGCGAGGCCCAGGCAGCGCACCCTGCGTGGGCAGATGGCCTGGCCTGGCTCATGGTCCTGTGAGCTGTTGCTATTTGACGTAGACCCGCTGTGCGCCATGAGACGCAACTTCAGATGAATGTTCTAGAACAATCAGAATGCTTTGAAAATGACTCCTGAATGTTTATTTCCTTTTGTAATAATGGGCAGAGGTTTTAGCTACAATTAACATGCAGCTGGCAGGAGCCAGACACTCCGGAAAGGCCGATGTTTTCATAGGTTTTCGATGCACAGGGCTTGCGCATACTGATTCCTATCTCCATGCCGCGCCTTCCTGGGGCGCGAGGAGAAACTGTTTCTTATACAGACGGGTGGTTTGATTTTTATGGCTTTTTGCTTTTTACTGTTCTCAGTTGCAGAGCAGTGAGTGAGCCAGGGAACCTGGCTGAGATGCATAAACAAAGAGCGGCCTCTCTCTCTCTCCCTGGAAGAGAACAGGCATGCCTGCCGGCTCAGGAAGGGCTGTGGGGGACTGAGACCAGGCAGCCGGGTCCAGTCCAGAGGGGCGCCTGTGCCAGGCCACCGGCTTCCTTTCCCTGGAAGGAGATGGGACACACGCTCTTTTGTTTATGGGTGCGCTAGTTACTTGGGCTTTTTTGTTCCCTGACTAACTTGGTTTGCGGCTCATGCTCCTTCCAGGTACACCACGCCAGGGGAAAACAGAAACAAAAAGAGACTCACTCATAAATTCAAAGGCCTGAGAACAGATCAAGTCTCCCGTTTCAGACTCTGGGCAGGCCTGGCACCCCATCTGGGCTCCCCGATCTCACCCAACTGTTAACTAGGTGTGCTCTTCCCTGGGGGGGTGGCGTGCTCAGAGCCCCTGATCTAAACACCGCCTGTGGTTCTTTCGGAGGGAGGAACCAGCTGGCAGTTTGTACTCCGTGTTGCTTCCTGGTGTGCTGGGTTCTAATTAAAAGGAGGAAGCCCTTGGGCACGCCCCCACGGGCATGTATGGGAGGCAAGTGACCCAGGGTGGGCCTAGCTGGCCCATTTTACCCTGTCCTGCTACTCAAGGATGTTCTGCTTGCACATGGGGTCCCCAGGAGACTGGATTCTGCTCCCCAGCAGTGCTATCTCTTGACATCTCAAGTTAGAGGGAAAATCAACCTTTTTCTTATCTAGACTGAGTCTGCTCTGCTCTTTGGTGCCCAGGTGGTATTTTGGGTCCTAGGCCTGTGAGAACCCTGTGGGCAGATGCAGCCTGATGCCGCACAGTTCTACAAGTGGCTGTAGGCTTTGAGCCAGCAGCACACAAGGGGGGAAAACCAGGAAACACTGTTTAGGGAAGAAGGAACATGGTTTTGTCATGTGCACTAAAGAGGAAGCCCACCCCCTACTCCCTGCTGCCCCCAAGACATGGCCCGCTATGTGGTTGGGTCATTAAAGGCCAGGTAGCAGCTATTTTTTCAGCATTCCAAATGACATAGTAGGGCTGTGGACGGGTGCAGCAGCCCCAGGAGGCAGCACGGCCCTCTTCCCACCTGTAAATCATACAAGCGGATTTCCTAGCAGTGATCTCTGCAATTATGTCACTTTCTCGTTATGTAATAGGCACAATCAGTCTTCACAGCCCGCCACAGCCCACAACCCACAGCCCACATCGGGTGGGCGTACCTTGCCTTTCATGAGCCTGCCATGCGCTCTGAGTTACAGAAGCACCAGGTCAGCGCTGGCCATTATGTTCCGGCCTAAAGCTGTGTTCCTCTATCCTCTGGGTGTCCCATACTCAACTAGAGAGGCAGGACACCCCACGGTCAGAGCTGTGCGTGGCCCTCGGCCAGGGGCTCAGTGCTCCCGCCCAGCTTCCTATGTGTGAGGGGCCTGGTAAGCACTCCCCAAATACAAGCTCCAGTTATCACAAGCTACTTATCGAGAGGCCTGCTTCTTCAGGAAGATAGCAGTGGTTCCAGAAGGAGCTATGCGGCAGGCCATGGACGGTGGCTGTACGCAATAGTGCCTCTGTTCGTTCCTAGTGGTGCCCCAGCTAGACCCGGCCAGGAGACAGTAGAGGATCTGGTCACCATTATGCATGAGCAGCCTGGGAACAGGGTCAGAACCATTTTAGTCCTACTCTTGTGTTCGCAGAGGTCTGTGAAGCCAGCTTCTAGCCTTCCGCTCTGCTGGATGCCAAGGACAGGGGCTACCCAGCTCAAAGCTGGAAAGGGAGATCTCAGAAGAGGGCATCTTGGTGGGGGGGGGGCATCAAATGTGCAGTCTCCCTCAGGCTCCCCACGAGATGGTGCCCACCCTCAAGACCAGAGCTAAGGTGCTCATGACAGTACTTGTTGCTAGCAGAGCAGGTGGGTGTTCAAAGGCTGGGGGCCACTGCCTTCCTGTGAGGTTTTGCAGGAGCCTTTCCATACCCAGGAGAGTTACGTTTTCAGCAAGTGTCCAAGACAGTTGATAACAGGCCTGATAACTGCACTTAGATGTAGTTTGTAGTTCCAGAACTTACTAAAAATTGTGTAATCACAAAGAGGGGGAAAGCTATCTGCATGCTGACCCAGGAGAACACGGTCAGCCTCCTTTCCCTCTCACCCCCTCCCCCTCCTCGCTGAACGCAAGAGGAACCAGCCTTGCGCGGCTGAGAGCTTGCCCCTCTACAGGTTAATGACCGCAGGGCGGTGGCCCGGTCAGCTCAGCGGGAGGGCCGCCCAAGACGGGCCAGCACCCCCACCCCGAAGTGGACACTGCCCCCAAACCAATGGGGAACAACGCCTCCACCCCTCAAGAGGGCAGCGCCCCCCCAAACCTCTGGGGGACAGCGCCTCCAGCCCCCCAAAAGGACAGTGCCCGCACCCCCATCCCCCGCAAGAGGACAGCGCCAGGGCGGGGCCGAGACACCCGAAAGTCCCAGCGGAGCACTGGTCGTGCGGGGCCGCCACAGCCCGGGGCTCGCTGTCCTCGCGGGCCGAGCCCCCGAGCGTGCCCGCCGCCCGACCCCGCGTTCGGTGCCCACTCACCGGCTCGCTGGGCCGCGGGCCGCGGGCCGCGCAGTCGCCGCGGGGCGGGCAGCTCCGGGCTCCGAGGCGGCGGGGCTCACGGCGCGCACGCCGCTCGGGCCTGTGTACACACGTGACCGCCTCCCGCCCCGCCCCCCGGCCGGCCCCGCCCCCGGGCCGGGGCCGCACTCCCGCCGCGCGGGGAGGGGCGGCGCGCGTGCTGTGACCCGAGGTCAGCCGCGTGCAGGACGCGAACCCTGGCGCTCATTTGCCCCCACCCCCCCCACCAAAGCGCTGGGCCCGGTTGTACCGCAGAGTGAGAACGCGCTCTAATCTGCAGGGGACAGGCACCCCCCCCCCCTTCGAAAGCTGTAATCTGGTCCTTCCAGGTGCACCTGCTCCTCTCCTCCAAAGCGCGCCTGTTGTTTCCAAATTCACTAGTTACTTCCTGTTTGTGGGAATTACTTCAGCCGAGCTGGCCGCAGGAAAACCACTGGAAGACAGGGTGTACTGTTTGCAGCCGCCTTGATTTTGTAGCTGTTGTTACGATTAAATGTTGGGAAAGTTTAAAGAACAAGGTGATCTACTTTGCTATAGTTAGTACCTTAGCAGAGCATTCTGGCTCAGGATCTAAGAACACTTCTTTCTGAAAAGGAATGTTTGCAGTTTCCAGAATTTAATGCAGATTTGTGGCGTGACCAGGGGCTGAATGGAAGAGCAGTAGAAGAAGCTAGCATCCGGTGCTGCCCACATGCTCAGGGCTCCACCTCAGGCCGACCTGCCTGACGTCAGCTCCTTGAACGCTGATTAGAGTTGGAAATTGGGGGTCAGCTGGGGGACCAGATTCCCTGTGGTAGAAGGGCAGAGCAGACTCCAGGTCACTCGCAGACCCCTTGGACCTCCACCACCTGCTTGACCCTGTTGTCATTACCTTAACTTGCTTCTCCACCCAACACCAGCAGTGGGTTTATAGCAGAGCGTGCCTGAGAGGGGGCCACCTGTGCCCCAATGCCTAGACCAGCCATGGTCATCCAGCACTCAGCACACAAAGCTGGGGAGACTCCTTCTGTGCCAGCTCCTGCTCTAGGCTCTCACAACAGCCTTGGAATGTACTTACTCCCGCATTTTATTAAGACGTTGTCAATGCTACACACACTATTACTTTATGAACCACTATAAAGAAAACAACTTGCCACAATTAAGTTCTGATACTGCCAGTTATAAGGAGTATCCTGTTTTTAGAAATGTTGAAATGAGAGAGAGAATGTGTCTTGGCAATAGTGAAACACAGAATTCCCATTTTAAGTTGCACAGAGAGTCAGAAAACTTAAGCGACTTGCCCAAGGTCACACAGCCCATGGTGGCGTCAGGAGGGGAACCCGTATGGCTTCTCTTACCAATGCGGCCAAGTAAATATTATCACCTCTGTATGCGTGGCCTTGGCAGAATTCCTGGTCCGAGTCCCCAGAACGCCAGGTGCAGCGCAGTCTTGCCCACAGGACCTTCCGCAACCGGGGAGAGCCGACGCTCAGCGCCACCTGAGCCGCTTGCGCTCAGGTCACCCACACTGCCTTCTCTGCAAAGAAAGCCTTCCTCCGCCACGCATGCAAACGGGATCGAGAAGAGCCTGTGCGCGTGTCACGGAGACCCGCTCTGCAGCTGAGCCAAGGTCAGCTCTTTAAAGCTGGGTAATGTGAATATACTTCAGAGGCGACAGCTCTGTGCCTTGTTGCCAGCTGCTCCCTGAGTGTTCTGGCCGATCCCTGTGCAAGAGCCACATGTCTGTGGGGACAGCACCACTGTACTGGGCAGAAGACCTGGTTCCTGGGTTTCTGACCCTATCGCCTCAGGTGTCAGTTTCCGAAAACCAGGTGGCGTTGGCCTCCCCCGGGTTGCCCACGAGGCTCCCTGAGGAGCAGGGGTTGTGTGCCCCCGGGTCCCAGGGCTGTGCCTCTGCAGCCGCTGTCCCTGCGGTCACGAGGCCAGTGCCCTAATTGTGCACCGCGCTCTGCAGCCCAGTGCTCTGCTGAGGTCACGGAGCCGCCTCTCCACGGATTATAGAACCTCACAATGGCCCTTTGCTCACCACATTCTGGAGACTTGGCGAGTCTTCCTGGGAAATCCAGTGGCAGTCGACGAGATGGGCTGGGCTGCATTCCACACTGAGGGGACTCTGCTACCCAGAGCTTGTTTGCATGTGGGCATTCTCAGGGAGGGGAGGCCGGGGACGTTGATGTGGAGGGTCACGGCTGCCCTGGCTGAAAAGGCAGGGTCAGCTTCCTTTTGGAGGTGCCCCATCTCTCAGTAGTCACGTGCTTATGCTGGAGATTTGATCCTAGGTGATATGTTGATCAGGGATAAGGAATGTTCAAAGTTAAACTCCCCGCAGGGCTCACCAGGACCCCGGGCCTCAGGGCGGCGCCCCGTCCCCCATTTCCCAGTCTCAGCCTGGAAGGGGCCTGGTAGGTGTGCAGCCCACAGGCGCTGAGCCCCTGCGGCAGTCAGTGGGTGCACCGAGGAATCTTGGTGCTGGCTGTTTGCTTTTTCTCCTCCCAAGCCTTTCATCGGCGTTAAAAATAGTGCGCATGGAAACACTTCCTGCACACAACGGGCGTGGGCGCACTTTGAATAGCACGCACCGGGTGTCAGCTCCATGCGACCCGCCCCCCCGGGAGCGCGCCCACCTGCCCCTTAGGATCTGCCTGCTGTTTTCTGCCCAAGAAGCCGGGAGCGCCGAAGCCAGAGGGCTGCCGTTTGCACAACAGCAAAGGTCCCCAGCCCCCACATCTGGCCGGTGACATGCCAGTGTCCTACCAGGCTGGGGGCTTCCGAAAAGACTGGGTGACTGTCCTGCCTGCTTCCCCCAGTGCAGCCAGTCCAAGCCTTTCCCGTCCCCTCCTAACAGAAAACCCTGCGCACGCAGGGCTGGGGGTCTGTCTGCAGGGCATTTGTCTGTCAATGAGCCAGGTGAGCACTGAGCAAGGCAGGGTCCCCTCACTCCTGGCCTGGGAGATATGAGCTCCTGGGGGGGACCGTCCGTCCAGGCCACACCCAGCTCCTCCAGACTGGAGGCACAGAAGTGACTTTTTTAGGTTCTGTTTCTGTTCTGGAGTGCGCGCGCGCGCTCTCCTTCTCTTTTTTAGATTTTTATTTTTAAATAATTATAGATTCCCAGGAAGTTGCAAAAATAGCAGGGAGCAGTTCCTTGTACCTTTCACCCACTTTGCCCTGATGGTTACGTTTTACACGGCTCTACATAAAACACTGTCCCACCTGCACCACCTGATCAGACACCGAACACCTCCCCCTGCCCCCCGCGCTGGCCCTGACAGCCACACGCCACCCCTCCCTCCTCCTGGCAACCGCGCATCTGCTCTGTAATTACGTCCTTTTGAGGAGGTTATATAAATGGAGCCACACAGTGTGTGTCTTTTGGGGATTGGCTCTTTTCACGGATCCTAATGTCCTGAGATTCAAGTCATCGTTGTCCATCAGTGGACTGTCCTTTGTACTTCCGAGTAGTAGTCCACACTACGAGGTGCCAGCTTGTGCTCCGTCCTTCAGTCAGAGGCCAGTTTGGCGCTATTCCAGGTAAAGCTGCGGGGCAGTTGTGACAGGATTCTGTGTGGACAGAAGTTTTCATATCTCGGTTGCTGGGTCGTATGGTATGTGCGTGTGGAGTTCAACAACCAGCCAAGGGGCGCCTGGGTGGCTGGGTTAACCACATCCAACTTCAGCTCAGGTCATGATCTCAGAGTTCGTGAGTTCGAGCCCTGTGTCGGGCTCTGTGCTGACAACTCAGAGCCTGGAGCCTGCTTTAGATTCTGTGTCTCCCTCTCTCCCTGACCCTTACCCACTCTCACTCTCTCTGTCTCTCTCAAAAATAAACAAACATTAAAAAGATTATTTTTAAAACAACCAAACTGTTTTCCAGGGGGGCTGTAGTAGTTTTGTGTTCCTGCTAGCTGTGTGCGAGGTCCACGCTGGGCGTTGTTGCCGCTGGTTTGAGCTGCCCTCGTGGGGGCGGAGTGGCCTTCCTTATGCTCTGATGCTTTGCCCTGATGCCCGGTGATGTCACACATCATGTCGTGTGCCCTGCCATCCATATCCCTTTGGTGACACGTCTCTGAGTTCTTTCCCATTTTCTCATTGGGTTGTTTGAGGACACGTGTCCACCATTACAGTATCCCACAGAGCTAGAAAATTCCCCTGCGGTCTGCCTGTTCATCCCTATCCTCTGCCCACAGAACCCCCAGCACCCACTGACCTTTTACCGTCTCCACAGTTTTGCATTTTCCAGAACGTCATAGAGTTGGAGTCATTCCGTATGGAGCCTTTTCAGACGGGCTTCCTTCACTCAGTATCCTGCATTGACGGTTCGCCCAGGTCCCTTCCTGGCTTGACGGCTCACTTCTTTCCAGCGTCAAACAGCACTCCCATTCCTGGACGGTCCGCAGCCTGTTTACGCACTCACCCACGGAAGAACGTGGCGATGGTTTCCAAATTTGGGCATTTGTGAATAAAGCCGCCATTAACATCTGGGTGCAGGGTTCAGTGTGTACATAACTTTTCAGTTCCTTTGGGTAAACACCAAGGGGTACGATTACTGAGTTGCATGGTGGGAATATGTGCATTTTGTAACGAACTGCTAAACCGTCTTGCAAAGTGGCTGCACCCCCTCCAGTTGCTGCCAGCAGCGCGTGAGGTTCCCACTGCTCCGTGTCCTCGGGTCCTCGCGTCCTCGCCGGCACTGGTGGCAACAGTGTGGCAGGCTGTGTTGTGGACCCTTCTGACAAGCGCGTGTGAGATATGATGTGATGTATTTGCCATGTGCCCATCTTCTCTGGTTCACGGTTTAGTTTTTGCCTGTGAACGTCCAGTACCATTTGTTGAAAAGAACTTCCTCCAGTGAATTACACCCTTGTCAAAATTTACAGTGCTAATGAGGCAGTTCGGGGTTCTCTATTCTTCGGTACTCACTCGTGTGTCTGTCCCTCCGTCAGTACTGCGCTGTCTTAATGACAGCAGCTGTATAATAAGAGTCATCGAATACGGTGATTCTTCTAGTTTATTTTCCTTTTCCACAATTGTTCTAAATATCCTTTTTCTAAATATTCCCCTTCTTTTCCATATAAATTCTAGAATAATCTCGTATATCTGCACGAAAAGTCTTGCCAGGGTTTTGCATTGAACCAGTGACGCAACTCAGGAAAAACGGACCTCTTTCCTGTGCCGTGGCCAGTCCGTGAGCACAAGCTTGTCTCCATTTCTGTAGGTCTTCTCCGATCTCTTTTCATCTGATTTCCTTTTTGGTTTTCAGCACACAGATCCCGTCCGTGTTTTACTGGGTTTACAACCGAGTGGGTGTTTTGGAAGCATTGTAAGTGGTACCGTATTTTAAGTTTGAGTTTCTGTGTGTTTACTGCTAAGTCACGGAAACACACTTGACTTTTACACGCTGCTCTCGTCCTGCAGTCTTGCTGAATTCAGTTCTTGGGGTTATCTCGTAGGCTCCCTGGGATTTGTGCGTCGACCAGCATGCCGTCTGCAAATACGGTTGCGTTTCTTCTTTTTCAATCTGTATGCCTTGATTCCCTTTCCCTGTTTTACTGTGCTGGCTGGAACGCACTAGCAGCGGGAAGAGAATCTGTGTGCCTTGTTCCTGGTCCGGTGGGGAAGGAGAGGGATGTGGACATTTTTTACCAAGTGGACAAAACTTTCCACTATTAGTAGTTTTCTGAGGACGTTTATCACGAAAGCCATTTGAATTTTGTCAGATGCTTTTTCTGTGTCAGTTGACATGCTTGTGTGACATTTCATCTTTTGCGTATTGAACGGGTTGGTTCTTGAATGTTGAATTGGCCTCACGTCCCTTATTGAATAAGCCCCGCTCGGCTGTGGGGTACGATTCTTTCCGTATGTTGCTGATTAGGATCTTGGCACATATACTTATGAGGGATTTTGGCCTGTAGTTTTTACTGGTTTTGCCTGGTTTTGGCGTCAGGGTGGCACTGGCTCTGTGGTCGAATTGGGAAGAGATCCCTCCTCTCCCGTGCTCTGGGAGGGACTGACTGCATGGGGCTGCTGTGAATCAGTGGTTAATGGAATTCCAGTGAAACACCACTTGGGCCTGGACTCCAGGCTTTGCAGCGGGAGACCTGGGGGGCGGGGGGGATTTCACAAAGCCCTCCCCCGCAGCCTGGGGGCGGAGGCCCCACCATGCCAGGGAGGGGAGAGGAGGGTGAGAGGGCAGGCGCTGCCTGGAAGGCCCTGGGCTGTACTTGGCTTTGCTTCCTCTCTCTTGTGGCTGACAGCAGACCCTCTTCACCTGGAGCCTTACGCCTCCCCACTCCCCCATAGCACACAGCTTCTGTCCACCGAACACGGCGGCCACACCAGGCCTGCCCCTGGAGTTTCAGTCGGAGGCAGGTGCTGGTGTGGGAACTTTGTGAGCTGTGCCTACCTGTATCCAGGTGGGGGTTCCAAACCTCCTGTTTCCTGTGGCTCTCCCCAAGGATTAGCTCTCTGGGAGGCGGCATGCCCGGGAACCTCAGCCTGCTGACCGACCGAGCAGTCTGGTTAGTAGTGACCCTGATCAAGTCTCTCCTAGTGAATCACGATGATCAGCGTGGTCTTGGGAGGCCTAGCACCCTGGATTCGAAGGCCAATTTCCATCGTCTCTGGGGGAAGGTTTGGTGAGAACTCGTTTCTAGAACCCCAGCCTGGTGGAGCTGCTCTGCACTCCCCCAGTGCCCCCAGCCTTCCGGCTTCTCCTGTGCCTCATGGGGGCCTCTGTGCCTCCTCCCCAGGACTGGTGTGCTCACTGCACACCCTGCCTGGACCAACTCTCTCCCAAATATCCAGAGGCTATGCTCACCTTTGGGACTCAGGCGCTGCCTTCCCACCCTGGTTTCCCTTGCCCTCTGCCCTCCCCCAAATATTTTGAATCACAAAACATAAATAAACCTACTCTCCATCTATCCTACCTAATTTTCCCTGTCATCGTTACAGTCGCCTAATGTGAGCTCCTTGTGGGCAGGTTTCTGAGTCACTTCAGGCTCTGGCAACACCACCACAGCCCAGGAGGTTTATAAACAGACCTTGATTTCCCGCAGTGCTGGAGGGTGGGCGCCCAAGATCACGGCGCCGGCCCGGTTCGGTTCTGGTGAAGGCCTCTTCCTGTTCTTAGAGGGCCATGTTACAGGTGTGTCCTCACGAGGTGGAAGGAGCGAGGGAGCTCTCTAGAGAGTCTCTTTTGTAAAGGCGCTGGCCCCATTCCTGAGGCTCTGCCCTTATGACCCATACACCTCCCCAGGACCCCACCTCCAAGTACCATCACACCAGGGGGTAGATTCGAACATATGAATTTGGGGGGAAACACACACATTCGGTCCGTGGCCACAGGCATTTTTGTCCGTTTCGTGCCCACAGCATAGTCAGCGGTCAGTGGAGTATTTAGTGTGAAGATGCTGCCTAACGAACCCTCCTCACCAGAAGCTAAGGTGCCGGGGGCTGGGGGGTAGTTCTGGGGTCTCGGGGTGGAAGAGCTGGTGCCAAGCTCACATGGCAGGCGGGCTCCTGCTCCTCCCACCAGCCCGATCTTGTCCATAAGGGTTCTCTGGCTGTACCAGGTCCCACGTCTCTTGGGGCCCCCACGGGAAACCCAGGCACGCAGACAGCGGCCCTGTGCCTGCGCTCTCTGATGAGGCCCAGGGCCAGCCAGCTGGGGGAGGCATGGCCTTGCAGTACCCGCTTGGGGTAGAGCTTCACGGCCCAGTGCCCAGGCCTGTGCGTGTGCCCCTGGAGGGACAGAGCACATCGCGCAGGGCCTGGAAGGGACACTGCTGCGGGTAGGCAGCCCTGGCACGTTTTATGTCCCCACTGAGCCCCAAGTTCTTCAGCTGTAAAGTGTGGGGACAGGGTGGCTGGGAGCGTGAAAGGAGTGGAGGGCACGAAGCACCCTCTGAGCCACACAGCCCTGCTTGTGGTGTACCCAGCAGGCACCTCTGTGCCCACCCTCCCTGTTGCCAGACCGGCTCCCGCCCCTTCCCGCTCCAGTCTCCCAGGGCTGCTCTTGAGTCACCGGAAGAAGACTGGTGTGAAGAAAGCCATCAATCAGAGAGCCTTGAAGGCTGCGTAGTGACACTGGAATGCACTAGAAAATCAGCACGTGGGTCCTCTAGGACTCAGAAGTCCCACAACGGAGTCCATTCCAGGAAACTGGCAGTCTTGGAAAGTTTAAAAAAAAAAAATTTCCGCGTCTCAGTCTCCTTACCTGTAAAGTGGGGGTGCTGAAGCCTGCGTCCCAGGGATGAAGCAACACAGCACAGGTAGAAAAACACCTGGCACGGAGGCCCAGGTCGTGGGCAGGCAGGGCTCCACCCTGCCCTCGCTTCCCCTGCATCCGTCCAGCTGCGGTGCCTGCCCCCATTGCCACGGCTGAGCAAGCCTCTGGAGCAGCCCAAGGTCACGGTGGAATGAGGAGGGAAAGCACAAGCGTGGAAAGATTCCGAGTTGGGTCCCAGACACTGGGGATCCCAATGGGGCTGGGAAGCCGGGTCGCCCATGCCCACCAGCCGGCACTCGCAGTGGTGAGTGAAGAGTCCACGCCCAGAGCACAGTGTCCTGGGACACCTGGCCTCTGACCTTTGCCAGACAGGTGGATGAGAAGCCCTCCCCCCTCCCCCCCCTCCCCCAGCAGCCCTGCCACAGAGTCCCCTACAGGCCCTGGGGTAGAGGGGTGGATTGGGCTCCCAGCTGCGAGGGTGTGGTTTCCTCTTGTACCAGAAGATTCACCTGCAGTCTCACTGGGGGCAACCAAGCCCAAGAAGAGATGTAGGGTAGGGTGTTCACGTGGTGAGGTTAAGACTTGTGGCTCATTTATTCAGCGAGCCTCGGTTGAACACTGGCGTGTCGCTGGGCCGTGTCCGTAGGGTGTGAGCAGCCACCCCCGGACCATCGTGGAGCTCACAGTGCTGGGGACCCATGCTGTTGGGAACCCTCCTGACAGCTCACTAGGTGCTCAGTAGGTCAAGCAGAGGTTTCCCTGAGTCTGAGGATGACGTGGGAGCTAGTCAAGAGTCTCCAGGCAAAGGGAAGAGTGTGTGCAAAGGCCCTGGTTGAAGAGACAGCAGGCTAGGTTCACGGCGCCCAAAGGTGGGAATGAAGCCAGCAGGCGAGACAGGCAGAGAAATGGAGAGCACTTGGGGGGCGCTGCAGCTGTGGTTTCCCTGCCTCCCCTGTTCAGGGGCCCGGAGCGGGGCCTGGTAACTGACAGGCCTCTGGGCGTGGGCCCTGTGTCTGCCACCTGGTGGTGCGGTGTGGACCGGGTTGTCCCGAGTCTCCTTTCCTCCTCCCGACAACCTCGTTCAATAAGGAGCCTGCGCGGGTCTCGCCTTGCCTCTCCTGCCCGCTTCGCATTCCCCGGGCTGGGGCTGGGGTCCGCGCGCACGTGCGGCAGCAGGCCCCGGGGCCCCGCCCACACGCCGAGCGCCCCGCGCTTGCGCTTGCGTCACCGCCCGGCCGGCTGGATCCGGTTCCAGCCGAGCCGGGCCGGCCTGACATGCGCAGTGCGGGGGCGCTGCGGCCCGGCGGCCCAGGGCGCACTGACGGCCGGAACGCGGAGGTCAGTGCGCCGGGAACGGGGCCCGGAGACGAGGTGGGGGGGGACCCGCCCTGCACGAGCGCGCGGAGGGCCGGGCGTGTCCCGGTGGGGGTGCTGTGGGGGCCCGGGGCCGGGGGATCCGGGACCCGGGCAAGAGGGCTCCCCCTGAGGGCGGGGCGCCCTTCCCCCAAGGGGTCGGGCGCGGGTGGGCCCTCGCCGCTGCCGAGATCACGTCGTCCAGGGGGCCCCGGACCTACCTGCTTCCCAGCCAGGGCCTTCTGCACGGTGAGGATGGGGCCCGGAGTTGTGTCCTGCACCGGGAGGAGGTCGTGGGGCACTCTGAGCTGTGTCCTGCACCGGGAGGGGAGGTTATGGGGGCTTCCGAGCTGTGTCCCGCACCAGGGGGAGGTTGTTGGGGGCTCCGAACTGTGCCCTGCACCAGAGGGGAGGGGCCCCAAACTGTGACTTGCACCAAAGGGGAGGACCTCTGAGCTGTGTCCTGCACTGGGGAGGAGGGCGTGAGGGGGTCTCCCAGCTGTGCCCTTACCAACTCCTCCCTGGGGAGGCTCCCTGGGGCTCACAGACCCTCCGCTTGCTGGATCAGAACCCAGGTTCTAGTCTCATCCCCAGGCCTTGTGACCGCACTTGAGTTCCCTGCCTCTCCCGCGTGTTTCTTTGCAAAACCGGGGAGTGGTCTAAACCATGTACCTCCCGTGCACCTGGGGACTGGCCTGTCATTACTCTGCTGGGATGGGTGTCGTCATTTGCTGGGGACAGATACTCAAGGCTTTTGTAGCCTAAGGCGACATTACCTTAGCAAGCCCCACCCACGACGTAGCACATCATCCATCATTGTTTTGGGGGTGGGCCTGCAAGGGTGTCCTCATTTTGCTTGTGAAGTTATCTGGCTGTGGCTCAGTATTTCACAATGTGAATTTTCACGGTGCACACTCAGGAGTTCTGGTAAGGTGAGAAAAACCTAGCCAGTGATCTTCAAATGCTGTGGAATTACTTTGAAAGTTTAGTTGAACAATCAATGGAATTGAGTTAATGGTACACCGGCTCCATTCTGTGCAGCGTGTGTTTTGATTTTGCTGGTTCATGTTGGAGCCAATAAGGTGGTGTCAGTTTTTCCCCTTAGCTCAGACAGTTTGCAGGTCCTGCCCAGCCCACAGGACCCAGAAGGGAAGGGAGCCCCCAGCTGAGGATTTAGTCGTGGTGTTCACTCCGTACCCAGAGGCGAGGGCGTTTCCTCTTCCTCAGGGCACAAAACCCCAGGAAGAGTGCAGTCCAGAGTCCGCTTGCCAAAAAGGCAGAACAGCTATCTTCGTAGAACTGCTGGTTTCTCCGAGGGCCGAGCTGTGAGCCTGTGTCCCTCGGGTGCCACAGGACAGCGTGAGTTCTGGGCCCGCACCCCGGGTCCATCAACTGAGGTGGGATGCAGGTGTTCTGCAGTTTTCTAGTGGGCTTTCGGGCGTTAGGAATCCGCTGCTTGTTAATGGGCGAGGTCAGCACTGCTGGGTTAGGAACGGTGTCAGCTGACTTCTTGGAAGTTGTGGAGAAGCATGTTTTTTGCGTATTAAAAATTATTTTTAGACTCATTTACAACTTCTATGCTTTATACCCTGCCTGGCTCTGCCCGTTGTGGCCATCAGCCTGCCAGAATGGCATTTCCAGATTAAATTGAAAGTGCAGCCTTCCATTTCTGGCCAGTCACACATTTCCGGAAATGAGAGGAAGGCAGATACAGAGTTTACTAGGAAAAAGTGGGCGTGGCTTGGGGGGTGGGCGCCGCAGCCCGCTGAGAACACAGGCGTGACCGTGCATGTGACCTTTGCCTTCCAGTCTGGCATCCGTGCCTGGAAGCCATAACTGTGACATTCCACATTACGGTGTTGACCACGTCCAGTGCAGCTGGGCTCCACGCCTGTGTGGCCTGTTAGTGACGGAGGAAACGTTACTGAGCCTAAATCGTTAGACCCCGTCCGTTGGGCAATCCTTCTCGGAGATGACAAAGCTCATACAGGGGGCGCTAGCCAGGGCCTGTGCGTTTCCCCCCGACGTAGGCAAAGTCACCCCAAGGCAATGACGGCTGACTGCAGGGGCGGGGTGGCCCTTGGGGTCTGCCGGTCCAGGAAGACCTACCTTGGAGTCAAGAGACCCGGTTAGGCCTCTACCTCTGGCCAGCAGTTAACCGTTTCCTTTTATAGTGGCAGAGGCCACTCCTTCTATTTGTGACTGTACAGTGCCGGAGGGGCCATCCAGCCCAGTGCTGGGTCCTGTGTCTGGCTGGCGGGAGGCCTCGAAAGGAGGGGCCCTCACAGCCTCTCTGAGGACTCTGACTGCCCTCAGAAGGCCTTAAGACCTTGGGTGCCACACCAGGCGAACCCCCTTGGCTCAGCAAGGAGTCTCCAGAAACGGAAACTAGAGTGCAGAGCCCGCCTACCAGCTCTGTTCCCCGTGGACTCCACACTCTTCCTGTCCCCGTGCCCTCCTCTTCTCTGTGCCCTGTCATCTTAGCTCTAAGACAGACCTCAGGACCCTGGACACCGCCTCTAAGCCTTTCCTGGCCTGTGCAGACACCCACAGTTGACATCTGAGTGCGTGTCCTGTGAATTGTGCCCAAGCCAAGTCCCTTCCTGCCCTGGCCTCTCCCATCTGCCTCCTCCTAGTCCCTGTGCTCGTCCCCTTATCCCACAGCCAGTGTCAGCTCAGCCTCTGCACCTCTCCTGTCTTGCTGCCGGTATCCACGGGCTCAGAGGGAGGGCTGCATCCACTGCTCAGCCTGCTCACACTTTGTCCCCTGTCCCTTTGAGCTCCTTGAGAGCAGGGTTGGTCTTTGTGTCCCCTGAAGTGCCTGGGCTTTGCCCTGGATGACGGTCTCAGGTGGTGCCCGGGTAGAGCCAGTGCTAAGCCTGACCAGGTTCCACATTGAACCTCCCACCTAAACTCCCACCACACCGGCTGGGGGGCCACTGCCTGCGGCCAGGGAAGGGGCCACCCATGTCTGCCAGGTGGCTGTCCCCGTCAGTCACAGCCCCGCGGCACCACTTCTTCCCTCTTGGACAGCAACCTGGGAGATTTTTCCACCCCCCTTTCTCCCCCAAAAGCCTAGTCTGTCTGCTCCTTTTGTCCTTCCGTGTGCCTGCCTCCATCCAAAAGCAGGCCCTCCAAGGACACAGCTGGACATGCTGACCTTGGGTGGCCGGACAGGCCAGCCGTGAGAGGTAAATATGCCCTAAATAAAAGGAGAGACTTGAGTGTCAGAGAACTTTGTGTCCAGAAACCTAATTTGATCCTTGTAAGATCCTGTCTCGGGCTGGGGGCTCCCTCTGTCCCTAGGCAAGGGGACCAGCCGAGCCCCATGTGACACCCACAGTGTCAAGCTGCAGGCACCAGGCTGGGTCGGGTCACTCACCCTGGCCTTGCCAGCGCTGGGGTGTGCGGGGAGGGGGGCGCTCCTCGCTGCCTCTCGACCACCCTGTCTCCATAGGAGGTTGAGCCTTGGGAAAGCTGTGGCATCCTGACACTGTCTCGGGCTGAAGCTGTGAGAGACTGACACGAGGTTTTCTGGGGCTCGGCATGTCTCGCCTGCCCCCAGCCCCCCAACCCTGCACCTGTATGTCTTCAGGCTTTACATGGGTAAAACTTACAAACTCCACACTCCACCCACACTACAAACTCCCGTGTCTGTCCCGGGGTTCGAAGAAGCAATTCGGGGGCCGGGTGGCTCAGTTGGTTAAGTGTCCCACTTTAGCTCAGGTCATGACCTCACAGTTTGTGGGTTTGAGCCCCACATCGGGCTCTGTACTGACAGCTCAGAGCCTGGAGCCTGCTTTGGGCTCTGTGTCTCCCTCTCTCTCTCTGCCCCTCCCCGACTCGTTCTCTTTCTCTCTCTCTCAAAAATAAATAAACATAAAAAAGCAGCAGCAGCAGCCAGAATAAAACCCGAGTCTTCTAGTGCTTCTGAAACACAGGCTGGCCACCCAGTGCCCCTCACCCTTGCTGGCCTCCTGACTGTCCGGTGCGCACGCCCTGTGCTAAGAAGTGGAGGGAGGGTGGTGCCATGGCCCCGGAATCTGAGACTGGGAGGCAGGTCCCACTGACAGCCCAGGTCATGGCTTTGAAGAACATCGGTGTGGGAGTCCCTGCCCACCTCCCACCTGTGACCGTCTGTGGACAAGACTTCACCCCTCAAATTCCTCATTCCTGATAGGAGGTCAGCTCCGTTGGGATCCTGGAGTCTATTCTTTAACGTGTGTCCCTGGGTATGTGTTTCTGGGAAGAGGGTCCAGCGGATTCCATCACACTCTGCTCCAAGGCCAGGTGGGTTTAGGTGGAGAGAGATGGGTGGGGAAGGAGCCTGGCTGTCCCAGGGGTATGGGGGGACCTGCAGGCCTGGGCAGGCGCGCTCAGGGTGCGGTTACATTCTTAACCCCAGCTCACAGACCCAGGGAGTTTGAATCTAGATTAATAAAATACTATTCTCATGGTTTCTGTTGACATTTGGCATTTCTGCTGTGAATGTTGGCAGACCGCGGTGGCATTGGCAGGATGTATGGGGGGCACAGGAATTTTCCTGGCACGTGACGGGTGGAGACCTCTCTCCCGGCATCACCTGTACTCTGCTCCCTTGCCCCATTACACGACACCTGTGCGGATGGGTTTGTGATGCACGGATGGTCTTCTGATGACAGTTTCCATTTGTGCCCTGTGCATCCTGTGTGTTCTGTTTCCTGTTTTTAAAAGTCTTCTGAGAGGGGTGCCCGGGCCCCACCACACTGCAGGACTCTGCGCCCCGGGAGCCCCCGCCACCACGCTGTGCGAGACTCTGCGCCCAGGAGCTGCGCCCCACCTGGGAGCCCCCCACCACCACGCTGTGCGGGACTCTGCGCCCAGGAGCTACGCCCCGCCCGGGAGCCCCCGCCGCTCTGGCAGCCGCTCTCCCTGTCCTCCAGGAGCTCACTTACATCCGGCCGTGAGCTCCTTGAGGCCAGAGCCCGCGTCTGCCTCCACTCAGCACCGGCCGGAGACCCCCGGAAGGCGTCGTGCCCACCACCACGTGCCTCATGGAGACTCGGCTGCGTCCCAGTAACAGCTTCCCAAATTGTCCGCGTGCATCTTTTCTGAAGTTGTTCTAATCAGGACACTGCAAGCAAAATGAAAGGGGGGAATTGTTTCCCTCGTGCAGTAGCAAGGGGGTGATGGTCACTCACATGTTAACTTAGCCGGGGATTTCGGGGTGGCGAGAGGGGTTTGGGGAAATTAGCTTTTGCGGGATCTAACGGTTCGTACCTGCACGTTCTGTGTCCTTCACTGTCCCTCGAATCTGCTGGTGTCACTGTGGGTGTCTGATTGTTGAAAGGGTTCTAGGTCTGTCTGCAGATGGTGCCGCCAAGGAGCCTGGGCAGAGGCCATACAGGGGCCTGCATGGCCTCTGACAATTGCACGCACGTCTGGTTGTTTCAGAATAAAACATTTCATTAAAAAATTGTAGGAAATACTTTCTTTTTTGCTCTTCACTGTTTTTAGAAAAGGAAATTGGTCTACCATAAGTTATCCTTCTGAATTTTAATTGCTGGGGTAATAAGTCTGATTAAGGTTTAGTTTTTGAACTAGAACAGAATTTTTGAAGGTGCCACAGACAGAGGCGTGGGCTTCCTCCCCACCAAACTCCTGGGTTCAGAACCAGAAGGAAGAGGGGGCTTCGTGGTGGGGAGGCCTGCAAGCCGGAATCCGTTGCTATTTTCTGGACCTGTCTCTGGAGTCCCTTCTGTGCCTTGAGTTCTGCCAGGAAGCAGTTGACTTCAGGGGGCCCAGACTCTAAAGATGGGCGATCCCACCGTGGCTCTGGGGAGCACCCAGTTTTGGGAGGCACTGCTTAGGACTGTTCTGGGCACTTGATGGAGAGACAACTGTGGCTAAGGATCCTCTGCCCCGAGGGCCACACAGATATGGCTCGGGCGGGGCTCTGTCCACATCTGTAAACAGAGGACTGAGCAGAGACTGTGCCTCCCCTGCCCGCCAGGCCTTCAGAGGGGCACCGTCTGGGCGCCCGGGGGGCGTCAGCAGGCGCCCCAGCACAAGTTCCAGTCAGGGTTTTGTCTGAGGTGCCTGACCACACAGCCCTGGGCCCTTTGCCACAGCAGCACCCTGCAGCTGCCTGATAGCACTCTCCAGATGAACGGATAACTGGACCGCAGACTGTCGCCTGATGCTCAATGCTGCTTAAAACCATTTCCAGTAGTTTAGTTCTGCTGCCACGAACAGGTTTCTACGGGGTTTAAAGGTGTGGTCCTGTGGAGGGTGGAGGCTGCCCTTTCCCCGCCCCCAGCCCCTGCTCCTGGGCTGCCCCTCCTTAACCTGGTCCCAGCTCTGCCGGCATCAGGACAGACATCCAGACCCTGCAAGTGGCTTGACTTTCCCCGTGAGCTCCTCGGGCGTCCTAACCTCTGCCCCCACCCCCTGTTAGAGCAGGGCCCACGTGTGCCGGTCTGCACCCCGCTTCTCTTCAGAGGCTGCCAGCAGGTCCCCTGGGACCCAGGATGAGACGGAAGAGTGTCTTGCTCTCGCCCATCGTGCTTGGAGCACAGGCCACATGGAGGTGGTCTCGAGAAACACTCTGGGTTTATTGCAGTTCCGGCCCCTTTCCTAGCCCAGCAGCCGCATCTTCAGTCAAGGTGCAGGGAAGGAAGAGACCCCAGGAGAGGCCTGGGCCTGCCCACTTGCCTCCATTCGTGGTGTCACCTGTTTTTTTTAAGTTTATTATTATTTTTTTTAGTAATCTCTACACCCAACGTGGCGCTCGAACTCAAGAGTCACACGCTCTTCCGGCTGAGCCAGCCCGGCACCCCCATCACGGTGTCACTTTTGTCTGCAGATTGAGTCGGAGAAATCGACCAGCCTGGGGGCTCCAGGCGGGATCAGGTCGCACAGCTGTGAGCCAGTGCCATCTGTAGAGGTACAGTGACTGCCCAACCTGGCAGTGTGACCAGTCCAAACAGACGTGGTCTAAGTGTGGAACACCAATCGCAAAGACTTAGTGTGAAAAAAGGACAAAATTTCATTACACCTTTTATATTGCTTCTGTGGCAAAGTAAGACTCCGGGCCTGGGCTCACGCTCTCATGCTTGGGTGGCACCCGCGCAGGCCACCTGGGGAGCCGTGGACTGCTCAGAGAGAACACACCACAGCACAGGGTGTGCACACATCTCCAAGTCGGCTGGGGGACTGCTGAGTCCAGCCCGTGGCACAGGTTGGCAGTCTTTGTCAAAATTATGGCTTAAGTTCTGCATCCTTTTTCTCCTGCTGGAGTTACTTTTCTTTTTCTTTACTTTTCACATTTTGAAAAATGTGACCAACAGATGTAAGGAGACTTTTGCTCCAGCATGTAGACAGGCAGAGAGAAGGTTCCAGAGCCCAGGGAGAATCCCTCCTCCCCTCCCCCAAAGCTGCTTCAGCGTGGGTTGAAATTTGGGTTTCCACCTGTGATCTCCACGAGGAAAGGAAGTTGCATTTGCTTTATGAGACCTTGTAAGCGTTGGGTCTAGCAGCTCCTGTGTTCCAAGTGGGAAGATCCCGAGGGAATCACTAGTCTGTCCCCGCTGTCCTCTGCAGCCGGTGACAGGGTCAGCGCTGACCCGTGTGGAGCATTCTCTGTTGCCCTCGGTCTTTGCCGCATGGCCTGGCCTCGGCAGCTCTCGTCCCGTCCTGGGCTCCGACTGCTGCTGTGCACGGTCTCCGCAGGCTGCTCCTCTGCCCACGTGAACGTGGCCTCCTTCCCCTCCCAGCTCCCTGTGTAAAGAGGAACGCTTGGGCCTCGCTCCTAGGTGTGCTAGGAAAGTCAGTGGCCCTTCCTCAGGGACACAGCAGCAGTCCATTCTCGGAGCTTGAGCTGCGGCCAGAGGCGATGGCTGCGCCCCTGGGGCCTCGAGATGGTGCTCAGAGCCTCCCTGGAGTAGGTGTGAGCAAGTAGGCACACAGTGCATGCACAGCCCCCAGGCCACAGCCCGGGTCACCCTGGTAGGCACTGTGTACGCATCAGACCCTGGCGCTGGGTGGGGCAAGACCCGTCCCCCGAGTAAACGTGTGTGATACCCTGTTTGGCGGAATGACCAAACTGGACTGTTCGGCTGAAAACCAGACACTGGGCGGCATTTCATCTGGTTGGGGTGCATTAGCTGACCCCCCTGATGCGGCTCCTGGAGGACCCAAGTTTCCAGAGAAGGGGCAGTGGAGGCAGCCAACAGTGTCAACTTTTCTGTCGTAGGCACCCCCGGACTCCCCTTAACGATGGACCCGCGCTCTCCAGCCTCTGCCGCTTTTAGTTTTATTTTCAGTACGTTTATCGAATGTAGTCCATCTTTTCATTGCTCTGGAGTGGGTAAGGATGTAATTTCGAAACGCATCTCTGATCACACGAGAGCTACATTACTTACTGTGACGCGCAGAAACATTTATGTTGAGACAAAGTACGACGAATTCGTAGTTGACGAAACTCCAGGTCCCTTGGCCACTCCGCCTGTTTTGTCCGGCTTTGTCCTGCCTGAAGTCTCCGCTGCATGTTGAATTGTTTTTGTGCCTTTCGAATCGCAATACGAGAGACCTGAGCCTGCGTAACAGAGCACGTTGCCATCAGCCTGACTCCACGGAAGCGGAGATTTTGTATGTCGCCTGATGGAAACCACCCACGCTGCCGCAGGGCAACCACGGCTTCGCAGAGTTGTGTGTTTGCGCCGAGGCTGCGAGCCGTCAATGCCACACGTTTGTGACAAGCAACCGGCAGCGGACGTGGGTGGCGGCAGCTTCCTTCCATGCGATCGCATCTGTGTTTTGGAAAAGGATCGTCTTCACAGCTGATCTGTCTGCCCCAGACCTCTCCTGGCGGTGCGCCCGGGGCACCTTCCCCACCCCATGCCGCCCTCTGAAGACCCCTCCTTCGCCCGAAAGTTTCATCCCCACCAGGGTCTTAGTAGGCTTTGGTGTTTGGACTCCCGCATTCCCTTGAAGGTTTTTTTGGGTTTGCATGGGCCCTACAGGAGCCCCCGGGCAACTTCTGTGTGACCTGGGGAGGGATGTGTGATGTGGCAGGTGTGTCAGAACCGTTATTTGCCAATTAAAACCTTGCTCTGTGGAGGGTTATCGGATCAGTGACAACCGAAGAAAGTTCATTCTCAATCACAAGGGAAATCGTATTAAGCTCCACCTCCAGGGACAGTGGTATCCCTGAACCCAGGAAGCCCCTGGCAGCTGCTGTGTTGTAGACACTGCTGATTCCTGGGAGGGCGGGGAGGGGAGCGCGCCTGGGTGGCTCTGTCCGACTTGGGCTCAGATCATGCTCTCACGGTTCATGAGTTTAAGCCCCACATCGGGCGCTGTGCTGACAGCTCAGAGCCTGGAGCCTGCTTCAGATTCTGTGTCTCCCTCTCTCTCTGCCCCTCCCCTGCTCGCACTCTTTCTCTAAAAAAAAAATTTTTTTTTAATATTTTTTAATTAAAAAAACAAGAAACTGTTGCTTCCCAGTGCATCCCGCTGGCCTCCAACCGCACAGGCAGCGCTGTGGAACAGAGGAAGCATGGGGATCCTGAGGAGTCCCCGAGGTCCTCACCCCAGCGTGCAGGGCAGTCCCCGGACCGCCCGTCGCTGCCCCCAGCCCCGATCCAGTGGGGCTCTGCCGTGGCGGAGCCAGCCCTCTGCCCTCACAGGGCACCACCCCAACATAGCCGATGTCACTCATGTCATTGTAGCAGCAGTGGGGGTGTCACCTGGGCCAGGCCAGAGATACCAGGGAACCCAGAGCAGAGAGACCAAGTGAGGGCCCTGCGGCAGTGGACACCGGGCAAGAGGCAGCCCGGCTACCCTGCAGGAAGCCCATCACCACTGCTCTGGCCGGGTCACAGCCCTGCACACCTGGGACCCGCTGCTCGCTCTTCAAGCAATGCCGAGGCCCACAGATCGGGGTGGGGTGATGGTCTGTCACTCTGTCCCCCTACCTGGCGGTATTGGTGAGAGAGGGGCTGGTTACTTTCCTTGGTGGCCCCTTTCCTTTGAAAAGAACCAGAAAGGGCAGAGACGGATGCCTGCAGCCTGAGTTTAGAGAGAGGAAGGCATCTGACTCGGTCCAGGGTCAGATGTCTAGGGTCACAGGCTCCCTCCCCTGGTTCACACACAGTCACAGTCCTTTGTTTTGCCCACCTGCTGTGCATTGTTTAACTGAAACTGCCTGTACTTAAAATTCACATTTCACCTATAAGTCTGCATTTCCAGCTTCTCTTGAGAGGCCTTTCCACTCGGGGCCGGGCCGGGGCCAGGAGCAAGCGGCCCAGGCCAGGCCCAGGGTTTGAAGGGTGCATAGAGGGTTGCCAGGTGTCCTGTTGTCACGGGGCACATGCTTCCCGCCCTCCCTACTCCCTCCCAGCCCTCCCTGGGGCCAGCATTGACTCGTCCTCGGCCCACCGCCGCTCCAGCCCTGACTTTCCAGCAGGAGCTCGGCCCCGGGTGGCGCCGAGTCTGCCCGAGTGGCCACAGAGGGGCAGAGGCTGGGCCACACGGGAGGCTCGTTCGCTTCTCTTGGTGCCAGAGTTCCCGTGGTGCTCGGCCCACGGTGGGCCCGGGACCATGTGAGCAGGTAGCTGCTTGAAGGAGCCTCCCCGGCCTCCAGGTCCTGCTCCTGACTCCTCCCCCTGGACCTCAGGAAACCCTCAGAGGACCAGATGGCCTTGGGCAGCTGTGGGGGTTTGGGTCTCTTGGGCTTGTGGGCAGGGGGTCGTGTGCAGCCCCAGGGTCGTGTCTATCCAGAGAACCCCCCCTTCTGGAAGCACCCCCTGTGCTGGCGGCTGGTGAGCCCCACGTGAGGGCGGCCGTGTGTGCGCGCGTGCACGTGTGCATGGCGTCCAGGCTGCTAGAGCCTCCCTGGGGCAGCCCAGAGGCCCCGCTGCTGGTAAATGCATCTGGTTTTAAAGGAGGCAGGGGGAGGAGCTGGAGAGAGAGCTCTTCTTTTGTTTTAGAAGATTCCGGAAAGATCTGGTGTTGAGTGGGAACACAAAGGTTGTCAAGGCACTGGCACTTTATGAGGCAGCCTCTCTGGGGAGGCGGGAAGTGAGGAGGGAGGGGAAGAGGGAGGTGCCTGGGGCAGCCTTCTCCCTTCCTGGAGGCCTTGGGGCGGTGGCCTGGTCCCTGGCCAGAGTCAGTGACCAGTGCTCATGTTCCAGGTTTTCCAGGAAAGGGGACGAGTGTGCAGCTGCTGGGGTCATGATCCCCCGCCCCACTGAGAGTCTGGTTTTGCTTGATATGGGGGGGCTGTACTTTCTAGGTGCAAGGTGTCCGGGAAAATAGGGGTGTCAGGAGGCCACGGCCCTGTCAGTGGAGAGCCGGAGGCCAGCGGCCTGGGCCCCCCCACTCACTCAGCCGCAGGGGAGGCCTCGTGGCACACAGGCCCTCCTCCGGAGGGGTTCCGAGTGGAAGCCGGAAGCTTGCCCCACCCCTCTCCCCGTGAGCAGTGTGCTCTCAGCCTAGCCTCAGCTCACCTGGCATGTGGGGAGCAGAGTGGGGGGCTGGGGTGGGATGCTGAGGGGGGGAGAGGAGGAGGGGCAGATCTCCTGCAGGGCTGTGGGGGGATGGGGCTCTCCTCTCCACCCAGAAATCCTTGTCCCCAGTGCGTGAGCGCAGGGGCAGGGTCGGGCGAGAGGTCTAAGGTCAGTCAACCTTGACACATGCTGGGCTGAGACAGTCACACCTGGCCCTTCCCTGCAGGACTTTTCAGCAGGCGCTAGGTCTCCTGGGTCCCCAGGAGGGCAAGACTTTGAGCAGCCCCTTCCCCAGTTACTGGGCCTGAGGGAGGGGGTCTGGGGAGCTGACGGGCACCCTTCCAGGCTGGTTTTCCCTTGACCTTCAGGGAGGAGCCGTCGGAGGGGCTGGGCAGGACACGGCCCTCGAGCTGCCCGAGCTGACCCCGGAGGAGAAGAGGGTCCTCGAGAGGAAGCTGAAGAAGGAGCGGAGGAAAGAAGAGAGGAAGCAGCTTCGGGAGAAAGGGGCAGCCCAGAGCCCGCCAGCCAAGCGCTCTGGGGCCCAGCTGGCCCTGGACTACCTCCGTGGGTAAGGCGATCCCCTCACGCAGGGCCTGGCCAGTGTCCCAGAGGGTCTCTGGTGTCCCGGGAGGGATGCGGGCTGTGGACTCGGGTGACCTGCTCCAAATCTTGCTCCTGGAGTCAGTGGTGTCCCATGGCCCGAGACCTGCCCTGCCCTGATGGCACCACAGAACCATCGCCACCAGCACCCACACGAGCCCTCGGAGTGCCCAGTGGTCCCTGGTTTCCCCTGTCACCACAGCAGGCAGAGTCTGGCAGGTACCTTGCCAGCAGCTTTGTGCAAGACTCTCTAGAAGCTTCTGGAAAAGTGAGGCCACTTCTATTGGTTTTCCTCCTCCAGGAAGTGGGGTCATGCTGTTCCCAGTCCTCACTCACGCTTCAGGCCAGTAGCATCAAGCGGCGCACACCGAGACAGCCTTCCCCGAGAAGGCCAGTGCACACTCGCTCTGTGCGTGGACTGTGGGGAGCGGTTTACCTGCACCCGCCTCAGCCGCTTCGGAACACCCTTAGCTCTGAAAGTAGCCCCTGCCCTTTGGCACCCCCTCCCCATTCCCCTCAGAGGACCCTGCCCAGCTCCACGTGAGCCCAGAAAACGCACGCTGTGTGTATACGCCACGTCTCGTTTAGCTGCTCACCCACTCGTGGGCGTTTAGGTTGTTTCCACCACGTGGCCATTGTGGCTGATGCTGTGGTGTGTGTGTGCGTACAAGATTTTGCGTGGATATGTTTTCCTCATTCCCGGGCACAGCCTCGGAGCGGGACTGCAGGGGACTTTGTTGTTGGAGGAGCTACAGACATGCCCACAACGGCTGTGCCGCGTGACATCCCCCGACACAAGGAGGATGTCAGGGGCAAGGGCCCCGACGTCTGCCCATCCTCGCCTGTCCTCGCTGATGACGGCTGCGCGGCGGATGTGGACGGTGTCGCGCTGTGCTCATTTGCATCCTGTGCACGTTAAACCGCAGAACCCAATAACTCGGGGCTGCTGAGCTGCCCCCTCTTGGCTCTGCCCTGGAGGGGCCTCTGGAAGGACTCCATGAGGAGGGTGGAATGCCCGCCCGCTGGCCCCTGCAGTGCCGGAAGCCCCGGGGCCAGGAATCCAGCCCTCCGGAAGGCCACCACTGGCTGGCCTCCTCGGAGCAGCTGGCCAGAGAGCCGAGGGCCCCGCAGCCAGGCCCCGGGGCAGGAGGCCCCAACTACCAGCCTTTAGGACGTGTAATCCTGTGCGCCGTGGGCCCTCAGGGTCTCTGTACTCTTGGCTGCTGGGCATAGTGGACCACGCAGGAACTGGCACCTCCCAGGGAGGCCAGTCTCTGGTCAGTGTCACCTGGGCACACACATCACATGCGTCCTAGTGAAGAGAGAGCTAGGACTGGAGTCTAGGGTGCAGCTGGTGAATCTGCCTCTACTGGGACCAGGTTGCTGGCTCAGCCCTCCCGGCCTCCCTCTCTAAACTCAGCGGGGGTGCTGGGATACCACTGGCCCCCGTGACCCCGGCAGAGGCCGGGGTGGCCCTGCTGCATGTCATGGATCAGGAGGGGTGTGCCCTGCAGGGACCATAGCAGCAGCTCGAGAACACGAGGACTGCCTGCCTGGTGTAGGAGCTCAGCACCGTCTGCGCCGCCGAGTCCTCTGAGGTCAGAGCTGAACGCCGTCCCTGGTTGGTGGCCAGAGAGGGCAGGAGCGGTGGATGGGGGCCTCCCAGGACACGAGGACAGATGCCTGCTGCTCCCTCCTCTGGCGTGCGGCCGTGGGGTCCCCAGCTCAGTCTCGCTGTGCCAGTGCCTCGCAGTGACACACGTGCCCACGGCGTGGGGCACCAGCCTTGGGAATGGGAGGGCCTGGGCGGGGACCAGCCTGCTGCTTGTCCGTGTGGGTCCTCGAGCTGAGAGTCGTTCTCTGTGGCCTCAGCTCCTAGTCCGAGAGCCCACGTGCATTTATGTGAGCACGCACAGCTTCTCGCACAGAGAGGCTGCCAGGCCTGGGCTGGAAGGAGGAGCAGGTGGACAGGCCAGCCACACAGTGGACCTCAGGCCGTGCCACAGGGCGCAGAGCCTGCCTGGGGTGGGCCAGGGGTGAGGACGGGCTAGGGGTGGTCACTCTCTGTGTAGACCCCGCGTGGAGGGCAAGAGGACAAGCCGTGGGCCCAGGCTTCACTCCAGCGACCAGGCTCCCCTCCTCGCAGGGTGCCCAGCTCCCTGGCGGTCACCCACAGCGGGGACTGCCCTGTCCAGACTGCCTCCATTAACTAGAGGCCAGCCCGGGGACACCATCCATGTTCTGGTAGGCAGTCTGTCCTCTGCAGTCTGGTCCTCACTTCCAGCCTTGCCCCCAGCCCCCAAGGGCTCCTGCAGCCACCCGGCGCCCCTGTGCCTGGCAGCCGTAGGTCCTGTATGGTAGGAGCTGCACTGCATGCATGCACGTGAAATGGCATTGGTGGCCTCTCCACCATGCGGGAGCCCCAAGGACAGCCCCGGGCGCCTATGGGATTTCACAGCCAAGGCCAAGGCGCCCAGCATGCTGTCCTCCTGAGACCCCGCACCAAGCCGCCTGTGGCGTGAGCCGCGGCCTCTCACGGGGCCGAGGGCAGGGAGACGTTGTTTTGTTTCCTCTTCCACAGGGCCCCTCCTGCCTGCCAGGCGGACGGGACCGTCCCAGCTATAGGTCCTCTGTAGCTGTGCCGGTTCCCACGTGAGGTGACCGTGGGAATGAGGCTCCACCCGGGGCGGCCAGGGCCCTGTTTCCAGCCCAGCTGTGCCTCTGACGCCGGCGGGGGGTTCTTCTCGAGCAGGCCCCTGCTCGTACTAAAGGAGACAGGAAGGACTGCCCCACGTCACAGGCAGGACTCCAGCTGGAGGCTGGGGCACCAGGAAGTACGGAGCCAAAACACAGACCCTCACTCTGTGTCATGTGTGCAGCTACGTGGCGTACAGTGCAGTAGCACGGCCCTCAGCTGCTGTGTGACAGACACGGGTCTCATGGCTGCCAGGCCCGGGGGCACAGAGGCCCCCATGGGCTGGTGGGGTTGTGGGTACACGCGCTGTGGTGGCGCCTCCTGCCGAGCGAGCCAGACACGGCAGCTCCTCCCTCACAGGGTGTCCTGTCCCGCTGGGCGCCCGGCCCCCAGCCCCATCCCCTGTGCAGGTCTGGGGGGTACTGGATCAGGTGCTAGGCGGGGTGCAGGTCCATTCGTGGGTGGTGCTATGTAACGGGGGTCAGCAGGGCGCGCAGCCGCAGTGGCTCAGGGCCTGCCTGCCTGCCTGCGGGGGCGAGAGGCTGACACGCCCCTTCACGCCTGGAGGACCCTCGTTCACGCCCGGGGTCTGGGCCAGGCGTCAGTTCCATCTCCCTGTGAGCCCAGAGATTTCTGCCATGCAGACCAGGCCAGAGGAAATCAGCGTGCTCTCTGACTGCCGCGAGAGCACATGGCTGCTCCAGGCCATGTTGGCGATGCCGGGCTGGAACGTGGGGGCTGGCATGTGTGGGGCCTGGAGGTGGGTTCTTAGGATTTCCCTGAAGGCCGTGGCCTTGGGGGCTGGTTGGTGGAGATACAGACACATTCACCAGCTCAGGGGCTCCCGAATCTGCCTGACGCCGGGGCTCAGGCCGGGCCCATGGGACACACGTCTCTGGGTGGCCGTGGGCTAGGGGCCTTGTGAGCGACTGCACCTGCTTCTGCCCATCTGGCGTTGAAGCGTCCTTCACTCGTGACCTCGTGGTGCTGAGAGCCTCTTCTCTAGGAGCCACTGGGGACTCAGCATCCCCTCAAGAGGGTGGGGCTCAGTCCTCACCACCAGGGAGCCCACTTGGGTGTGGGGTCCCTGCTCCCTCCCCTGGTCTCTCAGATTCTTATCCCCACGGGCCCTGCCTCTCAGGGAGGCTTCTCCGGGATGGAGCAGGAGCCTGAAGAGGCAGGCCGGCTTGTCCATGTCCACCGTCCTCGACTGGACTCCTGTGTCCTTGTCATCCTGGTCCCGGGGCCTCCTCTCTGCCTGTCTGGGCTCGCGTGGGGCTCCCAGCCAGTGTCCCTGCCCACAAGGCAGATCTGTATCCACTGCAGCACTGCCGGGGGGGCTCAGGTGACCGCAAGGGGGGTTGAGCCTAAGCTGTTCCAGAACCCTGGGGTCGGGCACACAGCCCGTCCACGTTGTCGATGCTGTGGCAATGGCAGCCGGGTCCGAGGAGCCCCAGGTCCCAGGCAGTGGAGCTCGGCACCACCACTCCCTCCGTCAGCCCAGGATGGACCCCACAGACCCTGGGGTGACATTGTGTGCCATCTTCCAGGGTCAGAGAATTGGCCAGTGTGCAGTTGGTCGATGGAGCCATGTGGTAATTTGAGCAGAGAAAATTTATTATAAAGAGTGAGTAAGCAAAGCAAGGGGCTTGCTAGTAAGTCAAAACCTCAAGACCCAGAGGAGCAGATCCTGGGGGCAGCCACTCCCCGAGGCCGGGAGGAGCCCAGGGCCTTCGTCTCGTGGGGGAGAAGTCACAGGAGCTGCGACCACAGGGCTTGCTGGGAAGGCTGCTCATGGGAGGTCTGGCCAGGGCTTCATGCACCGTCGGCTCCAGGGGTGTGCTTGCTGGAGCCAGGATGGGAGTGCCTCCGTTCTCCTGTGATGACGTCTCTGCAGCTCCTTGTACTTAACATCGTGCCATCTGGCACCCCGTCCACCGCTTCCGCCACCACCACGGAGCCACTATGTGAGCCAGCACCATCACTATAACCAGCACGGGGCAGGGGCCTCTCGGGTTAACCCTCGGGGATCCGCCAGGGACAGCGCCCGCCTCGGCAGCTCTTTCTCTTTTCCTCCTGTCCCTCCTCTAATGACCACGGCCGCGGTTTCTGCCTGCACACTTGTTCTGGGGCCCGAGCCGTGTGCCGCACCTGCGGGTGCAGGAGACCAGGCCGGATGGTGGTGCCCTGAAGGCACGCCGCTTTGTAGGAGTGGTGGTCGGTCTCCAGGGCCAGATCCAAGACGTGAGTCCAGGCGTCCCCAGCAGGTCCTGTTCTGTGGCTGCCACACAGAATGCCCATGGTCCCGGGCAGACCTGGGGCGGGGCTCGGGCTGTGCTGTCATGTGACTGTGTGTAAAGCCACATAGGAGTGAATCCTGTGCTTCTACGTCTGCCCCCACGAGCGGTGGCCCCTCCCCGCTGTCCCCCCCAGTAGAGGTGGACTGCGGCTGGAGCATCGGCCACACACCCCTGGGGGCTCACTCCCTGCCCTCCTGCCCACGCCCATCAGCTCCCCCCAGTTGATCAGCTCAGGGGCTCTGAGCTCCAAGAGCCTGGCCCTCCTGTCCTGGCCAGAGCATCACCCCTTTTCTCCCGCACCTCAGGTCACCGGCTTCCTCATCCTCCCACACGTCAGCAGGCTGGCCTCGTGGCCATGTCCTCAGTACGTGGGGGTTGGGTGGGGCCGGCACGGCATCGGGTACCCCAGACCGGCACGGCCCAAGAGTCAGGGTTCCTGGCTCCTCCCAGCTCACTCTCCCTCACCGTCCGCACACGGCTCTCGGTTTGAAGGCTCTGGCGGGCAGGCTCTGTTGAAGCACACGGTAAAGGCTAATTCGGGAACGGCAATCTCACGAACTTCCGGGTGTTCGTGCTGGCACTGTAACATCCTGGCGTTGCAGCGCTGGCAGTGGCCGTGCCGTCCGGCGCAGATGTGGAGGCAGGCACGTGGGAGTGAGGCGTCCTCCAGCGCCAGGCCCCTCTCTGCTGCACGTCTTCTGCCCTCCAGCTGTGGAGGGGCCCGCACACACCCGACGCGCAGACCCTTCCCGCGGTTCCCGCCGGCACCTGACGTGCCCTGTCCTTGCTTCCCAGCTGGGCCCAGAAGCACGAGACCTGGAGATTTCAGAAGACGAGGCAGACCTGGCTGCTGCTGCACATGTATGACAGCGACCAGGTGCGTGCACTGGGGGAGAGGTTAGGGCAGGGGGGCTGCTGCATGTGTGTGACAGCGACCAGGTGTGTGCACTGGAGGGGCGGTTAGGGCAGGGGGGCTGCTGCACATGTATGACAGCGACCAAGTGTGTGCACCGGGGGTGTGTGCTACTGCACATGTATGACAGCGACCAGGTGTGTGCACTGGGGGGGTGGTTAGGGCAGGGGTGCTACTGCACATATATGACAGCTACCAAGCGTTGTGCATGGAAGGGGAGGGGTGTGCTGCTGGAGGCAGGCATAGGGCAGGTGTGTGCACATGTACGACAGTAATCAGGTGTGTACACGCTGGGGGAGGGGAAGCGTGTGCACCCGTAGGACAGTGACTGTCGTTTGCATACCGAGTGGGGAGAGGGAGATGAGGTGTGTGTGTCCCTGGTGGGGGAGGAGGAGAAGAGATGTGTGCACGCAGCAGCGGGGCGGGGAGCCGGGGGAGGGTCCGTCTTCCAGATGACAAAGTCTGTGGACATTCAGGTGGAGGTCAAGTCTCCCCGTGACCAGGATGGAAGGACCTACTGGCATAGCCAAGGCAATGACTAAGAAAGGCCATGGCACCTGTGGTAGGACCCACCCCAGGACACACCCAAGGAGCCCCCAGGAACCCCCCCTCCAGAAGCCCCCAGTCTAGAGGGAAAGAGTTGCTTGGGATAGGGATACAGAACTCCTACCGCCTGCTGCAGGGGCCGCTGTGCCCCTGCTGGGGCTTGTCCGGCACCCAGGGGCTGCAGGCTCGGGGCCTGGGCTATGGCCTGCCTGCTTCGAACTAGACCTTCCCCAAGGCAACTGCTGACGTTACGGGAACCAGGTGCTTGGTGGTCCTGGCCCTTCCCATCTCTTGATCCTGCGGGGTGCAGGAGACAC
Source organism: Paguma larvata (assembly GCA_030068075.1). Taxonomy (NCBI): domain Eukaryota; kingdom Metazoa; phylum Chordata; class Mammalia; order Carnivora; family Viverridae; genus Paguma; species Paguma larvata. The sequence goes on from CM057825.1 coordinate 149,660,175, forward strand.
CACGTCACCCCCAAAACACCATGGTCCCCTCTTCCTGCGGATGAGCCCAGCCTCACGAGGGCTACAGTCATGTTTGCTTGTCTGTCCCTGTCATTTCCTTCAGTCTGGAACTTTCCCTGTCTTACCTGACCTTCACGACCTCGATGTGCGGGGAGAGGCTAGTCATCAGACACGGGTGGGCAGGTTTGTGCCCTCACAGCCTGCCCGGCTCAGGGCAGTGGATGCCGACCTCCCTCGGTCACATGATTCAGGTGGCACCTGCTGGGTTCGCTCCTGCGGTAATCGGCCGTGTCCGTGCACCCGCTTCGGGATTGCGGAAACGCCCTGATTCTCACCACACCATCGGCAACTCTCGTCCGGGTCAGTGGTCACCTGTGGTGCTTGCCACGTGGCGCTCCTTGGTGTCCGTCCTCATGTGCATTTATTGGCTGGCTTTCTGCCATTAGGCAGAGCCCGGCGCTGCCCGCCCTCCCAGCCGGAGCTGCAGGTCCGCATCTGCATAGATTTTCTCCCAGGCCGTACCCTTGCCACCACCGTCTGCTCTGACAAGTACAGATTTCTTCACCAGTGTGACGGCCCAGCTGCAGGGAGGTCGAGGGTACCCGTGTGCACGTGACTGGGGAAGGATACACCTGAGAGCCAGTCTGTGAATTAGGCTGTGGGTATGGTGAGAGGGTGAGGGTGGGGGACAGCTTTCCAAACAGGCGCCAGGGGCTGGGCCAGTCTGCACCGCAGCAGGAGTCACGGGCCGGCAGCATGACCCACCGCGGAGTCCGCACTGGGGCGTGATGCCCCACCCTTCCTTCCCCGTGACCCCCGTCCTGCACAGCCCCGTGACTGCTCCCCACTTGCTGCAGCTCAGGGCACACGTCCCCTCCCCCCAGCACGTCGCCAGACTTCCGTGCCCCCCGTGCCCAGGAGCCCAGGCTCAGGGGACACACCGTCCCCAGAGCTCTCCGGAGCAGATGTCACACACACGGAGCCAGCGGGGAGCTGTGTTCAGAGACCTGTGTCCCGACAAAGGGCCCAAGGTGCTGGCACGCGATGGCAACCTGACGTCCACTCCCGGCCTTTGTGGGCTCGCTCCCTGAGGAGGGGCCGAGGCGCCTCGGCCTTGCTTCCTGATGCCCCTGGAGACCACCTGGTCACCGCAGGGCTGGCAGGTGGGCCAGGGACACATCATAATTTTGATGAAGCCTGATCTTTCTAGTTTTTCTTTTGTCCCTTGTGTGTTTGGTGTCATGACTAAGAAATCATGGTCTTACCCAAGGTCAGAAAAATGACCCCAGTGTTTCTTTACAAGGGTTTTGTAGTTTTTGTTCTTACGTTTACTTTGGGGTTAACTCTGTGTGGTGCCAGATTTCCACAAATAGACTGTCCCCCCAGTGGACTCGGCACCTTCCCAGCGTCCTGTGACTGACTTACCCATCTGCCCCGCTGGGACGTGAACCCCGGAAGGACCACACTCATCGGCTTTCACTGACGCCCATGTCTCTGAGCCTGACCCTTCGGAGCTGCCTGGGCTCCCCTGGAAACTGGGGCACGTACACCTGAACCCAGCTGGGGGGATGGGTGGCGTCCAGGGCCTTTCCAGAGAGGGCGCAGTAGTGGCGGACGGATGGATCGATGGATCGATCCGTCCCTGGTGAGCCCCCGAGGTCAGGGTCAGAGCTCAGGGCTCCTTTGGGGTCCAGCACAGGCAGTGGGATAGAAGAAAGCCCTGGGCCTCAGCGGATGACTACGGTCAAAGCGCCTGGGGCGGGGGGTAGGAGGGGAGTCGCGGAGGCCAAGAAGGGGGAAGGGCCCCTGGGAACGGTGTGTCCTGATAACGAGGCCCGGCCCTCGATTCTGCAGACACTCCCGGGCCTACGTGACTCAGCAGGCTGGCAGCAGGCACAGGAGGGGACCCTGGGACCGAAGTTGGGGGTCCTTGGTGCTCCGGCCCCGAGACTCTAGACACTGATGCCTCCTGGCCCCACCCGCGCCATGCTTCCCTGTGTGGGCGTCCTGCCGTCCCGCCCGCGTGCCCCACGGCAGAGTGCCGGACTGTAGCAGGGATGGCCCTCCTCCGGTGCCGCCTGCTGGGCACAGCAGGGGCCGTGACCTAAGGCAGAGCTGTTCTGTGATCCCACCTGTGCCCCGTCTTCCTGGCACACTTACTGGAAGAAACCAAACTGGATCTGCCTCCCCCGCCCCCAGCCTCGCCTCGGCCCCCTGAGGCAAAGGCAGAGGCCTGACCTCACGGCCGCCACCTGCCTGTGGAGCACGTGTGCGCGTGGGTCGTGTGCATGGGTGTGAGCTCGTGTGGGTGGGTGTGCATGCGTGTGGCTGTGCACGTGCGTGCGTGCACACCCCAGCGTATGCAGGAGCGCTTCCTTTCAGGAGCAGGGTGTGAGATTTAGTTTCGTGGGGTGAGGCCACGTCCGACCGTGGGGGTGGACTGACGAGGGCGCAGAATAGAAATAGTCTCCTCAACAGGCAGAGCTGGGCCAGCTGGATTTGCACACGTCCAGGAATGAAGGTGACCCCATCTGACCTCTATCAAAAATCAGCTCGAAGTGAATCGAGGCCCCAGATGTCCAGGCTGAAACGGAAGCTTCTAGAAGCGAACGTGGGAGTACCTGTCATGATCTCAGGTTGGGCACAGGCGCCTTGAGCGCGGCTGCCTCAGCACAGTGACCCCAGACACGGACTGGCGGCAGGGAGATGGCCACCCACCCGCAGGAGGGAGGAGGTGGGCACAGGCCCCGATCTCACGGCCCATGCACGACCATAGAAGGACAGCCCGACTCAAACGGACAAAGGGTGTGCGTCAGTCTTTGTCCAGAGCAGACGGCGCAGGTGGCCAGTGAGCACGTGCAGAGGAGCTCAGCGTCCTGAGGGAGGGGCTGCTCAGAGCTGGATGGCGCTGTGACCGAAGACAGATCGAGTCCCTTCTCTCTGCACAACCTTTACTTCGTCCAGGCCGCTTTTGCTTCCTTTGAAATCAGAGGCTTTCTCCCCATGTGGTGCCCTGTGGGGCTAGGAGGGGGCCTGTGTGGGCTGACGGGCTGGGCTGGGAACAGGGGTCTTCTCTCCTGTATCCTGTGATTTCACAGTAGAACCTTCTAGTCTTGCTGGAGGACACAGGCTTGACTGCCAGCCCCTGTGCGGGGAGGCGATGGGGGGCAACGAGGAGTGGGGGAGGGTCAGCGTGGGTGGGGGGCAACGTGGGGGGGGCTCTTTCCCCATCGAATGGTCTGGGTGCCCTTGTCAGGAGCAGGCTGGCAGTGGGTGGAGGGGTTCCCGCCTGGCCCAGCTCTGTCTGCACGCCCCGGGTGTCTGTCTCCGCCTCTGTCTCCATTGCTGAAGCTTTGGACCCGGGGCGTGTGAGTCACTAACTGGTTTCTGAGTGGACCCGGCCACCCCTCACTCTCGCCTCTGGACGGGACCAGCGGGCCCCGGGTCGGGGGCCAGGGTGATGGAGCAGAACTCAGCTTTATCGGCTCGGGCTCCATCTCCCTCAGACCCCCCGTGTCCCGGGACATTTCCCTCCTCACAGACATACCTGTTACCTGTTGACTGAGTGGCGTTTCGGGAGGGGGTGAAATCCGATGTCTTCGGAGCCCGAAAGTCCTGGAAGAGGACCGGGAGACTGGCCTGCCCTCCCCCCTCCCCCCCGCCCAGTGCCCTCACAGCGGCAGCACAGGGTGGGAGCACGGGTACGGCGCACGGGGCCCCGCACGGCCGGCGTGCCCGGGTCTGAGATGGTGCCGAACTCTGCAGCCTGGAGGAGGAGGCCTCTTGCAGGAACAGAGGGTGGAGCCTGAGATGCCAGCGGCTGGGCCGGAGCCCTGCCCGGAGCCCGGGGACCGCTCGGTGTCCACACTGCCCCCGTCGCCCCGCCCGGCCCCTGACGCTCTGGTCCTCTTCTGCAACCAGGTTCCCGACGAGCTCTTCTCCACCCTGCTGGCCTACCTGGAGGGGCTCAAGGGCCGGGCCCGGGAGCTGACGGTGCAGAAGGCCGAGGCCCTGATGCAGGAGTCGGACGAGGCCAGCGGGGCAGACGCCCTCCCTCTGGAGACGACCCAGCGCATCCGACAGGTGCTACAGCTGCTGTCCTAGGGCCACCCGCGGCGGGGTCACCGCCGCAGCCCCAGGCCGTCCCAGGCCTCTCCGTGCAGCCGACGGCGTGCTCCCAGCAGTGGGGCCCCAGCGAGGGGCTAGCGGGGTCACCAGCAGGGCAGTGGCCAGCGGGCCTGGGGACTTCCAGGTGCTGGGCCCCTGACCCTCGGAAGCACGGACTCCATGATGGTGGGTTTTTGCACCTTCACACAAAGTGACTAGAGCACTCGGGCGTAACCTGGCCTCTGCGTGGCCCTCAGAGCCTGCAAGGAAGCCGCTCATCGAGACGCCAGCTTCTACTGGGAATGTCTTAGCCACCAGAGCCTGCCCTTCCCTCCAGCGGCGGCCCGTCCATGGTAGGGGCTGAGGACAGTCCCTCCGGTGCCGACCCCCCGCTGCCTGGTCACCTGCCCGCGCTCACCCACCATTCCCGTTTGAATTTCCAATAAAACCAGCCCATGTTGGTCATGGCTCTTGTTCCGTGTGCTCCGTTCTCATTTGTACGTTGGTTACAAGAGCTCCTGACCACGAACGTGTGCCGGGCGGTGGCCGTGGCCCCCGAGGACAGCGTCCTGGCGCAGTTCCCTGGGCGGCACTTCTGCCCGTGGGCGCCGAGCACTTACTCTGCAGGCCCGCCGTCTGCACGGGCTCGGGTCCCGCCCGCCCTGTGCCCTCGCACGGCCGTCCCAACCAGAAACACGCCCGCCGTCTGCACGGGCTCGGGTCCCGCCCGCCCTGTGCCCTCGCACGGCCGTCCCAACCAGAAACACGCCTGCCGTCTGCACGGGCTCGGGTCCCGCCCGCCCTGTGCCCAGAAGAGCATGTGTGTTGAACTCCCCGGAAGTCCCAGGGCTCCAAGCACCCAGGGCACCCCAGCCCATGCCCCCTCAGTGAGTGGGAAGAGTCGGCGGGCGGCCGGTGCCTGGACCGCCTTCAGGAGGCCTGCGTTTCACAGGACCATATGGACCGTATGTAGAGAATCACAGTGTGGCAGAGATGTGGCGGTTTTCAAACTCGCCCCCCCAGGCCTTGACACTCTGCCCCTCCCCGGGACTTGCGTCAGCTTCCAGCCTGGGGTCAGGCACAAGTGGGGCCCAGTGACCCTTGAGGCCAGGACAGGAAGAGGAGGATGCTGGCACTCTCGGGACGCCTGCCCTCGGGACTTGGCGGCCGTGATGTGGGAAGCCCCTGTCGCGTGGGGAGGCCGAGTGGGGATCCACCGGGTGCTGGCGGGCCTTCCGATGGCTGCCGCCCCAAGTGACACCGTGTGACGCAGAGGTGAGCTATCCCCACCAAGTCCTGCTCACACTGCAGGTTTGCAAGCCCTGTTGCTGGGGTGCAGGCAGTAGACAACCAGGACAGGACGAAGCTGTGTCAGGTGAACTGGTTATGTCGCCGTCACGGTGCTGACGGTGAGTCACAGGCTCCTGGCCTGTGTGTAGACCCCTTGTTCCAGAAGAAGGCCTGGAGCCTCGCTCTCGTCAATCAGGCGAGGTCTCAAACAGAAGCACTTGGGAACCACGAGTCGGCACAGGTCTGCGGGTGCATCAACAATCCAGTGTGTTGGCACCTCGGCTCCACAGATAATCCGGGGACATCGTGCATTTGGGGTGTCAGCCTCACGGTGCCTAAGCTCTGAGACATCTTAAAAAATACATTGAGGGGCCCCTGGGTGGCTCAGTCGGTTAGCCATCCTTCTTGGGCTCAGGTCGTGAGCTCATCGTTCATGGGTTCGAGCCCCGTGTCAGGCTCTGTGCTGACAGCTCAGAGGCTGGAGCCTGCTTCAGATTCTGTGTCTCCCTCTCTCTCTGCCCCTTCCCTACTCACCCTGTCTCTCCCTCTCTCTCTCTCTCTCTCTCTCTCTCTCTCTCTCTCTCTCTCAAATAAACGTTAAAAACTACATTGAGAAGCAGACATACAAAGGAAGATCCATACGACACAAAGAAAGGGCAGATTTTCTTTTCCTTTTTTTTTTTTTTTTTTTTTTTTAAGGTAAGCAGGGTTATTTGATCAAGAACCATAGCTCTGGGTTCCCTGGGAGCCACGTCGAAAAGGGAAATGTGATGGGTCCCGAGTCCTCATTGTCTGTTGATGGAAATGGTCAGAGGACCAGGGCACTGCCCTCACTTGAGCATAAACGCTCCCTGATACCAGATGGCATGGGGTCCGTGTGTAACAGGGACAGAGTCGCAGTGTAGGAGACAGAACGTTCTGGAGACGGACGGTGGGGACAGCTGCACAGCAGTGTGACTGTGCTCGGTGCCCCCTGAGCTGAGCCACTTAGAAGTGGCTGAGGTGGTAATTTCTGCTATGTGTGTTTTACCACAAGAACAACAAGCAGATGAGGCAGAGGTGGGGGGCGTCCCATCAGCGCCACAGTGGAGCCCCCATTACGGGGCGAGGGCCTGTGCACGGGGTCAGGGCCAGACTGAGCAGCTCCTGGGAGTGGGTGGGCGGGCGAGCCCCCCTTGTTTGCAGAGGGAAGGCAGCGGTGGAACCGGGTCTCCAGGTCATGCAGCAGGGGCTGGGCCTGGCGTGGGGGGGGGGCCCGGGAGGGGGCAGCAGCGACGGGCGCTTTCCTCGTGGGCCAGACGCCACGCTTGGCACATTGTGCACCTTCAGTGTATACTGAGTTTATTCTGTGTCCACTCCAGAAAGCCGGGGGGAGGGACAAATACTCCCTAGACGGCCTTGGCCCCCCTGGGCCCCGGCCAGTTCTCCACAGGGGTGAGGGGAGCCTGAAAATAGGGGCCCAGGGATCCTCTGCAGGGGCGAGGGGGGTGCCCAAGCCTCCCGAGCCCTGGACCAGGATGGGCGAGGGTCCCGCTCACGCCAGCCCTGCACCCGGCCCACAGGCCTGAGGGGGCCAAGCCGCAGGCACCTTGGGTCACAGTGAGGCTCTCCTGCCTAACGTCCTGCCAGCGCTGCCGCGACCCATCTCCACCAGAGCCACCGGCCTGTGCCCACCCCCTCCCGGGGCGCTGCTCAGGTCAGGGGTGGGGGCGAGCCTCGTTGTTTGTAAGCGTTTTCCACTGGGATCGACACCTTCCACCCCAGCACAAAGGCTTCTCAAAATGTTCTTGGCAAATCAAAGCAATTACCCAAACAAGCAGCTACTCTATTGGATTCTTTGGAGAAAACCGAAGTCTTCTTGGAAAGTGGTTACTTTTGATCCCTGTTCCGGTGAGCTAGGGAATTCCGGTTCAGTTTGCGCGTCCCGCCACCCAGCTGACGTGGACCCAGCTCCCACGGGGGACGTGGCTTCTGGAAAGGGGGTCCAGGCAGCCCTAGACTCACCACAAAGAAAGGAGACCCGTGTAACAGCTGCCTTTGCTTGTAAGGCCCACCTTTTCCCTTTTCGGGTTACCCACCCCCCGCCCCACCAAGCCCGCCCCCAGCAGCCCCGTCTCTCCAGCCAACAGCTTCTTGAAGGGGTTTCCACAGCCATTCCGGAATGTTCTGCCTTGCTCTGAGGGATGCTGTCAGTTCATTGGCCAAGACGAGCTTGGATGACCCCGCCAGACTAGGAGGGTCCCCATCCTTCCACACGCGTGTCAGACGTTTGAGGCCGAAGCAGTCCAGCGACAGCAAATCCTTGACCCCCAGCACCCAGCTTTTTCCAGAAATAAACTGATACCCAGGCCATACCCTCCCTTCTCCCGCAGGGGGCCACCACTCCAACAGCACATCCAGAAGCACCCGTGGCCACAGCCCTGCCCACGATTATGAGACCCGCCCCCACCGCCCACCCCCCGTGTCTGAGATTTGCGTGCCGATCCTGTGTTCCTGGGTCACTTCTTTTTAACCTCTGGACACTGCTCCGCGGTAGGGACCCTTGTCCTCCATCGTTGCCCTCTCTCCCGTGGGGGTCACACTGCCTGCACGGCGGTGCCGGGCACTGGGCCCCCCTTCCGAAGCTGCGCCGGCTCCTGTCCCGTTCGCAGTTTACACTCCGTGGGCAGCTTCCCCACGAGGCCGCCCGCACTCAGCACAGTCAGGTGTTTTCACGCTCCTGTGACACTCCCCCGGTCTTCACAGCGATGTGTCACCCTCCCTAGGAAGGGCCCCCATCCCCCTGCCCCAGGAGCCTCCATACATCTTGGGAGGGGAGCTGGGCTTTGGGTATGAGGCTGACGGGCTCAAGCGTGAGGGGCCCCCATGTCCTCCCTGCAAACTTCTGCTCCCCATTCCCCCCCCAAGCTCTGCTGTCACCCCTACAGGGTCCCCAAGTCTCTGGGTAGCAGCTGTCCCTCAACTGGCCCGTGCCCCAGGGCTCAGGGTCCTGGCTCCAAGGGCAGAGCGCCTCCTGGACATGCCCCCCCCAGGAGCCCCAAGAACAGGATGGGGTCTGCAGGAGACCCAGTAGGGAGGGGCCGGGGGCAGCGCAGAGGGAGCTGGGACCGCAGGTCTGAGACCAGCCTCTGGGTGGGCGTCACCCTGCCACCTGCCACCTCCCCACACTCCAAGTGCAGGTAGCACCTCTGTGTTTGGTGGGTGTGCGGCCGAGGCTGGCCCTGCAGGGAACCGGATGGGGGCAGCGTGGAGGGTAAGTGGGGAGAGGAGGCACCGGAGAGTCCGGGGAGGCATGGGGTGCGGGAAGGGGGCACTTCACCACTGGGGCATGGGGGCACCCTGAGGTTCGGGGTGGGGGGAGCTGAGTGCAGTCAGAGGCAGCACTCATGCCCAAGGGGTCTGGGGGCAGAGGGTGGGGAAGGGGCCCAACTGCCTTGGGGAGATGGGAGGGGAAGGTGTAGAGACACCTCAGGGCAAGGGGACTTGGAGGGGGACCACGGCAAAGAGCCCAGCAAGGGGCACAAAGGGGCATCTGTCTTCCACCCATTTGTCCTGCCTCCGTCATCCACAGAGCACCCCAAGCTGGGATCTGGGGGAGTGACTCAGACCCTCCCCGGGTCTCCTTGGTCAGAGCCCCCGTGCCTGGGCACCGCACAGAGGGCCTGCGCTGGCGGCCGCATGGTGAAGGCCGGGGCGGGCGTGGTGTCCAGGGTGTCGGGGCTGAGACCGGGCGGGGGCAGCAGGCGGTACCTGTGGAGGAGGCCGGCGAACAGCAGAAACAGCTCCGACCTGGCCAGGCTCTCCCCCACGCAGACGCGGCGGCCTGAGAGGGAAACCGAGGCACAGACTTTGCTCCTGGAGCGGGGATGACCCGAGAGCAAGGTCCAGTGACCGGGATACAAGCCAGCTCTGAGGGGCAGGGATGGGGTGCTGGAGGCTGTGGGCATTGGGAGGCCCAGAAGGCCCAGGAGCTTGATCTTCTGAGGTCCCTGGTGACCAGGCTCCTTGGGGGTGAGGGACCCGTGCCACCCCTGCCCTCGAGCTGGGGGTACCTGCAGAGAAAGGCAGGAAGGCTGCCCGCTTCACAAAGCGTCCGTCAGCATCCAGGAAGTGGCCCGGGTTGAACTGGCGAGGGGTCTCCCACTGCGTCTTGTCCAGGAGCACGGAGCTCAGCAGAGGGATCACCGGTGTGCCCTGTGGGTGGGCAGCAGGTGGGCTGGGCCCGGCGCCCCCTCCCCCCAGGCGTGTGCCCTGAGAGACTGCCGGCCGGGCCCACCCTGACCGAGAGCAGAAAGGAGCGGAGCCCGGCCCAGGAGGGGGGCCCACCTTGGGGAGCAGGTAGCCGCCCAGCTGGGTGTCGGCCACCACGCACCGCGGCACGTGGGGCAGGAGGGTGATGGAGCGCTGGACCTCATGCAGGACGGCGTTGGTGTAGGGCAGTGACCGCTGGTCCTCCAGCTGGGGGGGCCGCCCGGGCCCCAGCACCCGGTCCAGCTCCTCCTGCACCCGGGCTGCGGGCGAGAGGGCAGGCGCCGGCATCCCTGTGAGCCCCGGTCCCCTGGGCCTGGGGGACCCCCCCGCCCACCAAGCAGGAGGCTGGGGGCTCACCTTGCACACTCGGGTGCTTGCCCATCAGGAGGGCAGCCCACTGCAGCGTGGCAGAGGTGGTCTCTGTGCCGGCCATGACCATGTCCAGGACACAGGCCACCATGTCGGCCTCGGCAAACAGGCCTTGGGGGTCTTTCCCCTGCAGAAGTGGGTTGGAGAGGACTCAGCTGGAGGCTGGGTTCCATGGACCTTCCCCCCGCAACCCAGCTCCAGGCTCTAGAAAGGGATGGAAGGCAGAGCCTTGGGGGAAAGGAGCCAAGTTAGAGAGCACCTGCTACGTTCCAGGCTCGCCACATCCTCGCAGCCACCCCTTGAGGCAGGCACTGCAGATGCCCCATTTCACAGACGGGGAGACCGAGGCTCAGAGGGGCCCCCCAACTAGGAGAGGGGGGAGGTGGTGCAGGGCCAGCTCCACTCCTCCTGGGGTGGGGCCCGTGGATGCCCACAGGCCTCTGGGGCGGGAAGGTGGGTCCCGCCCACACCTGGCCGTGCTGGATCAGGGCGTCCACGTAGCTGTGCACGGGGCTCGCCCCGGGTGTGGGGGGCCGCGCCTGCAGGAGGGTCCTCAGGATGGCTCGCACCTCCTCTATCTTCCGAAGGACAGGCCGGTGCAGCTGCAGGAGAGCCCCGAGCCAGGGGTAGATGTTGAACAGCTGGAGGCAGAGGGCGAGACAGCGGGTGGGGGTCAGGGCGCAGGCCCCACAGCCAGCCCCGCGCCCTCCAGCAGGTGTGTTCACCTGTGCAGGTCCCCAGGCGCTTGCCCCGGGGACTCCGGGCGGACATGCTGGGGGGGGGCGGTACTGCCCGTGGCCACAAGAGGGCGCCGGCTCCGCACTACTGCTGGGACCTCAACCCTGGGCTCCCAAAAAACCCTCTGTCCCAGGGCCGGTGGGCAGGTGACACCTTGACCAGGTGGCTTCCCCACTTCGGGGCAGCTGTAATCGTGCCGGCTCTCCTGCCACCAAAGCCGGTAGGACAGAGAAGGGGGAGAGGGTTGCCTCTGCTGCAAGTCATTAGGACAGAGAATGTGCACACTTCCGAGCTCCGGCTGGCCCCGCTGCGGAAGGGAGGCCACAGCAGTGTCGGGCCAGCCGGCACGTGCCCGGCACAAGGTGGGGCCTCGGCAGATGTCCACGGCTCTCCTGGCTGCACCGCATCGCTGCGCACTCCCAGGACGTGAGCCATCCCTGGATCAAATTACTCAGTGAGGGGCCGGCATGGGGTCAGGAAGCCCCGGAACATTCCACTCCGACCCCCCTGGCCTCCATCCTCCTGGGGATTCCAGGAGGAGGCCAGGTCCTCCCGCCCAGAGGCAGGGGCTCCTAGGACAGAAGCAGGAAGATGGGAGACTCTGTGCTCAGCCCCTGCCTCGAGCCCGTGGCCGTGGGTCCGTGAGAGGTTGGGAGGAATAGAGCCGGGAGCCAGGACATCACTGTAAACCGGCATCCCACACCTCGGTGCCTGCGCCTAGCACCTAGCACTGAGATAGTCACCACGGCGAATGTTTTACGTTTTGGAAAAGAGTGAAATGCACATGCCCCTGGGAGTTCGGAAAACCAGAAGGGCCAGTTTGTGTGATTTCTGTGACGCTGCGGAGGACCGATGTTGGGTGGGTGGTCCGGGTGGTCCCTGGCCTTGAGGGCTGGGGGACAGGGGTCATCGAGCCCCATATCCAGGGAGGAAGTGCTCACTCCATCCCCACCTCCGAGCCTCAGTTGCTGATGGGAAGGCGGGGGCGGGGGGAGGTGCAGACCCAGAGGGCAGTGAGGTCGCATGGCCAGTTGGCGTCAGAAACAGGACATGCCTCCGGCCTCCTGACTCTGAATTCGGTGCCGCTTTTGCGGGGCGGTGCCCCGCCTCTCTCTGTCAGGGGCGGTGCCGAGGCCGCCCCCCCAGCCCCGTCTCAGGCCAGAGCTCAGCTCCCTGACCCCTGCCCCGAGACCAGGAGCAGCCGCCTCTCACCTGCAGGCTGGGGGTCCCCAAGAGGACCATGACCTCATCGATAAGGCTCAGCAGGGACACGAACACGGGATCCTGGTAGTCGAAGCGCCGACCGAAGAGGAGTGTGAAGGTGATGTTGGAGGGCGCCCAGCCGAGCAGGGCCAGGGGGAAGGGCCGACCTGCAGCGGGAGGGACATGGGCCTCAGGGGGTGAGGGACCCCCACCGGGGGGTGCCCAGCCCCCACTCACCTCCATAGCTGTCCAGCTGCCCCATGAGGCACCTCAGCTCCTGCAGGATCTTGTCGGCCGCGGCCCCCGTCCCCACGCCCAGGTCGTGGAGGGTGCGCACGGTAAGCTGGCGGGCGGCCCTCCAGCGGGCCCCCGATGAGAAGAAGATGCCTGCGGGCCGGACAGGTCACCGGTGAGCAACCCCGGGTGACACAGGCAGGGAGCAGATGGGGGCAGACCCGAGGTCGGGGGACCTGGCTGGGCCTCACCCCCATGCCCGAGCCTCTTCTGCCAGGAGCTGGCCGGAGCCAGCCTTGTCCCCTCTCGGTGCACCATGGTCTCCTGCCATGTGGACACCATGTCCCTCCCTGGGAGCCATGCTGGGCACACTGTCTCCTGCTGCTCGGAGACACAGACACCCCGCCCGGGGCCCAGGGACTCCCATGCTCCACTGGCCTCCGCCCCCTCCCCACCCCGTACCGCACACCTACCCCCACCTCCCTGGATGAGTTGGAAGATGGCGATGGGGGGTCGGTCGGCCAGCTCTGACCCGGTGCCCACCAGGGCTTGCCTCACAGCCTCGTAGCCGGCCAGCACCACCGTCTTCTGGCGCCCCAGGTGGACAGTGAACACCGGCCCGTACCGTTCTGAGAGCTGGTGGGGACAGGCAGGAATCAGCCAGCGGCACCCACCCCCGCCCAAGGCCACACCTGTGCAGGGAGGGCACAGGGGGGCTCAGAGCCAGAGGTGACCCAGGCAGGGTCTGAGGGAACCGGGCTGGTGGTGAGCAGAGCTGAGCAGGGCTGAGCAAAGGCCCAGGAGCCAAAACGCCGGAGGTGTGTTTGGCTGCAGCAGGGTCCAGGGGACCCCGCTGAGCCCCCTCCCCATCCATTCCAGGAAGGCAGGGGAGGGGGCCGCCATTGGTGCTCGGCGTCATGGTTACGGCTTTCTCTTCATAGGAAACGCTGGAGAGGGCTCCCCGGAACCCCAGGATGTGGTGGGTGGTGGGAGGGGCTGTCCTCAGGTTGGCCCGCCCAGCTTGTCCCCCGGAGGCCCCATCGCCGCTCAGGCACCCCTGGCACTGAAGCCCAGGCCCCGACTGCTCCGTGTTCCCCATGCTGACACCCCTGCCCAGCCTGAGGGCACAGAACAAGAACACGTGACTAGGGCTGGCCTCCGAGGCACTGCCCGGGGCCACTCCTTTCTGTGCCTTTAAAGATGGGGACACTGAGGCCCAGAGGCAAGAGGTGAGTCGCAGTCAGTCACACGCACTGAGGGACAGAGACCTGCCCTTCCTGTCTATACCACTCCACTCCCTGCATGCCGGACAGTGGCCTGCGCAGGGGTGGCTGGGCAGCCCCAGTGGGGCCGGGCCTGTACCTCTGCTTCACCTCCTGGGTGCAAGGCAGGACAGCCTGCCGGCGACCTGGGGCCAGGAGAGCCCAGCCTCCAGCCGAGGGTGGGAACAGCCACACCCCGTGAGCGCCCCCACCTGAAGGCACACTTGTGCTCTAGTCCAGGTCCCTTCCGCCCCAGACCTCTGCTTCCTGGTGCTGCTCCCAGGAGCGCCTGCCTTCTTCCCACCCGCTGCCCCCAAACCTGACTCTCCTGTAGGCACTCATCAAATGCTGCCGCCTCCAAGGAGCCCTCCTGGCTGACACTCTTGGCCCCCTGCTCCTTGCATGGCCCATCTGCTTCCCCATAGGGTGGGGTGTCTTTCTCTTCCCCAAGGCTGGGCGGGCCCTTGGGCCTACCCAGGCTGGGACACGGACCTCCTACCCCAGCCGGAGCCTGCAAAATGGACTCAGCTTCCCCTGAGGTGGGGCCGGGCTGCCCAGGCGGCCGGGGTCCTGACCTACCTCCATCAGTGACCGGTCCTGCTGTGACACACGCAGCAAGTGCAGGTTTCCAATGAGCGGCAGCGGGCGCGGCCCAGGGGGCCAGCGAGGGGCTGGGGAGGGGCTGCGGGTGCAGGTTCGGAGCAGCCCCCAGAGCCCCAGGAGCAGCAGGAGCCCCACGAGCAGCAGGGCCATGAGGGCGGCGGGCAACGAGGCCCCAGCTCCCCACCCTGCGCCTTATAGGCTGCTGGGCGGGGGGAGGGCGTGCCGACACCTCGCCCCCCCACCCGGAGAATGTGGACCGAGCGGTTCACAGGGGACAGCCAGGCAGCTTAAAGTGACAGGCGTGCGTGGAATGTGGGGTCGCCTCTGTGGCAGGGAGCCAGGAGGCCAGGGGCCGTCGGGGGGGCCGCCGTCTAGGCCTTGTGCTTAAGGCGTCTCCGTCCCTTGCCTGCTGGAGAGACCGCACCGTGATGGCTGCTCTGCCCCTCCCATCCAGCCTCTGCCTCCTGCCTCGGTCTCCCCATCAGAACGGGGGCTCGTGGAACTTTGAGAGCTGGGTCCGAGCTCTTAGGGGAGCTCTGAGCCTCCCTCGGCAGGGCCCACAGGGTTGGGGGTCTGTGGAGACCCCGGGGATGGCTCTCAAGGGTCCCCACAGCAAACGCCTCAAACCCCAGGGCCTTCAGAGGCGGCCGGAGTGTCCCCTGCCTCATCTCAGATGGCAAGCTTGCCCTGGGTGACTACCCGCTCCTTGGCCTTTCGAGCTGTGTCACCGGGGGCAGGAGGCACTGGGCTGTGCACGACGGGGCAGGGGTAGGGCGGGTGACCGCAGGCCGGGCTTACGAGCCCCCATGCATCCGTGCCACATGAACTCTGGGCTCCTTAACCCTGGTGCCCCTGCTGGGAGGGGAGGAGGCGCCGCCGTGGAAACGAGCCGTGAGGGGTGGGAGGGCCGTTGGCATCAGAAGTGGCTGGGCCTGCTCCACACCACCTGCCCCGACATGAGGCAGCTGGAACCCCATCCCCACACCGGGCCCCTCACTGCTGCGGGGCCTGGCTCCCGGGGTGCCGTGCACGCCCCTCCGCACACCCAGAGCCAAAGCAGCCTGACTCAATCCGCACACGTCCCGTGACGGGGCGCTCACTATCTTTTGCCCGGACCGCCCTGTTGCACAGCTGTGGGGCTTCAGCGAGGCAGCGAGGCTCTCCCATGGCTGTGCCTCTGGGTCATTTGGGCTGAGTGCCCGGTACCGAGGCCGCTGCTGGGTGCACTGACTGAGGGTTCTCTCTGCCCAGGACGGTCCACCGAATTAATTCTACGAACATTTCTTGAGTACCTGTGTGTGCTAGCCCCAGCCTGTTGGTCAGGGACCCAAACAGGGCCCCCAAGCCCAGGGGAAGGGACCAACGTGGCAGTGCGGATGCCACTGAAAACATCTGGGGCGTTGAAGTCAGAGTTGAGTCACCAAGCGGAAGGGTATTCCGGCAGAGGGAACAGCGTGTGCAAAGCCCAGAGAGTGCAAGCGAGCAAGGAGCTGGGTGGGGGCATGAGGCTGGAGAGCCCTGGCTAGAAGGGCTGAAGGCGGGAACTTGGGGTCCCCGGGGTGGGGGCTTCATCCTCCACGGCCTCCTCCTACAGGTCGGTGAGGCCCGGGTCCCTGTGAGCCACCTGGGTGCCTCCGCTCGGGGCCCCCGTGGAGCAGGCCCGGTCCCCTCGGGGCAAGGCTGGGCGTCTGGAGGGCACTGTCTACACCGCATCCGCACTCAGTCCGTTTCTGCCGTTTTACCTACAAGACCTCTGAGCTCCTCCTGACCACCAAGCAGGTCGCCCCTGCCTCTCAGAAGCGGAAGAGGGGCTGGAGCTCTGCGTGCACCAGCAGTGCGGGGTAGGGGGGGAGGCGGGGGGAGTGTCAGGGCGGGGCTCCCGCAGCACCCACCCCAGAGCTGGGATCCACCACTTTGATTGGCTGGCTGCTTAATCCCACCCAGCAGGGCGGGGGTGTGGCGGTGAAGGGCGCAGACTCGGGAACCAGACCCTGGCCTGTGGGCACCTGTCCGCGCGGTGTTTCCTGGGGTTTAGTGTGGACGGAGCCAGCAGCGTGTGGCAGGCAGGCCCCTGTGCGCCGGGTGAGCCCAGGTGAGGCCAGCCAGGCACCAGGAGCTTCTCAGAGCCTGGCCTGCGGGGCCGGAGCTCGGGGTCGATGGAGTCCCATCCGGTCCGCGAGGATGGAACTGGGGGCTTGGCCTGAAATCTGTCGAGGAGACATGAGTGTCGAGGGCTCCCTAACATCCAGGTCTCAGAAAGAGGGAGCTAGGGGTGCCCTGCGGAATGCCCCAGCGTCTCTGCTCGTGGTCCTGGGGAGCCGAAGTGCCAGGCCTGCCTGGGGACAGGCCTCGGGCTGGGGCCTCAGTGAGCCCACCTGGCAGGTGTCCGTTCCTGCAAACGGACGTAGAATTTATGCCCAGTGAAGTCCAGCCTTTTCACGGTGGGGTTCCGCAGGTTTTCACGAACTCGAGAGCCAGGCGACCCCCCCCCCACAGTCGCATCCCCCCTTTATTCCTGTGCCTCTCACACCGATCCCAGCCCTGGCCCTGCACCTGTCCCCTGTCCCCACTGTCCTGCCTGAACCAGACATCATATCCACAGCGGCACGGGCCATGGGGCCACAGGGGTCACAGTGTGGAACTCAGAGCCTCACAGGCCGGGGCTCAGGGACGTGGGCAGAGTAACAAACCCTAGAAGGTCCACGTCCTTGCCCCTGGGGCGCCTGGAAGCGCCAGGCTCCGTGCCAAGGAGCTTAAGGTCAGCAGGAAATCGAAATTGCTCATCAGCTGATCCTGAAATGGGGAGACTGCCCCGGATTGTCCGTGGGCCCAGGGCTGGGAGGGAAGGGGACAGTGGAGGTGAGCCGGGGCGATGGCCAGCCCGGGTCCCAGGTCCCAGGGTCCAAGAGTCACGTCTGCAATCATGATGAACCTGTGTTTTTTAAGCTTCAAGAGTGAATATTTGAGAATCAGAAACCACGACCTGTGACCTATGACCTGTCACCTAGTCTTTGTCACCCTGGGTGGGGTCTTGAGGCTGCTCTAGATCCAAGGGGAAGGGAAGGGCATGGTGGAGGGATAAGGTTCCAGAAGAGTCTCCGATGAGGGCGTGGACAGTGCCTGTGCAGTCAGCCCGCAGGGTCCGCCCTTTTTCTCCTGGGGCCGGCTCAGGGTCCGTCCTCCCTGGGAATGGGGCCCCGGAAGCGGTGGACTTCCTGGAAGGTGCTGGCCAGGCCTCAGGACGCCCCTCCCTATGGCCCCCACCCCTGCAACCCTCCACCTCTGCTCCAGCTGCTCCTCCGGTGCCCGCCCTCCCCATGCCCCTTCCTCGGCAACTTCTAGAAAGGGCTGCTCCCCCCATGGCTGCCCCCCCCCAGCCCCCCAGCACCGGGAAGGGTCCTGCTCAGGTCCCCAGGGGCCCCACGGCTCGAACCGGTGTGAGTCCTGGGGCTGCAGTAAAACCACTCACAAGTGGGTGTTAAAAACACCAAAAACAGGCTCCGGCCAGTGGGGGGGTGGGGGGCAGAAGTCCCACGGCGGTGTGGGCAGCCGGCTCCTTGAGGGCTCCTGGGGTGGACCCGGGCGGCCGTCCCTCCTCGCCAGCGCCGGCCCAGGGCGGTCTCCCCTGGAGACCCTCCCCTTGGTTGCACATGCTTCCCCCTCCCCCTCCTCCTCCCCCTCTCCCTCCCCGTCAAGGCACTGCAGCGTCCAGCGGGCTTTCTCCTAAGGCCGAGTTCGTTTGGCTACTTATCCACTTAAATAGACAATGGACAGACACCAGCAGGGGAGTCTGACCCGCCAGGGCGCCAGGGCCTTCAGGGAAGCGAGCCCCGGTGAAGCCCCTGGCTCATGCATCCTTCTGGAGATTCTCTGGCACCGACATCGTGTGCCTTTTCCGGTTGTGCTTACACTTTTACTTATTAACGTGGCAAATAGGTCGTGTGCAAGCGTCAGATTCGAGGAGCTGAGATCCGAAGAGAGCCAGGAAGCCTTCGCCTTCGCCGCCTTCCAGACACGGGACGTCCCTGTCTCCTCCTGCCCTCGCCTCCCTCCCTCTGTTCAGTTGCTGTTTATTTTTGAGGCGACAACGGGGTGCTTGCCCCATCTCCTCTCTGCTGTTCTGTCTCTGGGTCAAACACATCCTGCCTGGGTGCGGATTTCTTTGTGCTGAGTCGCAAGGGATGCTGTAAAATCAGTTCCTAGAACCGGGATCCCTGAGCCGAGGCGCTGCTCCTGCTTAGATTCCGGCAGACGGACATTCCCACCGTCCCACCGCTGGCCCACACCCGCGTGGGTGGCATCAGGAGGGGCCCTCACCCCTCAGCCTGCGTCCCGGGTGCCCGACTCCTCCGAGGCTGCTCCCATGCCTGCTGAGGCTCGGTGGGGGCTTCTGGGTTCCACTCTGCCCCCTCTCGTCCCTGCCCACGCCTCCTGTCAAGGCCAGCCCACCGATTTTCTGTGCATAAAGAACAACTTTCAGGCTCAACATTCCTGAGCTTCGAGGCCCTGCCCACACCTCCTGGGATCCAGAAAGGATCCTCCAGTGACCTCGGGGGACCTTCCTCCGTGTCTCATGGCATCTGAACTTGACCGTTCCGTGTCTCATGGCATCTTTAACTGTGCCACTTGGGACGCTACAGGCAAAAAAAAAAAAAAAATACCCACCCTAAACTGTCTGGAGTAGTGTCCTGGGTGGAATAGCCTCCCCCAAAATTCATGTCTCCCTAGAATATCAGAATGGGACCTTATCTATAAATAGGGTCTTTGCAGATGTAATCAATTTAGCTGACGTCATCCTGGATTAGGGTGGCCCTAAGTCCAGTGACCGGTGTCCTTATAAGAGACAAAAGTAGAAGACAGACACAGAGGGACGAGGCCTGGAGGCCAAGACGGAGAGTTGTGGCCACAAGCCGGGAACACGGGGGCCACCAGGAGCTGGAAGAGGCAGAAAGGACCCTACCTGAGGGCCCTCAGAGGGAACGCCCACTTCCGGTTCAGCCTTCCAGCCTCTAGAAGTAGGAGAGAACAACTTTCTGGTGGTTAAGCCCCCAGTCTCTGGTGCTTTGTTACCGGTTCAGGTTATGATCTCGCAGTCTGTGAGTTCGAGCCCCGCGTTGTGCTGTCAGCTCGGAGCCTGGAGCCTGCTTCAAATTCTGTGTCTCCCTCTCTCTCTGCCCCTCCCCCACTCATGCTCTGTCTCAAAAATAAATAAACGTTAAAAAAATTAAAAAAAAAAAAAAAGAATGTGACCGTGCCCTACTCCCCACGGAGAGCAGGCTCCCGTGGCCGGGGCTTTCGGCCGTGATAGAGGCAGTGTCCCCAGCCCCGGGAGTGCGCCGTCTTAAGGCTGGGGAGGGGGGAGGAGGAGGAGGGTCTCTGCCTGAGGTTGAGCATCCCCAGCCCATGTCACATGGGCCTTCCCCCACCAAGGCCGGTTCACGCTTCAAGTTCTGGCGCAAAGCAGTTCGGGCGTTTGTGACTCGGAGCTAGATAGCTCATACGCGGGCTGCGTGACCTTGGACAAGGAATGTCTCTGTGTGTCTCTGTGTGTGAGATGAGGGTAAGAATACTGCCTAACTGGGCTCACTGCTTTAAATACTACTAACAGAACATCCACCGCGTGCCAGGCACCGTTGCAGGAATCGCACGTGACGCGGCCTCGCGAGGAAGTTCCTCCTCCGCTTTTTGTATCTGTGCCCCGCAGATGAAAATCTCTTCCTTCCCTCCCAGCCAAACATCCATAGAGCAACAATCATTCGCCAGGTACAGACATGTCAATTAAAAGCTGGCTGTCACCTCTAGGTCACCGGGCCTCCAATGCTTCACTGGTCCCTCAGGGCCCCTGGACAGAAAGGCTGCAGGCAACCTTGGGGGGGGGTGCTGGGCTGTCCTTTTCGCTGCTAAGTAGTGTGATCGAGTCGAGTGGAAAAGTGCTATTTGCTGGGTAATAAAAGCGTCTTTTGTTCACTGCCCTGGAAACATATTAATGAATAACCCAGTGCGTGGCCCCTGGTTCTAGCCGCATAAAACGGTCTTTTATGTGGCAAGATCAAGGTGCAATTTTCCTTTTGTAGTTTTCAGTGGGCCCAGAGCACGGGGCTGATCAAGGCCCCAGCAACTGGAATGAGCTTTCCCTGTGGACCCCCAACGGACCCTACCAACCCTGGGGCCCAGCTCCATGCCGGCGCCGCACACACAGCTGAATGCCACATCGGGCACAGGGATCCAGCCCTGTGCCCTGCGGAGGGGCAGGCGTGCTGAGGACCCAGCCAGCGGGGAGCTGTGGATGCCTCAGGGCAGGACTTGAGGAGGGGGCAGGCCCTGGGGTGGGGGCTGTGAGGGCTTGTCGGCCAGGCACTTCTCTGCAGGGCCCTTCAGTTGCTGGCACCAGCTCCTTCTGCTGGCATTAGAAGGAGGCGTGCGGCAGGATCGTGTCAGGGACCGGGTTGGGGGGGTGGGGGGCAGGGGGTGAGCTGTGTTGCTGAGGACCTAATTTGCTTATCTCCAAGGCCTGGCATGTGGTTTGGCACGTGGGTGGGATGGATGCATGGACGAAGGTTGGAGCTCATGACAGAATCACAGAGCAGAGGTGCGCTGGGGGGCGGGGGCAGTGACCCGCTCCCTCCATTCAGATGAAATCGAGAGGCGCCGCTGGGGGAGAGGGGTGGCTGCCCAGGGTGCAGGGCTGGAAGGAGGCTCTGCCTGGGAGAGCTGGGGTCTCCCCTGAGCCCTTTCACTGCTGTTCTTGTTGCCAGAGTTGACCTGTTCGTGTTGCACTTTTATTCTGTTATAGGTTGACCACCACCCCTCCCCCGCCATTTCATATGTTGGGAGTCTCAGTGCCCCCTCCCCCCATACCTTAGGAGGTGACCTTTTTGGTAAACAGGGTCACTGTAAATGTAATTGGTTACAATTAAGTCATTAGAGTGGGCCCTAATCCAGTCTGACCGGCGTCCTTGCACGAGGAGGACATCTGGACACAGATACACAGGGGACGCCACGGGAGGGTGAAGGCAGAGACAATGCCCAGCGGCCCAGGAGCCCCGAAGACTGCCCGCGAACCACCTGCCGCTGGGGCGGGGGCAGCCTGGAGTGGGCTCTCCCCAGAAGCTCCAGGAGGAGCCAGCCCCACCACAACTCCACACCTCCGTGTAGGACATCTGGCCTCCAGAACCGAGAGCGAGCACGTTTCTGGTGCTGAAGCCGCCCAGGGTGTGTTACGTTGTTGCGGCGGCCCTCACTCCTCCCTTCTAGCAGGTTAAGTCCCTGCGGACACCTGGGAACGCACCGCCACCGGCACAGCCTGCCGAGTGCACTTGCTCTTGGGCTTCTTGTGGACCGAAGCTGTGTGTCTGGGTAAAGTCCAACCTCTCTGGACTTCCGTTTCCTCATACGGACATGACGCCGGCCTCTGCCCCTGGGTTGCTGCGAGGGTCAGACTGGCAAGGACCAGGCAGAGCGGCCTGGACCTGGGCCTTTCAAAGCTCCTCGGGGCGGGGGCGGGGCCCGTGGCGCAGGGCGGGGCCTGATGGGGGAAGGGCGGCCCCGGGGCAGCGCGGGCGAGGCCTGTGTGGCAAGAAGAACGGGTCCCGGCGGCGGGGAGGGGCCCGGTCAATACTGGGTGCGGCCTTCGAGCTAGGGATGGGGCCCTGCAGCGTCGGGGAACGGGGCCTGGGCGACAGAGGCGGGGCCTGGGCGACAGGGGCGGGGATTGCCGCCCGTGGCCGCTCGCCGCTCGACGTGCTCGGCGCTCTCGCGGGGCGCGCTCGGCGCTCGACCCGCCACCCTGCGTTCGGCGCGCGTCGTACTCCGGGACTCCGGCGCCGCCATCATGTCGACGGCTATGAATTTTGGGTCCAAGAGCTTCCAGCCGCGGCCCCCGGACAAGGGCAGCTTTCCGCTGGATCACTTCGGTGAGCGGCGGGCCGCCGCCGGGCTCCTGCGCCGGGTCTCGGGTCATGAGTCTCCTCCCGTGGCGCCGTGCGGCCCCGTGGGCGCTGGCTTCCGCACGCGGTGCAGGTGGGGAAACTGAGGCCCGCCGCGGTCCACCTCCACCCCCGAGGGCGGGAGTGGGACAGGGCGGGCCTGCGGGACGAGGGGCGACAGTCTGCGGAGGACGTCGCGAGGGAGCGCGTCGAAGCGGCTCGGGGGAGCCAGGCGTCCCGGGGACCCGCGCCCTGCCTCGCACAAAGCCCGCAGGCTGTTAACCTGGGACTCGCGCGGACCTGAAAAGTGCACCGCACATTTGCGGCGCCAGGTCTGGGTTTGGGGTGAGCCTCAGTGCGGGGCAAGGCTCTGAAAGTGGGTACGCAGGTTTTCTCTTATCCGACGATTTCCCCTGCCGCGTCCCAAACGCGCAGCGGAGGTGAGGTCGTCCCCCGTGAAGCACGCGGTAGGCGCGTCCTTTCCTGCGTGTGTGTGCCGGAGGCGCGTTCTGGAAGGAGTGCCCCCGGTGCGCGTGCGTGCGGGCCGACCGCGTCGTGTCTTCCCATGAAAGACGCTGTTTCGCTCTTTGTTCCAGGTGAATGTAAAAGCTTTAAGGAGAAGTTCATGAAGTGTCTCCGCGACAATAGATTCGAAAATGCTTTGTGCAGAAACGAGTCTAAGGACTATTTAGAATGCCGAATGGAGAGGCAAGTATCTGCTGGCAATTACGACTTCTTGAACTTTCCAGGACTCCCGTGGAAACATTTTTTTCCCCAAGAGGTCGTTGCAGCGGGCCTCGTTCAGTCCCCAGGTTGCGCCTTTGTCTTTCAGAACCGTGGGGTGGCTCGCCCCTGCCATGGAGGCCTGCCAGGTTAAGTGTCGCTGAGGGTTTCGCTGGGGACCTCGCCTGGAGCGAGCGGGTCTTAGGGGATTGCATTCCTCTGCGTGTTTTCTCTCCAAATCGGGGAGCCGCTGACCTGTCATTAAGGTTTCAGAATCGTACATGGTAAAAATGCTGACGGAGTCAGAAGACCTGCAGGTGGTGGGTTCGCAGTTGGTTCCTCTCACGTTCTCAGACCATAAAAATGCCGTTTTGTTCCAGTGAGCTCCGCAGTGCTTGAAATATGACAGGGGAGACAAGGGGCCGTTTCAGGAACCATGAGAGATGGAGGATGTGTTCCGTCTTGGCTAGAATTTACCAGCGCCTTCTTTTAAGTGAAACAAACGTCTCTGACTGATCTGTTGAGATTTTGCCGAAGAACTATTCTAACCCCGAACGGGGAGAAGCATATAGCGTATAACTATGTGGTGAGGGTGGCAACTCCTATTTCTCCTTTTCGAGCCCTTCATTAGCTCAGTAAGGAATCCGGTCTTCACACACCCTTGTGTGGAGATGGGGCGACCCGATCCATGCGGAGCCCCGTTAGCGTTTTCCCGTAACAAACTCCGACATTTCCCTCGGCACAATCGCTTGTGTTTTTCAGGCCCACAGGTGCGTTGAGAGCTCTCTGTGCACGAGTGGGACCTTGGGGTGGACCCTTTTGGGAGGGTGGCCCTCACATGAGGCCCTTGCTCTGTCTCCTGAGTCATTGAGGGTCACAGGGGTTTAGATTTGACAACGGGCCACCCTAGGCCGGCTCTTGCCGTCTTTAAATAGCACATTTGTTGGGATCCATGTGTTTAAATCACTGTCTTCTCCAATTTTTTTTTTTTTAACATTCCGTTTTGAGAGCCACAGAGCGCTAGTGAGGGAGGGGCAGAGAGAGAGGGAGACACACAATCCGAAGCAGGCTCCAGGCTCCGAGCTGTCCACCCAGAGCCCGATGTGGGGCTTGAACTCACTAACGGCGAGATCCTGACGTGAGCTGAAGTCGGACGCTTAACCGACTGAGCCACTAAATGACTGTCCTTGATACATCTTTCAGAAACGACCTAAGCGAATGTGAATTTCTTCTTGGTGCTGCCACACTTTGGAGCCAGTTGGAAGCTGGTTTCCGATAGCGTGTGAGGGTGTGGGCAGGTCGCCTGTGTCCGTGCCGGCTGCAGCGCCCAGCACTCGCAGGCCGCCGCTCCTGCTGGGAGTTGCTCCGGAGAGGTTGGCTGTGTGGGTCCCCAGAGAGGCTCCTGGCTTGTCCGGCAAAGGACAGCGGTTCTCTCTTTTCTCCCCATTTGACCCTGGAGACCGGCCTGCCCTGCCTGCTGAGGTCAGGGACGGGGGATGAGCTGGCCTCTCCGTGGGTTCCATTCTTTCAAGTGGCTTCACTGGTTGGTCTGGTGACGTTAGGATCGATGTAGGGGGTACGGGTGTGTTTCGGACTTGGTCGGTGATTTCGGCCGTAGGCTTTTGGATGGTTTTCACCTCAAGCCACGACCATCTACATTCAATATCAAGATTGTGGACATTTGTTTCTCTCCCCACTTTTTATAAACCTTTTTTATTGCTTTTTCCTTTTGTGCTGAAATCTCAGTATTTACCCCCACATACGTCCATCTGCATCTTTTTTTTTAATGTTTCTTTATTTTTAGAAGGGGGGGTGGAGGGACAGAGAGAGGGGACAGAGGATCCGAAGCGGGCTCCGCGCTGAGAGCCCCCTGCAGGGCTCCAACTCCTGAGCCGTGAGATGATGACCTGAGCCAAAGTCAGACCCTCCGCCGACTGGGCCACCAGGCGCCCCACCGTGTGCAGTTTTTTAAGAATCTGGACCACAGTGGGCTTTCAGTTGCATCTTGAGGACTCGGGCTGTACTCGCCTGCCGTGGAAGCCTGTATGGTTCGGATGTGGATCACACTCTCGTGGGAGGGACTCTTAAATCGGAGGTGACTTTGTTGGCAAAGAAAACAGCAGATGCGCTGTGATCTGCGATCTCAGGCCGCCGTGATCCTTCGAGCTCCTGCCGCGTGGGGTGGGTATCCGGGGCGCCGGGTGCGTCCTGGCTGGAGGAGGCCCAGGGCACGGTCCTCGGAAAGCCTCGGACCCTGAGGAACGGCACCGTTCCCTGATACCGAAGGGGAGGCGTCAGGATCATCCTTTGGAACCTGCTCCCCGCAGTGTTGGTTGTTGCTCGCGTCCTCGCCAAGGAGCTGGACTTACGAAGACTCCCACGTTTGCAGAAGGGGCATCTGGAACTGCGTCTCGTTTCCTTGTAGTGTTTTTCTCCTTAGCCTGCTGCTAAACACACAGGTCCTTCCTGTCGTGACGGCGTGTCTCGAGCACCGCTCACTCCCCCTGCTCCAGGTGCCGCCAGCTCACTCACGTTCTGTGGCGAGAAGTGTAAGCGGGCCGCGCTCCTGGGGACGTGGCAGTGCACAGTCATTTCTGCCTTCCCAGCTTCCAGACGCGCCCACTCCCTCGGCTCGTGGCCCTGCCGCCTCCTGAGGCCAGCGATGTCATGTCTTTGGACCCTGCTCCTCCGTCCTGCTGACCAAAGGCGGCGCAGGCTCCGATTGTAAGCATCCCCGCCGTGCGGCTAAGTCTGCCCGGGGAATCCGAGGCAACCTCCCCTCAGCCACAGCCACTCAGCACCCATGTCCCACCTTAGCCCGGATGCCCCTCTGCGCGTAAGGTGCCCCTCGCCGGCTCCAGCAATGACAGCATCGTCTGGGGGTCGTTCTGCTGACCACAGTGAGGCCTGAAGTCCGGTTTAAGAACTGTCGGCCAGATGCACGCCTGCGAGGATGTGGTGAAAACTGACCCTCGTCTCCTCATTCGGATTTAAGGAACGGCGTGTGAGACCCGCTGCTCCAGAACGAAATCTGCCATCAGCTTAACCTGTACTGACTCTGGCTTGCGATTCTGGGGACATTTTTCTGAGGGAGAAGTGACAGACCTCTGGGTTTGGTGGCCTGGAGCCACCGTCAGCTCACGGGCTGTGGCCGTGCCGGAGCGGGGAGCGGGCGAGATGGAGGAAGGGACCGCCTGCCGGTAGCTGCGGCAGGAACAGGCCTGCACCTCGGAGCCATCCGCCAGGCCGTGTGCACCGGCCTTTGGGGCTTCTCGTTGGCTTGTCACCGGCCAGTACGGTGACATCAGAGGCGGTGGGTCCCGCTGAAGGCGTCCGCCTGACGCGAGCCTTTCAGCTGCCGCCGGGTCCTAGGAATTTGCTGCTGGCTCACGGTGGCCTTGTCGTCGTGTCCCCTGCCTCCCGTTTCCTAGTTCCGCGCCCCTTTCCAGGCCACGTGCACCATTTTTCCCACGAACGTCTTGATTTTCCCGGTCTCCCGAGCTCACTTGACCACGTCTGTAGGTCTGAGTGCGTGCTGGTGTCCAGTTCCGTGCCGTGTGCACACCTCCTTCCCCGTTAACGAGGAGCTGTCCAAGGGCAGCACGCCTGCTCCGTGGCCGCCTGCGTCCCTCACGGAGCACCTGCAGGAAGCACCTGACACTCGTGGGGATGCCAGAGCCTTCTAGTCGGGCTCCTGAGGCTAAGAGGTGGGAACAAAGGCCCGGTGGGTGCATCGCTCCCCTGGGAGGCCAGAGCAGGGCCACAGACGGCAGGGTGCCTGGAGAGCGGCGAGACCGCTCCTCAGGGCCTGTCTGTCTTGCCCACCTCTTCTGGAGACACAGATGACACAGATAACAGTCAGTCTGGTCTACAAGTGGACTTCCGACCTTCGAGTGGATTCTGGCCAAGCACACCCGAGTGGAGGGACCGTGTCCCCGCTGCACGGCACCCCCCCCCCCCCACTCTCCCGACCCCGCTCCTGGAGCCCTCGAGGGCACCTGCCCTGAACACTTAGTTTCATTCTCAGTAGGGACGGCCTGGACAGCCTTCGTGAAGCTTGGGTAGAGGTCCTCTCCTGTCAGGTTTTGTATTTCTGCAGGAGGATGGCCAGCTCGCGCTGGACCCCGGCAGAACCTGCAGAGAGTGGGTCGTTGAACCAGGTGACTTGCAGTGTCCGTTGGTTCCCAGCGTGCTGGCTGAACCTGGTTGCCTGTGCTGGCCTACCGGGCTTATGAGGGGTGCGTGAGCTCAGCGGTGTCGAGTGGGGACACAGCGTCAAGTGATGTTGGCTGGCGCAGTGGGCATCCCCTTTGCCGGCCGAGCCAGGTGGTTCCAGCAGGGCACTGGGCTCCCACCCACAAGCAGGATGGACAGATGGCCTCTGAGAGTTGGGCTTGCTACCCCCCACCCCCACTCCCAAAACAAAACAGAATGGAAAGGCAGGCCCTCTTGCCCTGGAGTGTGGGCAGTAAGAGGCCGGATGGGGGAGGCTCGAGCCCAGCAGGTACTCTGTGCGGGACTTCTCGGTCTTTTGGTCCTGACTTACATGGACACGGTGGGGGGCCGGCACACGGTGGGGCACAGAGAGGGAGCGGGAGCAGGACACGGCCACTGTGGGGCTGTGGCTCAGGCCTGCAGGGCGCGGGACCTGGGACAGCAGTGAGAGGGGATGGAGCCGGCGCACCATGTGTCCGAGTGTTTCTGGGGCACAAGTGACGCCAACAAGTGCAGTGACGCTTGAATGACACAGGTGTGAACAGACAGGTCTGCTTACCACGCAGACTTTTTATACGTGTGGGACGGCGTTGTAAACATATTCCTTCCTTATGATTTTCTTAAAGATGCTTTTTTCCTCTGGCTTACCCGTCTGTAAGAACACGGCTGTGAGACACACAGCACAAAATGCGCGTTATTGCTGAGGCTCCTGGTCTGTTTTGGGGAGTCAGGAGTTAGGAATGGATTTTCGACTGTGCCAGTGGCCGGTGCTGCTAACCCATGCCTTGTTCAGGGGTCACTTCACGAAGTAAAGTCTGTCCTGTCCCCTGTCTTCCCAGTGACCTGGAGGCCAGGTCGAGGTTGGAGCCCTTGGACGGGACACACGTCTGCTCTATACTGGCACCCGGGCGGGGGGGGTAGGTGGGAGGGGGCGGGGCTTATAGTGGTCTGGCCGCTTCCTTCCGAGTCCCGGGTCCATCCTGCACCTGGGGGACTTTGCGCATCCCGCCAGTGGCCGTCCCTCGAGTCCAGAGGTGCAGAAGGGCCCTCGGGGGCCTGCCGAGAGGAGGACGGTGCAGAAAGGCCCTGGGGGGCACAGCTGCAGCAGTGCCACTGGCCGCGGGTGGGTGGGACAGGAGAGGACGCGAGGGCCTCCCAAAGACAGTACTCTTCGTTTTCCTCACTTGCAGGCAGCTGATGGCACAGGAGCCACTGGAAAAACTGGGATTTGGAGATTTGATCGATGGAAAACCAGAGGCAGAAACTAACTCCTGATGGGAAGAGGGCCATCCTCCGGCTGCCGGATCGTCCAGGGTGGAGTGTGTTGGGTGACTTTGTCACCTGACGATACATGGTTAGGTGCTGTGATTTCGGAAGAAGCTTCTGGAACGCCCTCCTTGACGAAAACATCTCTTGATGTTTCCCAGGTTATTTTGAGAAACGATTGTCCCCTTCAGATCTCATTTTCCCCCTGGAGTGTTAGGTTTATCTTTACATCGGGAGAATCCTAGGGAGGCCTGTGGCAGGCGGGAGGGGAGAGAGCGGAGGCATGCCTGCTGCTCGAGGGGACACACGGGCACCTGTGACGCGGTGACCCCGCCCCGCGATACCATCCGTAGCTTCACGGTACCGACGCCCTGAGTGCTTGTGGCTTCAGCCCGTTACATAGACGCTGTCAGAAAACCATTTCCTGGCAAAATGGTTTCCTTTTGTGCTCTTATGTGCCCATTTATTCCCCCCCCCCTTTTTTTTGAAACAAATTATAGAATATAAACTTGGAAAATTGTCGATGTATTTGGCTTACTGATTTTTTCTGGGAGTGCCTGAAACACCAGTATCTTAACCGGGGGCTCATTTTCTGATCTGTGTGAGTGTAGACAAAGCATTTAATTTCAGGAACTCATTTATTACAACTCTGGGAAACAGGGCTTCGGGACGCTTGTAGCTTGACTTGCACATGTGGTCCTCCAGTGTGTCACTCTGAGGACACCCACGTGCACACGCCACAGCAGTGGCCCCTGGGCCCTCTGAGCACTCGTCCGGGCTGCGGTCCGGTGGTGGTCCGTCTTGCTGACCAGGGCCCACAGCACTAATGTTCAGGCGGTTACCAGAATTGCCCGTGGTCAGTTAAACCTCACACGTAGCCCGATGCCGAGCCAGGACTCTGGGGCAGTTCCAATACGTGGCCAGGGTTCAGACCCGCAGACAGGGTGCTGAGCACGCAGGCGTCTGGGCCCGGCACTGACTTCCCTGGCTCCCGGCCGGCCAGCTGGCTTTTGTCCCCGCGTAGCTAATGGAAGGTGGCCGTCGGAGAATCCCAGGCACGTCCCCACTCAGGCAGTGACCGTGGCGGGGATAGCCAGCAGTGCCCCGGGTCTGGGCTCCCAGAAGTCGCCACTACCCACTCCTTGGCCGTGGCTGGTACAGGTTCTCCGCATCCAGCCCTCTGCCTTAAGGTCCCTGTTTTCCGTCCTTCAGTGGCGGGTGCCTCTTGCTTCGACCCTCCCTGAAGCGGGTCCCTCCCACGGCTGCGTCCTCGTCCATGGGGCCCGCTCTGCACCACTTACGCGGGCCTGGCTGAGCACCCCCGGCTCCATTCTGCAGTTTCTGTTGAATATCGGGTCTCTCTCCCGCTGTAATTGTGCCGCAGGGTTTTTATGTCAGTGTCTAATTTCTGAAGCGTCTCGTCTATCACCAAACCGAGCCACGAAGCTCGTTTGTATCTGCTGACGGTACAGAGTTACATCCGCACGAGGTTGTTTGTCATGCAGGACCCCGAAGCCACCCAGATGCCCCCCCGCCGCCGTGAGCCTCGGTGACCTGCGGCCCGTCCACACAGCTCACAGGTGCGGCCGCAGGGGAGAGCGGAAGTCTGCACCGATTCGGGGTAACTGTGTGAGAAAGGCAGCCCCTAGAAACGTCTGTAGTAACGTTAACGAGAAAGACCCAGGAAACTGGCCGTCGGTGTGAGCCTGAAATCAAGGCAGGAGAACCAGACTCTGAGAACAG
Source organism: Paguma larvata (assembly GCA_030068075.1). Lineage (NCBI taxonomy): Eukaryota > Metazoa > Chordata > Mammalia > Carnivora > Viverridae > Paguma > Paguma larvata. The sequence continues at coordinate 149,690,104 of CM057825.1, forward strand.
TCAGCAGCGTGTCGTGCAGCTCAAGAGTCCTGGCCGTCTTCCTGTTTCCCGTGCGCGGAAATGAAGCCGCCGCGATGGCCCGGCCAGGCGGCCGGGGCGGGCTCCGAACGCCACACGGCTGGGGCAGGAGAGCAGAGCGACTGGGAGAGCGGCTGTGTTCTCTGGGCGGCGGTTTGCCCTCCCCCGCTCTGAAAGCGAGCTCGCACTGGGGAGCGGGAGAGCGCGGACAGGGGTCCTGCTTGTGTCATGGCTGAAGGTGGCCGTGCAGAGAGACTTGGCTGTGTGCGTGCGTCCACGCACCCGTACCGGCCGGCTCCGAGTGCCCGGGGCCTGGAGCACACCCCCATCCACGTCTCGGGCCGAGCGCCACTCCCGACGGCAGGAACCAGGCTCTCGGGGGGACGGCTGACGCCGGGGCCAGAGCCCGAAAGCCCACGCTGAGCCTGGACCGTTTTGTGTCAGAAAGTAAAGAATTACTGGAAAAACGGTGGGGCACGGCCATGCCACAGAGCCACATCTGGGCCAGTTTGAGCAACAAAATCTTGTGATGGGTTGTGGTTCTCGGAATGAATTACTGTCCAGGAGTCCCCACTCATAAGTAATTAACGGAAGGCGCCTGGGTGGCTCAGTCACTTAAGCGTCTGACTCTTGGTTTCGGCTCAGGTCCTGACCTCTGGGTCGTGGGATCGAGCCCTATGTCAGGCTCCGTGGTGACGGCCTGGGTCCTTCTGGGAATCTGTCCTTGTTCTTTGCCTCTCTCTGGCTCGCTCACTGTCAGTAATAAACATTAGAAACATTTTAAGAATAATTAATGGAATAAGTGTGTCAGTGAAGGAGGGACAGCTCCTGTAGTGGCGGTGGGGACAGCAGTCACTCCACAGCGGCAAGGGGTGCAGACAAGAACCGCCCGGGGGCCTCCCCTCAGGGCGCCCAGCGCTTACAAAGGGACCGATAGAGAGGTCAGTGTGGTCACTTAAAGTGAGTTGTCACCCTTTGGTGACCTGCCCATGGCTGCCCCGAGAAGACTGCTTCCTTCTGGGGCTTTCTTACAGAAATGGTAGCGTCGAATGAGCCAACGCCGAACTAAACACATTCTGAGAGTGGAAGACCAGGTTCTTCGGGAGTGCCAAGGTCCTGAGAGACAGAAGCTGAGGCGGGGCCCAAGGAGCCTGACTGCCACGCGGGGCCTGGATCAGGACGGACGGTGTGGGCGGCCCCGGAGGCCTGGTCACCAGGCCACTTGGATTCCTGTCCTGTGATTGCATAAGATGATGTTTGGGGAAGCTGGACACACGAACTCTTGTTTTTGGCAAAATTTTGGAAGTTGTAGGGGCGCCTGGGTGGCTCAGTCAGTTAAGCGACCGACTCTGGCTCAGGTCATGATCTCACGGTTCACAGGTTCGAGCCCCAAGTTGGGCTCTGGGCTGACAGCTCAGAGCCTGGTGCCTGCTTCGGATTCTGTGTCTCCCTCTCTTTCTTCCCCTCTCTACTCTCACTCTTATCTCTCTCTCTCTCAAAATTAAATATTTTTTTAAAAGATTAAGATGAAAAATTATTTCCAAATGAAGAAAGTATCTTGCGTCAGATTCTGTTTAGTTGAACTTTGTGTGTACGTGATTGAGTAAACGCTCGTTCTGAGACGCATGTAGTGGGTTTCGAGGCGGGCCTGTGGCGTGAGTGGTTTCAGCCCGGGCAGGAGGGAGCGTGGGAGGAGACAGCCGAGCTCTCTTCGAAGCGGCAGCAGTCGGCATCGCCTTTGACTTCCCAGATCGGAGTCACCAGCCGTGTGGCGTGTAGGGCGCAGACGTCCTGTCCGTGCAGACGTGTGTCCGCTCGAGCAAAGCCACCTACGCACTTGTCGCCGACAGCCCACAGCAGTAATCGAAGGTGCCCGCAGACGACCTCCAGGACGTTTTCCAGGTGTCCTTGCACAGGAGACAGGGACAGCCGGCCACCGTGGGCAGGCCTGGGCCCACGTCGCCCTCCCCGACCATGAGCCCCTCCCCGGTCTGTCCCCCTCTGGCCCCTGGGTGGGCACGCTGGATGTGTCCGGAAGCGCTCGGGGTGCAGCCCTGGGGTTCCCTCCACCCCGCTGGCCCTGTCCCTGCCACCGTGAAGAGTAGGACAGACTCTCCCCTCCGCGAAGCGTCCTGTGCTCACTTAAGTCACCGTGGACCCAGCGGCTTAAACAACACAAGTCTGTGATCTGACGGTCGCAGGTCAGAAGCGTAAATGGGCCCACAGGGCCTGGTTTCTTCTGGGGCTCTGGCGAGAGTCGGTTCCCTTGTCTTTCCAGATTCTACAGGCGCTGGCGTTCTGGGCCTGGGCCCGTCTCCAGGGCCGTGCCTTCTCTCTGCCCTGACCTCCTCCCTTCCCATCTTCTCCCTGACTCTGACCCTCCTGGTGATACTGCTGACCCATAATCCAGGGTCCAGCGCCAGCTCAACATCCTTAAGCTAAGCACACCCAGAGAGTCCGACTCACAGGGCCCGGCCAGGGACGGAGCATTGGACCGGGTGGGTGCCGGGGCCCAGCAGCTCATGCAGGCCTGTGCCCAGAGGACATGCTTCCAGAAGGCCATGGGACTCTGTCTCCCCTGCAGCGCCCATGTCACGGGAGGAATTTGCTCAGGGCTGTTGAAATCTTGTATTTTTCGGAAATCTCGTCACTGGATTTGCAGCCGCTTTCGCTGGCGGCGACAGAGAATGGACGTGTGCTTAATAAACAGGATCAGAGGGTCAGAACTGGCCTTTGCGTGTGTGACATGACCCCTGTTCCCGTCAAACGTTTCTCTAGACGTTTCCAGATTTTATGTAGAGGCAGGAGAGGTCTGGGACCCCGTACAGTGAATGTTCACGATGCACGTCTGTGTGGCGGAATCGTCTGGACGGATGTGGCTTCCTCCGTGTATTTTTCCTTATGGTTGTATTTTATAACAAGCATGTATCATTTTTATAGAAATAATCGTTAGTTTAAAACTCCTTGTGTTTGGTTGTAATTTTATATAACCTACAAATTACGTGTTTGTGGTTGTAATTTTATATTGTGCATGAATACAGCCCAGTCGAACTTTCCTGGTAAAACTGCACTGGTTTGGGTTGGGACGCAGTTCCGTGAAGCACACGGGGCTGGCGGGGGGCAGGCCTGATGTCCCCAGTGGTCGCTTGATGGAGTCTCTGAGGGGAGGCGTGGTGGTCTGCTCCGACCCCCCCCTAGGAGCCAGGCGCACCGTCCCAGAGCCGGCCCTCCGGCTTTTTGTCTGTGCTGCCTGCCTCTTGCCGGCCTCGAGCGGGAGCAAGAGTCAGTGCCCGTCATCCCACCCACCGGGAGTTTGGATTCGGTCTCTGAGTGAGATTTTTTACGGGCGAGAAGACAGAGATTTTATTATTGCAAGAGGCATTGAAGAGCTTTCTATTAATCCACAGAAGTGACTGTCATAGTTCTGCGAGGAAAATTATGAATCTCCAGTCTTCTGGAAGAATGGAATCAAATTCACACCTGCCGTGCATAGAGCTTTGCAGACGGAAGGGAAGCCTCCCAGGAAGAAGGGTCCAGGCTGGGCAGCAGGGCTGTCATAGCCCTCCTGCTGGTGGCCTGGAAGGATGTCATCCCCCAGCTTCATTAGGGAGCACGTGGCTGCACCTGCCACGCTCCCCGGGGCGTCCCAAGGCGTTAAGGAAGCCTGGGACCACTGTTGTGTGGAGTTTGTCCAGCGCTCGGGAAGGAAGGGCCTGGGTGGCTTCTGTGCTGGTGTGGTGATACTGCTTTTTTTTAAATGTTTATTTATTTAGAGAGAGAGAGAGAGTGACAGCGCGAGGAGGGGCTGGGGCAGAGAGGGAGAGAGAATCCCAAGCAGGCTCTGCACTGTCAGCACAGAGCCTGATGTGGGGCTTGAACTCCCGAACCGTGAGATCAGGACCTGAGCTGAAATCAAGAGTCAGACGCTCAACCGACTGAGCCCCCCCAGGGGCCCCTGTGGTACTGCTTTAAAACACCCCTCCGCTGGAGGGCAGGTCCAGGGATGTTCAAAGTCAAGGCGGGACAGGTCCTTCCTGATGCTGGACCAACGGGACCGAGAGCCGTGAAGGCAGGCAGGTGGGTCCAGCTTGCGTGTGTGCCCTACAAAAGCCGTGCCGACTTCTTAACCAGAGCAGCAGACTTCAGGACTCTCATCCCCTCCCCAGTGAGGACCCTCCAGCCTCTTGTCCAGTTGGCTGTTCTTCCTGGAACAGGCCCATCTCCCTGGGCCTGTCTGACCACCTTCTCCAGCATCCTGTGGTCGGGACTGGCCCATCCCCATGCGTGCTGTGCCCACGCCCTCTCCTGGGCCGACGGAGGACAGGCAGCTATGGTTCCCGGCAGACCCTCTGGCAGCACGGGTCGAGATGCTGTATGTCCTGTGACTGCAGAGTCATCTCCAGGAGCCGCCCCATCAGGTGGGGGCCGCAGGCACGGAGCTCAGAGGCCGAGCAAGATGGTCAGTGTCCAGCCAGCGGGCAGCCCCGGCACAGGACCCGGCGGCAGCCCCAGCAGGAGAGTGGCCGCCCTGAGACAGACGTGGGGCCAGGCCGTAGCCGGCTTCTGCATTCCAAGAGGAGATTCTGACACACGGTCTCCAGCCTCTCGGCTCTGATCCATGGTCACCAGGGCGGGCTAGGGCCGGGGAGCTGTCCGCTGGCAGAGGGGGCGTGCCCAGCCACTTCTCGGGAGCCCCTCTCTCGTGGCTCAGGCACTTAGGTGCTCCCCTCATGTGGACCGTTCCCTGGGCCTGATGGTGCCCTGTCCCCCACCCCTGCCTGGACCCCTTCCCTCTTCCTTGGTGACATCCCCGATTATTCCAGGCCAGGCCTGCATCCCTGCTGCAGCCCCAGGGGACCTGTGCCCCCTCTGTGGATAGCGGGCCGGGGAGGGGTGGGCGGCATCCAGTGACGACACGGGAGCAGGTGACTGGGTGCTGCCTGGGACACGCCAGCAGTGGAGACGAGGTTGCCTGCCAATGCCCAGGAAACCAGAATGTCACCGTAAAATAAGTCCTCTTGCCCTTTTGGTTCCTTTTTGAAAAGGTTTTTATTGGGATGTAATTCACATACCATAAATTCACTTTGGAAAGAGTACAATTCACAAAGTTGTACAAACATCTCTTACTGGAATTTTTTCTTTAAGTAAGCTCCATGCCCAACGTGGGGCTTGAACTCATGACCCTGAGACCGAGAGGTACACACTCTCCCAACTGAGCCAGCCAGGTGCCCCATTGCCTGCTTGGCTTCCTTTCATTTGCCCTTGTTCTCCCTGAAGTCGGAAGGCAGCCAACAATCTCTGTGAAGCTGTGGATTTACCGCTGGGCCCTGGAGGGAGGGTTGCAGGGGTGAGGGCGGGAGAGTGCCTTGTCCCCGAGACTGCCCCCAGTTCCAGGCTGTCTTGGGGTTTGGACCAGCCTCTCTTGCCCTCAGTCTAGTGAAACCCCAGACTGCTGTGACCGCTTCAAACCCTGGGACACTGCACCCTCTCCGCCTTGGGAGTGGGGTGGGTCTCCGTCCCCTCCCTTCAATCTGGGACCTCAAGCTGCTGCCCAAGTGGATCCCCATGGGGAGCCCATGAGGAGAGGTCAGGGGACAGGAAGAGGGACGCGTGCCCGTGGCCCCCATTGCTAGGGCTGCACTTGAAATCCTGGGCCCCCAGAGCCTGGCAGTGCTGTCTCGGCCACAGCGTATGCTAGATGGGTCACTCAAGGAGGTGAAGGAGGTAGGGGAGGAAGTTACTTGGAAAGGACACAGGCATCGTGAGACAGGGGATGTATTGGCCAAGATGATCCCACGCCCTGACCGCCATGCTCCGCCATGACACAGGGGAGGGGAGGGGGTTCTGGGCCAAAGGCCTCCAGGCCAGCGTTCTGCTTGCCCCCTTCCAGTCTGGGGTTTCATCGGCTACCACCCTGCCCTGCAGAGGACGGCCCTGCGCTTCCTGGGGGACACCCAGCGGGGCGAAGCCAGGGCTGGGAGCTTGGGGCTGCAGGTGCGGGTCCCAGGAGGCTTGAGCAGGCAGGCGGTGTTGGAAGGACAGTGGGTCCGGGATGGGGGTGGGGGCTGGGCCAGTTGCCAGTTTGGGGCTTTTAGAGTTCGTCTGTGGGGCTGGGCGACTGCGCCCCCAAATTACAACAGCTCAGTAATGGGACAGAGGTGGGGGCCAACCACCCCGAAGAAACCAGCTCTCGCTTCCTGCCCTTGACCTGCAGGGTCAGAGGCACCACGGGACAGAAGGTGGTGGTGTGGCGGCCCCTGCCGGACAGCGGCGGCACCGCAGCGTCTGAAGAGGGCCACCTAGGGGGGGACCGTGTGCACATTGTTCCCCGGGCTCCAGGAACTACAGATAGGACCAGGTGTGCGTGCCTGAGGCCCCAGATCTTCCCGACCTGACAGGCAGGCAGGGGACTTAGGTGCTCAGAGAAGGGGAGGCTCAGCTGCCCGCCGCCCGCCCCCCCCGTGCCAACTCCCCCATACACGTCAGGGCAGCACAGAGCAGGTGAGCGCTGAGTGCCTGGCACCACAGGGGAGTCAGTGATGGGTGGCAAGGGGCTCACCGCACCCACAAACTGTGATCTGGGGGTATCAGGAACCCCACTCAGAGAAGACCCCACTGGGGACAAGAGAGTCACCGTGAATGAGGGGACTAGGAGGAGGGCTCAGGCCTAGGGGCCTTGGGACCCAGTGCTTGACTGCAGGTGTCTGTCCAGGACCGTGGTCTCCTGAGGCCCCTGCTCCTCCAGGCCTCTGTCTCCTCTCCTCTCCTCCCTCCTCCCCCCTTCCCTCCCCACACCTCTCCCCTCCTTCTCTTTCTCCTACCACTATGCCAGTTAGCTCTCGCTGAGCTGCAGCCACCCCAACTTACCTTCAAGCAACAGCAATTTATGGTTCTGATTTTTATGTCTCTAGGATTGGCTGCCCCACCTGAGGGCACTCACTTGCATGGGCGCGGCTGGCACCGGAGCTGGGAGGCCTCTGGCAGCTGGGGTGTCACTATCTCTCTGGGCTCTCTCTACATCGTCTCTGCAGTGTGGGGGCTGGGGGTCAGGCTTTGTACTTGGAAGCTCAGGTTCCCAAGGAAAGACACAGACTGAGACAGAGATGCAGAGAGACACAGACAGAGGACAGAGAGTTCACCAAGTGGAAGCTACATTCTTTTAGGGCTCAGCCCAAGAAGTCTTTGTGGTGTCTTGGTGTCCTCCACTGGATGGAGAAATCACAACCCCCACTGATATTTGAGTTGAGAACATAGACCCCACATCTTAGTGGGAGGTGGGAAGAATGTCAGTCATGTTACAAGAAGATCCTGTAGGAGGGAAGACAAACGGATGATGGAAGGATGGATGGATGTTGGATGCATGAGTTAATAGATGAATAGATGATGGATGGATAGATGATGGATAGATGACGGATAGATGATGGTTGGATGATAGATAATGGATGGATAGGTGGATGGAGAGATAGATGGATAGATGATAGATAATAGATGGATAGATGAATGGATAGATAGATGGATAGTAGATGATAGATGAATAGATGGACGAGTGGGTGGATGGACAGATAATGGATGGAGAAAAGATGGGTGGATAAATAGATAATGGATAGATGATGGATGGATGAATGAATGGATGGATGGATAGGTGGGTGGAAGAATGGATCACTAGAAGGATAGATGGATGTATATATAGACGATGGATAGACAGATGATGGATGTATGGATGGGTCGACAGATGATGGATGGATAGGTGTGTGGATGGATGGATAAATGGTAGAAGATGGACAAATGAGTGGACGGATGGATGGAGAGGTGATAGATGATGGATGAATGGATAGTGGATGGATGGGTGGATGGATAGAGGATAGATGATAGATGGATTGATGGATAGATAATGGATAGATAAGTAGTTGGGTGGATGGGTGGATAGATGGATAGATGAATGGATGGATGGATGGATGGATGGATGGATGGATGGATTGGAGGGTAGGCAGAGGGAGCTCCTCTGGGAAATACAAGACCTATCTCAAATGCCCTGTCCCCTTGCACCCATCTGAGACCTGTCCTGATGTGCTGGTTCATAGGCTCAGTTCATGGCAGATGGGCTCAGAGGCGGTCAGCTCTGTGCGCAGTGTGCAGAGCCTCATAAACTGTGAAGTGCTTTCCCACCTTCCCCCCTTTGCTTTGTGAGGCTGCAAGGTTTCTTGGCCACCTTGGTCTGGGGTGTGTGGGGGGTCCCATGTGCTCTGGTCTGTCCTCAGGCCTGTGGTCTGATCTTGGAGAGAAGCCTTATGAGCTGTGTGACCCAGTGCCTCCTGCCTCAGTCTCCCCATCTTCTAATGGATGTGATGTCAGCCTTGTGTGGGGCTGCTGAGCAGTAGAAGGCAGGACCCTTCGTTCAGGAGGCTCAGCACAGGGGCCACAACATCACACATGAGAAACACAGAGCCTCTGAGTTCTTACTGCAACACAAGGAAAAACACTTCCGTTGTGAAGGCTCCTATGAATAGAACTCACATAAGTAGAATACAATGTGTGTCCTTCTGTGGCTGGTTTATTTCACTGAGCATGGTGTTTTCCAGGTTCCTCCAGGCGGTAGCATGGGGCAGTGCTCCACAGAGTAATATTCCACGGTGTGGGCTGGCCGCGTGGTGTTTACTCGTTCTTCATCTGATGGACATTGGGTTGCTTCCGCCTTCGGCTATCGTGAATACTACTGAATTTCTGCATGCATAATGGGGACATGCATGTACAAGTTTTTATGTGAATGTGGTTTCATTTCTCTTGGATCTGTACTTGGACTTGATGGGCACTTGAGAAATCACTGATTAACCATTGGAGGACCTCGCAGACTGTTCACACAGTGGCTGCGAATTCTACGTGCCCAGCAGCCGTGGACCAGGGTTTGGGTCCCACACCCTCGCCACACCTTGTTACTTTCTGTTTCTGAGTTGCAGCCATTGTCCTGCATGTGCGCCTTTGTATGCGTCTCTGTGTGCATGGATGGATAGACAGGTGGATGTGTGTGCACATGTGGGTATGTGCATGTGCATGCATATGTGTGTGCTTGTGGTCCTGTGTGTGTACGTGTGCACATGTGCGTGTATGTGCGTGTCTCTGTGTGCATGTGTATGTGTGTTCCCGTGCATGCATGTGTGCAGGTGTGTGTGCCTGTGCATGTGTGTCTCTGTGTGCATGCATGTGTGCATGCATCTCCGTGTGCCTGTGTGAGTGTGCACACACGTGCATCTGTTTTTGCATGTGTGTGCACATGCGTGTTTTTGCATGTATGTGCACATGCATGCATCTGTTTTTGTGTATGGGTGTGTGCGGGTGTGTGTGCATAGGCTTGCACCTGTGCATGTTCCTGTGTGTGCATGCGTGTGCGTGCGTGTGCGTGCGTGTGTGTGCGTGTGAAAGAAGGGGAGCAGCGGGATCCAGCAGTGGTTTGACTTGCCTTTCCCCGAACGACTGATGGTGTTCAACACCTTCCCGTGTGCGTGTTGGCCATCTGTAAGTCTTCCTTAGAGAAATGTCTGTTCAGGTCATTTTCTCCTTGCTTAACTGGGTCACTTGCCTTTTCTATTATTGACTTGTAAAGTTCCTTATAAGTGAGTTTTTGGACATTTTTTTTTGCATCGATTTGTGTGTGCACTTAAGATCCACTGCTCAATGACACTGTCGGAAGGGGCAGGGGCAGGGAAGGAGAGCGAGCCCCAGTGTCCTGTTTCGGACCTCACCCTTCTCCCCAAACCACGGAATGGCTGAAAGTGGCAGACAGCCCCAGAGGACCTCACCCACGAGGCCTGCCGGGCCCTGGAGACGCCTGACGCTCAGTGGGGGACATGCCATTGCCCAGCCCTCGGGAGGGCAGGAGAGCCTTCCACACCCACCCGCCTCCCACTGCCAGATGCTGTCGCTCTTTGAGAAACCAAGTAAATGTTGGTTTTTACATCCCCAAACCCAGTGAGCAACCCTTAGCATCCCACCCCCACCTCATCTTTGGGGACACCCCCGGAGACCCGCACCTTCCAAGGCGGTTTCCGGGCTAGCGCCACCCCCAGACGGCAATGTGGACAGCACCTGGTGGCTGTGGCCGGCTTGCCCTGCCTGTGGGGCTGTGACTCATCTCCTCTGGACCAGGGTGGGGGGGGCACCCATATTTGCACGTCTGTTGGCCCCTTATTTCGTCCTCTACTGCGAAGCCCTGAGTGACTTGGAGCCTCTTGATTTTTGCTTTTTCTGTGTTTCCCTTGGTAAGAAAACAAATGACCACTCTACGGGGGGTGGGGCCAAAGGCAGCGGCTGCGGGAATTGCCAACTGAGGGCTGGCTGGAAAACGGGAACTCTGTGGGGACAAGGCTGTGTCCCCAGCCACACCAGGAGGCTGTTCCTCATGGCCAGGCATGTGGCCGTGTGCATCTGAGCGGCATTCCTGCCTCTTTCACCCTCAGGGGAACAGCCTCCCTGGGCCTCGTGCTGATGTTCCTCGGCCACCCTTCCCATGTCCCCCCCGGGGGCTTTGCCCACAGCTGGTACTCAGACACACAGTGGAGGCCAGGAGCCCCCTGGGGACTGGCCGGGAGCAGGCCCGGGGAGGAGGGAGGGCGAAGGCACCGGGATGCGGCCACCCTGCCCGAAGAGGGCCAGAGAAGGGTGTGAGGCCCAGGGAGGGCTGGCCCATGGCCGCCCTGGGATCTGCCGTCTGCTCTGTGCCTGCGGGGTCGAGGCTGGGGTCTGGGTCTGGGTCTGGGAGGCAGTGACGGCCCCGCCCGCACCGCGTCAGGGCAGATGCAGTGTAGGGCTTGTACCTGGGGGGCTCGGGCAGGGGCTGGACCCCCTCTGCTGGGTGCCTTGGGGTCCCTGTCTCCTCCCCTGATTAGGTGGCCGGCTCATCCAAGCTGCCGAGGGTCTGCATGGAGCAGGTGCACGGTGAACACTGTCGAGGGGCGTGGCCACCGCCTGGGCCCGGAGGAGGAGGGGCCCGGCTCCCCCGACAGGCAGGGCTCCTCCTGCGTGCCCGCGGCTGTGCTGGCCCAGGGGTGGCGGGGATCGGCCTTCACACTGCCCACCTTCTTTGGGCCGGGTGTGTCCCCTCCCCTGTCCCAGGCGGGACTGCCGACCCCACCCGCTTCACAGAATTTCCTCAAAAACCTGGAGACAGGCAGGTGTTGGGGCAGAAAAAGAGCGAGTGGGTGCAGGCAGGTTGGTGGTCAGCTCCCCTCGGGGCTCCTGGGGTCCAGGGAAAGGGGCCACCTCTATGGAGACACATGTGGGGACACCTGTGGGGATGGGGACCCCTGAGGCACCCAGGCCCTCATGCTGCCTCTTTGTCTCCAAACTTGTCCTCTCTACCTGCTATCTGTCCTGTGGCTCCCACCCTGTCCCGCCTCACTCACCCCTTCCCTGAGAGCTCTCGCCGGCCCCACACAACCCTCCTGTGCCCAGGCTGCTGGGGCCCCTTCTCCTCTCTCAGCCCTCCTGGGCACCCTGCTCACTGCAGCCTTCCCCTATCTCTGTCTCCGGCCCTCTGCCTCTGCCTCTGCCTCTGTGTCCCGGGGGGACCCCTCCCTGTCCTCCCTGATACTTGGTGGCCTCTCCTCCCCGCTCCATTCTATGTGGGCAAGAGCCAATCTCTTGGCCTCCTTGGAGGCAGGGACTGGCCTACAGGGGCTCCCAGCCCGGACGGAGAACATAGTAAGTGCCCAGTAAGCATGTGGAATTGGTCCATCAAGGTGGAGCGCGGGGGGGGGGGGGAATGGGTTCTCCTCCTGACCATCCCTAATAGCCTCAGGAGGGGAGGACCGAGAGGGGACACCGGGCAGGGGTCCCACAGGAAGGCATGGCCCCGGGAAGGGCTACAGGCCAGGTCGTAGGCGGCAACCTGAAGAAGTGAGAACGGATAGCTCAGGGCCCCGAGGGCCGTGCGGAGGGAGGCATCCTGGGCTTCCTCTGGCTTCGAGGGAAAGAAAACACAGCCAGACTTGGACCTGGGGGCTCTAAGGTGGTCAGACCCCCACCCCGTTTGCTTTTATCTCTCCCGAAGTTAGACTGGTCCAGACATCCTGGATGTCCCCACTGCGGGCAGGTGGGAGGCAGGGGAGGGAAGAGAAGCCATGGGGCCCCTCGGGTGGGGGCAGCAGGGGCAGGCACGGGTGCCCGCCGGCGGCTGGCGGCTTCCTGACTGTTGTACGAAGGCGGCTGAGTGTAACTGTATTAGTTTGCTCGTGAGCTTAGAACTACAGACATTCGTCCCCGCTAGCTCTGGGGGTCCCCCATGGAGGCCAGGCTCCTCCCGGAGGCTCGGGGGGACGTTGCTCCAGGCCACTCCCCTCGCCCCCCCCACCTCTTTGTGTTTTGTCATACAGTGCTCTCCCTGGGTGCCTGTCTGGGTCCAAATTCCCCTTTTATAAGGACATGGTCATTGGATGAGGGCCCACCCCTCATTGGCAAAGCCCCCGTCCCGGATCAGGCCACGTTCACAGTTCACAGGTCCAGGGGCTGGGACTCCACTGTGGCTTTGGGGAGGCCATTCAACCCACAACATAAACCAGCAAATGCACTGGGGAGACACTCTCACAGCCCTGGGTGGGGGGTGCTGCCCTGCAGGACCCTTCGTTTCAGGGCCACCGTCCCCACCAGGCATCACAGCGGCCCTCCTTCCAGCGCAAACCTCGCTGCCCCCCAAGAGGCACCTCGGCTGGACACCCTGCTCTCAAGGGCCCGCTGCGCCACCTTCCCCTCCACCAGCCTTGGTTCCCTGTCCTGTCTGGACCTGTGCCTTCAGCTGTGGGGTCCCGTCTCTGTAGATGGGCCAGAGGGTCTCTGTCCAGTGCCCCCCAACACTGTGCATCCTGGGCCCCCCAGGTAGCCCAGGGCCTGCTCTCCAGCGAGGGTCTGGATAACAAGACCCGAGTTTCAGGCTCAGAGCCCAGTGTCTTCCCAGACCATCTCACACCTCTGCGCTGCATGCCAGCCAAGCCGGGGCTCCCTCGGCTGGAAGCCATCTCGGCGTCCGCCTGATCAGGACTGGAAACGTCGGAGGTGCTGGACGGACACCACGCAGCATTCCTGTGCCCGCAGGACTGCTCGCATCCAAAGAGAGCTTGTGGGGGAGGACTCCACGGACTAGGAAGGTTTCTTGGTAGTTACGCCAATTCCTGCTTTGAAGCTCTTAGAGATCCAGTTGGTAGGATAGAAAGAACTCGGTGATAAAAGACAGGAAACGGTTGAAAGGAGTATAAGAACATGGGCCCCATCATCTCAAGACTCTGGGCTGGGAGCTGGGAGTTCTGGGGTCCAAGGACAAAATCCCGACACTGGGTGGGGGTCTCTTTCCTCATCTGGGGGATTCTGCCTGGGCCATCTAGGAGGGCTTCAAGGAGGAGGTGGCAACAAGCTGTGCGTGTCTGCAGGGAAGGGAGCCTGGCAGGGCTCCTGTCACCGGCCTTTGGAAAGTGACTTATCTGTCAGCAGAGGCCGAGTGCCAGGTCGAGGGCAGGGTCCATCCCCGCATAGTGACCCAGGACCGGCACTGATCCCTGGAAGCCTCGTCCGTCTCACTCCTTCCTTGGGAGAGCCAGCCCCTGCCAGTGCCGAGGTGCCTCCCTGTCTGCCAGAGGCCAGGGGCCGGTCCCACCTTGGCACTGCAGGCCGATAAGATGCCAGTTCCCTGTCCAAGCCCCTGGCGACCAGCTGTGCGTGGCCTCCCCGTGCCGTGGGGATGTGCAGCAGGCAGGCCTGGCCCACGAGGAGCTCGCCGTCTGCTCGGGGCGGCTGAGTGGTCACGGGCAGGCAGGCGCTAGGCTGTCCGGGCCCCTGCCTGGACTCAGAAGGTGCTTGAGTAACTGGCATACGGGGACCTTCGGCACGGCCTTGCAGGCCAGGGACAGCTGGAGGAGCAGGCGGGCAGTGAGCAGGAGCAGGCTAGACGCCTGCGCAGACCCCGCGCCTCCCACGCCAGCCCCGGGCCGGTTCTGCCCCAGCCCAGGCTGCACTGTCCCAACCCTCCAGCAGCCGGACCACAGCCAGCGGTGGGCCCCGGGGGGCGGCCCACCCCTTGCTGGGCAGCCCAGGGCTGCGGCTGCAGACCTGGCTCTCGCTTCCTTTGGGGTCATCCCTCCCCCTGGGCTGTGTCATGAAGGGAGGACAGAGAAGGCAGAGGATGCGCCCCCAACAGGGTGAGGCTGGCTGCTCACACGGCTCCCTCCTGTACAAAGCGCTTGCCTGTCCCGTCTCTGCTCTTCCTCCGAGGCCCCTCTGTGGCCCCTCCATCCTTCCACCTCTTCTCTGCCCCTAAGTGGAACCATGTCCCCTCTCCGGGCACCTTACCAGGGTGTGTGTCTCTCTTTTTTCCAGTTCTCCATTTACCCCGGTCCTGACCTCTATAAGCCACATGTAGCCTTGGGCAAGTGATCGCATTGCCCCATGCCTCAGTTTCCCCATAAAATGGGAGTTAAATAAGAAAGTATTCCAATGGGTTTAACCTAATGCCTGGTGCCTGGTAACCAGTCAACAGCTGTCACTCGTCAACACCTTCCTGAAGCAGCGTTCTCGCTTGTGCTGGGTGCCAGACTCTGACCCTGGCTCAGGGACCCAGAGATGAAAATGCCATCTGTCCTTGCTCACAAGGCTCCAGGCTGATGGGGGAGACAGAGGTGTGACCAGTTAAACCACACGGCACCACGGGATGCCCGGCTGGCTCAGTCGGTGCAACTCTTCATCTTGGGGTTGTGAGTTCAGGCCCCACGCTGGGTGTAGAGACTACTGGCAAAAATAAATAAATAAAGCCCACAGCCCCACGGGACTAGTGATGTAGAAAGAGCCAACCAAAGTGGGTTGCCACGTTCTGTGGAAAAGATGGACAAGGCTCTGGAATTTCTGGGACCCCGTGCTGGCCGGGGCGTGGGGAGGCAGGCCCCGGAGAGCAAGCCTGTGCAGCCTTGACCGAGGGCAAGTTCACAGGTTTGCCACGAATTCGAATGCCTGTCCCCGTGTCCCGGAGGCACACCCACTTGACATCCGCAAAGGTGCTGGTGGTGGACTCGGGCAGGTGGGGTAGCCTGTGGCACTGCAAGTCTGCAAACAACCCAAGGCCCCTCAGCCCGCACCTGGGTGGCCAGGAGGGGGTGGGGGTCCCGCCGAGCTTGGAGTGGGGTGCAGCCATCGAAAATGAAGGAAGCAGAGCTGTGTGTATGGCCTTGGGAGATAGGAAGGCTTATTAAGTGAAAATAAATCAATCAGCCCCAAACCAAAAAACAAAACAAAAACACCAGCAGCAGCAGCAGATCAGAAGGAACAGGGACTCCCCTGGTGTTCTCACAGGCCAGGGACCGTTCTGGAAGGACGCTAAGGGATTATTAACAGTGTTTGGCTCAGAATTTCCTGGGGTGGGGGTGGAGAGAAGCTATAATTTTTCGGTCTGATAGTTTCAATTTGCTTGTAATAGCACACACCATTGCATTCATAAGAAGAAAATGGAAAGAATGTGAAAAAATGCCGGGGCAAGCAGACAAGGGGACACCTTTGTTACCTGTCCCCTCCATCTCTCCCCTCGCCTGCACTGCTGGGTCCCTGACCTGACACAGAGGGTCTTTATCCCGTGCACGGTGACCCGCAAGGTGACAGGTGTCCTGTCCCTTCTGCGGCCCCAGCGCCCGCTGACGCCGGTGCCCGCTGGCCACCTCCTCCCAGGTGGGACGCGGAGTTCAGATGGGCGTGGGCCGCGGGGAGACCTCCGGGCTGGTCCCCACGCGGGCGGGCTGGGGGCCGGGGCGGGCGCGGAAGGAGGCCGCCCGCCCGCCCGCGCCGCTGGGGGCCGCCCGCGGGCCGCGCCGGCCAGAGCAGAGCGCGCCGTGCGCCCCGGGCCCCGCGCCGGCACACGCTCGGCGGCCGCGGCGGCGACACGAGCGGCGGCGGCGGAGCCGGGCTGGGCGGCAGGAATGCGGAACCGGCGCGCGGGCTGAGGCCGCCCGGGATGGCGCAGGGCCGCGGGCGGCGGGCGGCCTGCGTGGGGCGCTAGCGCGGCGGGCGGACGCTCCCGGCCCGGGCCCGGCATCGCGGGCGGACGGCATCGCGGCCATGGCCAAGGAGCGGCGAAGGGCCGTCCTGGAGCTGCTGCAGCGACCGGGGAACGCGCGCTGCGCCGACTGCGGCGCCCCGGGTAGGTGCGGGCCGGGCGGGTGCGCCCGGGGCGGGCTGCGGGACCGGGATGGGTGCGGGGGCCGGGTGGGTGCGGGGCCGGGATGGGTGCGGGGCCCGGGCGGGTGCGGGGCCGGGATGGGTGCGGCCCGGGGTGGGGGCCGGACTGGATGCCAGCCCCGGGGGTTCGGGAGGGCTGCTGCGGCGCCTGCGTGGCTGGGGGGCGCGGGCCCGGAGTGCACCTGCATCGAGCCGGACGTCGCCTCCCAGCGGCCCCGGGCCTGCGACTGTGTCGCCTCCCCTCCCCCCCCACCTCCACCCGGGCTGCGTGTCTCGCTGTCACCCGCGGATCTCCGCCGCCGCGTTGCGAAACCTCGGCTCCGCAGAGAAAGAGGAAATCGCGCGGGCGAGCGGCTTCAGGGAGAGAAAGGGCCAACCGGCCCCCGGCAGGCTTCTGTGCGTGGGTGTGGGGGGGTCCACCTGGCTCCCTGCCACCTAGAGGTGACGTCATGGCCCCCCACCTCCAGCCACCCCTTCGCTGGGGCTGAGCAGGGGGCAGGGGGAGGAAGGACGGGCTGGGTGCTGGAGAAGCCGGTGGGAAAGGGCTCCCCCTCTCCCCACCCTGGTGCCTGGCTGCTCTGGGCAGGCGGCCAGTTCAGGTGGGGCTCAGGGGAGGGAGGCAGGTGCGGCCTGTAATGAGCACGGTCCACCTGCAACCCATCCTCCCAGCCGGGCATCTCCCGGACTTTGCTCCTGGGTGGCCCCTGCTCTGGGGTGATTTCCAAGGTGCCAGAGTCCTGAGGAGTTTCCCCTCCCTTCCTGGGGCTATTTGTCCTGGGATTGACAGGAAACAGGCTGTGCCCTCAGGCCACTAGCAGTACCTGCTTCTGAGCCCTCAGCAGCAGCCCCTGGTCCTTGCCCGGGGTGGGGGTGGGACAGGAATGGCCCCTAGAGGCTCACCTGCTTCCCTCCCCCCCCTGTGCTGTTCCCAGGGCACTCCAGGGGGACACTGGACACTCTGCTGGGGGCTTCTAGCCTGAGCTCCTCATAACAAAGCTAGCACCCCAGACTCGCATGCTGGGCTGGTTCACTCCACACTCTCCCAGACCCGTATTTCCACTCGTTCAGGGAAGCTGGCCACGCCAGGAAGAGGTCAGATGAGGAAGGGCAGCCGGCATGTTCTCAGACTTGGGCTGGGGGTCAGGGGAGGGGGCTCTGGCCCTGTCCTTCCTGGTGACACTGCTCAGAGGCAGCTTCTTTGGACCCAGAGCCTCCCTCCAGCTACCTCCAGGGCCCTCAGCCTGGTAGGTGGGAGAGGGGGCTTCCTTGGCCTGTTGGGCCCTGCAGGGGCCCCCTCCCCTCCAGCCCACCCGCTCGGCCAGCATCCGCCACCCCGAGGCAGGCACGCGGGGCTCTGGAGTCGCGGATTCTTGCAAGCCCAGCTCTCCTTGGCATGGGGCCAAGCCTCTGGTCTTTCAGAAGCGGCCCATGACACCAGCATCTTGCCTGAACTGTCTGGCAGCCCTGTGGAGCCCATTTCACAGCTGGGGTTACTGAGGCCTTGGAGACTTGAGCCACCAGGGGGGACATGGTGCTTCAAGGGCAGAGCAGGCCTCCTGATGCTGTAGCTCTGCCCCCCTTCCTGGCCTTTTCCTCTGCTCCAGGGGTGTCGGGGTGAGGCCTGCTGCCCTGCCCCCTCCCTCATGACCCCCGTGGAATGCCCGCCCACGGTCGCTGCTGCTTGGGTGAAGCCGCCTAGTGTGTCCAGGTTCTGTGTCACTGTGGGTCACTGCCGGGGCCCTTGTGTTTGTGTGGCCCAGATGGACAACTAGGGGCCACTCTATGGTGACATGGACTGACTTGTGGCTGCCCTGAAGCAGGAGCAGGGCATCGCCAGGGCAGGGGTCCCTGAGGTGTGGCACTTGGGGCAGGCCTGGGCCACCCCTAACACCCAGCCTGGAGGGGCTTCCAGTGGATTTGGGCAGACCTGTCCAGCTGGCCATGTGAGGGCTCCTGGGAGGGGGGAGGTCCGGTAGGCCCCACGGGACCTGCTCCCAGACCCTCTCTCCCTGTTGTCTGCCCCAGCAATGGGCGCCCCCTGCCTTCGAACGTGGGGCCTGGCTCACAGCCTCCCAGAGAAGCATTTCTCACGACAGGCTTGGGGGAGTAAGTGTGTTTGTATCCGTCTGTTCCTCGGCAAGGCCCAGGGTAGGGTCTCCTTGGGGGAGGGGGCTGCACGTGCTCCAAGCTGTCTCCCTACCGGGACAAGTTCGAACCTCAGGCCCTGGAAGGAACTGGGGTTCTCAGCTCTTTAATTGGGTTCGGGTGTGGGTAATGATTTTGTGGCGCTTTGATGGGCAGAGGCCCCTGGAGCGGCAGGTGAAACTGATTCCGGAGCACCCGGGCCCTCTGACGCGAGCAGCGGCTCAGCGAGGGGGTCTCTGTGCCTGACGAGACAGACAGATGGTTTGGGATGGCTGCATGGAGGCCGGGCTGCTCCGAGCACATTTTCCTGAGCCGGGACCCAGCGGGTCTGGACGAGAGTGGCCTGGGGGTCCTTGCGGCTTCGCGAGGCCTCGAAGGAGACACGAGTCTTCTGAAATCGGGATGGCTATAAGCCAGGACAGAAGCACCTTGGTGGGGAGAAATTTCTGGAATGCAGCCTAGCTTGGGAGAGGGTCCCCTGGGTGGGTGCGTGGTTGGCAGAGGGCTGCCGAGGAGTGGGCCGGGAAGTCCTGCCTGGGCTTTGGGTTAAACAAAATTGTTTTATTGTGGTAAAATATGCATGATGTAAAAGCTACCGTTTTAACCGGAGTAAGTGTGCGGTTCGTCGGCTTTGGGGACTTCACCTTATCATGCAGCTGTCCCCACTGTCCATCTCCTGAGCTCTGTTCGGCCTGTAAATCTGAAACACAGACCCCCACCCGCTCCTCCAGGCCCCGTCGTCCACTCCGTGTCTGTGAGTCTGATGACCCCGGGACTGCGGGTGAGTGGAGTCATGCAGTCTCTGTCTTGTTTCTGGCTTATTCCACTCAGCGTCAGGTCCTCCATCATCCACCTCACGGGACCACGTTCTGCTGGTGTGTGGATGGGCCACACTTTGTCCGTCATCCACCCTTGGACACCTGGGTGGCTGCCGTGAACATGGATGGGCGGGTCCCTGAGTCCTGCTTTCAAGTGTCCAGGGCGGAGACGGAGCAGCGGATTGCTGGGCCACATGAGGACCCTGTGTGGCCGGCTGGGGGAACCTGCAGGCCGTTTTCCGTAGCTGGCTCTGTGCTGAGGCCACAGGCCTGCAGGACCCTCACGCCTGCGCGTCCCGCGGCCGGGTCGGGGAGGGGTGCTGCTGGCGAGGAGTGGTTGCTCGGGATCGAGCCACCGCCCTCACCCGCTCCCTGGACTGTGCCCCTCCCCACGTGGGAGACACAGCCACCGCGTCTGCCCTGCTGGGGAAGACGCATGTGGCTGAGATCGCCCCTCCTTTCCTCCTCTCCGTGCCCCCCACCCCCAGAGAGGACTCAGGGCTGCTGGGCTGACCAGGGCCCAGGCTGGCTTCTCCCCACACACAGGGCTGCAAGCTGGGCCTGTGGTCCAGGTGCATCTAGGGTGGAGGCGGCGTGGGGGGACCTTGTCCCTGTGTCTCTCCTCGTTTGCTGCTGGCTGTGGACTCTGTGTTTGCTGAGCCCTCATCCGCAGCAGGTGCCCACCAGCAGGCACGTCCCCCGTTCACTCATTCCCCATGCCTGTGAGCTGGCTGCACGGTCCCAGCTCACCCGGCGCACCCAGTCCACTGTGCCCACCCGGTCGCAGGGGTGAGGCTCTCCAGCAGTCAGGACAGTGGCTGGAACAGGCTCTTTTCCCCTTCTTTCTTTATAAAAAATTTTTTTAATAACATTTATTCATTTTCGAGTGACCAAGAGAGACAGAGCACGAGCAGAGGAGGGGCAGAGAGAGAGGGAGACACACAATCCCAAGCAGGCTCCAGGCTCTGCACTGTCAGCACAGAGCCCGACGTGGGGCTCGAACCCACGAACTGCGAGATCATGCGTTGAGCCGAAGTCAGATGCTTAACTGAGTGTGCCACCCAGGTGCCCCCACTTCTTTTTATTGTGTTAAAATGAGGGCGCCTGGGCGGTTCAGTCGGTTAAACGTCTGACTCTTGATTTCGGCTCAGGTCATGATCCCAGGGTCATGGGATTGAGCTCCCCATTGGGCTCTGTGCTGAGCACGGAGCCTGCTCGGGATTCTCTCTCTCCCTCTCTCTCTGCCCCTCCCCTGCTCACACTCTTCTGTCTCTCAAAATAAATTAATAAACGTTCAAGAAACTTTTAATATTGTGTTAAAACACACACAACATAAAACTTACAGTCTTCTTGTATGTGTCAGGTGCAGGGGCACCAAGCATGTTCATGCTGCCATACAGCCATCCCCCCATCTGTTTCCAGAACTTTCCGTCTCCCCACACTGAGACTCTGCCCCCAGTAGACACTCACTCCCTCGCCCCCAGCGCCAGCCACACCATCGACGTCTGTGAGTCTCACGACTCCGGGACCTCCTACGAGCGGGTCCCTCCGTGTTTGTCTCGTGTCCGGCTGAGCTCCCTGAGCACCACGTCCTCAAGGCTCATCCGTGTGTAGCAACACTGCAGATTTCTCTCCTTTTTACAGCCGAGATGTGTAACTCACCCAGCATTGGATTAGTTTCAGGGGTACGACGTAATGATCTCATGTTGTGTGTGTTGGGACACGATCCCCACAGTAGTGAACACCCATCACCACGCAGTTACAACTTCTCTCTCGTGTGGGGAGCTCTTGAGATCCACTCTCTTCGCCACGTGCACCTGTACCATCCGGCGTTATCCACAAGTCCCCCCGCCGTCCGTTACATTCCGGTCTTACCACCTTACACCGGAAGTTTGTGCCTCCTGACGCCCCCCTTGACCCGTTTCACCCACCCCACTGGCCACCACCGGTCTGTCCTCTGTATCTCTGAGTGTAGGGGACTTTTCTCAGATTCCACATATAGTATTTGTCTTTTTCTGCATGGCTCGTTTCACTTGACATCAGGCCCTCAAGGTCCGTCCACATCGTTGCAGATGACAGGCTTGTCCTTTTCTTGTGGCAGAATAATGTTCCTATGTGTATGTGAACACTCGTCCATCAGTGGAAACTCACCTGCTTCCGCGTCCTGTCCCTCGGGAAGAATGCTGCAGTGAACATGGGTGTGGGTGCCGTTCCGAGTCGGTGTTTTTTTTCCTTTGGGCAAGTACCCAGAAGTGGAGTTGCTGGGTCTTACAGTACTTCTATTTTTAATTTTTTGAGGAACCTCCGTCCTGTCTTCCACAGCGTCTGCCCCGGTCTGCATTCCCACCAGCGGGGCACGGGGGTTCCCTTTTCTGCACATCGTCGCCGACGCTTGTTCCTTCTTGTCCTTTGGACAAGTAGCCATGCCGACAGGTGTGAGGTGGCGTCTCGCCGGGGTCCTGTTTTGCATGTCCCTGATGACGAGCGATGTTTTTTTTTTAATTTTTTAATATTTATTTCTTTTTGAGAGAGAGGCAGAGCACGAGTCGGGGAGGGGCAGAGAGAGAGGGAGACGAAGCAGGCTGCAGGCTCCAAGCCGTCGGCACCGAGTCCGACACGGGGCTCGAACTCACCAAGTGTGAGGTCATGACCTGAGCCGAAGTCGGACGCCTAACTGCCCATCAGCACCCCGATGAAGAGTGATGTCGGGCACCGTTCCCTGTGCCTGTTGGCCATCCGGATGTCTTCTTTTGAGAAACGTCCAGTTTTTAATTGGATTGTTTGGGGTTTTTGTTTTTGTTTGGCTGTTGAGTCGTGTGAGTTCTTTATATCTTTTGGACCTCAGCCCCTTGTCAGAAACAGGATTTGCAAATATTTTCTCCCACTCCACGGGTTGCCTTTCCACCCTGTGGATGGCCTCCTGTGTGGGCAGCAGCATTGCAGGTGGAGGCTGTCCTGCTGCTTTAGTTTTGCTTCTGTTGCCTTTGCTTTTGACGTTAAAAAAAAATCAACAGCAAGACCGATGTCAAGAAGCTTACTACCTATATTTTCTTCCAGGAGTTTAATGGTCTCAAGTCTTAGATTCAAGTCTTCAATCCATTTTGCGTTGACCTGTGTGTGTGGCGGGAGAAAGCGGGCTGGTGTCTTTCGTGTGGCTTCAGTTTTCCCAGCACATTTACCGAAGAGACCGCCCTTCCCCCATCGTAGCTCCTTTGTGGTCAATTACTTGGCCGTGTGTGCGAGGGTTCATTTCTGGGTTTCTGTTCCATGGATCTGCGTGTCTCTGTGTTTGTGCTGGTGCCGCACCGTTTTGATTCCCGTAGCTTTGAAATAGAGTTTGAAATTGGGACGCACGAAACCAGTAACTTTGTTCTCCTTTCTCAGACGCACTTGGCTACTTGGGGTCTTGTGTGATTCCATACAAATTTTAGGATTGTTTGCTCTATTTCTGTGAAAAATGCCATTGGAATTTTGATAGGGAGTACACTGAATTATAGATCATTCGGGTAGCATGGACATTCTGACAGTATTAATTCTTCCTGTCACGGACACGAACTGTCTTTCCATTTATTTGTGTTGTATTTCTTTAAGGTTGGTTTTTTTTTTTTAAATGTATGTTTATTTATTTTTGAGACTGAGTGTGAGTGGGCGAGGGGCAGAGAGTGAGGGAAACAGAAAATCCCAAGCAGGTTCCACGCCGTCAGCACAGAGCCTGACGTGGGGTTCACTCTCACGAGTCAGGAGATCATGACCTGAGGCGAAACCAAGAGTCAGACACTTAACCAACTGAGCCACCCAGGTGCCTCTTTCTTTAAGGTTTTATAGTGTTCAATGTGTGGGTCTTTCACCTCCTCGATTAAGTTTATTCTTAGGTGTTTTATTCTTTTTGATGCACTTGTCAGTGGGATTGTTTTCATAATTTCTCTTTCCGAGGGTCTGTTGTTAGCGTGTAGAAACAGCTGATTTCTGTACATTGATTTTGTGTCATGTAGTTTCACTGAATTCATTTGTCAGTTCTAGTAGTTGTGTGCGTGTGTGTGTGTGTTGTGTAACCTTAGGGTCCTCTCTCCATGATGTGTCATCTGCAAGTAGTGACAATCCTCCTGCTTCCTGCCGGTTGACATGCCTTCTGTCTCCTCCTCACCTCATTGCTCTGCCTCAGGCTCCCAGGACTCTCTGGGATAAAATGGAGAGTGTGGACTTCCTTGCCTGGTTCCCCCACCTTCGAGGAATAGCCCTCAGCTCCTCCCTATTGAGTGCGATGTGAGCCGCGAGCTTGTCACATGTGGCCTTTAGCGTGTCGAGGTACGTCCCCTCTGCCCCCAGATGGCGAATTTCGTCAAACGCTTTTTCTGCATCTATTGAAATCATTGCACGATTTCATCTTTTGCGCGTGCGGTGTGTCACATTAATTGATTCATGGATGTCACATTGATTTTTTTTAAAGGAGATACAAGTTTATTGAGCACGCAAGCAGCGGACAGGACAACAAAGGGGAGACTGTCTGCGTGAATCGATTTCTTGATCCAAAGCTGCATCCCTGGAATAAAGCCCACTCTTTTGGGGTGCGTGACCCTGTCAGTGTGTTGTTGAATTCAGTCGGCAGATACGTTATTGAGGGCTTTTGCGTCTGTGTTCATCGGGATATTGGCCCATAATTTTCTCTTCTTGGGTCATCCTTGTCTGGTTTTGGCATCAGGGTGGTACTGGCCTCATCAGATGAGTTTGGAAGTGTTCCCTCCCCTGCTGTTTTTTTGGTATTAATTCTTCCTAAAATGCCAGTAGAATTCACCAGCGAGGCCATCTTTTGTTGGAAGGGTTTTGATTACAGATTCAAGGCATCCATGTGTTTGGATTTTCTCCTTTTTCACAATTCAGTCTTGGTAGGTTGTACGTTCTTAGAGATTTATTAGTTTCCTGTTGGTGTGTAATTATTCGTAATAGTCCCCTACGGTCCCCAGTGTGTCTGTGGTATCATTGGTACGTCTCTTTCATTTCTGATTTTATTTATTCGAGTTTCTTCCCCCTCCTTTTTTCTTGTTGAGTCTGACTAAAGGTTTGCCAGTTTTGTTTGTATTTTCCAAAAAAAAAAAACAGCTGTAAATTTCATTGCTCTTTCTATTGTCTTTTCATCTCTGTTTCATTTATTTCTACTCTGCTCTTTGTTATTACTTTCCTTGTACTAACTTTGGGCTTCATTTATTCTTCTCGTTCTGGTTTCTTAAGGTGTGGAGTTAGATGGTTTATGAAAGATCTGTCTTGTTCCTTTTTTAAAAAATTTTTTAATGTTTGTTTATTTTTGAGAGAGAGAGAGACTGTGAACGGGTGAAGGGCAGAGAGAGAGAGGGAGACACAGAATCGGAAGCAGGCGCCAGGCTCCAAGCTGTCAGCATAGAACCTGATGCGGGGCTCGAACCCACGGACCGTGAGATCACGACCTGAGCTGAAGTCAGACGCTTAATCGACTGAGCCACCCAGGCGCCCCAGATCTCTCTCATTTTTGAGGCAGCCATTTGTCTCTGCAAACTTCTCTCTTAGAACTGCTTGTG
Source organism: Paguma larvata (assembly GCA_030068075.1). Taxonomy (NCBI): domain Eukaryota; kingdom Metazoa; phylum Chordata; class Mammalia; order Carnivora; family Viverridae; genus Paguma; species Paguma larvata. Next base: position 149,714,831 of record CM057825.1, read on the forward strand.
TTTCGTTCTCTAAGTTTCGATATATGGTATTCCATTTTCATTTGTCCCCATTATTTTTTGATTCCTCCCTTGATCTGCTGGTTGTTGGGTCGTATCTCTAATCTCCACATACGCGGGAACTTTCCCGCTGTCTTGTAACTGATTTCTGGTTTCACACCACTGTGTTCAGAAGGTGCTCGACAAGCTTCCAGTCTTCTTGTATTTACTACGACTTGGTTAGCGGCCTAACGTGTGATCTATGTCCTCGATCCATTTTGAGTTAATTTTTGTATGTGATTGGGTGAGGCTCCAACTTCATTCTTACTCTGCTGCCTGTGTGAACCCAGGCTTCCCACCACCGCTCATCGAAGGACCAGTCTTTCCCCCGATGAATGGGCGTAGCGTTCTTGTCCAAAGTCGTTTGACCGTATATGTAGTTTGTTTCCCGGCTCTCTATCCCACTGGTCTATATGTCTGTTTTTTTATGCCGATACCACACTGTTTTGATTACGGTGGCTTTGGATCAGATTTTGAAATTATGAGGTGTGAGTCCACCTCAAGATTCAAGATTGTTTTGGCTCTTCAGGGCCCCTTGAAATTCCATACAGATTTTAGGATGGGTTTTCATTTCTGCAAAATGTATCGTTGGGAATTTTGATAGGGATCGCAGGAAGTCTGTAGGTTTGCTTCGGGTAACATGCGGAATTTTGACAGTTTGAAGTCTTCCGGTCCATGACATGGAATGTGTTTCCATGTGTTTACCTCTCTAATTTCTTCCCATGACGTTTTATACTTGTCATCCTACAAGCGTATCTACTTGGTTATTTCTTAAGTATATTACTGTTTCGGATGCTATCGGAAATTAATTTTTTCTAGCAGATGACTTTCAGACTGCCCATTGTGTGTAAAAATGCAACCTACCCAGGGAGCCCGGCTGGCTCAGTCGGTTGACGTCAGACTTTGGCTTTGGTCATGATCTCGGGTTTCATGAATTTGAGTCTTGCACAGGGTTCACTGCTGTCAGTGTGGAGCTCGCTTCGGATCCTCTGTCTCCCCCTCTCTGCCCCTCCCTAGCTGGTGTTCTCTTTCTTTCTCAAAAAAGAGTAATGCTTTTTAAAAATTAAAAAAAAAAAATAGTGCCTGTCTCTCCTCTCTGCCCCTACTCCGCTTGCGCTTGCTCTCTCTCAAAATAAATAAATTAAAAAAGGTTTTTAATTAAAAACTTAATAAATAAAAAGACACATGCAACTGCTGTTCGCGTGCCGACTTTGTGCCCCGCTGCTCCGCGGCACTCGCTTGTTCTGACAGCCGTTCCCTGCAGTCCTTGGGGGTTTCTGCATAGAAGGCCGCGTCCCGTGCAAACGCGATTTGGCTTCCTTCTTTCCACCGGGGGTGCCTTTTCCTTCTTTCTCGCGCTGGTTGCTCTGGCTGGAATTCCCAGTGCGGTGTGGAAGGGAGGTGGTGAGGGCATCCTCACGTGTCCACTCTCGAGGACGAGCTCTCAGTCCCTCACCCCTCCCTGAGCGTCACGTTTCCTGCGGGGTTTGGGGCGATGGCGGGGACCGTGTGGAGGTGGTTCCTGCTGTTCCTGGCTTGTCGAGTGGCGTTATGACCGCGTCGTGTTTAGGAGGGGCCATTCCCACATGCGTGGAGACGCACGAGCGGGTGGGTTTTCCCTCCTCTGCCGACGGGCTGCGTCACCCTGCGTCACTTCCATGGGGAGCCCCCCTCGCGGTGCAGTCCTCGTCGGACTCCGTGCGTGCCGCGGTCTCTCTCCCGGCGCTCTGCTCGGACGTTGGCATCGGCGTTCACGGGGCGTGTCGGTCCGTGGTCTTCTCCTAGTGTCTTTGGCTTTGCTGCAGGGGTTACGCCGGCCGCCTACAAGGAGCTAGGAGGCGCTCCGTCTTCTCAGTGCTTTTGGAAAAGTTCGAGAAGGATCGGTGTGGGTTATCCTCGAAGCGTTTAGTGGAAATCCCCAGTGAGGCCGTCGGGGCCAGGGCTGTCGTCTGTTCGGGAGTGGTGACTGCTGAGGGGGCCTCCTCACCCATGTGTCGGTCCAGTTCACCTCGGCGGCTGCTTCGTGCTTTAGTCTCGGCGGGTTTTCTGTTTCCAGGAATTTAGCCAGTTCATCTGGGTTACCCCGTTGTTGGCGAAGCTGTTCACAGCTCTCTCCCCTAGACCTTTTGGTCCCTGGCAGCAGTGTCCCCGGTTTGACTCTGATTTTAGGGGCCTGCGTCTCTGTGTCTTAGTCCATCCGGCCCAAGGCTTGCCAACCGCTGCTCTTTTTGAAGAACTGGTTTTTGTTGGTTTCACGTATTTTCTGTTGCGTTCGTATTCCCTCTCGTCAACCTCGCTCCAACCTCTCCTCCGTCTGCTGGCTTTGGGTCTAGTTTGTTCTTCTTCGTCTGGTTCCTTCCCGACCTGACACCTTTCTTGTGCTTTAATGGCCGCACTCACGGGGACACATTTCCCCGGGGACACGCCGTTGCCACGTCCGTGTTTCCGTATTGTGTTTCGTCTTTCTCCATCTGGAAGTATTTTCCCCTCTCCCTCGTGATGTCTCCTTTGGTCCACTGGTCGTTTAATAAAAGCGTGTCGTTGCCACGATGTCGTGAACGTTCCACTTTTCTTTGTGTTGACTTCTAACTCCGGCCCTGTCGTGGCCAGAGAAGATACTCTGTATGACACCTATTTGCGGCCTCACCTGGGGTGGGTCCCACGCCGCGTCCCGGGGGCACCTGGGGAAGAGCGCGTGTGCGTCCTGGTCAGCCGGAGCGTGCGGTTGGATCTGGTCGTTTCTTGCGTGAAGTCCTCGTTTCCCGTGTCGGACTTTTCTGCCCGTTCCCGCGAGCGCGTATCGGAGTCTCCACCTGTTATTCGAGGCTGTTTCTCCCTTCGCCTCCGCCAGGTTTGGCTTCGTGTGTTGCGGCGGCCTGGCACGAGGCGTGTCTGTGTGTGACCGTTACGTCTTGGTGCCCTACCGAGGATTTATTAACACGTAAGGCCCTCCTCTGTCCCGTGGGGACCTTGCTCTGACTCTGAGCCCGTCTGACATAAGATAGACCCGCCAGCCTCCTGGCGGCCATGTGCACGAATCTCCTCTCCCGCCTTTGACCGTCGGCCCGTCGCATGTCTCGACCTCGGCCGAGTCCTCCACAGATGGCACGTGGCCGGACCGCGTGCTCTCATCCAGCCCGCCGCTCTCTGTCTGTGGATCGGAGAGGCTCCCGCGTCCACCTTTCCCATGAACACAGATAAGGACGGCCTGCCGTCTGCCTCGTGCTCTTCACCTCGTGTGTGGCCTGCGGCTTTGTCGTCCCTCATCTCCCATGTCCCTGTCCTCTCTTGAGTTTAGTTTCCTTCCTGTGGTGAAGTGTTTAAGGTCCCTCCCAATTTCCTTTTGTGTATTTTCTGTGGCTCTTTGTGGTTGCCATGGGGATTACAGTTAACATTCTTAAATTTATAACCTTCTGATCGAATTTATAGTAGCTGAACTTCAGCAACGCAAAGACTGCTCCTTCATACTCGGCCTGGACCGCGCCCCACAGGTTGCGGATGCCACGGTCTTACCTCTTCGTACACCGTGCGCCCCGAGGCCCAAATAGTCATTCTTCTATTTGTATTTATTTGTTTATTTAAAAATTTTTAAGGGCATCTCTACACCCAAGGTGGAACACAGACTCATGACCCTGAGATCGAGAGTCACGTGATATAGGGGCCCCTCGGTGGCTCAGTTGGTTAAGTGTCCGACTCTTGACTTTGGCTCAAATCATGATGTTGTGATTTGTGAGTTCGACTCCCACATCGCACTCTGTGCTGACAGTGTGGAGCCTGCTTGGGATTCTCTCTCTCTCCTCCCTCCCTCCTTCCCTCTCTCTCTGCCGCTCTCCAACCTTGTTCTTTCTCTCAAAATAAATAAATAACTTAAAAAATTTAAATTCATTAGTTTCTTAAGTTACAGTAGAAAACAAGAATCGGGGTTAAATACCAAAGTTCTGCTAATACTGACTCTTACATTATATTGTTTTTTTTTCATTAAATGAAATAGTTTCAGATTCTGTTGAAAACCATTGTTCTAATGCCATCCAATGCCAAGTAACCTTTGTTCTAATAACACTAGCGTTTATAACTGCCTCGTGTTTCCCTCCCAAGATCTTCGTTTCTCCATCCGGCCCCATGTTGCCGTCTGATGTCCCTTCATTTCGCCTGCGGGCAGGTCTGGTCACAAACTCCCTCCGCCTCTGTTTACCTGGGAACTTCTGGATTTCTCCCTCACTTTTGAAGGATAGTTTGACCAGAAATAGGATTCCTGGTTGACAGTTTTTCCCTCTGAGTGCTTTGCACTATCAGCCAACAGACTTCCGGCCTCTGACGTTTCCGAGGAGAAACCCCGCTCCTCACTTATTCGGGGACATCTCAGCAGTGACGAGTGGCTGGAGTCCCGCTCCACGGTCCTCGAGTCTGGGTTTGGACGTCTCGCTGTTGGGTCGTGGTGCTCGGGAGCCTCGTGGATGTTAGTGCTCCGTCTCCTCGCACCCGGGGGAGGTCCCCCACTCAGATCGTGTCCCCGTCCTTTCTCTCCCTCCTCCGAGCCCCCACGCCCACCGCTTCTGATCACATGGCTTCGATCTTTTCTGTGTGGCCCTCGCCCCATAACCTCCATGGTCCCCGCTTTCTCGGCTCTGCCTCTGCGTCCCTCTGGTGAGGTTTTCTCTTTGAGTCATCGCGCTCTGCCTCCACGTTCCTCTCTGGTTCCTCTGTGCAGCTTCTGCCTTTATTCCTATTCCCCGTTTGTTTAGACATCGTTTTCTTGACTTTCTGCACACGTTCCAGCGGCTCCTCGAGCACATTTGAAACGGGTTTGTAACGTCTGTGTAATTTATCTGCCACGGAGTCTTTGTCACGGACGCGTTTTGTTCATCTTTTCCTTCGAATGGGCCGTGCGCGTCTCTATGCCTCGTGACCGTTCCTGTCCGGCATTTGAAACCGATAATGTGGTAGCTTGGGAATCAGGCTCACCTCTTCCCGGCGTGGGGTCATTGTTTTTGTTTATTTGTTTATTTATTATTTTATGTATTTATTTGATGGAGCAGCCTGAAGGGTAAACTTAATCCCTTTCCGGGTCTCTTCTCGGCTTCTCTCTTGGGATTTGTGGTCACTTTAAAATTGTTCTGTCTCTGCAGGGGTTTTGAATATCCCAGTCTTTAATGTCTGCCTTCCAGGGGGCAGAGGGGGTGCTGGCCCTTTTAGTCCCCGGAAGCCAGCCGCTCGGGCTGGGGGAGTGGCCGCCCACCTCCTGTTTGGAGGCAGCCCTCAGTGAGAAGAGTGCAGGGACCGACGGGTGGAGGGTGGGGTCCCTGCCGCCCTCCTGGTTCCTGCACGCTGCATGGCCGCCTGCCCGGGGCCCAGGGGTCCAGAGGGGTCGCTGCTCCCGTGCTAAGAGCTGACATTGGCCACGACTGACCTCAGTTTTCCATCCAGGCCTTCCCCTGCTCTAGAACGTTCAGCTCTTCGGCACAGGCTTTGGTGGAGGGATGGGCTCTACACAATGTGAGCGAGGGCAGGCGGCGGGGCTGTGAGGAAAGGGGCAGGGGATGGATGGGCGGCCCCTGGCGTCAGGGCAGGCCGAGGGGGGGCGCGGGTGCTGAGGTGGCCCACGTGAGGTTACTGGCAGTGACCAAGGTCAGGGTGTGGTCCTGGGGTACGGCGAGGTCTGGGCCTCACCAAGCGTGTGGACGTCAGAACGGGACGTGCGGAAAGGTAGGTAACGAGACGGGGCACCGGTGCTGGAGTTTTCCAGAATTATCCACAGAGGAGGGGAGACGGCTCCCCTGGAAGGTGGGTGGGCCAGTGTGTCTGGAACAGAGGGTGGGGGACAAGCTCACCAGTGACACGGTACACTCGGGCCCTCGTTGCTGGCTTCGGGAGGGTCCCGGCTGACGGAGGCGGGGTGGACCGTTAGGGGGCTTGGAGTTCTGCAGACGAGAGGTGACGGTGGCTTGGTCTAGGGAGCCGGCAGCGGTGCGGTGGGAAGTGGTCACGTTGTGCGTATGTTCCGAAATTTGAGGAACAGGACGTGCCGGTACATGGGGCGTGGGGCGCAGGACAGGCAGAGGCGAGGACACTCCGGTTTTTAGCCAAGGCCGAAGGGACAAGGGTGGAGACCAGGAGCTGGCGTTAGGACTGAGATGTCACCACAGACCGAGGGTGGAGACTTGAGCTCGGGGCTGAGGAACGTTCTGGAGAAGCGGCTGGAGATAGAACCCAGGTAGGAAAGAGCCGAAGGTGTATACCTTGTTCTATCACTGAGTTTTTCTTCACGGAGGGGAAATTCACAGAAACAGAATTGACCATTACAAGCGAACAGTTGAGTGGCATTGAGAACATTCCCAGTGTCGTGCGACCACCACCTCCGTTTGGCTCCAAAGTACGGTTTTATAAGCAGGAGACCAGGTGGGACGCCAGGGAGGGCTCAGGAGCCTGGCGGTGGATGGAGAGACCACGGGGACGGGCGGGCCGGCCACACGCTGCCCCGTCCAGAAGGACTCGGGTTAGCACCATTGGTGAACGGCGGGGATGGAGGCTGGAAGGTACCGTGGGGCCAGGAGAGGGACTCTGAAGTTCGGCAGCGCCCCTGAAAGGGGCAACGTGCCGGAAGGAGGCCCCTGGGCCAGGCGCGGGAGGGGAGGGGCGGGAGGGGAGGCGGGTCCTTCGCAGGGTGGGACACGAGCCTCCCTCCTTCAGGTGCCACTGATGCTCCTTGAGCGCCACGGCATAGGGCCTCCTTGGTGGCGGGAGTCCACGCGTTGTGCGAAGGCAAAGCCTCCTGCCCCGCTGGAGCTTCAGTTCTGCAGAGGGGGGGGCACAGGGCAAACAGAGGTTTGGACAGCAGAAAGGCTGTGGGGGAGGGGCCGCCAGTGCCCCTGCCCCCTCCCCGCGTCCCACCGTACCTCCTACCTCGGGACCTCGGCCCCCCTCACTCCTGGGCGAGGGAAGGGCAAAGTCCTCTGGAGCTATAGCCTGTTCCAGACGATACCGGCTCAGCCCGGCTCAGACCCGGGAAGTGTCTCACCTGCCCAGGTGCCTCGCTTCTGCTCCCGGAAGTGGGGAGGGGCTGAGTCACCTCCAAGCTCCCTGGGAAGGCAGAGCAGAGGTAGATGGAGGGTGGGGGAGGAGAGGAGGAGGAGGAGGAGGAGGAGGAGGAGGAGGGGCGGGGGGGGGGGAAGGGGTCGCTGGGGGCAGCTGGGAAGAAGCTGGCAGCCTGGGGTTGATGGGCGATGTCACCCCAGAGGGCGAGGCCAGGGCCTGGTGTGCCAGCAGCCCTGATGTTGTGGGTTGGGGGCACAGGTAGAACTGCAGACTCAGGCCCCACCCTCCCCACTGCCTCCCTGCCTCCCTGCCTCCCTCTGCTGCGTTCTGTCTCCTCTTTGCCCCTTTTGCCCCCTTCTGCCTCCCCCATGTCCCCCTCTGCCCCCACTGTGTCCCCCTCTGCCCCACTGCCCCTCTTGTCCCCTGCCCTCCTGTCCCCCTTTGCCCCCCTCTGCTGCCTTCTGTCTCCCCCGGCCCCCCTTTACCCCCCTCTAGCCCCCTGTGTCCCTCTCTGCACCGTCTGTCCCCCTGCCCCCTCTGCTCCCCTCTGCCCCCCCTGCCCCCCTCAGCCCCCCTCTCCTCTTACTGCAGGGCCTCCATCCACTCCACCCAGACCAACAGCCGCCTCGTGCTCTGTGCGGGGGACGCAGGCCCTGGAGGCTCACTCCAGACCACTGAGCCAGGAAGCCCCGATCCCTGTGCCCGAAGAGAGGAGTGGGGCAGGCTCTGGATGGCTGTCTGTCTGTCTGGTTCCGGGGAGGGGGTGCAGCCAGAGCACAGCCTGGGAGTAGGGTGCGGGCCTCTCCTGCCTGGGGTAAGGGGGTTCTGCCACTGGAGTACCCCAGCCAGCCACCCTCCCACCCTGGAGGGGCTCCGAGCTTAGGAGTGTGACATGTAGACACCCCACCCCTGGTGCCTCTCTCCTGGTTCTGATATTGGGTGGGGCCATGTGCACAGGTGGGCAGACCTGATGGGGGCCGTGTGCACAGGTGGGCAGATCTAACCGGGGGCCGTGTGCACAGGTGGGCAGACCTGATGGGGGCCGTGTGCACAGGTGTGCAGATCTAACGGGGGGGGGGGGGGGCCGTGTGCACAGGTGGGCAGATCTAACCGGGGGCCGTGTGCACAGGTGGGCAGATCTAACCGGGGGCCGTGTGCACAGGTGGGCAGATCTAACCGGGGGCCGTGTGCACAGGTGGGCAGACCTGATGGGGGCCGTGTGCACAGGTGGGCAGACCTGATGGAGGCCGTGTGCACAGGTGGGCAGATCTAACCGGGGGCCGTGTGCACAGGTGGGCAGACCTGATGGAGGCCGTGTGCACAGGTGGGCAGATCTAACGGGGCCGTGTGCACAGGTGGGCAGATCTAACCGGGGGCCGTGTGCACAGGTGGGCAGACCTGATGGAGGCCGTGTGCACAGGTGGGCAGATCTAACCGGGGGCCGTGTGCACAGGTGGGCAGATCTAACCGGGGGCCGTGTGCACAGGTGGGCAGACCTGATGGAGGCCGTGTGCACAGGTGGGCAGACCCGGCTGATCTCCAACAGCCTGAGAAGGAAGCCCACAGGTCCAGCCCTGCCCCTCGAAGACCCGAAGCGTCAGCCCCGTCCCTCCTCCCTTGGGCCGCCTTCATCCAGCTGTTCCTGTCCCTCCACGTGCACACGGGCCCCACTCCGGAGGTCCTCGCCTACAGGGGCGGGTGGCCTGTATGAGGGTCTGCCCAAGGGCTTTCTCAGGGAGGATGGAGGGGCTGGGAGTCCAGGGAGTTTCTGGCTCTAGGAAAAGCAGGAGCACTTGACGAGGAGTCACTCCACCAACCTGAGTCCTGGGGTGCTGGTCCTGGGCGACTCACTCTGACTCCTGCTGGGGTGCTGGTCCCGGGGCGATACGCGGGCACCGGCATGGGGCCTTCTGTTTGGTGGTCTCAGGGGCTCGCTGGGGGGAGGGGGCCCTCTCCTGGAGCCCAGGAGTCTTGGAGTGTTGCTCAGAGTCCCCTCCAGAACCTCCTTCCAGAGTCAAGATCCTTCTTGAAGATAAAGGCTCTTGATTGAAAAGCCTTCGGAGGCCCCAGGCCCAAGGGTGACGTTTCAGGTGTGTGTTGCTTGGACAGGGGTCACCGAGTCCTGAGGGCAGCAGGACCATGACCCCGGCTGGCCCCAGGGGGAGGCAGGAGCCCCCTCATCTTTGGGATTACAGGCCCTCAACCAGGGCGGTGCACTCGCCGGGGCTGCTGTGGGCCTACTGTGCGCAGGTGCCTCACACAGGCAGGCCGGCCTCCGAGTGGCCGTCAGCCACCGTCCTGTGTGATCACAGAGGGGCCGTTTGAGCGGGGTCTTCGCTAGGCAGACGGCACCCACACACGGTGCCGTGGAATCATTAGCCTGAGGCTTGGGGGGACCACACTTCACACCTCGGGTCAAAGCGCCCCTCTTGTCGATCGAGCCCGCTCCAGACACCGCCGGGCTCAGAAGACGTGCCCCACGCTCCGCTTCCTTCCCCCCAGCCAGGTCCCGCGCCCCGCCAGCACTTCTCCTGGCGGCCTCGGCCTCGGTGCGATGCAGAGCTCTTCCGGGTGATGGGGTGGGGGCTCCCCGGCCCGGGGAGCCTCTCTTTCGTCTGTTATGGGTTTGGACGAGGGCGAGGTGTAGTGTGGAGCCTGGGCTTTTGGTCAGAACACCTCCTCTTTCACACTCCCCCCACCCCCGCCCCAGGAGGGGAGGCCTGGGGGTGGTGGGCAGTTTGCCACCTCCAGGGATGGCGGACGGACGGACGGACGGGACCCTGCCGGGTGGGAGTCCCAGCTCCGCCCAGCCTGTGCCCGCCATAGGTCATCTTGGCCCTTTGGGCCTGAGGTTTAGGACCCACGTGAGGCCCCGAGTCCCTGGGGCCGCATCATGGCCTGAGAGTGTGCTGAGAGGCCCGAGGGCTCCCTGCGCCTCCCCCTCCCCTTCTGCCCCTGGAAGGGTCAAACCGAATGTGAAGTCAGCCTCTGGTGGGTTTCAACAGGTGCTGGGCAGCCCTGGCGGGAGGCGGGGCCCCAGAGCCCACCTCCTGTGGGCCCGGCCACATGGTCCCGCTGGGGGACCGCCCCCACTCCCAGGACCCCTTTCCCTCTCCCCTGCCTGCCGCTTCCCACGCTTCTGGCACCTGCCCGTGCTGAACAGGCTCGGGGTGGGCCGGGGGACAGGTGCCGGCCCTGGTCCGGCTCTGCCGCTGCGTGACCTCGGGGCTCCACTCGCCTTGTTCAGTAGGAGCGGGCTACTAGCAGGACTGGCCTCGGACAGAGCTGTGGGACCAGGTGGGAGAACGTACCCGATCCTTAGCCCCCAGGGAGTGCAATGAGGGTTAGGGCCCCTACCCCAGGTGGACGGGGTGGTCCGGCATGTTCCTGCTTCCTGCTCCAAGGCCAGGTCCCCGCGTGGGCCCACGTGGCCCATGGACACAGGCTCGGGGGGAGCGCGGCTGACGGGTCTGGGAGACGGAGGGCCAGGTGAGAGGCCCTGATTTCTCTGCTTCTCCAGTGGCTGGGGCAGGGCCGGGGTCAGAGACACACCTCTGCTTTCTTAAACTCACTTTTACCGAGGCGCCAGTTACACACGACAGAGCGCACCCCCTCTAAGAGTGCCAGGGAGGTGGGAGGCAAGCCCGGAGGGCGCCCTGACCTGGCCCCAGAGCTCCCGAGCCCTCCCCGGATGGCCGAGCAGGCGGCCCGCCTGGGTGCTGGGTGCCGCCCGCACGTCGTCGTCTCCGGTGGATGGACTTCCCTTTGCCTCTTTCTCTGATGGAGCCGTTTTCTTTTTACTGAGTTTGAACAGTTCTTTATGTGCTTTGGACACACAAGTCCTCCGTCAGATACTGCAAAGTGTTCCCGGTGCAGCCGGCCGCAACCGCTGTCTTTTTTTTTTTTTTTTAAAAATTTATTGTCAAATTGGTTTCCATAGAACACCCAGTGCTCATCCCAACAAGTTCCTCCTCTGTGTCCGTCACCCACTCTCCCATTCCCCCCTCTCCCCTCAGTTTGTTCTTAGTCTTTGAGAGTCTCTTATGTTTTGTCTCCCTCCCTCTCTGTGGCTTTTTTCCTTTCCCCTCTTCCCCTCCCCCTGGTTTTCTGCTAAGTCTCGCAAAGCCCACCTATGCGTGGAAACATATGGTATCTGTCTTTCTCTGCCTGACTTATTTCACTCAGCATAATACCCTCCAGTTCCATCCACGTTGCTATGCATGGCCAGATTTCATTCTTTCTCATTGCTGCATAGTATTCCATTGTGTATATATATATATAAACCACATCTTCTTTATCCACTCGTCAGTTGATGGACACTTAGTCTCTTTCCATGATTTGGCTATTGTCGAAAGTGCTGCTACGAACATCGGGGTACACGTGCCCCTATGCATCAGCATTCCCGTGTCTCTTGGGTAGATTCCTAGCAGTGCTATTGCTGGGTCATAGGGTAGCTCTATCCGCATTTTTTTGAGGAACCTCCACACCGTTTTCCAGAGTGGCTGCACCAGTTTGCATTCCCACCAACAGTGTAGGAGGGTGCCTGCTTCTCCACATCCCCGCCAGCATCTATAGTTTCCTGATTTATTCATTTTAGCCTCTCTAACTGGTGTGAGGTGGTATCTCAGTGTAGTTCTGATTTCTATTTCCCTGATGATGAGTGACATTGAGCATTGTTTCACGTGTCTGTTGGCCATCTGGATGTCCTCTTTGGAGAAATGTCTATTCATGTCTTCCGCCCATTTCTTCACTGGATTATTTGTTTTTCGGGTGTGGAGTTTGGTAAATTCTTTATAGATTTTAGATACTAGTCCTTTATCCGACATGTCATTTGCAATTATCCTTTCCCATTCCGTCGGTTGTCTATTAGTTTTGTTGTCAACCGCTGTCTTTCAAAGAGCAGATCTTTTTAAAAATTCTGAGGACGCTCCACTTGTTTAATCTCTCAGTTCTCTGTAGCTAACGAAGGTTTGCCTAACCCAAGGTCCCGAAGACCTCTCTCATTTGCTTTTGCAAGTTTCATGGCTCTGGGTTTTGCCGTTGGCACCGTGATGCATTCCAAGGGACTTTTCGTACGTGGCAGGAGGTGTGGCTCGAAGCTCAGTATTTTTGCAGATGGTCTCCGACTATTCTGGCACCATGTGCTGAAAGATTATTCTTTCTCCACTAAATTGCCTTTACACCTTGGTCAGTAATGTGTGTGGGCCTATTTCTGGGTTCTCTCTTCTGTTCCATGGACCGATTTGTCTATTTCTATGCCACCACCATGCTGTCTTGATAACCATAACTTGACAATAAATTCTAAAACCAGGTAGTGTCAGTCCTCTATTTCTGTCCTTTTTTTTAATCAGTTGTTTTGGCTACTCTGTGTCCCCTGTATGTGCACATGAATTTTAGAATCAGTTTGTTAGTATATATTTTAAAATCCTGCTGGAATTCTGATTGGGATCGCTGAATCTATGGATGAGAAAGAATTTTCATCTTCATGATACCGAGTCTTCCATCCCATGAAAACTGTATCTCTCAGTACATGTTTAGGTGGTTCGTGATTTAACTCAGCAATGTCTGTAGTGCTCAGTGTACAGTTTTGCATATCTTTTGTCATCTTTACCCCTAGATATTTCATTTTTTAACGCTATTGTAAATGGCGATTTTAACTTTTCACTGTAGTAAAATACATAAAACATAAAACTTACTACTTTACCTTCTTTTAAGCATAGTTAGGTTGCATTTAAAATATTCACATTGTTGGGGTGCCTGGGTGGCTCATTAAGTTAAGTACCTGACTCTTGGTTTCACTTAAGTCATGATCCCAGGGTCATAGGATCAAGCCATGCATTGGGCTCCGTGTTGAGTGTGGAGCCTGCTTAAGATTCTCTCTCTCCCAAATAAATAAATAAATTAAGGGGCACTGGGGTGGCTCAGTCAGTCAATCACTCAACTTTGGCTCAGATCATGATCTCAGGGTGCATAAGTTCTAGCCCCCCAGTGGGCTCACTGCTATCCTTGCAGAGCCTGCTTCAGATCCTCTGTCCCCCCCCTCTGTCTTTCCCACTTGTACTCTCTCTCTCTCAGAAATAAATATTTACAATAAAGTAAAACAATAAGTTAATTAAAAAAACATTCACATTGTTGTATAACAATCCCTAGAATGTGAATGGTATTTTTATTTTTTTAAATTTGTTTATTTGATCTCTACACCCAACCTGGGGCTCAAACTCATGACCCTGAGATCAAGAGTCACATGCCCTTCCAACGGAGTCAGCCAGGTGCCCCTGTAGATGGTATTTTTAGATGTTCAGTTTCCAACTGCTTGTTGCTGATATATATGAACTTAATCGATTTTTGTATATTTATCTTATATCTTGCAACTTAATTAGTGCCTGTAGTATTTTTGTAGAATCCATCAGATTTTCTACATTGATAATCATGTTATGTATGGATGAAAGAGGTTTTATTTCTTCCTTTCCAACCTGGAAGATTCTTCTTTCTTTCATTTCCTTATTGCCCAGACTAGAATCTCTGGTTCTGTTTTGAATTAGAAACAACTAGAACAGACATTCCTGTCTTGGTCCGGATTTTAGGGGGAAGCATTCAGTCTTCTTCCGTTAGGTATGATGTCAGCTGTAGGTATTTCATAGACGCTGTGCATCGAGTTAGGAAAGTTTCCCTCCATTCCTAGTTCTCTGAGGATTTTTATCAGGATGTTACATTTCGTCACATGTTTTTTTCTGAATCTTTTGAGACAGTCATACGATTTTTTTAACGTGCAAGTGAATGACATCGATTGATTTTCAAACGTGAAGGCGGCTTTGTGTCCCTGGCGTAAATCCCTGTTGGCCGTGGTTTGTGTCTTCTCCGTGTGTTATTAGGGATGCAAATCTTCTCGTGGACACGCTGCTCTTCACTTTGGTAAATACTTGAGGAGTTGCTGGTTTTCAGGAGAGAGAAGTCGAATTCTGTGAGCAACCGCCAAACCGTTTTTCCATAGCGAGTTGAACTACCTCACCCTCCTGCCGGTGACGCATGAGGGGACCGGCCTCTCTGCACCTGCATCACGCGGCGACATCGTCTCGTACACGTTAGCCTTCCTGGTGGACGCATAACAGGATTTCATCACCAACGCTTTTCTTTTTTTAATGTTTATTTATTTTTGAGAGACATAGAGCACAGCGTGAACAGGGGAAGGGCAGAGACAGAGGGAGACACAGAATCGGAAGCAGGCTCCAGGCTCTGAGCCGTCAGCACAGAGCCCGACGCGGGGCTCGAACTCACAGACTGCGAGATCATGACCTGAGCCGAAGTCGGCCGCCCAACCGACTGAGCCACCCAGGCGCCCCAACGCTTTTCTTAAAAGGTACACACATCCTGTTCCTCAAGTGATGGCCTCTAACACACATGATGTACCTGATTTTTGTCTTTTTTTTTTTTTTTAATCTCTATACCCAGCAAAGGGCTCAAATTCATGACCCTGAGATCAAGAGTCAGATGCTGTGCCGACCGAGCCAGCCAGGTGCCCCCGTTTTTGTCTTTATTCCTCATAGGAAAGGCTTACTGTCTCCATTTCTTAGCGTCAGACTTTCTTGAGCCCTCCTCGAAAGTAGCTGCTTGAGTTACGTTTGAGGGCATGCACACACGTGTGTGTCCCCCCCCCCCCACCGCACACCCACACATGCCAGATGGGCAGGCCTGCAAACGGCCTTAAACCGCATACCAGTGGGTCCTCGTGCCAGCTGTAAGACATCAGGCACGATTGTAACCGCTCCTTAAACCTAGAGGCCTTGTCGTCAGAGAGATGGGTATTAGCGACGGCCGTAGGCCACCCCTCTGAGCACAGGTCTTGGCTGGGCTCGCATCCGTGTCTCGCCCCTTTTCCCTCCAATGCAGGGCTTGGCGAATGCTTTCTTTTTCTTTTCTTTTTCTGTATTAATCTCTACATCCAACGTGGAGCTCGAACTCAGGACCCCAAGGTCAGGAGTCGGTATTCTTCCCACTGAGCCAGGCAGCAAGTGTTTTCTTAAAGGGCCAGATGGTAAATTTTTCAGGCTCTGCTGGCCTCGCCTTCCGTCACGGCCACTCAGCTCTGCCGGTTTATTACAGATGCAGCCACAGACTAAACGATGGACGCGGCTGTGTGCCAATAAAACTTTTTCTACGAAAACTAGGCCCGAGGGCCGCAGTTGGCTATTCCCTGCCCAAGTGTTCTGTACAGAGGCCTTCCGGGCCAGGACACTGCGTAAGGGTGGAGGGTGGCTGGGCAGGGGCATCTGGCGGTCTTTGTTGAGCCAGTCTCAGAGTTTCCACACAAGTCAGTGAAGGCCGTGAGGAGAGAGGCCTGGAGGTCTCTCCTGGAGGGCTAGAGGTCCACTCTCAGAGCAGACCTCACCGAGTGGTGAAAAGTGGGGGTCTCTCCCGCACCCCAGTGACTCTCCCAGTTGGGCCCATTTTGCAGATGGCTGTTACTGTCCCATCTCACAGATGAGGAAGGCGAGGCCGAGAAGGCCTGCCGGGGACTCTGGGCACAGCTGTTGACGGAGCAGCTTTGCGAAGGTGTCTGGGGAAGGCAGAGCCCAGCGGTAAGCTGGGACTGTCCCCTTCCAGGGACCCGGGTTGGTCCTTGCCACCTGTTCTCTGGAACAGCGTTTCACTGTAAGCCGTGAGCCCCC
The DNA here is from genome assembly GCA_030068075.1 of Paguma larvata. NCBI lineage: Eukaryota > Metazoa > Chordata > Mammalia > Carnivora > Viverridae > Paguma > Paguma larvata. The sequence continues at coordinate 149,730,565 of CM057825.1, forward strand.
CTGGGGCTCCATCCTTCCCCGAGAAGCCCCCGTTGCTCGACGCGCCCTACCCGCACCGCGTGTCCCTCGGCAAATGTTGGTCCGTGAGGTGGGGACAAGGCCTTGGCTCTCTCTTGGAAGTGGGGACCCTGCACATAAGGCTGTTTGGTCGCTCATTCATCATGAACTCTTAAGTCTCTGGTTTGGGCCGGGTTCTGTGCTGGGTCCTGGGGGCTGAGACTTGTGTCCTCGAGAGGCCCCCAGTGAATGCAGACAGACTACTAGTCAGGAAGGCAGCAGCTGTAACAGAGCCCGCATCTCAGAGACGAGACTTGTCATCTGCTTATAACACAGCGCTTTCAGGGGCGCCCGGTCCCAGGGTCCCAGCTCTCCCGGGGCCCTCTTCTCCAGAAGGTGCCTCAGGGGCCCAGGCTCCTCCCTGTAGGGCCTCTGCCCCTCCCCCCTCCTCAGAACCCCTCCCCCACCCGCCAAGGATGGAGACATGGAGTACCACAGGTGGGTGGTGGCTGTCAGCCAGGCCCGGAGGGACATGGGTCTATCTGACCACATTCCACGGGCCAGAACCCCGGCCACACCGAACTTCCGGGAGGCTGGGAAGTGTCGTCGCTGTGACCCTGGGAGGGGGAGAAACAGATGCTGGCAAGCCCCAGTGGTCTCTGCCACAGACCCTCCTCGGGGTGCCGAGGAAATTACCATCCGAAAGGGGACACATGTGAGGGCGAACAGAGGAGCCAATTGGTAATCCCCGGGACAAGCAGCGTGGCCTGCATGCACGCGCCGCTGTGCCATAACTGCCATAACTGAGCACCGTGCGCCCCGCCGTTCCGCCCGCTCTGTGCGTGTCCTCGGTGGGGTGCTGTCCGTTGTACAGGCCAGAAACCGAGACCCAGAGCAGGTCAACAACTTGCCTCGGGACACGGAGCCGTGAAGGGTGGGAGGGGAGTGGGACCAGCCCATCCGGCTGGGGAGCTCTGCTCACGCTGGAGCGCGTGTGACGGGGGCCCCGGGGTCCTCCCTGGTGAGCGGCCAGCGGGGCCGCTCAGGTGGGCGGCGGCCCAGGGCGTTTCTCCTGAGCGCGGGTGGTGAGGGAGCCCCGGCTGCCGGGTCTGGCTTTGGGAGAGAGCCCGCCCCCCCGCCCCGGGGTGATTTCTGCCAGAAAGCCCCCGGCCCCTGTGTCTGCGCCAGGGGACCCCGCCCGGCTGGTGGCCGAGTCTGTGGCCCCCGTGGCTCTTCCCTGCTCACGGGCTGTCCTGCCAGACGGTTTCCTCATTTCCTGGGGGGGCGGTGGGGGGAGGGGCAGCATTTTCAAAAAGAGGGAGCGGCTCCTGGGGCCCAGGGAGGGTGGGTGCGTCCAGGGGGACCGCCAAGGGTGGGCTGTGCCCGCGGCACCGGGGCCTATGGTGTGGGGGCCAGGCAGGGGGGATACAAGGGGCAGGGGCTTCCGGTGCCCCCTGGCAGCGGCCAGGTGGTTTCTCGAGGGTATTCTGTGAACAGACGGCAGAGGTAAAGGTGGGTTCGTGCAGAGCCAGGGACCCTTCCCCTGTTCTCTGCATGTTGTCTGTGTCCCCATGTTCCCGTGACAACTTGGGTCGCGTGTAGAGCTCTCCTGTGTGAGCGCTGCCCAGAACCCTTGGGCTGGAGGTGGGTCTGTGGCTCTCTGACCCCCACCTGGTGTCTCCTTCTGCCCCCTTCCGGCCCCCGGGGATGCACCAAGCGGTGGTCTTTCCCCACCCGAGCTCCCCGGTGCCCGTTCTCTGGGCTCCCCGACATGCCCGGCCTGCCGGCTCCATGGCCCTGGTGCGTCGGAGGCCTGGCCTCTGGCCGCAGCCAAGCCTCGTCCCCAGGTCAGTGCTCAGGGCAGCAGGGGTGGTGGCCTGCCTCCCGGCGTCCCCCGAGCCGTCACTCTGGGGCAGTGGAAGGGAGCCCACGGCTGCGGGGGCAGTGTAGACATCCGGGCACCTAACATGGGTGCGGGCCGGGCTGCTGGGCGGGGGCTGGCGGCGCGTCGGGAGCCTGACCGTTCGCATCTAGGGGCCCTGACAGTGCAGGGAAACAGGAAAGGAACTAAATGTCAGGACCGGCAGATGCCGCCAAGAACCCAGAAGGGTGTCATGATGGGGACGCGTGGGGGTCCCTCCAGCTGGCAGTCGGGGGGGGCCGTGAGGGTGACATTTGCCTTGAGGCATGGGGACGAAGGGGCAGGCCAGGCGTGGGGGCCGCAGCAAAGCCGGGGGAGGAGCCGGAGAGGTGGGGAAAAGTCCCCTGTGGGTTCCAAGCAGAAAGCTGGTGATGCTCTGGTTTCCGGGGTGGCGGCTTGTGGGCGGAGCAGGCAGAGGCGCCCCGGGGGGTGGGGGTGGGGGGGAATGGATGGAGGGGATGTGTGTGTGTGGGGGTGTGCCAGTCTGCCCCACTCCTCTGCTCACAGCTCTTCTGAGGGGGGGGCAAGGCTCCCAGAACCGAGGCTCTCTGGGCTGCGCCCCTCGCTGGCCCCGTCCGGCGCCCACCTCTGGACAGGGAGGAGGCGGGGGGGGGGGGCCGGGGCTCCCAGTGGTTTCAGAGCGCCGGCCAGGAGCCTTTGTCTGTGCATGGGGTCCCTTCCCCGCCCCCCTCTGCCCCAGATGCACCCGGAACCCCACCCTGCACCAGCCACCCCCGCCCCATGGGGACCACCCACCCGGCCAGCCAGTCACCGTAGGAGTCGAGGGCTTGGAGGACCCCCGGCCCCCGCAGACAGTCAGCCTGTGGGGCCGGGCGCAGGGCCCTCGGGATGACGTGGCTGTTTTTCTCCTGAAACTTCTCTATTCTGGGCGCCACTTAGAAGCAACCTGCCTCCCTGGCCTCTACTTCCTCTGCTAGTCCCTAGAGCAAGTCACACACCCCACAGGCGCCGTGAGGACGGGGACAGGGATGGGGATGCCTCGAGCTAGGCTCTTAGGTTTGGAAAGTAGCAAGGCCCGTGACCACCGAATCCGGTGCCGCTCGTCCCTGTGCTCCACCGCCCAGCCTCCCGGCCACCTGTGTCCCTCCTGGGTCTCACTGCAGGCCAGCCCTCCTCTCCCCAAACAGGTGGGGAGGGCGGCCTGGGCCCAAGGCACGGCCGGCCGCCCGTGGGCACCTAGAGTCCGGGCGGGAGCTGGGCACCCCAGGGCCCAGGACCCCAGAGGTGCCTGCTGCCCCACACCCACACCTGCCCGACTCACACATGTGCACACACCTGCCCGACTCACACATGTGCACACATACCAGCTCACACCCAGCGCACACCCACACCTGCCCACTCACACACGTGTGCACACATACCAGCTCACACACAGTGCGCACTCGCACACGTGCGCACACACCAGCTCTCGCACACTCACGGGTGCACGCCCCCTGCAGATGCACTCCTAGCCCAGAGCCGTGGGCCTGTGGTCAGGCCTGGCGTGTCTGAGGAGGGGCTCTGGCCCCCCCCGCCCTGCCCCCGGCGTCTTGGCTCAAACCGGCCTGATCCAGAAGCTTTACTTCCAAGTGGACGGTGTTTCAGACGCCGCCGCCCCTTCCGGGATCCGGCTCTGAGGCCCCGTCCTTCCAGCCCCCGGCCCCCACGCCCGGTTACGAGGCTGGGGTGTCTGCAACAGGAAGAACCATCCTGGAGGTGCCATCGGTGCCCCAGGTGCACAAGTGTGACGCTCGCCGTGGCCCACTGCGAAAAATGGCGAGCCTGCGGAAAAGCGGGCCCGCGCCCCGATTCGGTCGCGCGGCCGTCGGCGTTCTGCACGTTGCTGCAGTTCCTGCCGCACTGAGCGAGACGTTGGGGCGTGTCCGGGCGCGTGGGCGCGTGGCCAAGCCCGTGTCCCTGTTGCGCTGGTGCACTTGGTGTCCATCGAGTGTCATTGTCCAGCACGTCTCCGAGGTCGCGGCTCATCCACTCGGGCGTCTGCGGAGCCAGGACTTCGGGGGCCGGAGCCGCGCCCCTGTGGCTGGCAAGTGGGGCACAGAGCCGGTGAGCCCCGGGGCTCTCCTCGCTGGGCGCCCATTGCACAGATGGAGAGACTGAGGCCAGAGAGGCCCGGCCAGGCTCCGTCCCCTGAGGGTCCGGCCTTTGCCTTGCAGATCCGGACTGGGCCTCCTACACCCTGGGGGTGTTCCTCTGCCTGAGCTGCTCCGGCATTCACCGGAGCATCCCCCAGGTCAGCAAGGTGAAGTCGGTCCGCCTGGATGCCTGGGAAGAGGCCCAAGTGGAGGTATGGCCCCGAGAGGGGAGGGGGGCTGGGGCGGGGCGGGAGGGGCCTCTGCAGTCCTGCTGCCCCCGCCATGGGGCCCTCGGCCCGACCCCCTGGGTCACAGCCACCCCGGAGGTCCCTTCGCCCCCCCGCCCCCCCCCGCAGAGTTCCAGGCTCCTGACTGTGGCCAACACAGCCATCGGGGGAGCAGTGGGGGGCAGGGGGCTTCGGGGTGTGGGGGAGGGGAGAGGGGATGAGGTGGGAGGGAGGGAGGAGAGGAGTGGGGGCAGAGGGCAGGGTGGTGGTGTGGCGAGTCCAGGGGGATGGGGGGCATTGGAGAATGGGCGAGGAGGGAGAGGGGTGGGTGGGAGGGTCAAGTAGGGGTGCAGGTGGGACAGGGGGACAGGCTTATGGGATGAGAAGGGCCTCCGTGTCCTGTGCTGTCCGCCCCCTGTTCGCCCATCTGAGGCACACAACTCATCAGTTTGCGGTGTGTCCACAGTCAGGCCACTGTCACCAAAGTCACTTTTGAACACTTCATGCCCTGCAAGGAAACCCGCACCCCTGGCCGTCTGGTCCCGGCTGAGCGACGCTCACTGACTGCATCTCCACAGGCGTGGCTGTCGTGGGCATTTTCGGGACAGGGCACAGGCAGCAGGCGGACTTGGCATCGGCTTCTCTCACTGAGGGCCACTCGGCCAGGGTCGCCTGCCTGGCAGTGCCCGTCAGGGCTTTGCCCCTTTCTGTGGGGGGATGACGTCCACTGTGTGGACCGACCTCATTTCGTCTGCCTGTCCCTCTGCCCACGAGCACCGGGGACGCCGTGTTTTGGTAACGAGCCCTGTGTGCACAGAGTGCGGGACTGTGTGGGGACCGCCCTAGGCGCCCGGCCGGGGGTCCGACTCCTCAGAGGTGCCCCCGAGCGTGGCCCCCACCCTGCCCGCTGGGGCTGAGTCACCCCTCTGGTGGAGAGTCTTGATTCATGGAACCAGGCCCCTGGACAGAGGCAGTGGCTCTGCCTTCCCCCACCCCCACCCCGTGACCGCCAGGTCACTGCAGGACCAGTAGCAGCTCCCGGAAGCCTCATCCCTGCACGTGGGAGTGGGAGTGCAGGGTCCAAGGTCACGTGACTGTAATTCCCGAGAGACTTGGCCTCATCCGCACACACTGGCCCCGTGACCCTCTTCTGCCGTGTCCCCGTGGGGTCCTCGCTTGGCCTTTTTGTATCTTGAGTGACACTGAGCATCCCATGGCACAGTTTAGCGTCCTCTGTGTCTTCAGTCCGTGGCCCGCCCTCGGCCCCTTTGCTGTCACCCTGTTAGCTGTTTCGTTTTCTCGTCGTCTTCTATATTTGGGAGCCTAGCCCTTCGAGACAGCGACCCGCTGGTTCGGGTGCCTTTTGACTTTGCTCCTGGTGGTTTTTGCAGTGGAAACTTTTTTACTTTGGTGGAGTCAAATTTATCAGTCTTTTGTGGTTTCAGGGTTTCTAGGTGCCTAGATGGGCCCGCTCTGCCCTAGGGTTGGTTTGACTCATAACGGCGTTACTGAGATGCAGTTCTCACACCAGGTGCCTGGCCCCGGTGAGGCGCGAGCGTCAGCGGCCTCACCGTGTTTCAGGCTGCAGAACCAACCCCACTACCTGATTTAGGAATCTTTTCCCAAAACACGCCCCGCGTCCCTCAGCAGCCCCTCCCCCTTTCCCTCCACAACCACCACCCCCGCCCACACTTGGAAGTAAGATCTGCTTTTTTGTCCCGACGCGTCTTCCGGGCGGGTCACGTCATTGGACGTCCCCACCCCAGCCCCCATGGCCTCTGTGACTTCCTTCCCCCGAGGAGCACTGTGCGTTCAGGGTTCAGCCACGTGGTGATGGCATCAGGGCCACACGCCCCTTCATCGGGGACTGGTTCCTGCTGTGTGGACAGACCACAGTCGGCTTATGCCCGCACACATCTATCGGTGACACTTGGGCCGCGGGACTTCCGTAGCTCCTACAGGAAGTGCTGCTGTGAACAGTCATGGGCAGAAGCCACCTTCCTCCGGGAATGGCGTGGAATCGCTGTGTCTTACGGGGCTGTTTGAAACCCGGGGCTCTTCCAGGGGGTCCAGAGCAGGCGCACGTGGCCCCTGGCAGTGCACTGTGGTCCCCGGGCCCCCAACACACCGTACCACCTGCGTCTGATTCTAGATGCCCTCGTGGGTGCCAGGGTAAGCATCTCCCCTGTGCTGGTTGGCTTGTCTGTGTACGTGCTCTGGAGAGATGTCCATTCAAATCCTTTACCAAGATTTTGGGCGCCCGGGTGGCTCAGTCAGTTAAGGGTTCAACTTTGGCTTGGGTCCTGATCTCACGGTCTGTGAGTTCCAGCCCCTCACCCGGCTCTGTGCTGACGGCTCAGAGCCTGGAGCCTGCTTCGGATTCTGTGTCTCCCTCTCTCTGCCCCTCCCCTGCTCATGTTCTCTCTCTCAAAAATAAGCAAATGTCAGGGGCGCCTGGGTGGCTCCGTTGGTTAAGCATCCAACTTCAGCTCAGGTCATGATCTCGTGGTTTGTGAGTTCAAGCCCTGCGTCGGGCTCTGTGCTGACAGCTCAGGGCCTGGAGCCTGCTTCAGATTCTGTGTTTCCCTCTCTCTCTGCCCCTCCCCTACTCATGCTCTGTCTCTGTTGCTCTCTCAAAAAATAAATAAACATTAAAAAAAAAGTTTAAAAAAAAATAAGCAAAAGTTAAAAAAAATTATATTCTTAAAGAGCTATATGCATATTTTTTTATTACTGAGGAGAAAATCACATAACATAAAACCCGCTGTTTTATTTATTTTTGAAGTTTATTATTTTGAGAGAGAGAGCATGAGCACGAATGGGGGAGGGACAGAGAGAGAGAGAGAGAGAGAGAGAGAATCCCAAGCCGACTCCACAGCATCAGCACAGAGCCTGATACAAGGCTCGAACTCATGAACTGTGAGATTATAACCTGAGCTGAAATCGAGTCTGACACTTGACTGACTGAGCCGCCCCAGCACCCCCAAAACTTGCCATTTTAAAGTGAACAGTCCGGTGGCGTTTGCCACGTGCCACGTTGTCTGTTTCCAAGTGTTCCCGTCACATCGGAGGAGCCCCAGTGCCCGCTGGCCCCGAAGCCACCGGTCTGCGTCCTGCCTCCGTGCGTCTACCTGTTCTGGGCACTTTGCGCCAAGACAGCCACGCGCCGCGACCTTCACCACCAGGCTCCTGTCATTTAGTATAACGCTCGCGCCCTCTTGGTGGCATCCCTCGGAGCGCAGTTTTTAATTTTGAAGTTCCATGGTCTCCTTTGATTGTTTGTGCTTTTGGCGTGACATCAGGAAAGCGTGCCTTAATGGGAGATGATAATGGGAGATTTCTGCCCATATTTGCCTAAAATTATTTTAAAAATTACACCGTGGTTCTTATCTACTATTTTTAGTGTTTAGTTTTGGAAATCACATCTTTAATTCAGTCGGAACTTGTTTCACTGAAAGGCTGTATCCGACCGAACTTCGCCCCGGAGGCAAGGTTCCCCGCTCCCTGCCCCCGCTGATGGGAGATGGGCATTAATTCACCCCATTAATCCCATTAAATCTCTTTCATACTGGAATTGGATGCTACTGGATCTATTCCCGGACCTTTTCTTGGTTTCATTGATTAGGCTTTCCGGTCAGTAACAGGTTTTAATATCTGGTAGGGAGAGTCTTCATTTACGGAATTTTCTAGAATATTTTTGCTTGCTAATTGATTTTTAATGTTTATTTTTTGAGAGCAACAGAGAGAGAGCGTGAGTGGGGGAGGGGCAGAGAGAGAGGGAGCCACAGAATCCAAAGCAGGCTCCAGGCTCTGAGCTGTCAGCACAGAGCCCGATACGGGGCTCAAACTCACAAACCGCGAGATCATGACCTGAGCTGAGTCGGACGCTTAACCGGCTGAGCCAGCCAAGCACCCCTATCTTGCTTGTTAATTTTAAAATGAACTTCAGAATCATTGCTTGTTTTAAAAACTGCTATTCCTGGGTTTTGCGGGGTTTTACTACATAGGTTAACGTAAGGCGGTGGCCCGTTCCTGCCCCAGCCAAGCGCGTGTCTGTGTGCGCGGTCTCGCGTGCACCCCTCAGGAGTGGGTCAGTTTTGTCTTGTGGAGACTTTGAGCATTTCTCATGAGGCCGGTTCTTGACTGAGATTTCAGATAGAAAGGCAACTGATTTCGGATTCTAGTTTGGTACCAGCCTTTTGCTCAAGTGTCTTGTTGTGGTATTTTCCAGTTGACCCGCTCGGGTCGTCCATGGTCACCGCCCAATGGTCCCCAAAGCTCTTGCCGTTAGACGAAAGGCCTTCTCTTGGGGGTTCAGGAAGGAGGCAGGATTGGAACAAAAGGAGTTTCCTCTGCTCCCCTGTTGTCAAGGCCACCGTGCTGTCAGGCCCATTCCCTGCTCCCCGCGCCAGCCTTGGGATGTCGTCCAACACTGGCACCACCCCCCCGCAGGGCCTTTGCACCTGCTGCCCACCCCCGCCCCCACTGCCTGTGTGAGCGCCCTGCTCCCCGCTCCCGACTCCTGTTGTCCATCCACCTCGGGAGACACACGCTTTGCTGCCCAGGCCAGTCTCCATCTCTGGGGCCCTCGCCGTGTCCAGTTCTCGAAAGCTGCCTGCCCGGTGTGGGTCAGATGAGTGGGTAGCAGGCCTTGGTGAGGCAGGGACAGGGCACCTTGGGTGGAGGGCACGCGCCTCAGTGTGCAGGGCCCGGCCTCTCCGTCCCTGTGGCCGCCGTGAACCGCTTTCCCTGGGACGGGAGGGGTGGGGGGTCAGCCGGCCCCTGCCCCGGGCCTCGGCCTCTGGGAGCACGGACCCCATCCTCTCTCTGCAGTTCATGGCCGCCCACGGAAACAATGCTGCGAGAGACGCATACGAGTCCCACGTGCCTCCCTTCTACTACCGGCCCACGTCCTCCGACTGTCAGTAAGTCACCGAGCGGTTTCGTGCGGGGCCGGGAGACGGGAGGTGGGGTGGTGGCCCGGGCCGGCGGCCGGTGGTGGGGCCCTTGCTGGCGGCCCTCGAGTGCCCCCGGGGCTCAAGGAGGATGCTGAGAAGCTGCAGCTGTGTGGCAGGCCTGTCTCGGGGTGCCCCCCCCCACACAAAGCCGGGCTCCCCCTCGACCTCCCTGCATTCCCTCCCTCCTGGACACCGCCGCCCAGGACGCCTCGGCCCTCTGTGCTCCCCTCGCGGGAGTGGCCCTGGAATGTCACCCAGACCCCCCGCCCGCCCCTCCTCTGCTGCCAGTGTCCACAGTGGCCGCCACGGCTTGGACACGAATGGCCCTCTTTTGACAAGGGTGCTCCTGGGGCCCCGAGGGGTTGAGTGGGTTTCTCAGGGTGACACAGATCCCAGCAGACGAGCTGGAAGCTGGAACCGGCACTTGGGACGTGGCCTCCGTGCTGGGGAGTTCTGTTCCCAGGCGGGCAGGCGGGAGACCTCTCGGTCACTTGCCTGGGGGCGAGCTGCCCCTTCTCGGAAGGCGGGTGAGGAGCTGGCCCACCCACCTCCGGGCCGGTGATAAGCTGCGGGCTGCGAGGTCTCTGGGGGATGAGACGCCTTGCCAGGGGCCCACCCCTGTGCAGGCGCTGTGTCACACCCTGAGACCCCACCACGTCTGGACCCCGGGCAAATCTGGACCCCAAGGCCCTGCCCGACTGTCCCAGTGTGAATCAGCGAGGCCGGACAGCTGTTTCTGAGACACGATTTTATTGCCCCAGCCGCAGGCTGTCCTGTGGTCTGGTTATTTGCATATGTCCCCGTATCTCCCTTCCATCTGAGTGTACGACAAGGGACAGACTTACCAGGACATGCTCACGGAGACCATCCCTGCCCCTTGCAGGGGCTATGTGGTCAGGGCCCATCTGGGTGACTGGGTGTCCCGGGGTGGTGAGCATGCTGACCCTGGGCAGGCCTTGCCTTCCAGAAGCTTCCGATAGGTGAAGGTTTGTGGGAGCCGAGCCTGCACTCAGTAGTGCTCAGGTCTGCCCAGGCCAAGCCCCAGAGGCCCGAGAGGGCACAGACGTCTGCAGGGGTGGGGAGGGCTGAGCAGGGAGGTGTGGCGGCTGACACACTGAGCTCGAGCTCGCTGCAGAGCGCTGTGGCGCGGTAGGAGGTGTGGTGGAATCCCTTTGTAAACTGTGGGGTGGAGCCTCCCCCGATTTGCACATCTTCTTGCACACAGGGAGCTCCCAAGTGTCGTGAGGATGACCTGAGGGAGCGTGTGCCCCCCGCCCCACCCTCCCATCCGGGGCACAGGGCCCGAGGAGCCATGTTCAGGAGGTCTGGGGACCAGGTCATGTTAGTGTCAGGCGATGACTCAGAGTGGGGCGGGGACCCGGTTCCCTTCCCGTGTCCGCCCTGCCGCCCTGGGGTTCGGTCCTGACGCGGCTGGGAGAAAGTCACCAGGGGCCTCTTGGTTTTACCTCCGCCGCCAGCCGGCCCCTGCCTGTGACACGGGCTCGACGGGCAGCCTCGGGGCCCGGGAGGAGCCCCCCGAGCCCTCAGCGGGCAGGGTTCCTGGCTGGCAGGGGCCCCGGGCTGGCTTCCTGGGGCCAGGGTGATGAAACACTGGTTTTTTTGGCTTTTGCAACAGAAATTCACTGTTCCCAAATCTGGAGGCTGGAGGTCGAGGTCGAGGTGTGCGTGGGGTCTCCTGAGCCCCCTCCTCGGCTCGTACGTGGCCGTCCTGTGTCTGTGCAGACTGCCCCCACCCTGAGGGCGCCCTGACTCCAGGGCGGCCGCACGGAAACCCGAGAATCCACAACTACCTTGCATCTGAGCGGGGCCGGTCTGCGCTGTTTTCAGGGGTGGGGGCCGCAGTTCTCCCCTTGACGGCCTCTGAAATCAGGCAGATGAGATGGCAGGAGGTCCGGGTCTGCTGTAGGGGGGCAGGGGGCACGGGGCAGGGAGCAGCGCCTCGGGTGCTCCAGGAGGAGGTGTGTCGTGGTCTCACCGCAGCTGCCAAGGAAGGGGATGATGACTCCAGGGGGAAGGAGCAGCTGAGGCCCCTCGGGGGGTCCCTTCCTGGGGAGGGAGCACCCAGCGCCCGGACCTCGGGGAAGAGAGTCTAGAGCATGGGTCCCAGAGGCCGAGGAGCTGGGGCAGAAAGCGGTCATATCAGGCCATCAGATGCCAGCTCCCAGACACGGCAGTGCCGCAGGCAGATGAGTGGGACACGAGCCCACACGCACTGCCACCCCGTTCTGGGCAGGTGCAGGGAGGGGGAGCCTCCTCCCCCGAGAGTCACACTCAGGGGCCGTAGTTCCCCCGCATCTTGGCTGCTCCCTGCCCTCCCAGCCCCAGGAGGCAGCCCATCCAGCTCATGTCCCAGCCCCGCTTTTGCCGTGGGTTGAGGGGACCCACGCTGGGCCCCAGGGCCCCGGCAACGATGGGCGAGGCCTGTCTCCCCTCAGCTCCAAGAACACGGGGCAGGTCTTGGGTTTCCTCAGCAGCACAAGATGGGGTGTGGACATCACCTCCCTGGTCGCCAGGCCTCACGTGTGGCGGGGACCCCTTGCTGCTGGCTTTCCCCCGAGTGGGAGGCTGGACCAGATGGCCTCAGGAGAGCAGGGCCCCTGCTGCGGCACCCTGGCCTCGGGGTCTCTGGTGACCGAGCGGTCCGGGATACGTCTGCTGAGCAGCGTGGGGGCCCCTCCCATGCTTGCTCCCAAGGCTTCGTCTGCTGTTGCCTCGGGGGGCTCCTGTGCCGGGCCGGGGGAGGCCCCAGAATGCGGGCTGCAGGGCGGGGTTCCGGGACCTCGCGGGTCCCCTGCGTAACAGGGTGCAGATGAGGCCACGGGGATGGTTGTCAGCGGACACGGTTTCCAAACCGTCCCACTGACGCGCCAGGGCCTGGCTTGCACACGTGTCTGAGCGGCCAGGCCTGTCCTCCCGTGTTACAGATGAGCAGGTGCAGGAGGGGGGCTGGGGTCCTACAGCTAGACCCTGTCGGTGTTGAGTGGTGTCCCTCAAAAGGCAGGTCAGGACTGAACCCCAAGACCTTATCTGGGAATCAGGTCTTTGCCGATGACAGGAAGGGTGGGGAATGAGGCTGTGCTGATGTCAGGTGGCCACGCAGGGGGGGTGCCAGGGCCCGGGGAGGCCCCGAGCAGACTGATTCTGCAGGAGGACGCAGCCCTACGGTAGGTCTGGGGCCCTGGCACCAGGAGAGAGTAAATCGTGGTGCTTTGAAGATACCCGGGGCGGGGATGGAGCTGGCTCCAGGACGTGCCCGCTTGCCGAGCTGGGCCCCAGATGTGTCATCGGATGGCCCCTTCCGAGGGGGGGGTTGAGCCACAGGGGCCTCAGGGTGTGGAGGGCTAGGAGCTGGTGCCTTCCGGCGGAAGGACCCGGAGGGCCGTGGGCGTCAGGGTGGAGTGGGGCCCCCTGACAGGCCTTGCCTGCCCCCCTCTGTGGCCCCTGAGTCTGCCCCACTGCCCTGCCACCGGGGTCATGGTCAAGCGCAGGCCGCCCGGCCATCTGGCAGGACCCACCGGGGCGTGAGGAGGTGCTCGGGGCAGAAGCCCCTCTGCCTTCTCTGAGGCAGCCCTCCCGGCAGGCGGTGGGCGCACCTCGAGGGCTGGCCAACTGGAAGAAATGACGCACCTGCAGGCGCCATAGTGGGGCGGAGCCAGACAGCCTCACGCCCCGCCCCATTCCCTGTGGGCCGAGGGTCCACGCGGGCAGATCCACTCGGAAGTGGACTGTGGTTGGGGGCTGGGCGGGGGGTGCTGGCGGCCCCGGGGGTTCTCTTTGGGGTGATGGCAGAGGAGGGTTTAACTGATCAGCAAATGATTTTAAAAATCAAAGCTGACGGTCCTTCAGCCCTGGCGTCCGGAGGCGGTGGACACGCGCTCTTTCCGGGGCCGCATGTCCACGGGGTGCCAGGAGCCCCAACGAGCCCCGTGGTCCCGCTCAGCACGAGGCTTACTCCGTCCCCCTCCTCAGGCTCCTGCGGGAGCAGTGGATCCGGGCCAAGTACGAGCGGCTGGAGTTCACTCACCCCGAGAAGCAGGAGCCGTACTCCGCAGGTAAGACGGGGCGCCCGCACGCCCTCCTCGCGCCTGGTGTCTCTGTCTGTCTCTGTGTCTCTCCTCCCCATTCCTGGCACCTGCAGGCCTAATTGGGCTGGGCCCGTGTCCCGTCCTGCTGACACTGAGCTGGGTGCTGGTGCTCAGACCGTGCAGCCGTCCACAGCCCGGCTCCTCCGACCGGGCCGGCGCCTCGGGGCCTCCCCGGGCACCTGAAGGGTGAGCGGGTGCTGGCGGGAGGGGAGTGAGGGCCTCGGCCTGGGTGGAGCCGGGGTGGGAAGATGGGGCGGGGGTGTTGTGCGCGGCCCTCCTGGGCTCCAGAAATGAGGGGTGCGGGCCCCAGACCTGTCCGCTGTGGGTGTCTGTGGGTCCTGCCTGGGCGCTCAGGTCCACGAGGGCCGGGTGTCCCCCTCTGCCGCGGCCATGGTGCCAGCTGGGAGTCCTCCCTGCCTGTTAGAACCGGTCCTCCAAGCTCCCAGCCCCACTGTTCCTACTGGGAAGCGTCCCCAGCACCTCGGGAGTGTGTGAGACGGGCCAGGGGCAGGGGGTCTGCAGGAGGGACGCGCCAGTGCCTTGAGCCTGTGGTCCCACAAGGCCACAGCTGTGCAGATGGTTGCTTCACCAGACCCTGAAGGGCCAGCCGTGGGAGCTGGCGTCACGATCCTGGGGCTCACGCGGGCTGTGTGCAGCTCCCCCCCACCCCCCGGGCCCTCACCAGGCCCCCAGCAGGGCAAGGCCACCTCCAGCTCATGTGGGAGGTACCGGTGCGTGGGCCTCAGAGGCCAGCTGCTGGGACCACCCCCCGCCCCTGGGGACCCAGAGGAGCCAGAGCCATGGCCCCGCAGTCTCTGGATCTCACCCGCTCACCACAGAAACCTCCCCAGTACCCCGCACGTGCTCTCCCGGGTCTCCCGGGGGGAGGGCAGCAGGCCCTGCAGCCTCTGATGCCCAGCGGGCCAGCTGTCCCAGACCCCGAGCAGCACCCTGCTGAGATGGAGGGAGCCGGCCGCCAGCACCTCTGAGCCCCCCGCCCCTCACCCAGCCCGTCCCGGCCTGCAGGGGGTGAAGCAGGTGCGCCTGCACCCGCTGAGGTGTCCCCACCCTGTGGTTCTTCCCTGGGCGCTCCTCCCTCAGGCCTGTGAGGAGTGGAGCACCAGGGGATTCCCGGGAGCACTTCCTACCACAAGAGCATTTTCTCGGGCCCACGCCACCAGAATGCAGAAGTCCACCGGGCCCCTCCAAGGAGGAGGAAGGGAGACGAGGGACTCGGGAAACGCCTCCAGCCCCGGGAGCCCGGCAAGGCCCGGGCACGGCAGAGGCAGGGGCCGCCCTGCAGCTCGGAGGGGCGGGTGGGAGCCCAGGCACCCAGCAGGAGCTGGGGCTGGCTGGTGACCACCGCAAGTGGTCCCTGGGGGAAGGGCTCAGCACAGTTGTCTGAGGGGCCGTGGGCACCAAAGGTGGACATGAGGGCGGCAAGAAGAGCCTCAGGGGAAAAGGTGCCTGTGAGCCCCCGGAGGGTGGCCCAGGGAGGGAGGGCTCGGCCCCAGGTGACCTCCCCGGCAGAGCCCGGCGTGGACGGGCCCATGGTGGGGGCTGAAAGCTAGCTACAGGAGCTGGAGGAAAGCGGGGGTCACAGCGTCTTCCTCTGGACTCGGATTAGGACCGGGGGCGGGGGGGGGGTGGGGTGGAAGGGCATGGCCGGCAGAGAAGCTGCCGGATCCACCTCTCTGGCGGCGACCAGGGTGGACAGGGCACCAGTGCACGGGCTGAGTGGCTCCCGTGGCATTCTCGCTGAAAACACAAAGCCTCAGCTCAGCCTCCAGGAGACCTCACACAGACGCGCGTGAGGGGCCCTGACCTGAATCGCTGACCGACTCTCCGAAGGCGTCGAGGACCTCGAGGCAACGCGGAGAAGCTGCCGGCGCCTGTGGGCCTAGACGGCATCGTGGGGCTGTGCGGGCTTGGTGGGGCCGCCGTGGACGGGGTGGTTAATAGTGTTGTCCGGGGTGACTGCCCGGCTCTGAGACTCCACCGCGGCCGCCAGGGTGGGGAGCTGGCCGTGGGCTCCTGCCAGGTCACCGCACACGCATACCAGGTGCGACCAGGTGTCTGAGCATGAGCGGTGAGGGGAGGCCACAGGGCCCGGGGCTGGCACCAGCCTGGCACTCCCCGCCCTCGGCCAAGGTCTCGAGTGTGTGGAGATAAGGGTGCCTCCACCTGCCCCACTCCAGCTCGCAGGGTGACCCTGGTGACGGCTGCCTCCCCACACTGTGCCCCGCCTTGAGCCAGGGCCTCAATGGCTGCCTTTCACAGGGCGGACAATGCCCTCTGTTGTCCAGAGGGCCCGGCCCCCCAGGCCGCCCCCAGTCACCGACAGACACAGCACTTCCTGCCGAGGCTTCGGACCCTGTTCCTGCCGGGGTTGGGGGGGAGGAGGTTCGCCCCATCTCCCTGCGTCCCCTCCTCTCTGTGCAAAGAGGGCCAGTCCCGAGCTTGCACCCTGCCCCGCCTTTGTCCTCACTGTCACAGGGTGAGCCAAGGGCTCCCTGAATGACAGAGCCCATCCCCCTGTGCCTCAGTTTCCCCATCTGTGTAGGGGGGGACACAGTGCTCAGCATGGGGTCGTTGTTTGGAAGCATCAAATGGCGTTGCGTGCAGGGCGCCCAGTGGGCCCGAGACGTCCCAGGGGTGGTGGCTGGTGGGAGTCCAGAGTGAAGGTGTCCGAGGTATTTGGGAGGGGGTCAGCTGATGTGCCTCTCACCCCCACGTCGACATGGATTCGAGGGGGCCCTCCCCTGGATCCAGGACTGTTGGCCTGTTCCCGGAAGTATTTTGTGTGTGGGGATTGGGGTGCGTGGCACGTGGAGTTGGCCATGCAGGAGGCTGTGATGGTCCCCCAGCGAGGCGGGCAGGGCTGTGGGAGTCCGGGGGACTGCGGCTGAGGGGGGCAAGGGAGGCCGGGTCTGGGACCCCACGTCAGCCTCTTAGGGTAGAGAACTTACAGGCCTGGAACCAGGTCCTGGCCCTTCCGGAGAGGAGGCCGATGTGGGCCTCCGTTTCCCTGGAGCCTCCCTGGGCCCTGGCTCTGTGCCCAGAGGACACCTGTGCACCGGGCGTCCCCAGGCAGAAGCCACATGGCGTGGGGGCCCGTCTCCCATCCTGGGAGGGCCGCCCCGAGGTCTGGGCACAGGACACCCAGCCTGGCCCACCTGGTAAGCCCTGCCGTCCCCTCAGAGCAAGGCCATGCGTCCTGGTCCCAGTTAAGAAACCAAGGTGTAACTTGCACACATAAGACACAATCCACGTATAAGCTCTGTGGCCGTGAAGGGGACACTTCAGTGAGCTGTGACAAAGTCAGATATAGGACAGTCCCAATCAACCAGGACCCAGCAGTCCATCGCCAGCCTCCCCCCGGCCCCCGCTCTGCCCCAGAGTCACTACAGGGAGCCGGTGACGTGGCGCTTCTTCAGTCTGGCATAACGCACCCGAGGTTGGCCCTCGCTGTGCCCGTGCCCGGCACTCCTTCTGTGCAGAGCGGGGTCGCGTGCGCGGACGAGTCCCCAGCTTGCGTCCGGGTCGAAGCCGCCGGGCGCGTTGTGCTCAGGCTTTCACGTGAATATGGTTTCTGTTCTCTCCGCATCGTGTGAGAAGCGCGTGGCAGTTCCCCGTCCACGTAAACAAGCGGGTTTTGTAGCCTGACCGGGGCGTCCTGCGCCCCTCCAGCCGAGGCGGCGCCGAGACCTCCTCCCGTACGTCCAGCCCGGGCGCCGGCCCGCTCTGGGGACGGTCTGTTTCTGTGGTTTGGCGACTCCAGGGACTGAGCAGCCGTGTCCTGTCGGGCGAGCACCCTCTTGGCTCATCCTCCAGGCGCTCCACGGCGGGGAGCTTCGCCCCCCAGGGGCTGGTGGGGCCCGGCCCACGGTAGGCATGGGCACGCGACAGGCGCTCGATACATGCCGAGTGAACCATCTGGCCTCTGCCCCAGGACCAGTCAGCAGCCCCTGGGAGTAAACAGTCTCCCTGCACAGCCCAGCCCCAAGGGGTGTGTCTCAGTGGGGCACCCTGGGTCCCATTCCTCCGAGTGCTGCCTGGAGAGACCCTCTCGCAGGGGTGCAGGCAAAGGTGGAGCATCGAGGCACCCCAAGCCACGTAAGCACGCGTCACCACGGTGCCCTGGAGTCTGCAGGGGTCTAGAAACCACGAGTGTGGCTGAGGGGCCACAGCTCAGAGGCCCCCGGTGTCAGGGGCGGGTGTCCTCCCCGGGCCACAGCCGGGTGTGAACACAGGCAGGCTGCTGGCTTTGGGCTCAGGGCCAAACAGCCGTCCTGTCGCTCTGGCCAGCCAGGGACCCTGGCCAGCGCCCATCCGAAAATACTGCTGCTGCCGAAACGGCGCCTGAATTTAGGCCCCTGGGCGGCTGGCCGCGGGAACCTCGGCCCGGGAGCCAGACGGACTCGGGGCCAGTGCTCGCCTTCCACCCTGTGATTCCAGTCTGGCCTGGGCCAGTGGGAGCGCGGACAGTGGTGGGCGCTGCGTCCTGAGGCACTGCTGCCACCTGCTGGGCCCAGTGGGCAATGCGGGTGGATAGGGCCAGCAGGGGTCCTGCTGCCCCAGGGGCCACAGTCCTGTGCTGAAGGTCAGTGATTCATGGCCCCGTGCCTCAGTTTCCCCTTCTGCACGAGGATAACAGCTTGGCGGTCCTTCTGGGGACTGAATGGGACCGCATGTGTAAGGGGCTCGGCCGGGGTAGCTGGTGGGGCCCATCCTTGCAGATGTGGGGACCCTGCCTGCCGGGCGGAACCTGCACTCAGTGCTCCGTGTCCACACTTGGCTCCTGCAGAGCCTGGAAGGTTGGCCTGAGCCGGAGGCAAGTGCACTTCCAGCTTTGCCCTGGGTGGGTGTTCACTTAGTCAACAGACATTCTGGGGGGCGGGGGGCCTCGTGTGGGCCTGGGGACACGGTGGTGGCCCTGTTCCCTGGCACCCACGTGGATGTGCCTGCAGGGACCTGGGAGCCGGGGGAGGGAGGAGGAGGGAAGAGGCGCCACTTGGCACCGTCCCTCAAGACTGAGCGGCGCCAGCTGCCCCCTCCCCGACGCCAGGCTGCCGCCTTTTTATGGCCACGTGTCTCTAGAGCAGAGAAAATAGCCCCTCGTCTCTGTGGTATCCCGGGATGGGGAGCCAGGGCCGCAGAGGGGAGGTGCGGTGGGGTTGGGGCCGAGAGGTGGCATCTGAAATACAAGCCGGCCACGGCTGTCAGGCTCCAGGCTCCGTGGACTGCTGGGCACAGTGAGTGGCGGGCGCACTGCCCCGCGCTGGCACTAACGGCACCAGGCCCGGCCTTCTCCTCCCACCACGGACCAGCGCCAGATGAGACCTCGCAGGGCTGACGACCCACGCGGGCAGCAGGACGTGTTCCCCAGGGAGAGCGCCTGGCACCCGGGGCAGAACAGGTGGAACCGTTGGGCGATTCGTACGGGAACCTGCAAATCCTGACTGTGACCAGGCACCCCCCCACCCCCGTGGAACACGCAGAGGACAGTGGGCATCTGGAGCCATGGTCACGCTGTCTGGGCCTGGCAGAGCTGCTCACGATGGCCACCCAGTGGGTGTGAGTCCCACCCAGATAAAAAGGAGCCATGGGCACCGTGGCAGATGACGGTCCGGCACACGTCCTGTTGAGGGAAGGCACAGCCGGGCGCGGGGACGCATGGGCACCAGGACTTGGAACAGACAAAGTCAACAGGAGCGAGACAGGAATCGGGAATGAACAAGAAGGGGGCGTGTGGGGGCAGGAGTGGCCACATGAGGGGGCAGCGTTCCCTCCCAGCTGCCGCTGGAGCAGCTGGCCCAAACTCTCGTGCCTTACGACGACACAGACCGATGGCGTCGCGGGCCCGGAGGTGAGAGCTGCGGCTGAGGCTGGGGGCTGGAGAGGAGGCCAGGGCAGGTCCGCTCTGGCGCTTCCGTGGTCACCTCTCCCTCCGCCTCCGCGTGCAAGGACCCTCGTGATGACCTGGGGCCACCTGGACAATGAAGGACACTCCAGGCTCGTCCCCAGGCCCCCTCACACCTGCACATCCCATCCTGCGGTCCCGAGGACTCAGCGGCGGGTGCCTTGGGTCTGCTCGCCTGCCTGGTGCAGGCAGCCAGGCCGGCATATCCTCACGTGCGTGCCCGTGGGCCTGCGCACAGGATAGTGCACTGCACCCCTTCCGCGTGTGTTTATTATGCCTCCAGAAAGAAAAAGGAAAGATGCTCCAACAGCAGGCAGCAGCGGGCAGCGTGCTGGGGAGGGGTGGCCTCGGGTCCCTGCCCCGTGGGCCCGTCTGGCCCACGCCCACCCAGCTTCCCAGCCCAGAGGCTGACGGGTCTCCTGGGCACGGGCTGGACCATGCCCTGCGTGGGTCAGGATGACGGCTTCGGCTCTGGTCCACTGTGACCCTCTGACCCGAGTCCTCTCTCTCCCCAGGATACCGAGAAGGCTTCCTCTGGAAGCGCGGCCGCGACAACGGGCAGTTTTTAAGCCGGAAATTCGTGCTGACTGAGCGAGAGGGGTCCCTGAAGTATTTCAACAGAAATGATGTGAGTCGGACACGGGGCCTGTGGTGGCTGCACGTGGTCCCCAGCTGCCCCCACGCGGTTCCCGGCAGCCACGCCGCCCCTCTGACGGTCTGGTACACGTCTTGTTGAGGGAAGGCACAGCCGGGCGCGGCCCCCCCACCCCCACCTCGATCTCCCGTGGAGCCGGGCCTGGGTCGGCAATGCCAGGAACAGAAGCGGAGAGTCCTTTCCTGCTGGGCACGCTCGGGCTGGAGGGCCCACCAGGCGGCGAGCGGGGGAGGGGCAGGTCAAGCCCTGCGCCTCCCAGACCAGCTCCGGGTCAGAATATCCCCGTGACACAAAGAGCCAGAGGGTACCCGCAGCAGCTGCCAGCGCCCCGGCAGAGAGGAAGGCAGGGCTGGCGGGCCAGGAGCAGCGTAGGGGACCGTGCCCGGCCTTGGCTGGGGGCACACCCGATGAGCTGTGTGCCAGAGGGGCAGAGGGTGCTCCTAGGTGTCCAGCACTCTCCTCATCCCCTGGGAGGGGGTGCTGTTACCTTAGGCTTGCAGATCAGGAAACCCAGGCCCAGAGAGGGTAAGTACCTTGCCCAAAGCCACACGGCACAGCCAGCGCCCACGGGACCGCACTGCCCACTCCCCCGCCCACCTGGAGCTGACCCACGGCCTTGTTTCCAGGCCAAGGAGCCCAAAGCCGTCATGAAGATCGAACATCTGAACGCCACCTTCCAGCCGGCCAAGATCGGCCACCCCCATGGCCTGCAGGTCACCTACCTGAAGGACAACAGCACCCGCAACATCTTTGTCTACCACGAGGACGGGAAGGTGGGTGCACCGGCTGGTGGGTGGGGTAGGGAGCTGGGCTGCCCTCGCCGTCTCGGGAGAGCCCGGCCCACTCCCACGGCCAGCGCAGAGCCAGCTGGGCCCTCTTGGGGGACTGGAGTCCCCATGGAAGAGGGAGACGGGTTGGGGACGTGTGCACAGCATCCTGCTCTGTGGCCGTCCCCCCTGCATCCCACCCGGCACCTCTGCAGCATGAGGGTGGAGGGTGCTCCCAGCCGACACCTCGGGTCTGTCCTGTCCACTGGAGGCTACCCCTCATTGTTCTCCGGTTTTGTCCCCCGTTTGGCTCCAGAACACGTGCACACGGTTTAAAGGGTGAAATGGGTCTGCGAGGCTTCAGACACAAGCGCCTGGCAACCAACTCCCTTTCCTCCTTTTATTGTGTCAAAAGACATGTTTTCACAATGTTTAAGCATACGGTTCCGGGGTGTATTAGGTACATTCGTTGTTGTGAAACTGTCCCCCCAGATCCGTCTCCAGAACGTTCCATCTCCCCATACTGACCCATGCTCAGTCCCCCTGCCCCGCCATCTATGGTGTCTGTGAGCCTGACCACTCCAGGACCTCGTGTGAGTGGATCCCAGTGTGTGTTCTCCTGTGTCTGGCTTGAGTCACTCAGCATGACAACCTCAGGATTGTCCGCACGGTAGCAGGTGTCATTCCTTCCTGTCTGAGCCTGAGCGATCGTGTGGATGGACCACCTTTTGCTTATCCGTTCCTCCCCTGACAGACCCTCGGGTGGCTTCCGTCTGCTGGCGATCATGAATGATAGTGCTATGTACTTGGAGGTACAAATACCTGAGACCCTGCATTCGATTCTTGTGATTATACAGCCAGATGTGGAATTGTGCGAGCACGTGGTTGTTTTTTGAGTAATGTCCACGCTGGTTTCCATGGCAGCCACACCAGCTGGCACAGCCACCAACAGGGCACAGGGGTTCTCGTTTCTCTGCGTCCTCGCCAGCCCCGGTTTCTGATTCTGGCCATTCTCGTGTGTGTGTGTGTGTGTGTGTGTGTGTGTGTGTGGTGCCGACTGTGGATTGCTGGGTAGTCATCTGCACATTGTCTTCGGAGAAATGTCTGTTCAGGTCCTGTTTTGACCATTTTGGATTTGGGTTATTTTTCTGTTGAGATTTAGGGCTTCTCTATATGTTCTGGATGTGAAGCCCGTATCAGATACGTGACGTAAAAACGTCTCCACTCTGTGGGTCGGTCTGTCGATAGGATCACCTGAAGCACAAAATTGTCCAATTTGCAAAAAATCCAATTTGTCTCTTGCGTTTCCTGTGCCTTTGGTGTCAGGTCACATAATCGTCGCCATATCCAACACAGTGAGGCTCTTGCCTCGTGTTTTCTTCTAAGATTTGTGTCGACTATGTCTTATGTTTAGGTCTTTGATCCACTTGGAGTTAATTTTTTTATGTGGTGTGAGGTCAGGGTCCAACTTCAGTGTTTCTCATATGGACGTCCAGTTTTCCCAACACTGTTTACTGAAGACTCTCCTTTCCCACAATGAATGGTGTTGGTGCCCTGTTTCAAAAAATCTGACTGCTTTCTGGGCTCTCTCTTCTGTCCCATTGGTCTGTCGGTGTGCCATGTAATTTGGATTGCCGTGGCTTTGTAATAATTTTTGAAATTAGAAGTGTGATTCTTTTATTTTTTTTTTTTAGAATTGCTTAGTAGGTTACTCAGGGTCCCAGAGATTCCATACGAATTTTGTCAAATGCATTTTATGGGTCAACTGAGGTGGTCATGCGGTTTGCTTTTCCTTTATTCTGTTAATACAGTGTTTTACATTCTCTGATTTGTCGAAAATCCCTTGCATTTCAGGAATAAATCCCACTTGGTCATGGTGTATAATCCTTAAATATGCCGACTTGTTTGCTAGTATGTGGTTGAGGGTGTTTTGCATCAGTGTTCACAAGGGATATTGGTCTGTGGTTGTCTTGTATTTTTGTCTGGCTTTGGTATCAGGGTTACGCTGGCCTCCTAGAAGGAGTTAGGAAGCGCTCCCTCCTCTTGAAGTGTTGATTACTGATGCAGTCTCTTTACTCATTTATAGTAAATTTATAGGTCTGTTCAGATTGCTCCTTCGTGCTTTAGTCTCGGCGGGTTTTCTGTTTCCAGGAATTTAGCCAGTTCATCTGGGTTACCCCGTTGTTGGCGAAGCTGTTCACAGCTCTCTCCCCTAGACCTTTTGGTCCCTGGCAGCAGTGTCCCCGGTTTTGACTCTGACTTTAGGGGCCTGCGTCTCTGTGTCTTAGTCCATCCGGCCCAAGGCTTGCCAACCGCTGCTCTTTTTGAAGAACTGGTTTTTGTTGGTTTCACGTATTTTCTCTGTTGCGTTCGTATTCCCTCTCGTCAACCTCGCTCCAACCTCTCCTCCGTCTGCTGGCTTTGGGTCTAGTTTGTTCTTCTTCGTCTGGTTCCTTCCCGACCTGACACCTTTCTTGTGCTTTAATGGCCGCACTCACGGGGACACATTTCCCCGGGGACATGCCGTTGCCGCGTCCGTGTTTCCGTATTGTGTTTCCTCTTCCTCCATCTGGAAGTTTTTTCTCCTCTCCCTCGTGATGTCTCCTTTGGTCCACTGGTCGTTTAATAAAAGCGTGTCGTTGCCATGATGTCGTGAACGTTCCACTTTTCTTTGTGTTGACTTCTAACTCGGCCCTGTCGTGACCAGAGAAGATACTCTGTATGACTCCTATTTGCGGCCTCACCTGGGGTGGGTCCCACGCCGCGTCCCGCGGGCACTAGGGAAGAGCGCGTGTGCGTCCTGGTCAGCCGGAGCGTGCGGTTGGATCTGGTCGTTTCTTGCGTGAAGTCCTCGTTTCCCGTGTCGGACTTTTCTGTCCGTTCCCGCGAGCGCGTATCGGAGTCTCCACCTGTTATTCGAGGCTGTTTCTCCCTTCGCCTCCGCCGGGTTTGGCTTCGTGTGTTGCGGCGGCCTGGCACGAGGCGTGTCTGTGTGTGACTGTTACGTCTTGGTGCCCTACCGAGGATTTATTAACACGTAAGGCCCTCTGTCCCGCGGGGAACTTGCTCTGACTCCGAGCCCGTCTGACGTTCGAGAGACCCGCCAGCCTCCTGGCGGCCGTGTGCACGAATCTCCTCTCCTGCCTTTGACCGTCAGCCCGTTGTGTGTTTCGACCTCGGCCGAGTCCTCCGCAGACGGCACATGGCCGGACCGCGTGCTCTCATCCAGCCCGCCGCTCTCTCTCTGTGGGTTGGAGAGGCTCCCGCGTCCACCTTTCCCGTGAACACGGATAAGGACAGCCTGCCGTCTGTCTTGTGCTCTTCACCTCGTGTGTGGCCTGCGGCTTTGTCGTCCCTCACCCACGTCCCTGTCCTCTCTTATGTTTCGTTTGGACCGAATTTATAGTAGCTGAACTTCAGCAACGTAAAGACTGCTCCTTCACACTCGGCCTGGACCGCGCCCCACGGTTGTAGATGCCACGGTCTTACCACTTCGTACACCGTGCGCCCCGAGGCCTAAACAGTCATCCTTTTAAATGCTCTATCTCCTAACGTATATATAAAACGAGGTCTGTCATTACAAGTCAGTTACAGTAAGAGTAGCTTTTAATGACTATTTTTTTCTTCTTAGTCTCTTAAATCACATAAAGAACAAAAAGTATAGTCACAAAGCGTTGTTACAGTAAAACTCGCTTTTGTAATTCCCCAAATACTTACCTTTCCTGAGGTCTCCATTTCTCCATGTGGTTTCCAGTAACTGTTGCCCTTTGGTTTCATCACGTCTGGTCTTGGAGCAAAAGCTGTTTTCCCAGCGGCAGGTGTGTCCCAGAGTAAGGCCTTCCCGCGTCTGCTCTGGCCCCGCTGTGTTTTTCTCGGGAACAGACTGTGCTTCGGCAGATGCTTCCCTTTGCTGTTTCTGCATCTAGCGAAACGATCATGCAGGTTTTATCCTTCGTTCTGTGGATGTGACAAAGCACGTGGGTTTGGGACTGTGGAGCCATGCTGGCCTCCCTGGAATACACCCACTTGAACGACCGTTGGATTTGGCTTGCCGGTATTAGGTTGAGGACCTCACCCGCGTTTATCAGTTACTGGCCTGACACTGGCTAATTGAGCGCGTTTGGTTTGCTGTCAGGGCAATGCTGGCCTCACAGGACAAATTTGGAAGCTTTCCCTCTAACTCTTCTTTAAATGTTTGGTAGAATTCACTGGTGAATCCATCCGGTCCTGTAATTTTGTGTGTTTTGAGCTCTTGGATGCTCATTCCGTCATGTTACTAGTCATTGGCGTGTTCAAGTTTTCTACTATTTCTTCCTCATCTGGTTCTGGAAGATGGCATTCAATGTTACGATATTAACGGGTTTTAGGAGGGACCTGGCTCAAAGCCTGTGAGCCAGTCTTCAGCTTTATCCAGAAGTCTCCACCCTCACTTTCCTCAGGAGACTGAGGCCAGGGCAGGCAAACGGGAGGTGCTGGGAGCCCGGGGCCATCTGCACACCACAAGTCTGCCGCGGCCCCTTCCCTGCAGGAGGGCTGTGTGCACCCGTTCCGGGCCGGGCCCTGGCCTGGATACAGAACGCTGTTTGACATGGTCCTGCCCTCAGGGAGCAGGTGCACAATCTGCCAGGAGAGACAAGTGACTAAAATCCCACCTATGCTGAGAACTGGAAACAGTGACTGAATAATTGGAGGGGGGGGGCACCCGCATCCCAAGGGTGAGGACAGTGGGCTGGCATGCGTAACATCCCTGTGGCCAGATGAGACAGGACACTGTAGAAACTGACGAGGCTGAGATTGACAGGAGAGGAAGGGCAGGGCCTGTGGTCATGCTGTGGACTCTTATCTTTACTGGCGGTTTGCTGGGAAGGTGTCACCACCCACCCTGAACTGCCAATGACTCGTCCAGCTGCATGGTTTCAATGATCTGAGGGATGTCAGCGGCAGGGAGCCGGCGGGAGCTGGTGCCTTCTGGTCCCCGAGGAACTAGAGAGCTCCGTGGTCGCTGGAAGCGGTGAATGGGGCTGTGGGCAGGGCCCAGAGTGGAGGTCACAGCTTGGATTGGAGGTCCCGTGTAGGGTGTTGGTGGTGGGGGGAGGGTTGAGGGGGGGAAGGACAGAAGGGGACACTGTAGCTGGCGCCAGGCGCAGGGCTGGTGAGAGGGTGTGGGGTCGGGAGGACGCCGGCTGTGGCCAAGGTGGGGGCAAGGTAACCCCGTGGGCAAGAGTGGGCTGCCCGGCGGTCAGAGAGAGGCAGCCTGATGGGTACACCAAGTGCTGGCAGCGGTAGGACATGTTTGGGCGAGTCCAAGGTGGGGGCAGATTTCAGCATCCGATGGGTAGGGGCCCTGGAGTGGGGCTCGGCAGTCAGGACAGGCAGGGGCTGGGGGTCTACCCTGTCCAGTGATGGGGTTCCCCGCCCCCGGAGTGACTTCCTCCTCTTTCCCTCGAAGGTGGGAGGTGGCGACTCTGGGTGGGTTTAAAAACAGGCCTCCCTCCGGGCAACATACTTTGTAACAACAGCTCCATCTGAGAGGAGAGAAGCCGCCTGGAGCAGTGCCGGCTCAGGGCCCCTGGCTGTGGCTCAGAGATCAGCACCCCCCACCCTGCACCGCCCCCTGCCTGGCCGCCCCAAGCAGAGTCCCCCCAGGCCACCTCAGGGCCGCCCCCCAGCAGGCCTCATCCAGCACACAGGCTGAGGGGGCAGGGCTCGCGGCCCAGGCCCACACCCGCCTCTCACCCGCAGGAGATTGTGGACTGGTTCAACGCGCTCCGTGCAGCCCGCTTCCACTACCTGCAGGTGGCGTTCCCGGGGGCCAGTGACGCTGACGTGAGTGGCGGCTACTCGTGTCCGCTGGGGGGAGGGACGCAGCCTAAGCCCGGCATGCCGGGCCGGACCCCGCTCCTCTCTGCTCGGCGACCGTGGGAACGGGGAGGAGGGGCGGGAGGGCCCGGACCTCAGCCTGTCTTCTGCCGCAGCTGGTGCCGAAGCTCTCCCGGAACTACCTGAAGGAAGGCTACATGGAGAAAACCGGGCCCAAGGTGGGTCTAGCTGGCTGCCCTGGGTCCCCCGGGCCTCCTCGGAGGCCAGTGTCTCGGCCTCCTGGGGCTGGTGGCTGTGGAGGGTCGAAGGCCAGGGACACCCCCAGGCAAAGACTTGGTGTGCCCTCGGCACGCTTCTAACGGGGTCATCTTGACCCCAAAACCTTTTGTAAGCAGGGGCCCCATGGACCCAGGCCAGTCCTGCCCACTCGACCTAGCTAGCGCCAGGCCCTGCCTCGTGCCTTGCCCCCGTCCATCAGGTACCCCACGGCCCAGACAGGACTCTGAGGCTTGGACCCTAGCTGAGCCCCCAGGGAGAGGCGGATGCAGAGCGGTGAGGAGGAGGAGGGGAGGGAAGAGAACCGAGTTGGGACAGCAAACGGGCAGCGGTACAGCATCTGGCAGACGGAAGAGGACACGACACGGCCTACAGAAGGCCCGAGCGAAGGAGGAAGGGACGCGGGGGGGGGCCCTGCCTCAGGCTGACCGGCCGGTCCCTGCTGCTCTCTCACAGCAAACAGAAGGCTTCCGGAAGCGCTGGTTCACCATGGATGACCGGAGGCTCATGTACTTCAAAGATCCCCTGGTAAGGACGGGCCCTGGCCCCCGGAGGGGTGATACCTCCCTGGCCACGGGCGGTGGGAAGGCTGTGCCGGAGGGAGGGCCGCGTCCCTGGGGTCTGGGCCGCCTGGCCCCGAGGCTCAGACCGGCCCCGACCCGCAGGACGCCTTCGCTCGCGGGGAAGTCTTCATCGGTAGCAGGGAGAGCGGCTACACGGTGCTGGACGGGCTCCCGCCATCCACCCAGGGCCACCACTGGCCACACGGCATCACCATCGTCACGCCTGAGCGTAGGTTCCTGCTGGCCTGTGAGACGGAGTCCGAGCAGCGGGCGTGGATGGAGGCTTTTCGGAAGGTTGTGGACAGGCCCATGCTGCCCCAGGAGTACGCAGGTGAGCGCGGGCACGGGTGGTGGGGGTGGGGGAGCCTGGCACTTCCTGAGTGGCCGTGACATGGCTGGACGCCCGTCCTTTTCCAGTGGAAGCCCACTTCAAGCACAAACCGTAACGAGAGCTGGCTGTGGAGGCCGAGGGAAGTGGACTCGCGGGCAGTGCCGTCGAGGAGTCAGCAGCTAGACGGGGGCTGGTGGGTGCAGGCGCCGGCCTCCTGGCCCAGGCCCCGAGGGGCAGCCCTGGACGTGGCCAGGCGGGGCCGGGGCTTTAGCCACCAAGACTCGTTTCTCCAGAACCTCACTGCAGGCTGGCCGACCTGACCTCTGATCCCATCATGCTGCTGCCCACTGATGTCACCCTGCCCCCCCCCACCCCCCCCACTGAACCAACCTTCCTCTGGGCCTGGCCTCCTGGCTCAGGGCAGCCCCTCACCACCTCACCCTGCCCCCTGCCTACCAGAGCAGGACCCTGCCCGACCAGAAGGCTGGGCTGTGGGGACACCGGGCGGCCTGCATGCCTCCCCTCCGGCCCCTCTTACATGTCCCCTCAACAAGTATTTATTGAGCACCTGCTGTGTATCAATCGTGGGGGCCTGGGTGCTGGCATGGGGACACCATTCTTGTTCTCAAGGAGCTGACCTGGCGTGTGCATGAGTGTCCTGGGGGCAGAAGCCCCAGTGAGCCACAACACCCTAGGGCTGGGGTTTCAGGGTGGCCTGCCCTCTGGGCGCTTGGGACCTGGACTGGAAGGGAAGATGGAGGATCAGCTCTGGTCTGCTGCCCGCTGGGCATCGACTGGTGACCGACCCCAGCGGCCTGGGAGACGGAGGCCGAGCTTGCCCCCCACAAGGCCACAGTGTGCTGCTGGCCAGCAGGTAGTTACAGCTGCCAAGCCTCCTCCCAGGGCCCCCTGGCTCTGCCCACTCCTGGTGGAGGGAGGAATGGAGGAGAGTGTGCATGGCAGAGGCTGCCTGCTGGGTGATCTGGGTGCCCCCCCCCCACACACACACCGTCCTGCCCTTGAGAGGACCGGGAGACAGTCCCCAAGGCAGGATGTTATGTCCCATCACGCCAACCCTCACGTCCTATCCTAAAGTGGCTGCTTGTGTTAAGTCAGAGGCTGGGGTGGGGACTCTGGGCCCCAAGAAGACCTACCCACTGGCTTTAGACACATGCCAGGAAGTGGGGACACCTCCAGGGCAAGGGTGACCAAGGGCCTCCGCTTGTCCTCGTGGGCCTGGCTCCCACCACCCCTTCTTCCCTCTGCGTCTGAGCACACGACCCTCCAGCTCAGACCCATACAAACCTGGACTGGGGGCAGCTGCGGGGTTGAGAGAGGAGCACGTGGCGGCACCCCCCAACCCCCGTGTCTCAGCCCTGACCCTACTGAGCAGAGGCTGCCGGGGTAGGAGTCCCCCAGACAGGGCTGGGAGTGAGGCCAGCCAGAAGTTCAGCCAGGGCCGCTGCCCGAGTCCCAAAGACCCCACCTGCCCCTGGAAAAGCCGTCCATTCACCCTGCTCCTCAGAACCAAGTTTGCTCCCTCCCCAGCCCTGCGGGATGCCATAACCCACCGTCGCTGGCCCCTCTTCCCCAAGGAAACCAGCCCCGCAGACAGATGGAGGTGGTCTCCCAGGTGGAACTGGAAACCTAATGGTCCCCTCCCCTAGTGGACAGCGGCCCAGGCCACAAGTCCTCTGGGACCGGTCATCTAGACCCTCTTGTGACCCAGAGGCAGAGGCGTTGTCCCCGATTTAAAAAGGAACAATTGTACCACTGGCAGGAAGAATTTCTAAATAAGGTAGGAAACTTGTGGCCTGTGAAGGCAGTCACTGAGCTTACCTCACACATGTCCGAGTGACAGGCCGCTCGTGGTTCGGGTGCTGGGCTGGAGGTCAGCTCGGGGCTGGTGGTCATGGTGGCCTCTGCCTTCCTCATGCCGTGCAGTGGAGACGCGGGGACACAAGGCCCGTCCAGCTTCAGGTGCCGTTCACAACTGCCCGGTAACACGGCCACACCCTCGGCCGTGGGTCTCCACGTGCTGAGGGTCCAGGAGGACGCCACCACAGGGTGACTCAGGCACGGACAGCAGGTATAAGGGGGCACTGTGCTTAGCGGGCAAAACCACGAAGGACCGCCATGATGCTCGAACTCTCCTCACGCCGACTGCGCTGGACGCACGTTGCGGTTTCAGAACAAACATCACGGCACGAGCCAGGCGCCCATCGTGGGCTTGGACCCTGCACTTCAGAGCCTCCCCCTTCCAAGGACTCCCCGGAACACCACCCGCTCCCAAGAGCCACACGGGGCAGCTGGTGGGGGCTCGGCGTGCTCTGTCCCCGCCTCGCCCGTGGCCTGCTGTCTGTGGCATCGCCACGTTTACATCCGCCACTACCACGTACTTACACAGAGAGCTATGAGACCGTCCGCCGGTGGCCTCGCGTGGCCATCCGCAGCACCCACATGGGCACGGCCGGACATCCCTGGCCACGCCGGTCCCGGTCCCGGCATGCGCTCCCCGCTGCGCACTCAGAAAGGATGACCATGGCAAAGCCCAGTATAAAGGATTTATTTAAACTCAACAATGAACACAAACCTTCCTTTAAAATCCATTTTACAGTCAATAAAAGTGTGCATCTTGCTCCTTGCCATGCATGATCGCTGTGTATTAATCTACAACTCTTATTTTAAATTGTGAAAAAATAAAGTGTCTCCCCTCTTGTAAGCGCCCTGGCAACACCGGGTCTGGCATCGGCGAGAAAGGGCAGCTCTGCTCACTCTTGGACTGGCTAGTCAGTGAAACCCTAAAACGTGAGGTCACAGGAATCAACCACCCGAAGAAAATAAATACCGCCTTCCGAGATGGGGAAAGGACTCCCGATTCCCTCTCGAGGCCCGTCGCGAGCGGCCGTGGCCTCGGGATTTGGCACAGAGCAGCCGCCCAGATGCTCTCTGGGCCACGGGTGGCCGGGCCACCGCAGGATGTCCAGGTGGTGTCGGCTGGGCGGCGGCCACCCCCCACACCACCTGTGACGGGGACGGGCCTCCGTCGGACGCCGGGTGGCCTCCCGAAGCAAACCAGACACAGAGGACAGGGAGAAGGTGCCAGCGCAGCAAGGCCCGTGCTTTATTGTGCTCAGTCCGGAGGCGCAGCGCGGCCCAGGCAGCACGGCCGACGGGCAGCCCGGGGCGGGCGCGCAGACCCCAAATGAGGCCGCAGCAACCGAGGAACGGGAGCCCCCGGGCGTGGGGGCCCAGGCTCGGAGCGGCTTCGTGCGGGCCGGCAGGCGGGGTCAGTCGAGCTCGATGGGGCTGCTGTCGTCCTGACTGTCCTCGCCCTCCTGCTCCGAGGCGCCCATGAGGCTGCTCAGAAGGTTCCCTGGAAGCAAACGCAGGTGCCGTGAGGCACAGCGCCCCTGCCCGGGGAACCCCGCCTTCCACGGCACCGCGGCTTGGGGCCTGGACGGGAGGTGCTGGAGCCCCACTGCGACGTAGACGCTGTGCGTGGGGCCCACAGAGTCACCAGTAAACCGAGGTCACGGGACGTCACCGTCCACCCGACACGAGACCGGGAATCACACATGGGCTGACTTAAAGGTATCCAGAAACAGGTCGCGATGCGTCAGAGACTCCAGGGCCACTCTCGGAGACATCCACAGCTGTCGCCCACTGGCGCAGCCACCACGGCCACTGCCTCTACTCTGATTTTCTCCACGAACTATTGTGTCTCTATGGGGTCAGGAGTTTACAAGGTCCTCTCACGCCAAGACGGCCAAGAAAACAAGTGCAAATGTGAACGTTTCCCGGACAGACTCTGCCGAGAACACGCAGGACTGTTCCTGACGTGCTGCTAGCTGGCTCGGGTCCAGCGACCACGCCGGCAGCACCTCTGGGCGCCGCAAGGGCCGGCTCTAAAGTTAGGGCGGGAAATGGACAAGCATGAAGCGTAAGGACATGCGTGGCGTGGCAAGGAGTGAGGCTGGATGTCAGGCCCAACAGATGCAAACAGATACACCGATCCTTCTCCAACTTTTCCAAAAGCACTGAGAAGACGGAGCGCCTCCTAGCTCCTTGTAGGCGGCCGGCGTAACCCCTGCAGCAAAGCCAAAGACACTAGAAGACCACGGACCGACACGCCCCATGAAAGCCGATGCCAATGTCCCGAGCAGAGCGCCGGGAGAGAGACCGCGGCACGCACGGAGTCCGACGCACCCCGAGGAGGGTCATGCCTGCACCGCGAGGGGGGCTCCCCATGGAAGTGATGCAGGGTGACGCGGCCCGTCGGCAGAGGAGGGAAAACCCACCCGCTCGTGCGTCTCCACGCATGCGGGAACGGCCCCTCCTAAACACGACGCGGTCATAACGCCACTCGACAAGCCAGGAACAGCAGGAACCAACTCCACACGGTCCCCACCGTCGCCCCAAACCCCGCGGGAAACGTGACGCTCAGGGAGGGGTGACGGACTGAGAGCTCGTCCTCGAGAGTGGACACGTGAGGATGCCCTCACCACCTCCCTTCCACACCGCACTGGGAATTCCAGCCAGAGCAACCAGTGTGAGAAAGAAGGAAAAGGCACCCCCGGTGGAAAGAAGGAAGCCAAATCGCATTTGCACAGGACGCGGCCTTCTATGCAGAAACCCCCAAGGACTGCAGGGAACGGCTGTCAGAACAAGCGAGTGCCGCGGAGCAGCGGGGCACAAAGTCGCACGCGAACAGCAGTTGCATTTCTCTATGCCAACAATGAACAATCTAAAAAAGAAATTTTAAGAACAATTCCATTCACAACAGCATCCAAAAGAATAAAATACTGAGGAACTGGGTTTAACCATGGAGTTGAACAACTCATGAATGAAAACAATAAAACATCATAGAAAGAAACTGACAGCTTAAATAAATGCAAGTGCTTCCTGAGTCCACGGGCTGGAAGACGTGATACCGTGTAAATACCAATGCCACCCAATGCCATCTTCAGACTCAAAGCAGTTCCTTCCCAAATCCCAATGACTGTTTTGCAAAAAAAGAAAAACCCATCTTAAAATTCATACAGAATTGCAATAGGTTCAAATATCCAAAACTATCTTGAAAAAGAACAAAACTGGAGGGTTCAGGTTTCCTGACTGCAAAACTTCTTACGAGTAATCAAAACAGTGTGGTGGGCAAAGACAGACAGACACACACACACACACACACACACACACACACACACACCACCCCCCCGCAAAGACAAAGACACACACACACACACACACACACACACACACCACCCCCCCCAACAGAGAGCCAGAAATAGGCCCGCGCACACAAGGGTGGGCAAAGACACACACACACACACACACACACACACGCCCCCCCCCCCCCCCAACAGAGAGCCAGAAATAGGCCCGCGCACACAAGGGTCAACAGATCTGTCCAGGGTGACAAGGCCACTCACGGGAAGATCAGTTCCTTCAACAAACCGTGCGGCCACAATGGACCCCTACCTCACAGCACATACAAGCTAGCTCAAAATGGGTCGAGGACCTAAATGTAAGCCCCAGGAGAGCAAAACTCCTAGCAGACGCAGAGCAAAAGCTCCCCAGCACTGGACCAGACGATGATTTTGTGGCTACGACACCAAAGGCACAGGCAATGGGAGAGAAACCACTGGGACCTGGTGAAACTTTATGGGTCTGCATCGAGGACGCTGTCCCCACAGTAAAAAAGCAGCTGGGCATTGGGAACACGGAGGATTTTTAGGGCAGAAACCACTCTGTGGGACTCTCTAATGGTGGATGTGTGTGTCTAAACCTATAAACGTGCGGCATCAAAAGCGATCCTGAGTGTAAACCAGGACCTTTGGGTGACAGTCATGTGTCCAAGGAGGTGCAATTTCAACACGTCCCCACTCTGTCAGGGGAGGCAGGTACCAGGAAGGGCCATGAGGGGGAGGGAGGAAACCTCTGTACCTTCCTCTTATTTCTGTGAAACTAAAACTACTTTAAAGAAAATAAAGTTTTAAGGGGCGTCTAGGTGGCTCAGTTGGGTTGGGCGTGACTTCAGCTCAGGTCACGATCTCACGGTCTGTGAGTCTGAGCCCCATGCTGACAGCTCGGAGCCTGGTTCGGATTCAGTCTCTCTCTCTCTCTCTCTCTCTGCCCCTCCCCTGTTCACACTCTCTTTCTCAAAAATAAATAAACGTTAAAAAAAGTTTTTTTTAAATAGTCTTAAAAATAAAGGAATCCACAACACGAGACAAAACATTTCTAAATCTTATATCTGGTAAGTAATCAGTATCCAGTACAGAAAACTCGTCAACTGGGTTCAAAAATAAGCACGTAACTTGATCAGAAACACAGACACACAAACCACCAATAACCACGGGAAAACACGCTAAACGCCCCGGATCATTAGGGAGATTGGAACCAGCCACAGAGAGCTCCCACCTTGCCCCTCGCAGGACGGCTGCCAGTAAAACACAGAAAACAGCAAACGCGGGCAAGGACGTGGAAAACCCAACGTCTCGTGCCCAGCTCGTGAGACGGGAAATGGGGTAGTGGTGTAGGGAACGGTCCAGCCCCAACTCCAAACGTGAACACAGAACTTCCACGCGACCTGGCAAGCCCAGTTCAGGGTGATTTACCCAAAGCACTGGGTGGGCGCAGGGACCCCCAACAGATGCGGCATCCCGCGTTTACAGTAGCACGATTCACGCGGCCAACAGGTGGAAGCGACCTGTGTGCGTCACAATGAAGGTGACAGGATGTGCTCTGTCCACCCACAAAATACTATCTGACCTTAAAAACGAAGGAAGTTCTGGCACCTGCTCCAACATGGGAGGACCCTGCAGACACCATGGTGAGTGACAACAGCCAGACATAGAAGGACACGCATTGGGACCCACTCACATGAGTCCCGGGGTTGTCAGACTCACACATACAGAGTAGATGGCGGGGCCAAGGCTGGGGGAGCAGGTGGGAGTCCGTGTGTAACAGGGATAGAGTCTCTGTGTGAGAAGATGGAACGTTCTGGAGACAGACGGTGGGGACAGCTGCACAGCAGCGTGAATGTGCTCGGTGCCCCTGAGCTGTTCATGCAGAAGTGATTGAGATGACAAATTTTATACGTGTGTTGTACCAGAAAAACAAAGGATAAAAGAAAAAGTCCACCGAGACAGAGCCCCGGGGACGACAGGGCCGCTCAGCTGTGTGGGCATCTACTGGGAGAAGGACCTCAGGGCCGACCAGACCCGGAGCCCGGGAGAGGACTGCCCCCAGCTCCCACTCCCTCCCTGCACCCCAACCCTCCACACCACCCCCCGCCCCTGCCTTACCCAGCAAGCCCCCGTACGAAGAAGTCTGCTTGGGCGGCACCCCGAAGAACAGCTGTCCTATCCGGTCCAGGTACTGCAAGAGGCAGAGACAAGGGCGCTCAGGGGGGCTGGGACACGCAGGTCACTCCAACTCCCACCCACCCTGTCCCTAGGGCTCCCTCTCCCCGCTCCGGCCATCGCCCAGCCCCACGCGCCCCTCACCTCGTTGTACATCGGGTCCCGCCGGAGGGACGGCTGGTACTGCTCGCACAGCACCGTGAACACCGTCAGTTTGCCCCTGAAACGACACGGGGGGACGGCGGCTCTAGAGTCCAGGAGAGCCCAACGAGCAGAGCACGAGCACCCTCTCCACACACCCCTCCACGCAACGTGCCCCCTCCACACACACGCACCCACCCCTCCACACACACGCACCCCCTCCACACACACCCCCTCCACACGCACCCCCTCCACACGCACCCACCCCTCCACACACACGCACCCCCTCCCCCACACACGCACCCCCTCCACACACACGCACCCCCTCCACACGCACCCACCCCTCCACACACACCCCCTCCACATGCACGCACCCCCTCCACACACACGCACCCCTCCACACGCACGCACCCCCTCCACACGCACCCACCCCTCACACACACACACGCACCCCCTCCCCACTCACCCCTCCACACACACGCACCCCCTCCACACGCACCCACCCCTCCCCACACACGCACCCCCTCCACACGCACCCACCCCTCCACACACACGCACCCCTCCACACACACTCACCCCCTCCACACGCACCCACCCCTCCACACGCACCCACCCCTCCACACACACCCCCTCCACACGCACGCACCCCCTCCACACACACGCACCCCTCCACACGCACCCACCCCTCCACACGCACCCACCCCTCCACACACACGCACCCCCTCCCCACACACCCCTCCACACACACGCACCCCCTCCACACACACCCACCCCTCCCACACACCCACCCCTCCACACACACCACCCCCTCCACACGCACCACCCCTCCACACACACGCACCCCCTCCACACGCACCCCACCCCTCCACACACTCACCCCCTCCCACACACGCACCCCCTCCACACGCACCCACCCCTCCCCACACACACACCCCTCCACACACACGCACCCCTCCCCACACACGCACCCCCCCTCCCCACACACGCACCCCCTCCACACACGCACCCCCTCCACACGCACCCACCCCTCCCCACACACCCACCCCTCCACACGCACGCACTCCCTCCACACGCACCCACCCCTCCACACACACACACCCTCCTCCACACACACCCACCCCTCCCCACACACTCACCCCCTCCACACATGCATCCACCCCTCCACACACACACACACACCCTCCTCCACACACACCCACCCCTCCCCACACACTCACCCCCTCCACACATGCTCGTCTACACACACACCCACCTCTCCCCACACACGCATCCATCCCTCCACACACTCACCCCCTCCACACACACACCCCCGTACGCCCCCTCTACACACGCATCTCTCTACCCATGCACACCTACACCCTCCACACACATGCAGCCTTCTGCACACACGTGTCCACCCCCTCCACACACACACACCTACCCCCTCCAAACACGTACTCTCCACACACACATGCACCCCTCCCCACACACGTACCCCTCCCCAAACACACGCACACCCTCCACACCCCCCCTCCGCACGCCCACAGCTCACCCATCAACAGCCAGCAGCAGAAACCAGATGAAATTTAGCAGGGGCTGCACGAACGGAGGGCCGTTCTCGATGGACGGGTGTTCCTGCGTGTACGTCGTGAACACCACCGACGCGCTGCTCTTGTTCTTCAAACAGAGAAACCTGGAAGGAGCGCCCTAGTAAGCGGCACGCCGAGGCGGGAAGAAGAGACTCCCACAGACAGACTTCTGGGGCACAGACAGCCATCGTGACCAGGGCACCAGGGCCCCCACCAGACCGGTCCCCGAGCTCAGACAAGCCGTCCCCGCCATGCACGGCACCTCTCCACGTGTGTGACTTCAGACGACGACGTGAGGCTCGGGAGGGTGACCGTGTCCTCAGTGGGTTCTCAAACTCCAGGCTGCCGGTGCCTGGCAGGCATTCGCCTGTGCGAGCGGTCAGCCCAGGGCCCCGGGGAGCAGGTGGGGCAGTGCGACGGGCTCTGGCTTGCACCCCGTGGGGACATCTCCGAAGCCTCCCTGCGGGGGGCCCCCTCCTCACCAAGGTACAGATGAGGTGCCACACGAGCGCCGGCCGCCACACAGCTGGGCTCAGGGGCTCTGGAGTCCCCAAAACATCTCCATTTAGAGGCGCAGACACATAAGCCACCGTGTGTCGGAGCAGGGAGCTCCGAGGTGCCATGGAGTCCAGCGAGCGTGCTGCGACTCCGTCCGCTCACAGGACAGACGTGTCCTATCCCAACGCCTGGCCACCGAATCACGGGGTTTCTGTGGCGGGAGCAAGGGCCCACCCTCTCCCGTGCTGTGCGGGCCCAAGAGTCCCTGGAAACCACTGGCAAGGAGGCAGGGAGGAGGCCCGATGGGAGCCGGGGGTGGGAACAGGCCGCACCAGGAGGAGGGCAGGGGGCACCCTCGCACGAGACTTCTGGGACCCACGATCACTCCTCATTCTGGGACACCTCGGACAGCTCACTGAACACGCACATCCTCCAAACGACCACAGCCCGACGCCGGTCTGAACACATTTCCGCAGCCACCCAACTCAAATCTTACGGATGGGCCAGGGGACCGGAGCAACAGCACGCAGCGTCCCTGACAGGTCTGCAGCGGGTGGCGGGGATGCCGCCCAGACGGCATCTCGGTCAGATGACGAGGAGACCGAGGGCGGGTACCTACTGTAGCACAGCCTGGGCCACGAACATGTCCACCTCGCTGCGGAAGCCCCTGGACGTGGAGTACTCCACCAGCATGTGGGCGCAGCCCTCGCCGTCTGCAGAGTGCAGGAAGTGGTACCGGGACTCGCAGTAGTTCTGCTCTGCGGGAGGGAACCGGACACCGTGAGCGCGTCACAGGCCTTCCCCGTCCCCCGCCCCTCACCGGGCTCGGCGGCCACCTCCTGAAGTGATGTTCTCGGAATCAAACACACGGCGGGCGGGCAGGCTTCGGGCTGAAGTCCCCGCACTGGTGTCAGCATTAGCTGAAGTGCGAGAGCGGGTCGACGTGGGACCCCAGGCCTCACGCGATGGCAGTTCCACATGCTTCTGACAAACTGGGCTGCAGGCCCCGCGAACGCCGGCACGTAAACGCCGTGAATGTCAAGGTGGCAGCCAGGACCAGATCAGGCCCCCCTGCCCCGCAGGCCACGCGAAGGCCCCTGCCCTCCTGACGGTCTTCCGAGGCACGTTTCACATTTGCTATTTTGCTCCCCGTGTTTACGGTCCGTCCCCCTCAAGAAGCTCCCCACCACCTGGGGGAGAAGCCGTGCGGGACAAAGGACTGCGTGTGCTCACCAGGACTGATGTCCCAGACAGGATGAACGGGTCCTGTGAGTGGTGAGGACATGGCTCAACTCTACTGTGTCCCCGGGAAGGGCCAGGCTGTCCCCACTCAACATGAGGTCAGCTGGGAACCCATCACAAACGTGGGATCTGGTCTCGGCCTTCTTGGCCTGTTCCCTGTGGCCAAGCACTGTCACCGAAGCACGAAGCTTTAGTGCTAGCGGCACAGAAGGGGGCCAGAAAGGGCCTTCCAGGGGACGCGTGCTCTGGTTGCTACGCGCTTCTACTGTACGCTCCCTATCAGGTGAGTTCTGCTGGTACGTTCGTTAACAAAGTAACAGAAACCCCAGCCTTCCCAATGCCAATAAATGACTCAGGCTGTAACCCTTGCTCTCTGGCTGCCGGCCCTCATGACACCGACAATTCAACACCTCCCCCCTACCCCCCCCCCCATGGACTGCCTGGCACTGTCTGGGCACTTCTGGCCACCACAACCAACGAGCAAGGCGGGGGAGGGGGGCGGCACTCGGCAGCCTACAGAGCCCAGAGTGTCCGCCGTGCTAAGGCACAGCCCCAGCCTAGACCAAGCCACCTCCCCACACTCTGGCCCATTTCCCAGAGTGGACCGGTCACGTTCGTTTCGCTCGCAAGCCCCCCTGGTTCCCACGCCTCTCCAGGGCTAAGGCGCCATGCCGTGCCCCAGCCGCCTGCCACCTTCTGCCGGGAACACCTGCCCCTGGCTGGCCAGGACTCTGCCCAGCCCCCAGTGCCTGGCACGCCGTCTCCAGGAGCTCAGAATGATTCCAGAGCCAGCATTTCTTTGTGCATGTGTGCTGTTTGTCTCCCTTCTCTCCCTCAGACCCTCCAATACTAACCTTTTGGGTTTTAAAGCATCCACAGAAGAAGAAAAATTAGGCAAAACTACATCCAGAAGTTCTGTCCCAGCACAAGATGGCTCCAAGAACCAGACTGCACCCTGGACAGGAGCACCTGGGGGATACTGTGGGGGCGGTTCCAGATCACTGCAACAAGGCCAAGTTTTTGGTTTCCCAGGGCACAGAAAGCTGTGTTCACGCTGTACCGTAGTCTGCTAAGTGTACTCTAGCTCTGTCTGAGACCAAGGAATAGAACTTAAATAACAAACGCTAACCATCACCTGAGCCGTCGGCGGGCTGTAATCTTTCCGCCGGCAGAAGGTTTTCCCAGAGGTCACTGGCTGCCGACGGTCAGGGTGGTGGTGGCCGGAGGCTGGGGTGGTTCTGGCGAGTCCTTGAAAGGAGACAACGAGGTCGGCCGCACTGACGGACTCTCCCCCGAAAGCTCTCTCTGCCGTGTGCGAGGCTGTCCGACGGCATTCTGCCCCCGGGAGAACTTCCTTCGCGCTGGAGTCCAGCCTCTCCAACCTGCTGCTGTCCCGTCGGCTCTGTTCCCGTGACAGTATCACCCTCTGCGGTCATTTCACCCGTCCCCACGGCGCCCTCACTGGGAGTGGCTTCCAGCTCCGGGAACCCTTTGCTTGCGCACTGGGAAGGAGCGGGTCCCCGCCGGGGGATGTGGGAGCTGGGTGACAAGGGAGACGGGAAGGAGCGGGTCCCCGCCGGGTGACAGGGGAGACAGAGGCGGTTCAGTCCCACCTTCAGGCTCCACTTCTGGTCCTGGTTCTCCTCCTGTCCCCCCACACCTGCAGGACTCCCTCCACCGTGTCTCAAACCCCTCGGAATCATCCCTGAGGGCTGGAATCACCTTCTGTCAAACTCCTG
Organism: Paguma larvata; assembly: GCA_030068075.1. Taxonomy (NCBI): domain Eukaryota; kingdom Metazoa; phylum Chordata; class Mammalia; order Carnivora; family Viverridae; genus Paguma; species Paguma larvata. The sequence continues at coordinate 149,770,754 of CM057825.1, forward strand.
TCACTACTCCTGTCACTACGGATACTTTGGCCTCTTCCTGTGAATCCCGTATGATCTCAGCGGCATCTAGAACGGTGAATCCTGTCCAGTAGGTTCTCAGGGGACTTTTCACATCAGAGGAATCCCCACCCCTGGCAGTCACAGCCTTGGGAAACGTGCTTGAGTAGGACCTGAAGACCGAAAGGACCCTCGATCCGCGGGCTGGGGCCCGGAGGCCGTGGGAGGCATGAAAACCACACTCGGCTCATCACCCGCTCCCACAAGGGCTCTCGGGTGAGCAGGTGCGCTGTCAACAGACGCGCCGTCAGCCGGGCTTCGTCCTTCCGCTTCCAGAGGACGGGCAGGGCAGACTCGGCGTGCTCGTTAGGGGCCCTCGGGTTCGGGAATGGTCGATGAGCCCCGGCCGCATCAGCCCCTGACAGGAGGGTCGGCCTGTCCCTTGAGGCTCGGAAGTCGGGTGCTGACTTCTCCTCTTTCGCTACGGGAGTCCTGACAGCCCTCGACGGCGCCCTCGGAAGACCTGTTGTGGAGCGCAGCCGCCTTCAGTAATGGTCTCGGCCAGACCTTCTGGACCACCTGCGGCAGCGTCTACACCGCCGTGCCCCCTTACGTCACAGAGACAGCCTCCGCTGGCTTCGGGCTCTCCTCCGGCAGCTTCCTCCCTCCCTCGGCCTTCGTGGAATTGAGGGCAGTCGGGGCCTTGCTCTGGGTCAGGCTGGGGTTGAGGGGACATGGTGGCTGGTTCCATCTCCCATCCCGACTGCTAAAACGGTCCGGCTGATCCTTCCCCGTCACCCGTGTGCTCCCCGAGGAGCGCTCCTCATTTCCTTCCGGAGCGTGTCCTTCAGGCTGGCCGCCTGGCTAACCGTCCGGGGCGAGGGGCCTGCTTTCCGCCTTCCTCGCCTTCGGACGCGCCTTCCTCACTGAGCTCGATCGTCTGCAGCTTGCGATCTGAAGTCGGAGACGTGAGACTCTTCCTTTCGCTTGGACCCCAGGGGCCCCTGTAGGGTCGTTAGGTGGCCCAATTCCAGTGCTGTTGTGGCTCAGGAAACAGGGAGGCCCGAGGAAGAGGAGAGGCGGGGAACGGCCGGTCGGGAGAACGGTCGGCACACACGGTTATCGATGCCATTTGCCCCGACATGAACGCGGCTCCTGGCCCCCAAAACAATCATGATGGTAACGTCAGAGATCACGGCTACAGATCACCGCAACAAACTATAACGGAAAACCTTGGGGCATCCGGACGGTTCGACTGGTTGAGCGTCTGACTCTGGATTTTGACTCAGGTCAGGATCCCAGGGTTGTGGGATCAGGCTGAGGGTGGAACCTGCTGGGGATTCTGTGTCTCCCTCTGCCCCTCTTCCCAGTTTGTGCTCTCTCTCAAAAATAAAAAAATTAACATTAAAAAATAATAAAAAAATGAAAAGCTTGAGGGATTGCGAGAATTATCAACACGTGATATATAGACAGCAAGCGAGCAGGCGCTGCTGGAAAAATGACACCAATAAACTTGCTCGACACAGGGTCACTACCAACCTCCAATTCGCAGATGACGCAGTATCTGGGAAGCACACCAGAATGGGGTGTGCCCGAACGAACAGACCACCACGCACAGCAACACATGCCCATGGAGGCGAGCTCTGGATGGCCAGCCACCATGCCTGCAGGTCTGTCCCCAGGTGCCACAGCTTTGCAGACATCCCTAAACACAGCCTCTGAACATGAGCCTTGGATGCCGTGAGGCAGGACAAGACGTGGGACCCGTGCTTACCTCACCTGGCGTTTGTGACTCAGGTACTACATGTAATTGCCTGTATCTTGGATTTTAGAATGATTCTCCTAAAAATACATGCCTAACAGCTGGCTCTAACCAGTGAGGCCCTGAGGGACTTTCTTTTTATGTTTATTGACTTAAAAGAAAGTGAGTGAGTGCATTTGCGGGGGAGGGGCAGAGAAGGAGAGAGAGAATCCCAAGCTGACTCCACAAGGCCAGCCCTGAGCCTAACGCAGGGCTCGATCCCACAAATCGTGACATCATGACCTGAGCCGAAACCAAGAGTCAGATGCTCAACTGACTGAGCCGCCCAGGGACCCCCACCTCTGAGGGTCTCTCAGAGCCACAGTCTAGGTTCTGCCTGCCAGCCACAGATGCGGGGTCATGTCTATTTTCTGTCTGGCATCTCCCCACAGTCCCCACAAATCGACTGGGCAAAAGGGGTGCCAAGTAAACGCTTGCTGTAGGTGCTCCGGATAGCAGATCAAGCTGTCCACCTGCACGTGCACACCACAGCCCCTGGAAGATGAGGCGGGAATAAAGGGCAGAGGCCTCAGGGACTCCCCCACCCCCGCCAGGCCACTGAGCACAGATGCCCTCTCCCCAAGGGGCTTCTGGGCATCAACATGGACCAAGACACACTAGTGGCTAGGTGGGCGGGAGGGCGTGCTGGTGGAGACAGATGACAGCCAGAAAACCCACAGGGATCGCGTGCCAGCAGAGCAAGAGCCCAGCCGTCTCAGCCCCGGGGCCCAGCCGCTCCTTCTCAGGCCCCGCTCCCACTCTGGGTCAAAGCAGGGAAGGGTTTCAGCCGCCCTCTCAGGAGAGCGCCCCTGACTGTCTGGCCTTTGAATTCATTCACATCTGACCATCATCCTCTCAGCAGTCCTCTGGGGTGCGGGCAGGGCTGGCATGCCAGCAGCAGGGGGTCTGAGGAGCCCCCACTCTCGGGTCACAGTGAGCAGGGACACACAGAGCAGTAAGCGTCGCTGCCCCGAGAGGCAGGGAGGACTCTGCGTGCTCACACAGCCGGCTTCCCGGTTTTCACTGGGGGCGCCACCACACGCGTGTCTCGCTGGACAAGAAGCGAAGCAGGGCCGAGCCCGGGGCCGGCATGGGGAGCAGACAGGGCCTGCCTGCTTCTGGGAGGAGCTCAAGAACACACACGTGACCCGGTGCAAGGCCACCTGTATGGGAAGAAGTTGCCCCTCTGCCCCAAGGAGGCACCTGCCCTCCCCTCCCCCAGCGGACGCCCTGGGACGACAAAGCGCACAGGTGGACCCCTGGGAATGCTGACGCGGTGTCAATGAGCTGCCCACACAGTGCTCACTAAACAGCACACAGCTGTTCAAACCCCCCTAAACAAATGCTCTTCAGGTGGTCCCTCCCCATGCCTGAGCACGAGACTCCAAGCTCAGGGTGCGAACCACACCCAGAAACTGCCTGGTATACCCCGGTCCCCCTCATCGTGGACCAAATACTTAATCAGAATCAGAGATAACACGAAGGCGACGCAGCACTCGGTGTCATCACAGGGCCCGTCTGGGGGAGATGTCCCGGAGTGGAAGCTGGGGTTGGGGGGAGGCACGCACAGGAAGGGCCAGGCCAGTGGAGAGCGAATCCTCCCCTCCTGGTTCCCCGTGGCCCAGGAATTCAACTGCTGACAAGTTACACCAATAAAAGCCACAGAGGCACAAACAGGCAGCGGTTTGGGGACCGGGCACGCCCTCCCGCTGAGGGCACTTCCCGCACAGGGCCTACCTTTCCACAGGGTGAGGGCCAGCAGCTGGTGGAGCCGGGGGTGGCCCAGCTTCCCTGATCCTCCACTGGACCACTTCAGGGCTCGAGACACGAAAGCCACGCGCTCTGGGGAATTCGGGTCCATCAAACTGAACAGTTTGGCCAGATTTTCTAAAAGAACACAAACACACACCTTTATCCAAAGAAACACACTACCGATCAGTTCTCCACACGCCGCAAGTTAGAGCTCATGAAACAAGATTTCAGCTCCAAAGCTGAAAAACGGCGTTCTGGTGTGTCCTCGTGCGCCTTCCCCCCACCCCGGGTCCCAGGGCCCCCCAGCTGACCTCTCGGCTCAGTCCGCATCCCAAAGCAGGGTGGGAAGGCGGGCTATGGCAGGGAGCTGGCCCCTGGGGACCTCAGCCCAAGGAGGGGACCCGGCAAAGTGCAGAGGCCAGGAGCAGGCCCCCCTCCGCCCTTCCAGCCGGGCAGCTCCGAAGAAGGACTTCCCCGACTGCACACTTACTCTTCGGGCAGGCTGGGACGAAACGGAGGCCACCATCCACCAGAGACAGAGAGAGAGTGTGTGTGTGTGTGTGTGTGTGTGTGTGTGTGCATGCGCGCACGCGCGCGCTGGGGCGTCACTACTCCACGTGCACAGATAACCTCACCACAGTAAGAAAGCCTCACCCAACAGGTCATCGGCCACCTCCACTTCTGCCTTCTCCAGCGACTCTAAGACCAACATGGACAAGTCCGCAGCGCTGTTTTGCTATAAAACACAGAAGTGAGTAGGAATCACAGAAAACAGCTCTGGCTCATTTTTAGGAGATTCGGCAAAGCTGGACGGCTGCTCTGGTTTCCAGCTAGAAATGCATGGTGGGCAGATGCACAGGGCCCCCTGTGGGACGGAGACCCCGGCTGGCGCGGCGGCCGGCACCCTCACGTGGCACCCCGGACACAAGCACACCCGCCCGGGACAGTCCGGGGTCCTCCACCACGCCTCTCCCTAGACACTCTTTTTCCGACCCGCAGGACCCCAGCGGGGGCAAGGGGGCCGGCCCACCACCTACTTGACCGTGGCTGAAGAACAGCAGCGCCCCCGAGCACATAAGCTCCCGCGCCTCCGAGTGCTTGCTCTGCGACATGTATCTGTAAGACAGAGAAAAGAGCAGAGTCCCAGTTAGGTCCAGTTACGCTCGATGCCCCCCTGCAGACACCCTCCAGAGTCGACGTACCCTTGTGTTGACACCCACCCAGCCCAAAGGCTACAGTTCTGAGAGTAAACACTAAAGGTAAGATGTTTGAGTGAACTCAAGAGCTTCATAAAGCAAACGATCCCGGAAACACGTGTGCGTGCCAGCCTGCGTGTCCTACCAAGAACAGAGTCAAGCTGTGTAGTTTCCTGAGGCCCACCGCCTCACCGGGTGGTCACGGGACCCCGTCCCCCACCCACCGTGTGCACAGAGTCCCTGCTGTCAGCAACGTAGGCCTTGGGGGACCAGCAGACCCACACCCACATCTGACAGCAGCAAGGGTGGGGGACCCTGACTGTGCCCAAACGGGCCTGGAGCAGCTCAAGGGTTGCAGCAGAAGGAACCAGAAAAGGCTGGACGACGTCCATCCCGAGCACAGGCCCTGCTTTGGTGGGAGGACCTGCCTGAGGGACAGGGTGACATACTGTTGTCCATTGGAGAACAAAAGGGCAGGAGCGCGCTCAGGGATGAGGACAGCGGGAGCTCCGGGAGGCAGACTCAGTGGGGGATGCAACTTCTTTTGCGGTCCCCACCCCCTCCACCCCTCCCTGTCCTGCCTCGCTTTCCCATTTTGAACACATTTCTCAGTTTCTGGAACTACAGAAAGACAGACGCACACAGCAGCCAGAGCCTGGCAGGTAACTAAGCACGAATAACGGGATAACGGTCCGACTGCGACAGACGACATTTAGCGAAGCAGAGACAGAGGAAGTCAGCAGGAGGAGGCAGGTTCCCAAAGCCTGGCTCAGAGCTAAACGCACGACCCTAGCTTGATTCATTGGCTTTGAGTTTACCTCCGTGATTATCAGAAAAGAAACAGAATCCATCAAGTCGGTGCCTCTCCACCAAAACGAATCAAAGACAGACACCAAAAGAGAGCAGGAGGTGCTCCCAAGGCAGGAAAATCGCAACCACGGAGGCCTGGGAGCCCGTCTGTAGCTTGCCCCGACTGACAGCCTATTCAATTAACTGCAGCCAAGGTCTTTTCTTCAGCAAAGTTCCACGACCAGAACCCCCCAGGAGAACACAGCCTGGCCCCGGTCGGCACACAGAAAACCCATCCCCCTGGGCGTGGGGGGCGGGGCTGGTGGGGAAGCGCCACCAGCTCATCACAGCCCGGTCCTGCCAGAGCGCCCCTGCACACGGCGTGGGGCCAGCACTGCCAAAGGCCATCCTGGGAAGGTGAGTTTTGGAGGCGTACAGCCCCACACTGCCATTGGGACGGCACTCGGAACTGCGGGCACTTTTCAGTGATAATCCCGCCAGCATGTCAATGCTTACACGAGATGTGACAGAGCTCTAGACTCTTCTGTCTGACGAATAGCAAGAGATAAGGTCCAGGAACACCAGGGACAGAACTTCAGATGACAGAAGAAACCCCTGGGACAACGGGGCCTGCTTTCAAGCGCCTGCAGCTCTGGGGGCTTGGGGGGGCGGGGTGACGCAAGGGTTCTGAGGTGCACACGCAGGGGACATCCCAGCACCCCCCTCCCCCCGGCTTGGGGAGATTACATGTGCAGATCAAGCAAAGCTGGAAAAAACACAAACAGCAAAAGGGAATCCTGGAAAATGAGCGTGCTTCTTTCTACACAATTCAAGGGACAGAAAAGGATTCAGTGTTGGAGTCCAAGGCCTCAGGGGGGCTGAGAGCAGGCGGGGCAAGAACCCTCCGGCCCTGCACTGTCCACGTGGCCCTGACGTCAGCGTGCAGCACGTGTACACACCGAGGCCGCCGGACACCACCACGCACTCGCGCCCACCCAGCACTGCTCCTGTGCCGTCTTCCGTGGATTCTGCTTTTTAGAAAAGCAAGCAGAACAAAACGTTAATACTATGGATAAAAATCATGGGGTCAGAGAGAGGTATGTCAGGTGTCAGCTAACCAGCACCCCACGCTGTGGGGCTCAGGAGGGCTCAGCATCGCTGCAGGGCCGCCCCGACAACGCGACCGGGATCCCCTGGCACAGCTGCTCCCTCTTTCAGGAAAAGTTCCTTGTTTGCTTGGAGGTTGCAGAGAACACGTGTTTTAAGTTTTTCTTTTAAAAATTTTCTTCATCTGACTTAAGAGGCAAAACAGCGACAAAGATCTCACAAGGGCCCCTCGGCAGGAAGACAGATTTCGGTGAAAATCACAGAGGGGTGCAGGCTGGCTGCAGAGCCCCCCCCACCCCGGGAGGTGACGGTGGAGGAACTGGGCCAAGGGGTCCTCTGGCCACCCCAAAAAGTGGCCACAGAAGCCAGGAGGGGGGACGGAGGAAGACCAAGTACCCAGAACCCAACCGGCCTGGAAAACGACTCCCTCCTGGTCCTGGAGGTGCTCTGACGACACTAGGTGGCCATCCGCTGGCACCACTTTCGGGTCAGAGCATCCAGCCGAACGGCCCACACCTGAGGGACACGCACCAAGTAACCCTGGCCCCCCGGACTGCCTGATGTAGGGCCACCTTCTCCTTCAGCTGTCCTGAAGTACGACAATTAAAAGTGTTAATTGGTGAACGTATCCGACAGGTGAACGGCTACCAAGTGGTGGTCCATCCACACTACGGAGCATCACTCGGCAACAGGAATGAATCAACGCCACACACGTGGGCAAGCCCTGAATGATCATGCCGCGTAAACCCGAAAAGGACAAAAAGAGGGTATGATTCCACTTAGGTCACATTCTAGAAAATGTAAATCAGTTTACCATGATCGTGATGCAGAGGTCAGTGGTTGCCTGGGGGTCGGGGTGCAGAGGAGAAAACTCTGGTGGTGATGGATGCTCTTGGCATCCTGACTGGGGACAGTTTCATGCGAGCACACGCCAAAACTCATCAGGGCGCACGTTTTAGGTCAACGCTTAGACATAAACATACGTATTTACTTACAGAAAGACCAAAACCCTAATGTAACTCAGTGAACCTGACTTCTCCCGGAGCCATGCACCTAGGATGGTTCTCAGTGCACGCACTGTACCCTGGGAGACGGCACAGCTCCCGGCTGTTTCACCCGGGCCTTGTGGACGGCCACAAATGCCACCACTGACTTCGTCCCCAGGGAGGTCAACAGCAGATCATTCACTTTTCCAACTCCCGAGAGGTGAAGGCGCACCCCGACCGCTCCATGACCAAGCCAAGGCTGAGACAGGTTCAGCAAGACGGCGTGGGTCACTGGTCACAGAGCAGAGGTGGAATTCGAAGTAGGTCAAGGCTGGGCCGGTGGAGGGCATGCTTCCATCCTCCCTCCCCCCCCACGGTGGAACACACACCCTGCGCAGAGACACTTGCCTCTTTATGGCTGATGAACAACTCCTTTCTGCACGTGGCAGAAGTATCTCGAAAGGAGAAACACTGTTTATTTTGGGGAAGATCAGTTTTGCTGATTAATCAGTGGGGCAAATATTTACACACACAGGCCCAAGAAGAGCAAACGCAGGGGCAAATCTCCAGGCCACACGGGGATCTGATTGGCGACGCTGCCGGGCGGAAGGCTTGATGTTGCAAACTTCAATGCCTACTCACGTCTTCGGCTGATTCCTTGAAGAAATAACCAATTCACTACCGGGTCCTCTAAGCCAAGAGAGTCCACCCGAAGTCTGGGACGTGAGGAGCCGCACTCAGAGGACCTCGGAGTCCCCAAGATCTTAATCCAACTTGTTAAAGAAAATAAAAAAAAATCTAGGCCGAAATGGTGAACAGGCCCCACTCCGTGGCAGTTCAGAAAGAAAAAGCACGCCACAGAACAGATTTAACCACCTATAAAATGGTCTTTAAGGCATATCCGACTCGCAACGAACGGCCCCATTGTGTCTAGCCTGAACCGTGGAGGAAAACAGGCAGAACTTACCGGAAGGTGCAAGAACAACCCAGAAATCACAGTAGCGGCCGTGTTACAGCACAACTACCAACGAAAACTAACGCAGGCCACGCGACACTCGCCAACGCTCCAGGGCCGCACAGGAAAAGCACATTTTATCGCACGCAGCCCGAAGCAGGCTGGCTCGCACGCGTGGTGAGCCCTGTGCGCCCCCGCGCCCCGCAGCTCAGCGCCCAGCACTCACGGCGGCGCCGGGGCCGCCGGTCGCGCAGGTGCAGGCGCAGCGCCGGGCTCACCGGCACGGCTGGCTCAGCGCGCGGTGCAAGGGCCCCGGGGCAGAAACACGCTTAACCCGCATGACCGGATCGCCGGGGGACGCAGACCCCGAGGCTCGGTCCCGGGATGGCCGCGGCTGGGCGAGGCCGGCCCGGAGCCCAGAGACTGGACGTGTCGGGCCAGGCATGGGGCGGCCGGGCCGGGACAGGGGGAGCCCCGTAGGCGGGGAGCCGGGCCCGGGCACGGGGGAGGCCGGGCTCGGCGTCCTCAGTCCTCCGCCTCCCGGCCGCCCGCCTGCTCCGACCGTCGCGGCGACAGGCACCGGCGCGGGCCAATGGGGGCGCGGGGAGGCACGGCGCGGCCAATGGAAGGCGGCCGGGGGCGGGGCGCCAGCCTCGGCGGAAAGCCCTGGAAGGCGGCGGCCGCGGCGCAGCGGCTACCTGAAGAACAGGGTCCGGTACATCTGGTGTGCCTCGTAGTAGTCACCCTTCTCGACGCTGGCGCGCAACTTGCCCTCCACGCGCTGGACACCGCCACGATTCCTAGCGCCGTTCCGGGCACTCTCCTGCTCGGCCATCGCCGCCGCCGCCGCCATCGGGCCGGCGCTCCGCGAAGGGCTGACGCTGTCGCAGGCGCGGTCGGCAGCGCCTCTCGGCTTCCGTCCCGGCGGCCGTCCGACGCCCTCTACGGTGGCCCGTGAGGAGCCGCGCGCAGCTGGAGGCGGGCGCGCCGGCGGGCGACCACGTGACCGTGGGGTGGGGCTGTGGAGCCTGCGGCGGGCGGCCACGTGACCTCTGGGCGGGGTGGCGGAGTATGCGGAGGGCGGCCGCGTGGCCGCGGGGCGGAGCCGAGGCGGGCGCGCACGTGACCGCCGCGCGCGCGCTGACACCACAATGGTGGCGGCAGGTGACGGCGGGTTATTAGGGCGCTGCGGGGGAGAAACTGAGGCTGAGCGGCGCGGGGCTGGGGTGCGTAGCCAGAGATGAAACGGTCGCCATTTCAGCGATACTTGGGACGCGGAGATTCCTAAATAAAAGGTGTATTTTCACGCTTTCGGCCGCAGGCCGCACAGGGGAGGTGAGGGTCCTGATTTGGCTCGGGTTTGGGACCAAAGGGAGGTCGAAGTCGAGGTGACACGTCATTGCTGAGGATGAGCGGTCGCGGGCTCTCTTGGACGCGAAACCACCTGTTAACGGAGAGCTGCAAGTCTGGTGGGAGATGGGGACAAGTGTAGGACAGGAATGGGGACGGGGGAGAGGGGAGGACGGGGATGGGGACAGAGGATGGGTTCTGGGGACAGGGAGAAGGATAGGACGGGGGATAGGGACAGAGATGGAGGCTGTGGACGGGGTGGGGATAGGGACTGAAGAGGGAGCACAACTTCAGCCCCACTTGATTTCAGCGTCTGCCAAGTCCAGACCCTCAGGGATGTTGATTAGAGTGTCCCTTGTTTGCGACCTGTTGTTTGTATAGGGGCAATTCAGACAAAGGTCCACAGATGGGGAATGGTTAAATCCTAGGGGTGCATCCATGCAAATGGTGGTAGAACTATCTTCTCTACAGTTCCCTTGTGATAGGAGATCTCCAAGGTATTTTTCATAATGGAAAAAAGGGAGGCACAGCACCGTGCGTGGAGTCCTTCATCGCTTGTCCTGTGTAAACAACAGTGAAGCACACACCTATTTTTGCTAGTGGGTGTAGGTGTTTCCAGAAGGGCAAAAACGATGTGGGAACACTGGCTGCCCCTGAAAATCCGGTCAGGGAGACGCAGGTGCAGCCTTCCCTCAGCTGTCCGCCTGGGCCTCCAGCGTCCCTTCCGGGCAGAGGTCAGCTCTTGCCACCGCCTCGCGGCCCTGTCCGCTCTGCTCATGGAGTGCTGCTTCCGCCACGTCAGCCCCGTGAAGAGTCGCTGTGCCCTGGATCACTAGGGATTCTCAGCCCAGCACCTCACACACACACAGCAGCCATTCGGGAAGTACTGACTGAATGAACCAATCCCAGGTTAGGCTCGAACTCCTGCCCAACACCTATCTTTAGCAACAGGTGCCCCGATGCCGCAAATGTCCTTTGGGGGAGATCCAACTCCTCTTTCCCTAACTTTCTCCTTGTCAAGCAATCCTCTCTCCAATTCACTTGGTTTCCCAAGGGGACTTCCCCACAGAAGAGGTGCCCTGGGGGAAGTCTGGGGGGGGTGCAGCTGGGGCAGCCTGGGAAGACAGGATAAATCCCATATGAATGGGACAAAGCAGCAGAAAGAACGAAAATGTCGTTGTCCCACTCCCACACCCCAGGGGCAGGAACAGAGCAAATTGAGAAAAGAAATACACTGTTTATTACTCATTTGAAACATCACATGCACTTTTAAAAATTTAAACTCTTTATTTAAACGTTTTAATAGCATCTTATCAATTTGGTGGCAGCAAAAGCAGCACTACCAAAGACAAGTGTTTTGAAAAGCATTTACAAAAATACCGCGCACAAAGTCCTATCTTGCATCTTTAAAAATAAATTAATATTCAAAATACTTCCACCCAACTCCCAAATTTAGTTTTATATAGGAAATTTTGATTTATAGATTTATCCTATAATATATGAAACTTCTGTATACATTTTATTTGACTTAACTGCATAGGCATTAGTCCCAATTCTAAGAGTGAAAAAAATGCTACTTTGTGTAGTTTTTATGTATTTGAGGACTGTTGTGCAGTATACATAAAACTCTTCAGAAAACCAGTCAGCACCATCATTTTCTTTTTCTGAAAATACAGTTTTTATGAGAACACCAAAAGAACGGTCTTAACCCAATAAAACTTAAATAATTTTAAAACATCTGTAACACTTTAAGTGCCTTGCAGATATCTCATTTATAAAGTCTGCTCAGTAAAATAGTCTAAATATTAAATATTAACTATAAACAAAATGAGTCTCAAGGAATTGAGAACGGCTGACAGTCATAGTTAAGAGGCAAATCCCAGCTAGAGGCGGGAAGAAAGTGGCCTGTGGGAAAAAGTAGAATCACAAACTAATGGTTTTGTGAACTTGCTACCCTGGACAATCCCCTTGGATACCCGTCAGTGGAGGAAGCACTTTAGGCCCGGAAAGACAGGGAGCACGTTAGTGTTAACTCTGCAGCAAAACTGAAACCAGACGCGGGCAACACCCACGAGCCTGGGTGTCCTGGGTCCCCCGGACACTGCGCAGGCGCGGGGACAGCCCCTGTGGGATGAGCCTCCTTGAGACCTGAGAGCTCGACTGACGTGTCCGTTTAGATGCAGACTGCCCCCTTTCACATGAGACCCCCTTCAGCCTACGAGTCCTAACTCTGAGGATCTTTCTCAGAAGTAGGAACAAACTAAGCAGAAGAACACATGGCAGGAATTCCCCCACCTGGCGTGGAGTAAAGGAAAAATCCTACCCTGGGGGAAGGAGATCACAACTGAAACTTGGTGACGCGGTTTTTCCCTGAAAGAAACGTGTGCTGGATTGAACAGATGAAATCGAGCTGCCCCCAAAAGTCCTTGAGAAGGGCCAGGGAAAGGCTGAATATCAAAGCTTCAAACACTTCGACCTTTTAATTTCATTTGCTTTGTTCCTGATGTCAAGAAAATACAAATATCAAGAGCTTTATGTTCAAAAACAAATCCCCAAAACATACGTGTCTTTGTGAACCACACATTCAAATGAATTTCCACAGAGGTCAGCTGTTGCTAGCAGACCTCGGTGAAGCTACGCATTCGACATGCAGTGTTTTCCGTGGACAGAAGAGCAAGCGGCGTCCACTCCCAGTGGCAGTCGGTAGCGTTTATTTAGGGGTGATGTTATCCTGTTACTCTATGTGCCCTGGTTCGTGAAGGTTCCAGTGTTTCAGGCTGTCCCAGTATATACAAATGTACAAGAACCTACAGTAGGACCTTTACTTGATGGGTTCTCCGTGGACTCTGAACCGATAAAGACACGTGTATTCCGGATGGCCCCAGTTAGAGAAAATCCGAAGTTCCACTATTTGGAAAGCTCTTTCGGGTCTTTTCTGAAATCAGAAGGTGGGGAGGAAATCACAATTATTCACAGTAAGCCTAATCACTTTCCCAACTATGATATCTGAGACTAAGCACTCAAGCTGGAAAAGGAAGTTATCAGTGTGAACTAAGTCATGTGCCCTAGGATGCAGAGCTCTGGGAAACCAGGACAGCTAATGAGCCACGCGTTCGCTTTCCGCGTCAGCAACAGGACACATGCACGTGGAGCACACTATGCACTAGAAAGGCCCGTCTGGGAAAGTCAGGAAGCTCGGATGCACTTTCTCAGAGGCCGACGCCCACAGACACCACTGGGCAGCTGTGCTAAGGCCGGCCGTGTCCTGCTGAAAGAGAAGGCGACTGCGAGTCAGGACTCAGGAAGCCACGGGCCAGGGGGAGCCGTGCCCGTCCTTACCGGCACGTGGAACATCTGGAGGGACTCCCCGTCCTGATCGTACATAAACCGTCCCAGGAGCCGCCCTTCTTCCTGGTGTTCGTTTTCTAGTCCCTGAAACCAAAACCAGAGAGTCATTAAATAATGGAAAAACGACACTGCGTTCATTAATGAAGACTGCTTCCCTTCAACACAACCTGGGGAGATCAAAGCATGAATACGGCCTTCTCCAGAAGGCCTGTTAAATGCTGGGCATTATACAACTACACAAAGTTGAGGGCTTTGCACGATTCACAACAAGCCCCCGAGGGAGGTATTGTTCCTCCCGTGCGCAGACAGGGAAAGCCAGCGCTGGAACCTGCAAGCTAGCAAGAGAGCAGTGACTGGCCACACGGACCACTTTGTTACTGCATGGCCCACGCTGCTCCACACGCCACGGTGGAACCCTGGGGCAACTGATGAGCCCAGGAGAATGAGAGCAGGTCTGCCGGCTGTGAACCCCGCAGGAGGCCGGCTTGCACAGAGAGCAGACAGGGTGCCAGGGGCTAGTGTGGAACGGGGACAGAGTCTGGGTCTGGGAAGGAAGGCGTGGCAGTGGTGGAGCCCCGTGAATGCACTAAATCCAGCAAAGTGCATTCGTATGATGGCTAAGGGGGTACCTCTTACGTGTATTTTGCCACATTAGGGAAGCAACCAGTAGGAAATACAGGCGACTGCTGGAGTGTGTCAGAGCGGGAAAGGACTTGCGTACGAAATGTGGAAGCAGTGAGAGAGAGCGAGCAGAGGTGGCGAACGCCGGCAAGTGTGTCTGTAAGAGGGGCGCGTGGCGAGCGTTTATATACTAAAAAGCTCAGATGTGCATAAGGAAACTAAGATTCCTGTAAGATAAATGAATAAAAACAAATCTACAAAAAAAGGAAACGTGCGTGTGAAATACGGAGATGTAGATGAAATAGGCTATTTTTACCTGCCAGGTTAGCAGAGGTCAGGACCAGAGGGCTCCGTGAGGTACAGCGCTGGTAACGCACAGGCTCACGCCCCTCCCCCCCCCCACTACTGAGCACACGGCAGTGCCACCGTGAGTGTCTAGTCTACGGGAGGAAGAGAGACTGGCAGGTGTGGCCCCCGTCCTCCAATGAGGAGGCTGCAGCGACAGCGGGAGAACTGGAAAGGTACATCAGGCCTCCACTACGTCACAGTATTTTACGTATTTAAAGATGTGTCACGGTTTGTCGCCATCGCGAAATACGAACTGTGCCATGTCGACTGTTATTTTTTACAGGGAAAAAGGACAGAGCAGAAAATGCCACGATACAAACAATTTCTCTGGGTGCTGGGATTCTGGAGGCTCTTTTCTTCAGCTTTCGTGTTGGGAGTTTTCTGTCAGCTCAGCAGCATACAGTTGTCACACCTGCCTCTGGCCAAATGGGCAAACCTTCTCTACACAGAACTCTCTGGGTCGGGGGGGGGGGGGGGGCCGGTCCTGAGGTCAGCCGGCACACTCCACACCCACCGGCCTCCCTGAGAAAGCACTGGACTGTCTCCCTCCGAGTGTAACCTGCTCAGAGCACTCAGGGGCTGGGGGACGGACCGGAGACACCAGGCACAGACTTGTGTTGACAGCCTTTTCTGGGCTCATCTGAGGGAAATCTGAACCGGAGGAGGGGGAGAGCCAGGACCAGGCTCACTCACATAGACCGCGAAGTCCTTGGGGGCGCTGGTGATGTTGCCCGTGGGCGACAGCGTCTTTGGTATGTGCTCCAGAGTGAAGGTGGTCGGGTGGATCTCCATGGACAGCCTCACCATGAGGTACCCCTGGGAGCCCTTGAATGCCCAGCAGTTGCCTGGATAGATGTCAGGCTAGGGAAAAGGCAAAAACTGAAAACTTAATACATTTGACCCTGGAACGGCATGGGGGCTGGGGTACTGACCACCTACACAGTGAAAAATCCGCACATAATTTCTGACTCCCCAGAACCTTAACTGCTGGTAGCCTACAGTTGGCCAGAAGGCTTACTGATAACATAAAGTCAATCAACAAACGATTTCTACATGGGTGACACACTACGTTCTTACAATAAAATGAGCTAGAGAGAAGAAATGCTACGGAGATCACGAGGCAGAGGAAAGCGCAGAAGCGGACCTGCACAGCTCAAACCCACGTCGTTAGGGGTCAGCTGGAGGTTGAACAAGCTCTTCAGAGGGTATCTGACCATCTAAAACTTAACGTATGGAAACAAGAGAAAACACTAGTAATACTGAAGAGGAAATAAATTTTTACACAGTAAAAAGCCATCATAAACAAAAGCCAAAGCCGAACTGGGCAAAAGCATTCGCTAAGAACTTGAACCCGAGAGGGTGATGATCTCCCAGTATGTCAGTAAGTCTCTAAAAGTTCAGGTAACCAGCACTTTAAATGAAAATAGACAAGACACACACATTTTTTAAAAAAAGTAAATTTAAATGGTCCTCAAACATGAAAAAATGCTCTACCGTACATAACAACAAGGGAAATACAAATTAAACGACAGGTGTGTTACCCTTTCTCACCGAAAAAAATCAACAATGCACGGTTTTGACAGCATCTGTCGTTGAACTGGGGGTTAGAAGGTGTCCCCTCAGGAGGCATAACCTGGCGATAGCCAGCAGAGCCCTTCGGGGTATCTACCCTCTGACCCAGCAATCCCCTGCTGTCCCTAAGATAACACTGGCAAAATACGAAACCACACAGGCCCAGGGGTATTTTTGTGAGAGAAGCCACCACACCTCTGACGGGGGCCTAGGTGCATGCGCTGTGCTGGGCAGAATGCACCGAGTGAACGAGGCGGGGTCCCTGGCACTCAGCCGCTTGTGAGATGGAGCAGGAGGGGAAGGGGCAGGGACACAGTGACACCTGCATATTTGCTCATGCTTGAATTCGGTTTTGGTTGATCCTTTGTTCCTGGTTTATGTGTCCTCTGTGCCTGCCCTGTGCAAATGGACTGGGTCCTCAAGGGTTAAGGTCTGTGCAGAGGGTCCCCTGGGCATCCCTCTGGTAATTTCTGACAGCAAAGTGCCTCTAGGGGTCCCCTCACTGGGAACAGCTTCCCCGGCACCCTGGGGTGGCACCATTCAGTGAGCCCTGGTTGTGCTCTCTACAAAAAAGGTCTAGGTCTGACCCCAGGGGACTGAGGGACGCTGTCTCGGCTGCCTTGCCTTGGTCTTGGAGGTAGGAGCCGGTGCTAAGTCTGTTCCCGGATTTGTTAAAAATTCTCTTTCCTTTTAAGTAGCCAAGCGCCTACTCCTCCGATCTCATTGCAGGTACCAGTTCCTCACATGCAGCCTCTCCGTCCAGTTCCTGCATGAGCCCTCCTCACAAGGCACTCTCTTGCTCATGCACGTCTAACACCAAAAGTGCCACCGGATCCAGTCAGGGGAGCGGGCACGGCTGCCGTGGGCTAGGGTGGTACCGGGGGGACAACAGGAACGTCAAGGCCTCTCAACTGTATGATGGCAAAGGGCCGACCCTGTGGCCAAGGCAGCACCTGCCGGGGTCCCGTAAGCGCCCACAAACTGGTGCGGAGGGACGCACCGTGTGCTACACGCCTGGGGGTTCGTACCTGCCATGGGGTCCACACGGGCCTGCAACAACGGGCACCCCGCCATACAGGCTGCGGCGCCCGCCCCGAGCTCAGGACAAACGGAAACTGGTTCTGCGCACCAGACCCCGGCCAGGCTACCGGGGCAGCACCAGAGCTCCGAAATGTTAAGTCTGCTGACGCTTAGTGTTGAGAGTAATTCTCGAATTCTCTAAGACTGGACTTGTTTAGAAGTGAAAGACAGCTATCCTGTGGACAGTTCCCACAACAGGAATCATTGGATCTTTCTTCCAGGCATTAACACAAGGCAGCATTTTAGGACTGAAGGGAAACCAGCACACCTAGTTTAAATTCTTCCTCCTGAGTCTTTGTGACCGACCTGTGTAAAACGGGGGTGCACAGCAGCAGTGCTCACTGAGGGCAGCCCGCAGACACCCCGGACAGGGGTAGCCCGCAGACACCCCGGATGGAGGCAGCCACAAGTGCTGTGTGAGCAGAGGGCCCCCCCGCCTCCCTCGGGGCTCAGACCAAGGGAGGGGTCTTCTTTGCGGTGAAACTGTGCCGGTGTCCGCCTGCTCTGCCTCTTTATGGTCCAAGAAAGCACAAACTTGTCTCACGAGGGAAGGCCCTTGGCCGTGACCAAGGTCACAACGACAGAACATCTGCTCCTGCGGGGACGGACCACTGTACGACCAGAGCGAGGGGATCAGAGGAATTGCAGTGGTGCCGGGGCCTGTGCGCAGATCCCAGAGTGGGGAGGGGGCATGGGGCAGCCCTGGCTCACCTGGATCACGACGCGTGGAGACTGGGAGAAGTACCAGAGCGGGATTCCAAACAGGCTGATGAGCGCCGTTTTGGTCTCGTATGTCTCAGAACAGCGAGTGCTCAGGATGCTCCCGCCTGAAAGCAGAGTTCGGAGCTGCCTCGGTGTCTGCCCCGACCGCCAGGAAGGGGGCCCCAGGGGCGCCTGTTCCCCGCCATGGGTCTACAGAGTCTCCGGTTGGCCCCGCCCACAAAGAACCTTCTACCTTACGATGAGCCCCAAGTTCACTCTTACTTCTGCCAACTTGGCCTTCAGAGTCCACAGATGCTTTGGGATACAAGCGAGGCCTCCTCCCCCCCCCCGCACCACAGTGACTCTCAACGAGCTTTT
Source organism: Paguma larvata (assembly GCA_030068075.1). Classification (NCBI taxonomy): domain Eukaryota; kingdom Metazoa; phylum Chordata; class Mammalia; order Carnivora; family Viverridae; genus Paguma; species Paguma larvata. The sequence goes on from CM057825.1 coordinate 149,788,736, forward strand.
GTTCCTTCTTCTAAATAACAACAAGTCCCACAGGCACCAGAGCTGCCTGGCAGGTGAGCTGGGTTTCAGAGGGCCCACTATCAACAGGCCACAGCCATGGGACACGCTGGATCAGCAGCTGCCCAGGGAACAGGGGGCGTGTGCTACCAGGTTCAGGTGTCTCTTGGGGTAACACGAGAATTCTGGAGCGAGACAGCAGTGACTGCGCTGAAACCGCCACATCATACACTTTTCAAAGAGTGAAGCTTAGTTATGTGAGTTATATCTCCATTAAAAAATTGTATCTCTGTTAAAAAGTATTTAAAAAAAAGAAAAAAAGTCCGGTCTGCCCCTCAGCAGGGAAACAGGGCAGACAGATGTGGGTGCCAAGGTACACAAGCTGGTGGGGGAAACAACAAATTAAAAAATAATACAAATATGAATACAAATAAAATCCCCTGAGGAGCCTGTACTCTAAGAGGCAATGGCTCCTGAGTCTGGCTGTCCAGCAAAGCCCTCGGGTCGCCTACACACAGCACGTGGCTGTTGGGCCCTGTTCCGCCGACTGCTGGGGGCAGACCTGGGAGTGGGAACTCAAGGAGAGAAGGGGTTTTGACCTTGCTGATCAACAGACCTGAATTTCTGAACCTTTGTATTATCTTTAAACATCCTATTCTCACTGAAAACAAAAAGCATCCTTAAATACGGGCACTATAAAAAATACAAATACAGAGTCGATAAATGCTTTGGGTAATGACAGAACCTTCAGTTCAGCCTCACCAAAATTATCAAAACTCCAAACTAATGACATACAAGTCTGTAAGGGTTAGTTATGCTTCTAGGAAAACAATGGCCCAGCTGGACAGTTAAAAGAGCATTTGGTGTCCTGGGATCGAGAACGGTTTCTTCACACATCACTGAATCTCAAAAACGTGTTCATCACACTATTCTACAAAAGTCATTCTCGAAATAACACACGGACAGCAGTTATGGCCTCCCTGACTCCCATCCAACATCAGAAGAAGGTGGCGGGTTTTGCTCGTAACAGTGGCTCTGGGCCAGCAGGCGGCGCTGCTGCAGAGACGCAGACAGCCAGCGTGGGGCCTGCGGGGACCAGGCCTGACCGGGGGCACTGCTCAGATTTCCTCAATGGCTGGGTTGGGGTAAACTGCTGCCCAGCAGGGCTCTCCAACATTTTCACTGGCTATCGCGTATCAAGAATCTCTGTTTTGGGGCACCTGGGTAGCGCAGTCGGTCGAGCGTCTAAGTCTTGATTTTGGCTCAGGTCACGGTCCCACAGATTTAGCCCCGCATCAGGCTCCATGATGGGTGTGAAGCCTGATTAAGATTCTCTCTCTCTCTCTCTGCCCCCAACCACGCACGCAACCACTTACTCTAAAAAATAACTTACTTTCTCTAAGAGAAAATGTAAGATTTTCTCTTACACAAATGGTGGCCAAACCTTCCCTGATCAGACATCACGTCACCTGGAGTCTCTACCTGTCTTGTGGAGCACAGACCTCCGCCCATTCCTTCACAGAGACACTCTGTGCTTGACCCAGGGTGCTGTCCCAAACGTCATCGAGAGGGTAGGTGACGAGGGGGTAGGCGATGAGCGGTGCGTGAACCACTTCACCAAACCACAGTCCTTTTAAATTTTTTTTTTTTATTTAATGTTTTTAAAGTAGGCCTCACGCCCAGCATGGAGCCCAACACATGGCTTGAACTCATGACCCTGAGATCGAGAGTCACACGCTCCACCAGCTGAGCCCACCGGGCACCCCACTAAACCACAGTTCTGTTTGTTGAAATAGACCTGGGCCCTGGGCCTGTGCACGCGAGCACGCAGCATGTCCCCGACCTAATGGACCACAGTTTTCTCTTTTATTCTTTTGAGGAACCAGAACAGCTTCCCCATTGCTCTACTCAAGCAGCAGCTGTTTTTCCCCCACAGAGTCACAGCTCCCACAGGACCCGGGCTGTTGAGGACCCAGGACAGTCCTCAGGTGCAGCAGGCTCACTGAACACCCGAACAACACGGGTTCCTATTATTGAGTGCTCTGTAAACTGTTTAAAAATCACTTTTCTGGTATCAAATACTGTACTTAAGCGCTTAAAAAAAACACGCTTTACAACACAAAAGATCATAAATAATCAAGCAATATTTCTGTGGCAGTAAACTCTGATGTAGCTACAAAAATCCAAAAGCTACTCAAATGCCCCCAAAATGGGGCTTCACTGATGCCGACAGTTACGTGGGCTCATGCCCATGGATATGGGAACTTAAGTACAGGCCGTCGATGGGAGAACCTGACCGCGCCCTGAATCAAGAGCATTGGGGACTAGCTCATTCTAGTAGTTCCAGACTGCGTGGAGATGGGGCAGGGAGCAGCGGGTCGAGTGTGCGTGCCCGCCGACAGGTGACCACTGTGTTCCGTTTACTCACCACCCGACTCCAGAGCGAAGTCCACCATGCCGGTCTTATCCTGGGAATACAGCTTCAGGGCGTTGTTCACGATGACACGTGCTTGCTGGACAGAGACAATGGGTGTTAGTGAGGGTCAAACGCCAGAAGAGGGGAGACAAGACTCAGGTGAAAATGGAGAAAGAAGGCCCAACATCTCTATGAGGAATGCATTTTTCAGTTCACTATCTTGGAGTTAACACCCACGGGGAGTGTCAGCCCTGTGCCCGACCACAGGGGCCGCCATGTAGACGTGGGACGGTGCTGCCCTTGACCCAGGGCTCACACACAGTTACGACGGTCGCTTCGCCAGAGAACCCATGGGTGCCACAGAAACTTCTGTGATTTCACAGGGTGAGTGGGACCTTGGGGACCGAAGATTATTAACGTGTCCAGGCCCCCAGGCAGTGGCTGACCAGCACCAACAGCAGCCAAGGCCCACCGAGCCAGCGCCCTCTCCACACCCTACACCGCGCCAAGCACCTTTGCGATCAAAGCCACATCCCTGTGGGAGCCTCGTTGGGTAAGAGCCCAGATTCTGCCAGCTGGAGAACTAGGTCATCAGTTCCATCACGATAAGCACCTCAAACATTTCCCATTTCCCACTTACCGCTTCTGTTATTCCCGAAACCCCTGCCTCATTCACAGCAGAGAGTACGGTTTCAGAATCGGGGACTTGCTTCGTCACGGAAATGTAATGGGTAACATTCTTCAGTATTTGCAGCTCCAAATCCCGCAATAAAACCTGTAAGTCATCCTTGCTCACGAACTGAGAAGAAAACTTCTGTAGCAGCCATTCAAGAGACCCGTCTTGCTCATCGGAGAACATGAGTCTGATAGTTTCTCTGACTTGGGCATCTACCTAGTAAAACCATTAGTAAGCAGAACGTGAATTTACCGTTTTAACTAAACCACTTCGACGCTTCACTTCTGTCACCTTAACACCTCAAGAGGATTAAAACCTTCTCTAAAATCCATAATGCAAATGTGACAAATTTCTCCCTTCACATTAAGTTTGAGAGCCTCTCCAAAAGAGTTGGAATACATTACGGAGAATAGGAAAAGAAAAGAGTGTGGCCCAAGGGCGGTGTGCTCCCAGAGAGCCGAGGGAAGAGAGGCCCCCCGCCCCGCCTGGCCGCCCTGCACATGCCACTCAGCAGGCATTCACTGAGGGGGTGACCTGTGGGTCAGGTGCACAGGGGAAGGAGCCCCTGATCTGCAAACTCAGTGCAGTAAGGAAGCAGTAATGTACACAAAGGACGTGTGACTTTATGTCTGCTAGAAAGGCCCTCGTGCCCTCTCCCTCCACGCCCCCTGGCTTTATAGTGGATGGAGCATGGACGGACGCACAGGAGAAAGCAGAGAGTCCCACAGCAGCGCAGGGAGACCCGCCTGGCCACTCGCAGAGCTCCTCAGTGTCCTGTGCTACGGACGCTGAATTCCCTGGTCACAGATGGGCCGCCACCTCCAGCTCTGCGAGTCCTCTAGCACTAACTCTGCGACACTCAGCACAGCCTCCTGTGTCTGTCTGCCCATCGCTCTCACTGCTGCAGGGGGACATCCCAGGAGCGTGGCTGCCTGGTTCAGAGAGTACACATCTGTGTAACTGACTAATACCCCAAGATCTCCCCCCACAGGCTTCAGTCCCACCGGCCAGAGGACGCCTGCCTCCCCGAGTCAGTACTGGTGCGTCTGTCCTTCTCCTTCCTTGCCAATTTGTGGGCTGAAGGACAGGTGTACACTTCTGTTTGCAAACCCAAGGAGTGGAACCGAGTGACCTGCCCATAAGCTTCGTCGCGCCCCCACAACACTCGGAGCTCCCTGCAGAGCGGAGATAATTTCACCATCTGTATGGCAAATACTTTTTCCTAATCTACTGTCCGACTCTGACTTAGAGCTTTCGTCATTCAAAATTTTGTTTTTCCATTTTCATGCAGCATAAGTGTCTGATTTCCTCCTTTGCATAAAGATAAAGCTTCAGAGTGCTGCATGAATCTACTCTGGTGAAAACAAATACAAAATGGCCCGCCCCAAAATCAACGTTGGCACGTGGCCATCTGCATATAAAGGAAGTGTGGCAAGATGCACACCTGAGTGCTAATGTGCTAGAGGAAATTCCTGGAGAGTTGAATATTAACTATTTTATGTTAAATACTATTTTTTAAATACTATTTTCCATGTTTAAAACTTCAGATGTAGGGTAGCTGAGTCAGTTAAGTCTCCAACACTTGATTTCAGCTCAGACCGTGATCTCACCGTTCTTGGGATCGAGCCCCTGCATCAGGCTCTGCGCTGACAACACGGAGCCTGCTTGGGATCCTCTGTCCCTCTCTCTCTCTCTGCCCCTCCCCTGCGCGCTCTCTCAAAATAAATAAGAAATAGCTTCAGATATAATAAAAGTTCTAAAGAAAGTTGAAATTAATAAACAAAAGTTCAGCTAAAGCGTTTACTTTCTACGATCGAACGTTTTACGACTTGCCTTTCCGTGTATTGTGTTGACCTCCTCACAGCTGGTTTTCAAATGCTGCCAACTGGACAGTTCTGATCTCAGACGAGCCAGCTCCAGCTCCAGATGCTTCACCATGGAGAGGAGGTGCTGTTCCTCCTCAAGCCCGCTGGGAAATCAGGGGAGGAAGAAAGAAGTCAGGTGTCCCCAGTCACACACGCATGCAATAAACACGTGGAGGAAGGACCCACAACCCTGTACTGTAAACACAGTCCTGTGTCCCCGTCCTACCTTAACACAGAAACTTAGTATCGGTTTCAAGTCAAATCCCAAAGAGACCTTTCTCCACACCAGTGCACACATGAGTGCACGAATATGCCCCCGTGTTCAGGTAAGCTGTCTGACACACGCTACTTTCTCCACACCAGTGCAGGCATGAGGCCCAACACACCCAGTGTTCAGGTAAGCTGTCTGACACATGCCACCACCAGCGGCTCTCTTTCACTAGTAGGAGAAAGCTCTCAAAACTATTTAATATTTAAAACCCTTATCTTCAAAAAATAAAGAGCCTGGGTGGCTCAGTTAAGTGTCAGACTTCAGCTCAAGACATGATCTCACAGTCCGTTAGTTCGAGCCTCACGTCGGGCTGTGTTGACAGCTCAGAACCTGGTGCCTGCTTTGGATTTTGTGTCTCCCTCTCTTTCTGCCCCTCCCCCACTCACGAGCATGTGTGCGCTCTCAAAAATAAACATTAAAAAAATAATAATAATAAAACCTGTGTCTATCTCCTTAAAACTATAAAAAAGACATCAGAAATGAGACAAATTCAATAATGTTGAATATGAAATTTTCATGCTAATGGAACAGATAACTGAAAAATGTATGGTTTCAGAGTTTGCTTAATAATTCCTATTTTTATGTAGGAAGTGTACATATAATGCAAAATGTTGTGATATTGTATTTGTTTAGAGGCAGGGGTGGCTGGTGAGCCACCAACACTGTGTGTCTCCAGACAGTAGAGTCCAGGAAAACCATTTTAGCATCCACATATTGGCATAGCAACACACCTTATGTAAATGCAGGCTCTGAAAAGGAAGTAAGATGTGTGTTAACACTCACATCCGTCCAGAGGGGAGGATATGTGGGGTCTAAATGGTGATACAGGACCTACGAAACAGACAGGAGCCAGATGTCAGAAGTTAGAGCTCACTGTCTGATGCCTCTCGCGGAGCGCAGGAATGACTGGAGTGACAGAAGGGCACAGGTGTCACGTCTAGACACACGAATGGGGGGAGAAGGGTGTGCACAGGGCCTGTGTAGGTAAAATTAGAGGGTGTGGACAACGAAGTGCGGCTTTGAGTGTATCAAGGGAAGGGAAACTGCACACTTCCAGAAGAACTCGGGGAAACTGATGAGGGTGCCAGAGAAAAGGCCAAGGTAGTGAGGACAGCACGCCCCCAGGAAACTGCTTGAGGACAGGACTGTTCAGGCAGCCAAAACAGCCCAGAGGTGGCACAGAGCCCCTGTCTTGCATGTGAGAAGGCCCCATACAAAAGGGTGGTCCTGGAAGGCAGGGGTCCGGCCCTCGTGAGAGGCTGCTGAGGTGGGGAGAGTCCAGGCCCAGAAGTTCCCCTCCTACCAGAGCCCCGTGCCAGCCGCACCCCAAGGGCGGCCCTGTGAGCACACGCCGGCAGGGAGCCTCTCCATCCTCAGGTGTCTCCAAGGGTCACCCACAAAGATGCCACCGGGAATGTGCTCACCCACAAATCCTGGTCACCAGAGGCGCACAAGGCGTCCCATTAATGACTGCTCTGTTCCACGTAACAAAGAGACACAGAAGGCAAAATTTTAATTTATTGGAAATTATCCTACCTAGCAGTTCTCAGCTTGGTCTGTTCTAATTCCTTCTGGATGGCCTAAAAAGTAGGAGAAAGAATCTGTTTAAATACAAGAGTTATATACTACCATTTCACAGATCATACACTTGATTAACCACGTATTTCTATATGGAACAACATACATTTATCTGTTGCGTTTTCCCCCTTTGTTCAAAGCCCAGACCTGCCTGCTGATTGGCAGAGGAGGGATGTTTATTTTTTCAAAGAAAGCTGTTAAAAGACATAACAACGTGTACTCAGAGAGTGGTGCCCATCCCAAGGGAACAGCCTCATGGATTCTCCTAATGAGCAGCTCCCGTAACCCGCACCCAGGACAAGAAGCAGAACACTGCCACCACCTCTGGCAAGTCTTTTCTGAATGCGGCAGGACACGGAAAGGACAAATTCACACACGAAGATGTGATTATGAACACGGTCCACTTAGAGACGCAGGTGCTAACAAGACCACAGCGAGTCAAGAACTGCACCTCTTCAAACCATGACTGAACAGAGGTGGGAGTCCTCACGGCACGAGACGAATCGAACGACGAACTGCCCTCTCGCTTCCTTCTTCAGGCCACCCGCCTCCCCTCAACGCCGAGGAGACTCTGGTCAGCAGGCTGGCCTGAGCTCGCCTGGTTCCCCGGGCAGGAACACGGCAGCTGTCCCGTGGCCCATGCTGGATCTCCGGTGCCCGGGGATCCTGAATCTGAGCACCCCACGGTCTCGATGGCTCATATCAGCACAAACAGCCTGGCCTCCCTCCTCTGCCTTCACCAATACCCGATAATGACAGCTCTTCCACCAGAAAGTTAATCTTGTCTGTCAGACAAAGTCACTCTAGGGGAGGCTGTGGGACATTGAGGAGACAGTGGGGCCCTGAAACCTGGGGAGCTGGCCACAGCTCGGCCCCTCGGCTGCCACCTGGGCTCAGGGTCCCTCGGACACCTCGGGGTCCGGGAGACAGACACACTTGTGAAGCACTAATGCAGTAAAAGGGAGCTACCAGGGGTGGGAGGCAAGAGTCAGAAAGCTTTTTCAGTTTTACAAAGGACAACAGCAAGTCCCCTAGAAGAGGCACTTTAAAGGCTGAGAAGCATGACGACGTGGGCCGACCGCGACGTTCTCTCACTGCTAGGGCCACAAGTGAAAGGTCAAGAATGCATACCTCGGATTTTTCTGTCAGCTTCCCAAGAATGTCCTCTAGGTTTGAGATGCGCGATTCGTGCTCTCGGCGGAAGGCCGTGGAGTCGGTCTTGGAGAGGATGGAAAAGGAACAGGAGTAGAGGGAGTTAAGCAGCGAAGACCTGGCAGTCGTTTCTGCACAGAACCCCAAACCCTCGAGGGTGCCCGGTCACAGCCTGGCCTGGCGTCCTAGGGCCCCTGTGTCCTCACCTCCGCCCCAAACCCCGGAGTGCACATGCCGGTGCTCAGCACTTCTCCAGATGCCAGCGAACACGTGGACGCCCGGCTACTTCCAGGGGACAGCCATGTGGAGGGCCCCCACCGTGTGAGCCGCCCCCAGTGCACAACACACAGCCGGGTGCCAGCCGTGACCTGGCAGGGGCACTTCCCCACAACGCCGGGCGACAGCCTGGAGCAGAGTGCACCGGGGACGAAAGTGACTAAGTGCCATGCACACAAGTTGATCTCCCCACTGGAGAGATAAGACACGGGCAGTCGCAGCAGACGAGAAGTTTTCTGGCACAGGTGAACCGCATAAAACTGCAGTTCGCTCAACCTATTCCCACCAATTTGGTCAGCATTTCTTGGACAGTAAAGTTCCACGAAAATTGTCAGATATGCTCCCTGGCAAAGACTAGAAAAATCGTTGCCAACTATATAACTGGACGGCAGGGACAGGCACTGTGCGCCCTGAGTGACTAAGACCCAGACCAGGAGATACAGAAACAGAAAAGGATACAATACTTTCATTATTGGAAGTTCCATTTGTTAATTATACCCTGTCACTTCCAAATTATAACCACAAGGATTTATAAAAATTCACATAAAAATGAGATTAAACCAGAACAAAGGGATACAGGCCATACGGAGAGATGAACCCAGGTCACTGACCCACACGGAACTGTGGCTTCCTCCCTGCCAAGACCGTCATCATCTCTGGCTGCTACCTCACAAGATCGTACGGTGATGACGAGGGCTGGGACCTCTGCTGTCTGTGGCTGCGATTGGCAGCCACACGTGCCACTGGGCACCTGATCATGGCCGGCACAACTAAAACTCTAACTTCGCACCATCACAGGCAGGTGGGGGCAAGCTCGACATCACAGCACGGACACGTCACTCTCTCTCTCTCTCTCACACACACACACACACACACACACCAAGTATCAGGTGACCGTGACAGTAATGCGAGTGTGGAGCTGCTTCACGAGTCAGTCTAGAGTTCTGTCCTGCATCGGGACCGGCGTCGTGATCACACTGCACTCAGGTAAGTACTGGAAAATGGCATAAGAAGAACTGGTGGAATCTGTACATAAGCTAATCTAATTTAAAACCTAATTTTAATAAAATGAAACCGGAATGCATAAAATTTGATAATTTATAGAACACTAAACAAACTGATTCTTGGGTTTGTTTGTGTGTTTGTTTTTAGCTACCATTTCTTTTCTCCACAAGAGAAGGAGCTAAATCATAACTAAAAGAACTCGCCCCCCCCTTCTTTTTTAAGGATCTCACAGTCCTATCATCCCTGCGTGGTGACAGTATTTCCGGCTGCCTCAGCTGGGAAGTGCTCAAGACCAACAGGCTACCTGATGTGGCTCTGCTCACCCAGCAAACCCTCTGCCTACAGGGACGGATTTCGTGATCCACCACCTAGAACAGTCCAGCTGTTTGGTTTTTCAAACCAGCATCTCCCTTGAGATGGACGCACTTGAACCCTTCCTCCTAGTCCAGTCCCGTCCTGTCTGCGAAAGGCTGGCAAAGTTCCCATTTACCATTTCCATCGACAAAGTTGTTACCTGGCCGACAAGAGCGGACCGATCGTAACTGTGCCTGGCGGGACCTTACTGAAGTTATCCAAGTTTTACAGCCGAGAAACTGAAAATAAGCAACGAATGAGGAGTCCGTAAAGGACACCGAGTGCGACTTGAGCAGGTACGGACACTCCAAGCACGGCAAGCGGGGAGGGCAAGTACGGGGCAAGCCTGGGGCAAGCTGGGGGGCACAAGCTGGGGAGACATGGGGGACAGGCTGAGGGGGCAAGCTGGGGGGCCAGTTGGGGACAAGCCAGGAGGGGCCTGCTGGGGAAGCAAGCAGGGGACAAGCTGAAGGGGCAAGCTGGGGGCCAGCTGGGGGCAAGTGAGGGGGCATGGGGGCAAGTGGGGGGCCAAGGGGGCACAAGCTGAGGGGGCAAGCTGGGGACCAGCAGGGGGCAATGGGGGGGCAGCTGAGGCCGTGCAGAGAAGGTGCAAACTGTGTCCCGTCACCTCAGCATCCTCCTCCCACGCTATCAACACATTACAGTGACAACTAGTGATGTGACTCAGGCTAAACCAGAGTCAAGAAAAGGGCCATTCACTCCACTCACACTTATCTTGGTCCCCCATCAGGTGTGAAGAGACAGTGACTTGGTGGGCCAAGTCTAGGCGGGGGCTCAAGGACAAGAAGCAGGCTTACTCGAGAGCACGGCAGGACCAGGCTCCCTGCAGGCCCTTGGGGGTCCCCTGGCTGGAGGCTGAGCGCACCAGGGAGGGAGGGGAGTCGGGCTCATGCCTCAACTCTGGGGCAAACAGCTGAGGGGGAAGGGGACTCTTTGCTGAGACAAGAGACATTAAGGAGAAGCAGGTTGTTGGGGCAAGGGGGAAGCCATATTTGAAAGATTTCAATCCAAAGTATCTAAACATTGACTAAATATTCATGTTGGAACTTAAGAAAATAAACCTCAGTTCTGGGGAAAATGGACTGACAATTCTTTCCTTGAGAACACCAAAGAACGAGACGTTTTTCTCCAGGGTCTCACATGAAGGAGAGCTGCTGTTAACTATTTCATGACCATGAGATATTTTCGATCACAGATTCCAACTTTTCAGATCAGTGTTGACGGGAAATGCAGAGCAAATCCCAGCTGCAGTGAAACTTCACTGAATCATGACGTTCCAGCCATTTTCAAGTTAAAACGCAGGCTAGGAGCCAGCTGCAGAGCAGGGGACTCGGGCACGTCCCTCCCAAGAGCGAGATCCCCCTGCGCCGCAGCTCCCGGTCACAGGGCAGCACGTGGCTCCCACCCACCGAGAGGCAGGGCCATCTGTCACCTCCGTGCCTCTCCCGCTCTCCGTCCCTAGGAAGAGAACAAATGCTGGAGAACTCCTGAGCATTACCTCAGAGCCCGACAGTCCGCCGGCACGCAGGTCCTCTAAATACTGCCGCACCACACTTCTAACCAGGGACAGCGTCCCCTGGCCGTCACCGTCCAGCTGGTCCACCCGTGCCTGCAGTTTCTGAAGCACAGCTGCTAGTTCTCGGAGCTTCTCGCCGTGGCCGTGACACTGTTCAGACAACGAGGCCACCTGCCCCTCCACCTTGCTCATCGGATGCCGGGGGAGAGCCTGGTCACCACCCTGCAGCAGGGACGGCAAGTCCATTCACAACACGAATGGAAAATTACGTCTGGCGTCAAATAATCTTAAGTGCAGTTTAAGTCAAAAGCACAAAACTGAACACTGCAGTGAAAGGCCCCCTAAACGCTACGGATACACGATGTGACGATGGCATCATCAGGGACTTTCCCCACGTGGCGGAAACGGGGTTGTATTTTCTTCTCTATGCACTCTGTATTTTCCAAAGTAACAAACACTATTTTTTTTTAGTTAAAATTAACTGAATGAGATTACTTAAATAAGTGTTACCAAAACTATCTCAGAACATTTAAGGAGCAAGTCTAAAGACTTGCTTATTTGATGTTTAAACCTTTTTTTAAAACAGGGTGCCTGTTCCCAGTAGTTCGAAAATTCACTCTGAGGACCACAGACGGGGAAGGCCGGAGAAGAGAGCGTCTGGGTGGCTACCTCTGGCAGCTGGTTCAAGTGAGGGGCATCGGGTGTGAACGTGCCCTTCGGGCCGTCCACCCACTGGGTTCCATGTGCGCGTGTCCAGTTGAGCACAGGAAGGCTTGACAGGAAGTTTCCTTCGCTCCATAGGGACAGACCTGCACCTGGAAGAGAGGGACCAGCTGCACATGTGTGTGCAATGCTCTGCAAAACGTGCAAGGAGATACTCAATTCTTTCCCTCGTTTTCGTCTTTACGTGTATACGTTAATCAGCTAAGGTAAGTAGTAGACTTCTACTTACCTAGTAAAAGTAATAATGGAATGAACAAGATTAAAAACTTGCAAATGTTTCGAAGGCACCTAAGAATAAAAAGAAAAATATTAACTTGGGGAAAAAAAAGGCAGGCTCGCCCTTCCATTTTACCTCTCTGTATAATTTTATACCAAATAACCCACCCATATTTTGAAGCGAAAGTCGACGATATTAGAAATGCAATTATGCATGTTTGCTTGTTTGTTTGCAGTGGGCTCCATGCCTGAGTGGGGCTTGGACACATGACCCTGAGCTCAAGTGTCGCGTGCTCCCCGACTGAGCCAGTCAAGCGCCCCAAAAAGTCAGTTCTTTAAAACACTAAGTTCAAGGGCACCCAGGTGGGTCAGTCGGTTAAGTGTCTGACTCTTGACTTAAGCTCAGGTCATGATCTCATAGTTCATGAGTTTAAGCCCTGCATCTGGCTTTGTGCTAACAGCCTAGAGCCTACTTGAGATTCTGTCTCTCCCTCCCTCTCTGCCCTCCCCCCACATGCTGTCTCTCTAAATAAATAAATACATGTTAAAAAACAAACAAAAAACACTGAGTTGGCATGATACTGGTTTCCTTACCTTGTAAGAAGAAACACATTCAGCCAAGAAATCAAAGTAACAAACTGGTACCATCCAATCCCTAGCCACCAGAATATTCCAGAGGCTGCCTTCCCTAAAAGAGAAAACATCAAACATTCTTAAAAAATGCTATTTGGAAAACCAAATTCCTAAAGAGACAGTTTTTGTGAAGGCCAAAAGAGAAGCACAAAGAAACTTGCAAACAAATATTATGTCAGTATACTAAGATGAAGTTAGGGATACGCATATTAAGATGCCAATCATCACAACAGGAATACCCGTACAGTCAAACACAAGGATGTTGATAAGCACGAGGCAACACGTAGTGCTGACAAACAAAACAAGATCAAAAGAGGAAACCCCAAGTTCATGCATTCTCAATTACAGTGAAATCAAGCAGCTAGACTTCAAACAGGACACAACACAGAGGACAGACGTACCCAAAAGCACAGCATGTTAGCACTTCTAAGTGATCAAGAATGAAACACGCTATGTCAAGGATCGAAGCGTGTAATCCTAAAATGATACTTTCACTTTGTTAGATAAATAATTTCTTGCAGGTGCTTAGCTGCCTAAAGCCGCAGAGAGGATGCTAACATAGAAAGCCAGAATAACCACCTGGAGCAACCACGGCCAACCAAAGAAGCGACAACAGTGTCTTCGACACAAACCATCCGGAAGCTCCGATCCTTTGCAGCATCTGTACCAAGAGGTGACCTGTGATAGACAAGATGTGTGCAAGAGGGGCACACTCAAAACTCACACCAAAACACCAGCTCTCCATAGTTACAGTACAAGAAATCCCACTAGGATCCATTTTACCAAATTTCTTTCAAATCAGTTACTTCAAGAGTCTCTTCTCAAGGAGAAAAAAACAACTATTTTTTATTTATTATCTCTTCAAGGGAGATTCTGAAATTCGCTTATGAAATGCTGCTACACTCACTTCCTCTGAGGCAGAAATGCAGACTCCCCTATAGACAGCCCTGCAGGGGGTGGGCAGCTACCCTCCATGCCCTCCGCTGGTGCTAACAGATCTATAGGTACAATCTGAAGACACCCGCAGTTAACATGCTCCAGGTGAGACTACGGTAACTCCAAAACCATACAATCAGGTCTTCACTTGATCATTCTAAAAGCTATCATTTTCTAGAGAAAAAGTATTGTGGAATTACAAACGGCAGTACCACTGGATGACAGAATAAAACGATAAACTTTGGTTATCAAACATCGCACATTACATAAGGCAGAAAAACTGCTGAAAGTTATATATGCATTTGCATGTTGACTCCTGACAGTATTAATTCCAACATGCCTGATACGAAAAGAAACATCGTTTAACAGGAGTTTTTAATCCATCACTTTGTTTTATTAACAGTTAAAAGACCATTACTTTTGAAGCTCAGCTTTAAAAAAAGCTATCTAAAAAAGGTGCCTCTTTAGCAAGAAACTTCCAGGAATAAGTTAGAAAACATCTAATTTTGCAAGTACACTTCCTTGTCGCAAAGCCTCATGACACATCAGTGACAGGGATGATGCGACGGGGGCGGGGCAAGCATAAACTCCACCCCAGGAGGGTAACCAGCCTTTGTAAAGCTTTCATTTCCCCTCAGGTAAGTTACTTCTAATACACTTAATTCCTACTGGTACATCACAAAGAAGCTTTCCAAATGAGACAGTCTCTGTATTTTAAGCTGAAGTCAGGACTATTCCCGTCAGTTTTTACAACACAAACAAACAAGGAGCCACAGCATTTGTGAAGAACATGGTAAGAACAAAACAAAAAGGTGAGAGAGACAACCTGCATAAGAAAAGATGTGCCAAATGGCCCCTGCCACCCTTTCTGGCCTTGAGGGCTGCGCGCTGATGTCTGTGTGCGTTTCAAGGAGCTTCCTTCCCTTACAGTCATCGCCTGTGGGTGGTGGTGACAAGCAGTTAATGTGACAGATTACCATGCAGACCTGGTCAATCGCAACTGTGCACAACAATGGCAGTTTGAAAAAATGGTGAAACTCTATTATGCAGAAAATATACACATGTATGTATCAAAGCAAACGCAGTCTGGGGGCCGCTGCCACCTCTTACAGAGAGGGCTGCGCACCCGGGGGGTCGTCCGGGCCTCGCGCCACCACCTGCGGCAGCCCCTGCCGACGCCCAGCGTCCCCTCGCGCGGTGCAGCCATACTTACACAGGGACTCTGCATTTACACTGAGGCGGCCGTCCTCTCTGAGACGCCCTCCTACGTCCACTGTCCCACAGTGACCGGAATGAGCTGCAACACACGCAAAACAGGCTCAGAGACGCTCGCGGAGGCTGAGCTCACACGCGTCCCAGGCGCTGATGGAGCCCGCGCCGCCAGAGAGCACGCGAGGCCCGGCGCCACCGGCTTCGGGAACGCCGATGGCTCAGACGCGCAGGTGAGGCAGGCGACAAGGCTTTGCCGGGGACAGGTTCTAAGGCCCCGCCTGGCTGAGCAACACGCCCACGGCCTGCTTAAAAACGGTTTGAAACAGCTACATTCTAAATGCCATTCAAATTGTTTCTGCCTTAAAAAAGGAATAAGAATCAAAAGTGGAGTACATTAACTTTTTAAAAATTGACTTTAAAAATATTTAAACAGTGGCCCACTGTCAGAGAATGGAACCAGAGCAGCGCGTGTTAGAAAGTTCCGTAAGCCCCGTACAGGAAGACCCCAACGAAGCGCCATGAGAGACCGTCTGCGGTAAGGGCGCGAAAGGAGAAACGAGACGAAGCGGCACGCAGGAAAAGCAGTGTTTTCTCCACCTTGAAAGCAGTATTAGGTGGAAAAGGGAGGAAAAAAATTATTTAAATACCTTCTGATTCATGGCTTTCTGACTTATAGCTTTTTGATTCACGATCTTTTGATTCAGAACTTTTCAATTTGTAATTTCCTGATTCATAATTGAGCTTCATTAAAACCACTCGAAAAAGGTGGACTAAGAATGATGACAAGGATGATGAAGTGTCCTTGGCCAGCCACAAAATCCTATCCACGTGGAAAGAGGCACCGCCTATTGAAAAACCGTGAACATAGTTATTTCTTCCCACAAAGCCAACATCTACTCCCCTCAAAAGTCAGAGGCCAAATTATTCACTTCGGGCAGAGCAGAACCAACTTTCAAATGTATACCAGAGACAACTTGGGAAAAGCTGTCACAGCAAATGCCACTCTGCCTCGCGTGGCACGTGTCACCTCCTGACAGGCAGAGCGACACAGCAAACCTGTAACAGAGAGCCCAATGCCAGGTCTTTGTCCCAATTGAGCCTCCACAAAACAGCCAGTCTGAGGTAACTGCACCCCTAGTCTGCGGGCATACACCCCCAAATCTAGATACTGCTCAACAGCCCCTCCCTTAGCTGGCCTCTGGCCCGCCCACGCCCAGTTCACTTTGTCACCATCCTAGAAAAGGACCACCAGACACAACTGGCAGCCTCAGGGACGCCTGCTCCAGAAACCACCGGCAACAGCACCTGGGAGGAGCGGTTACATTCTGGAACACCTAAGCCAGCAACCCCCAGTGGTCCTCTCTGTTTTTTATCAGGGCCTGGAGCTTCAGAAAATACAACTGATCTCTGTTGATGCCTGTTCTGTTAACCTAAAATGTGTAGGGCAATAGTCTACAAGTTCCAGTTGCCACAACTCTGCATTCCTGACAGTTCTCCAAGCTTGGAGAGAGGTGGTGTGGCCAGGGCCTGCCCAGGAGCGCTTCTGAGGCTGGCCCCCGTGCCACTCAGTCAAGGGTACCTAGGCAAGTACGAGGTGGGAAGCCGGCTGGGACTGCTGAAGTCTGGGTGGGTGTGACTTTAAAGAAATAAGATGCAGTTTTCTGTGGAGGCTACTTGTGGCCTAGAGCCCGGTGCCGAGAGCACTCATGGAGGCGGGCTTAGTCACCACTTGGCTCGCTCTCCTATTCTACACTCCAGCGAAAACTGGCTACAAAGCTCCGCACAAAGAGAAAAAGCTTATTACGAGGTAATACATGGTCTGTTTCACTGATAATCAAAAACACCGAAACTCCATTTTTCACACACCAAATTGGCACAAGTTCAACAGGAACAAACAAAAACCTGGAGGGAGTAGGTGGAACAAGAACCCGCACGCTGCCCTCGTGGGAGAGCAATGCGTGTCAGTCTCTGGGGAAGTCCATTGAAGAATCTATTTAAACTGAAATCACACAAAATCTTTTTCTTCCCAGCAGTGATGAACTGCAAGAACGGCTTTTTAACTATTTAATTGCTAAGTACAGTTTCTTCAGGAGACCGGCTTCTCCTTTTTTAAAGCCAAGCCCTCGTATCTCAGCTGCTCAGCTCAGGGACAGCACAGGCAGCTGGCCCGCCACAGCTGTGTCTACGCTGCAGCTGCTCACTTGATGACAGCCACACCAGAGCCTGGTGACTCTGCTCCACTTACCCAAAGGAAGCAAGTGTTTAAGTCCTTCTTTCTCTAGAGCCTGAGGTTAGTCCAAGAAGCAAAATTCTGCTCTAAGCCACCAAGACAAATGACAATTTTTCTGAGCAGTGACCTAACTTTAACTTACACCTTTTGTTGGGGAGTTTACGTGTTGCCTTAGGCAAGACAGAGAACACAGAAGAGTCTGTTTCCAGATCCCCTGGGTGCCTCCCTGTGAACACATAACAGCTCAGGTCAGCCTGACGCCCAGCCGAGTTCCCCGCTTCCTAGGAGGAATTCAGCCTGCCCCTCTGCACACACCCCATCTGTACCCTGCTCTGGAGAGGACGGCTGGATGTCCCAAGGAAAAGACTTCCAAGCCTTTTAAAATTTAAAGCCTTTTTAAAAAAAAAATTTTTTTAATGCTTATTTATGAGACAGAAAGACAGAGTGTGAGCCAGGGAGGGGCAGAGACAGAGGGAGACACAGAATCCAAAGCAGGCTCCAGTCTCTGAGCTGTCGGCACAGAGCGTGATAAAGGGCTCGAACTCACAAGACACGAGATCATGACCTGAGCCGTAGTTGGACATCCGACCAACTGAGCCACCCAGGCACCCCTTAAAGCCTTTTCGAAGTGAACCACAAATTCACATTTTGTCAAGGGTATACTTAGCCTGAACTTCAAAAGATTCAGTACTCAGAAACCACACGACTCAAGTGGGTATGTAACCTTGAACACACCTATTTTAGTCTGTCCACCTGACAGAAGGATTTGCCCACATACACAAATAGGTATGCACAAGAAAACACACCCAAAGGAAGTTTTTTTAAAGGCGTACAAACAGAAAAACCCAAATGTCCATCTAAACAGACACTGATTGAACAGAATTTGGAACAACCATAAATGCTACTAATGTTACACAGCTATCAGATATAAAGTCGCTCTCAATTGGCATGTAAAATGAAAAAAGTTGCAAAGCCATATATGCACTGTGCTAGGCTAGCATTTAAGACAAAAGAGAGTACATATTTCCATAGGTACAAAAAGGCAAAATTTAGGTGGGAGTTGAACAACATTGTGAATGTACTTTACTTAAAAATGCCATTTAATCGTCTACTTTAAAATGATTAATGGTTAATTTTTTATGTTATGTGCATTTTACGTCATTTTTAAAACCGAAAGAATTCACCACGATCTACTATCAGCACCGGCCCCCTCGAGAAGGGAGACCAGGGGGGTGGGGGAGGAGCACAGGAAAGGAAAAGGAACTTATTTTAGCTATGCTATTCAAAGGTTTTACAAGAATATAAAAACAAAAATAAAGACAGAAAATGTGTGTGGGATTAATTCATGCAGCGTGGTCTGTGCCGGGCAATCGAGGTAGAAGCCTGCTGGGCCCCACCGTGTGGCGGGGTTAGCTGTGGGTGAAGGGTCCAGGAGACTGCAATCTCCTCCTTGTGCATCTCTGTTCTTCGATAGACGCTTTGCCCAAATAATTAGAAGTAGATGTTTATAAGAGCAAAAAATCAGTGTTGGTCATAGAATCACTGTTCTAATTTAAAAGAACGAGGGAGGTGATAAACACAGAAGCCCGAAGCAAATAAAAACGTGTTTTCTCCACAAAAACATTCGAGACCAATACAAGCAAGAAAGCGCAAAGAACTTCCAGAGGCTACTACCAAACCCACACCCAGCGCTCGTCCATCTGAGCTAAGCTCAGGCCGCTGACCCCGACCTGCAGCGTCAGGATGAAGACAGGTGGCTGTGGGTAATGAACACACGTGACCTTTACTGTGCGATGAGTGAAGGGCCACAGGAAAGCAGCGAGCATTCCTACACATGCTCACTGGTCTGTAAGCACTACTACCGCACCAGGCGATGGCTGTGGAATGCTCTTCCACATGATGATGAATGATGAAGAATGATGTTAGGCTCCACTTGCTGACAGCAGGCTTCAAAATACAGTCTCAATGTAGCCACACACACGGCATCTTTGATGGTGACACAGAGTTCAGTCAGGTGCCGGGCTCCCCCGGCCCAGGAAGGTCAGTCCGCAGGAAATGGCTCGGCCTCTGGGGGACAGCCAGCCCCCTGGAGGCGAGATGCCTGGGTCCAGGTCCCAGCCCCATCCCTTCCCAGTGAGCTTCCTAAGCTAACGCTCTGCCTGCTGGTCTAGAAGACATGCACGGCCACAATACTGAGGGGCCACGGCGCAGGC
Organism: Paguma larvata; assembly: GCA_030068075.1. NCBI lineage: Eukaryota > Metazoa > Chordata > Mammalia > Carnivora > Viverridae > Paguma > Paguma larvata. Next base: position 149,808,026 of record CM057825.1, read on the forward strand.
CGGTGAGGCCTCGGACACAGAGTGCACTGCAACGCTGGGCTCCCAACCTGCAAGGGCCAGGAACGAAAGCCTCGAGTTAACTCTGCCCCTCCCCCTCCCCTTCAGCCTATTCCGCTACGTTAGAGCCTACAGTGTCAACGACCTACAGCAGATAAAACCGGAAACTCAAGTCACAAGGATAAGACGCTAAAATGGGAATAACTCTCAGTCCCGAGACCGTCCTTCATAATCTCAAAACTATCATCTGAAAGGCACCGCGTGCCCTTATGTGGAATGCGCTTCCACTTTAAGAAAGATGTTATGCTCCACTTGCTAACAGCAGGCTTCAAAATACAGTCTCAACTGTACAGGTCTCAAAATACGGGCCACCCTCCTGGCGCATCCGTCCTGCCCTGTCCACCTGAGGAGGCCCTCCAGTCTGGCCCAGCACACGGGTGCTTGCATTAAACAGAGGAGCGGCCGAAGACTCGGCAATAAGGCCAGGCTCCCTGGCCTCTCCATGCTGGAGTTGAGCCGTGATCACGGGGCAGGAGTCACAGACAGGTCTGGGTCCCCGAGCCACGCGATGGACTCTGGACGGGGATCTACAGCCACGCTCCCCCTCAGGACCCGGGCAGAGACCAGAGAAGGGAGCTCCAGGCCCGGAGGAAGCCCTGCGGCCCTGGCAGTTCCGAGAGGCAGCCGTGCGTCCCCAGGGCCGCCTCCGAGGACCTCCTGTTGGAGCGAGCGCAGCTGGGACTCTGAACGAAGCCCACCTCTGCAGGGCAATGGGCCTCGGCCTCCCGTGAGGACTTTCCTCGACGACCCCTCCCCTCCACATTCCTGCCCAACTGTCCCCGGAGCAGAAGTAACAACATGGACCACAGAACATGCTTTACTCATCTCGTGGACATAAACCCCTTCAGTGGCCGAGGCAAAAGCATCGTCACGAAGCTGTTCCCGCATGTGAACGCCTGTGATCTTGTGGGAAAATAAAGTGGCTGCGTGGCACCTACTACGGTTTCAGGGAAGGACTCTTCCTCCGCTCACCCGAAGTTCAAATTCACAGAACTGCGCGCACTCCTAGGTACGAAACTACTAGCCACAGAAAATGTAAATTCAAAGGTGAGGAAGAACAAAGCAAATTTATGGGCACCTTTCTTAAACTTTTATCAGATAATTTTGAATTAAGTCAATGACAGAAAGTGGTGCGGACAATAAAAGGCCTATAAAACTAACTTTATTAAAAAAAAATATTTGGGCATGAACTCTTTTTCTAACCTTTAAGATAGATAGACTCACGTTTCTGACTCCCGTCCCTCAAGTACACTGGTGACAACAGTCCGTGGGGAGTGGAGCGCGCCGTGAGCGTGTCCTTGCGCTCTGAGAGCAGGGCGCAGTCTGGGCAGGTGTAGCCGTTGCTCCTGAAAGCTTCTGCTGCCAGATCCCCGTTTCCCTGAGCGGCAGCTTTATTTCCACCTAAAGTTTTCAGAAAGTAGAGGGAAGCCATTTATCACAACCGGCAGATACCTAAAAACACTTCCATCTTGAAAAGTGTATTAAAGAAAGGACTAAAATAATTACCTTTGAGATCTCCGTCATCGTCAAGACCTAAAACACACACACACGTTTGCTCTTGAGCTCGAATCATCAGAACAAAACCCACACACACAAAAAGTAAAGGTTACAATGGTTAATAAATCGGCATTTTGGCCACGGTCAAGCGTCACTCCCCGAAATGCCTACAACTAACAGAAACTCCTCCAGACATGCGGACGCTGTCTGTGGGTTCCAGGTGAAAGCACATCTTTGCAGGCGACACACAGCTGTACATGTGCACCCGCGGACCCCGAGGGTAGACACAGAGGAGGAGTTAGGGGAGAAAACCCTGCTCCCTCAAGTACGGGCAGGCCGAAGCCTCACCAGCAGCATCCGCTCCTCCGTTGCCTGCGAGCTACCCTTCCCAGCTGCGCAGAACGGAACGAGCGCCAAGCCCTGGGCTTCCCCGAATCAGCACACCTAAGTTTTGGGAGCTAATCGGCATCTTCTCGTCCTCTTAAAAGGAACGCCCTGAATGTCGTCAAGTGGACGCAGGCAAGCAGCCGTGTCCCTCTGAAAGCTGCTGCTCCCTGTGGCCAACACACTGTCAGCAGCAAGGACTGGGTCACACCGTTGCTGCCTCAAGCGAAGAAGGCTCACGAGCCCACAGTGCTTTCTAGTGTCAATATGTCCACACGGGCTGCTTCCCAATGACTCAGAAATACTGTGTCTGCCTCGCTGCTTAGAGCTGTCGGAACCTGAAACCACGCCAGTGAACTTCTGTGACAACTGTGCCGACGTATCCTACACAAGTAACGCACTCAGCAGGAGAGTTCTTGGGCTACTGCCGGACTACTTCGGTGGCCACCTCACAACAGAAGGCTCCACGCAAGCTCGGCCAGCAGAAGTAGCGGCCAGAAGCCACTGCCTGCATCCTGTATTTGAGCCTGGAGGAACCGCTTGAGCCTTCCCGGACCTTCTCCCACCCTGTACAGGGCAAAGGGACAACCTGGCCAGGACTTCCCTCCTTCCCAAGACAACCTGAGATATCAGCAAATGGCAGCTAACTCACCCCAGAAGTGGTCCACTTTGGTTTGCTCACGGATCAGAGACTCATCCAGCACGGGAGGCCGTGCACACAGCGAGCCGGCACCACCCTGGCCCATGGCCGAGGACAGGACCTGCCTCGACGCGTGGTTGACACTAAAAGCTGACTTGTTTGCACTTCTGCGCTGCTTTGCTGTTCTAAGAAGAAAGGAATAGTAGGAAGAAGTTTATAGACTTCTTCTAGGAAATACAAAATGATTGCATTTTACCAACACGAAATCTTTGAGAATATGGTTTTTTTAAGGCAACATTTTCTTATGTCTTCTCCACTGTAATGAAACACTTATCAACTTGAAATAGGAATCCTCAAGCCAGGGTCCCAGAGCTGCTTCTAAAATTGTACACACAAAACAGTTTTCAGATTATTCTGGGCCCCCATGACCCCAAAGTGATTAAAATTTAAAATAATCTAATAAAAATGACTTGAAAATAAGAATTATGATGTATAAAATTTAACCCTTCTGATTTTTAGAACAAGTGTGTGCACAGACACACACATCCTGCACTGTTTTGTGGTCCCTGGTGAAGATGGCCCTGCATTCAGGACAGCAAGGAAAGGCGGTAACCTCACTTCGGTCCTCCTGTTTAGCACAGACAGCAAAGCCCCAAGCACCAAGCTGGGGCAGGGGGAGGACCCTCTCCCCTCAAGGGAGCCAGCAGTGGGGGGACAGGAACACAAGTCTGCATGTGAACACAGCGCATCAGGAAACCGACCGTGGCGTCGTCCAGTGGCAGAGAAGCAGGCTGGCCGGGGCCAGGCAGTTGTCACCCCGTCCCTCACGGGGAGTTGAGCACACTCAGGTGTGCTCACAAATACTCAGGAATCTACTGAACTGTGAGCTCGTCCTCTAACCAACCCATAGTAAGTGCGCAGCAGGTGGGAACCCTGGCAGGGCGCTGGTTTCAAGAGGCATTCCACCACCTCTTGTCACAGTGACAGCCCCGTTCCTGAGTGAAAGACGACTGCTTCCATCGGAGACTCGTTATTCTCACGTGAGCAATAGAACACGATCTCTAAATGGCACAAGAATCGTGCACACTGCTCCTTCCTGTGTATGTGCGTGGTGACGGGCACGTGGAGAGCTCAGAAAACAAGTGAACGCAGTGAACGGCTACCATCACGATGCATCTGTTAGTTCACACAGACACAGGTGTTAACGATGCCGAGCTCATCCACGGTGTCCACAGTGCCACGCGATTGTCTGGGAAGGCGCCCCTCAGCCGCAATTGGCTCCCGCTACAAGGCCGACCAAGTGGATGGCACTGCACGGGTTTCAGGGTGCCCATAGCCCTGCCGGAGTCTGCGAGCAAACACAGAACTGGAAACCTCGGCCTGCACAAGACCGTCCACGCCAGACAGGCCACGTGGTGCAGAGCTGGGTTCAGTCCTCGCCGTAGCACAGTGATGACTGTGTGAGTCTGCTGTGTGCAGTGATATATCCTTAAGTGCAAGAGTGTGGTTTTACAGACCAAAGAGTTTGTACGCTTGTCTTAATGGTGTTAGAGCGTGCGCAGGAACAAGGAAGACAGTGCTCACCTGACCACTCTGTCCTTCAGGGAGGTGGTGCTACCAGCACAGGAGTGAGTGTCCCCAGCCTGGCCGTCCTCAGTGGCACACGTTGTGGTGACCAGGCGCAAACTGCGGCGAGACATTCTTGGAGAATCGAACACGGGGTCCAATCTGTGCTCAGTCTCAAAAGCCAGAGCATCAGAAGAATAACTTGAACTAGAAGGAAAAAAACTTGTCAGAGATAAATAACCCTGATAGTAGTTTCTGAAACAAACTGAACGATGAACAGGACCTATAACAATCTAGTGCAAATTTTGAACAACAGCCATTACTGCGTGATGACTTTTCTACAAAGCAGAAGTCACCACAGACGCTCCGGCCACACCACCTGTGAAATAAATTCCCCAGGCGCCGAAATATTTCCATCTAGAGCTGGCCCTAAGAACTGCTCCAGGGCACGTTCACAAGACCCTTCACTCTGCGGACCTGCGTCAACATCAGTAAAAACCAGAATGCATTTATGACGGCCTGCAAGCCTCATAGAGCAGTTCAGGAGACAGCGACCACGTGGTATCTAATCCACCGTGAGGAGAAAAGGAAACTGCAAGACACTGAGCGGCAACGCCACTTTGCATCTAACTCACCATAAAGCCAGACACGAGCTTGTGACAAAGTCACTTCAATACCCTTCCATGGAATTATCTTCAACCAAAAGATGCATTCTTTTGTGTTGTTAGCAAAGTTTTACTGACCCACAAGGAGGCATCCAGGAGGCCATGGGCAAACCGGTCCTGCTCAGGAGAGAGCCTGGGCTGAGGGTCTGCAAAGCAGCAAGAACCAGGAGTCTCTCAAGGAAACCAAGTGGGCTAAGGGCATTTTAGCCTTATGTTTTATTAGAAAAATATTTTCAGGATCACGTTTATGATAAACGTGTTAGATCTGACATTAAGCAAACCAAGAGCAAGTAAATACAAGCCTCCGGTTGCCAGGCACACTGAGGGGTATCACACAACCTCCTCACTTCACCAGGGGCAGCATGGGAGCTGAGGGACCCCACCCTCACCCACGTGAGCACGCAGCAAGGATGCTAAGCTAAGCACAGTTTTGGTATAATCTAAAATATGGCTACTTTTCTTCCAAATATGGATCAATGCCCCCTCCTCCCTACCACCACCACCACTCTTCCTTTTCACCTGACAGCCATTTATGCGCAGCTTGAACATCCAAAGACAGCAGAGATCTCCAAGTCTGCCCCACCTCTGTCCAGGCCCCAAACCAGGTGTGACTGAGCAGTCAATCCAGACTACTACAAAAATATGTGGGGGCAAACAAGCGGACAGTGTGCACAGAACTCCACCTCCCAGCCCACCCCACGGGCCCCGGAGGCTCCAATGTGGGGACACTATAACACTGTACAGTGTAGAAGGGGTCCCAGCTTTCCAACATGACCTGGAATGCCTCTCCCAGCAGAAAGGTGCTCCAAATCCCTGTTAGTGTCATTACAAAGATCCTAGGCAGAAGGGAGTATGAGAATTGTTACAACGGCAGACAATGGGAACTGTCCATCAGCAATGGAATGGCTCAATAAACCGGGATATGTCCGAATTCCAGAAACACCAGGAGGCTGTTAAAAATCATGAAAGATCTGTATACACTGTTAAAGGAAAATATACTACTTTCATCCTATTTATGTTAAAACACACTATAACACATAACCACATGGGGTCAGTAGAGCATGTGACTCTTGCTCCTGGGGTTGCTGAGTTTAAGCCCCGCATTGGGCCTAAAGCTTACTTAAAAAACTAGAACAAAAACAAAAGAACCCTATAAAAAAAATCGGAAGTACGTATTCTCATACATACAGAGGCAGGTAAAGGCACAGAAGAGACCAGGAAGGTTCTCTTCAAACTGTTAGCAGTGGGAACTTCAGAGCTGAAAGCAGGCGGGGCTATGGGCCCTTTCAGTCTGGACCCACCTGTTTGGTCATACCCAGGGACGTTCGTCTGGTGCATTCGGGACCCACGCCACCATCAGTGCTGCAGTCCGGGGACCCACCCCAGGACACACCTCAGCAAGTGTGCTGTTAAGGTACTTTATTCTAATACTAGGCTATAAGAGGAGACATTAGAAAGACCCCAAAGAAAATAAGACTGAATCTTTCAGAACAGCTTTTAGTTTGGTTCCTTTATCAATCACATGTTGTTCTTTCAAAAATGTCTGTTAATTTAGATGCACTTTTAATTAAAAGGCCAGGAAAAAAATCTACCACCATTGAAATCTGGAAAATACAGACGGACGGCAGCCACAAGCCTCGGAGCAGGGCAGCGCCATGGGGGCAAGGTGGTCCAGCCTCTCGCCGGGGCCACATGGAGCTACGTGGTCATAAATGAGCAGTTCGCCACCTGGCATGGGTGAGTGGGCAAAGCAAGGTCCACGTGGGGGCAATTCTACTAATCTGACCAAACCACCACGGGTCCAAGTTCTGCTGACCTTGGGTGTGGGACCCTTCGTCACCCAGTGGCTGGGATCTTCCACCACAGTGGTCCCTCAGCGTCACCCGGGCTCCAATCGGGATTATGGTCACAGCGCCCAACCCTGCGATTCCCCTGCCCTGTTGGCGCTTGAGTCCCGGCAGTGGGGAACACCCCCGGGATGAACCCAGCTGTGCCCCTGGACGGTGTCGACGGCTGCATGCCCCCGAGCCCACGGCCCTCTGCGCCAATGGCGCTCGAGTGTCCCTGCCCCAGCAGGCCTCCTCTCCTTCCTCCCGCCTCACCCCCGCCTCTTGCTCCCCAGCAAACCAGCTGCACCAGAGAACTGCTGTCCCCACTTGGGGGGGCCTATGAGGGACCCACGTTCACATCGCCCTTTTGCCTCCTTCTGAGCACAGCAGACGCGCCATCCTAGTGCCCATCTGTGCGCTCTGGGCTGGATCTCTCCCATTCTCCAGAAGACCTTCCCGGTTTGGTACCTCTTCCCTCTCTGAACTCTTCAAACGCCCTGTGGCTCCCAACCATCAGCATCTGGAAACACCTGTCCCCATGGTGGAGAAAAACGACCCTAAACAGAGCCAGCCCTTTCTCCTCCCAGCCAGCCACACTTGTTGTAAAAGTTGCCTACCTTCACTCCTCAACCTGTTTCATTCCGACTCCTGCCCCCATTGCTGCTGCCTCTGCCCATGGCCTCCCACGGGGCTGCATTCACGGCCAATGCCCCAGTCCTGTCACTGAGGCATGGGACCCACCTTCTCGAAATACTCCGCTCTCTTGGCTTCCGAGGCAGAGACTGTGGTGCACCTATGGGAGGCTGATGAGGTCGGACACCAACTTTTCCAGGCTGTCTGCCTCCGGAGCACCGGTTGCAACCTGACCTGGGGTCTCTTCCTCTTGTGTGTGTGGGGGCGGGGGAGGAGGAGGCAGGTCTCTGATGGGCTTCTGGGAAAGTCTGCCTGCTGCCCAAGCAGTGTCCCCGTGGCTGCATCCCCATCTTGGCGGGGGGGGGGGAGGTGTTCGGGGGCTCCTGGGTGGTGCTGTGGCCCGGCCGCCAGCACTGGGCAGCCTCCGTGCCCCCTCAACAGGAAGGAAGTATGCAGTCATGCCGACAAACAAACGAAACCTGGGACTGAGCAAACCTCGGCATCTAACCACCAGCTCACAGCAAGCAGACGAGGACTCAGTGGCAGACAGGTAGAATGGGAGAACCCTGTTTACGCTGATTTCAAACAAAAATGAGGATCTGGTATTGGAGCACTGACTATCTGGTATATTACAGAGATGTCAGAGGTTATTTTAAACTATCAGGGGCTTTTTGGTGTGATACTTATATTCTGGCTAGTTATTTTTAAAATACCATCTTTTGGGGGCACCTGGGTGGCTTAGTTGGTTAAGTGCCTGAGTTTGGCTCAGGTCATGATCTCACTTTGTGGGTTCGAGTCCCCCTTCGGGCTCTGTGCTGACAGCTCAGAGCCTGGAGCCTGCTTCGGATTCTGTGTCTCCTCTTCCCTCTGCCCCTCCATCACTTGTTTTCTCTCTCCCCCTGCTCTCAAAAACAAACATTACAAAATAATACATAAATAAAATATCATCTTTTAGAGATTTGCTTCAAAACATTCCACGGAGAGGAAGGGAGGGGGACCAGTGCCAAACGGTGGAAGTGGGGGGAGGCACGGGGCTTATCACCACCCCCCCCCCCGACTTTCAGCTAACACTCTCCATAGCAGAAAAACATTTCAGCTAAATAAATGAACAACCAGAATGTTGGCAGACCCTCCGGGTGTGTACTGAGGAGCTAAGGATGAAGATCAGGGTGGGGCCGGACAGCGGTGTGCAGAGTCACCAGAACTGAGGGAAGGACCCGCCCAGGTGGCAATGGGGCACGTGCTTCAAAGTGGGACTCAGGGGCGGCGAGGGGGGAGCACACATGCAGTGAGGCCAGGTGGCTTCCAGTAGAGCCGGGTGACACATGCAGGTTTCAAAGCTGGGGGAGTACACTGTGCAAATGGAAACACAAGACACAAACAGGCAGGGACAGGCCCCTTCCCGCCGTGCCGGGAGCTGCGTGCGAGCCTCAGCCGTGTGCTCCACCACACCTGCCGGACACTCGTCTCTTGGCCCGCCATCTGGTCCCTCGGTGCCTGGTCCCGCACGACACAGGGCCGCCCAGACCAGAACCCGCCGCCCACAGACCACTCCGCTCTCCCCAGCCTCCCTTCCCTCATCTCCCCTCCCCAGCTGCCCAAGCTGGGCCGGGCCCCTCATGCAGGCCACCACAGCGCCACACCTCCGCGCCTGCCCTGGTCTCCAGGCCACCCCCACCCGGCTACCCAGCCTGCAGGCTGCAGCCCTCTCCTAGCACAAGCCTGATCATGCCGATCCCAGCCTCACGCCCTTCCCGGGTTCCCACTGCCCTCACACAAAGTCCAAGTTCCCAGGACGCTGCACCAAGCACACCTGCCACCTCTCCTACTTCGGCCCTCCTGCCCTCTGCGTCTGCACCCACATCTAACTGGAGGAGGGCTGCGTGCACTGAAATTGGCGGTGTGGCTTCCCCGGTGCAGAGACCCACACATGTGCGTTTTTTAAAAACTGTATTCAAGATAGATTATAAAAGCTAAAAATAATTAACCAAGAGTAATTATTTTTATGCTCCGTAATACAGAGCAAGGAACAGTTTTACTTGAGTTGGCCCACTCCCCTTGTTCTAACAAATTTCAGAACTTTTGACAAAAACAGTCAATGATCTAGAACTGTAAATAAAAACTCAATCATTCAATGTGAGGTTTGACTAATACTGTTAAAAAGTAGCTTTGTTAGGGGCACCTGAGTGGCACAGTTGGCAGAGGTCTGATTCTTGATTTCGTGGGCTTGAGCCCCATGTCAGGCTCCACACTGAGCATGGAACCTGCTTAAGATGCTCTCTCTCTCCCCACCTCTGCCAGGCTCATGCACTCGCTCTCATATTAGGGGAAAAAAAAGTACTTTGTTAAAATACCTTCCAATTTCCTTAAGTTTTCAATTGTAGTTTTACCCTTTAAAAGACAAGTCATTGAAAAAAATTACATGAGCATTTTCCTTGTGTGCCTTAAAGGTCTTGCCAGAACACGAGTTTTTTTTTCTTTTTAAATATTTTTTTTAAATGTTTATTTTTGAGAGAGAGACAGAAACAGAGTGCAAGCAGGGGAGGGGCAGAGACAGAGGGAGAGACAGAATCCGAAGCAGGCTCCAGGCTCCGAGCTATCAGCCCAGAGCCCGACGTGGGGCTCGAACCCACGAACTGCGAGATCATGACCTGAGTTGAAGGTGGACACTTAACCGACTGAGTCATCCCGGCGCCCCTACAACCGTTTTTCTGACTGCCAAACCCTAACCCACCTGGTAATATATTTTCCTTTGGCACTATCCCATATTTTATAATTCATCTCAATAATCCCTCTTACCTGGTGAACTAGACATGCAAAGGGCTACTACTCAGCAGCTCTTAGACTTAGCCGTGAACTTCAGTATCAAGTCAGAATAAAAACAGAAAACAAACCTAGCATCTGACAAAAGCCATGCTCTTCAAACCTCGGGCTTCATCAAAATTCTGTTTAGGATAGCTCCTCTCAAAGGCAAATCATTTTCCAGGTTATTTCTGCTAACTTTAAAATACCCAGCCATCAATATAAATCACAAAACCCTACCAGGAACCACAAAGATTTATTCTAGAGATCACAGCCACTTGGGTGGGGTCTGAAACAGCAGTACATTTGCAATGACTCATCCCTGAGTCACCAGAAATGTTCGGTTTTCAAAACCACCTCACAATTTCCATGTCAGTTTAGCAGTTTCACGAAGCCATAGTACGATATAAACTCTGTAGAAATTTTCACTTTCAAAAGACAGCATGTGGTTGCAAGTAGCACAAAGCGCCCATGGCATTCAGAAGTAGGAGGCGACTGGGAGGACGACAGGACGCAGGCGCGCTCACCTGAGTGCGTATGTGTAGCCAGTGTTCTCGGGCACACACTGAGGAGGGGTGTACATGTGGAGCCGAGAAAAGTCCATGGTCACGGTCTCATACTGCAGAAGGTGGGGGAGAAAGCAATGCAGGGTGTTAAGAGGGTAGAAATACACAGAGAATTGCTGTCTGTCACAGCCAACCCAGCGCACATACTCAGTGACTAAAATGTCAGCACCAAGATTTTGGCAAAACAAAGCTAGTCATTCTTTGTTTTCTATTTTTTAAATAAAGGAGACAAAATCTTCTCATAGCTACAAACCCATATGTGAGGTGTGGTTCCCTACAACGACATATCCTAGAAGTAAAAGGGGAAACCCAAGATCAACTCACTTACAGTTATGAAAACAGGGGCACTTCCGAAAGAATACAGAAAGTGACTCAGACCCTTTTGAAAGTGTATTTTTAAGTTCCTTAAGGTGTCAAAATGTTCTTTTTCTTCTGTAATAGGTTTTCATTGTTATTAATTAAAATAGATCAGATTCTTGGAGCACCTGGCTGGCTCAGCAGGAAGAGCATGTGACTCTTGATCTCAGGGTTGTGAGTTTGAGCCCCATGTTGGGCTTAGAGATTACTTAAAAAGGAACACACACACACACGCACACACACACACATCCCTACCCAAAAACAAAAGGGACCCTTAGTCCCCAGCAAGCATGTAACTGTAGGTGCTGCCGCTTTCCCAAGCACCTCAGAACCAGAAAACTGCGGGCTGATCAACACAGGAGCTCAAGGTACTGCTTATACTTATTTTTCCCCCCAAAAGAACACAGATTTTTTTTTTAATTAAAAAGTTTTAGGGTACCTGACTGGCTCAGTCAATAGAGCATGCAACTCTTGATCTCAGACCATAAATTTGAGCCCCACACTGGGTGTAGAGATTACTTAAAAATAAAATCTTAACGGGCACCTGGGTGGCTCAGTTGGTGAAGCATCTGACTTAGGCTCAGGTTATGATCTGGAGGTTCGTGAGTCTGAGCCCCACATTAGGCTCTCTGCTGTCAACGCGAGCCCACTTCAGATCCTCTGTTCCCCCTCTCTGCCCCTCCCCTGCTTGTGCTCTCTCAAAAATAAATAAAACATTTCAAAAAAATAATAAATAATAAAAAACAAAATCTTAAAAACAAGTTTTGAGCATACTGTTTTTCGGGTTGTCATCTAAATTTCCCTGGAATGACTCAAACTTTCCTCTGGCTTAAAAATATTCTCGCTTACACACACACTCACCACACACCCACACACACTCCAAATTATAAAAACAAACAAACAAACAAACAAACAAAAAACCCCTCATAGTAGTAGTGTGAATCATAATCCATTGTTGAAAAATCTAAGGAAGATAAAACTAAAAATAAAGACCTGCCTGGACAAAAAAAATACTTATGTGTAAATGCCTGTTTCCTCTAAACCAAACTAAAAGTACTTCAATTCGCACCATTTTCTTTCTAACAATCCGAATAGTCTTTAAAGAATTAAGAACCACAGAAATAAAAAACATTGTTTATGTTATTATAAAAGCTGCACTGTGCTTACTAACATCGACAAACACCACGAAACTGCATTTAGAAAACATTTCAACAGCCGTCAGCGCTCCTCAGGAACTCCGCCGCTCGCCCAGGAAACACATGTTCTTACTTGGCCCTCCATCTAAACGCACGGAGGCCACTTACCAGTGCGCCGGTCCAGTACCCGTTCACCCACCTGCCCTCCTAGAGGCTACTCCAGCCCATGCAGGGATCCAGGCTCAGGGGCGGCGGGAGGACACAACCAGGTGGCCTTGTCACCACAGCCCTCCCAGCGTGGCTCACCTGCCTGTGCGGAACCCAAGCCACGCCCCGCAGCGTAACAATGGCTTCTGACTACCCCGACAGGGCACCAGGAACTTACTAAGCAACCATGAAATGCTTATATAAACACCCCATAATTGTTCTCATTCTCCAGGGTGGAAATGGACTAATCTTCATCCCCAAAGTGACCTTTAACCTTAACATTCTTCAATACCTGCTCTACCGACCTTATTAAACCTCAGTATAAAGTTGTCATAATCGTTAATTTCTACCAACTGTGCCACAATTGGCATTTGATACATCCTTAGTGAACTGTTTCTTGGGTTGGTTTACATTTTCCTGAAGTTTATAGAAATCGGTGTTACAAACACAAGTGGCAAACGCCCCAAAGCCAAGTATTTGAGCATTCGCCTCAAAGATCAGGACACACAGCCATGAGAGCATGTAGCTGAGCACAGGGGCGGAGTCCTGCAGATCTGGGCTCAGGTCCCAGCTCGGCCCCGGCCCACTGGCTGATCACACCACTGCTGCTGACACGCGGGAGGCTCCAAGTGCGGAGCGAGGCCGGCTCTCCTACTGACCAGGCCGAAGAGGGCCTAAGGAGCACCAGCCTGTGACTCAGCACGGAGGCTCCAGTTCTGGAGCTTGGCCACTGCACATGCAAGAACTCACAGCCTTACTTGAAAAGTTACATTTCTATGTTCTCACGTTTTTATCCCACTCTGAGAAATATATTGATTAATTTCCAATGCATGACAAATGGGTGTTTTCAGAAGCTCCAGGGGTGGAGGACCAGTTACAACCATGGTTTTCAACCTGGTTCTTCCACTCAACGAGCCAGACAACAAAGCTGTGCCACATGGCCTGTAGGCAGGTTAGTGTAAGCCTCATGCCACAATTTACAAATAAATCTAATTTCTTGTCACTGAAGTTAAGTTCAACCCCAGAACCATGCACAGCTACTGGCCGTCACAGGAATCCTAGGAAAGACAGGATTCCAGCAGTAGAGTGTGTAAAAAGTCCGACAAGGTAAGAACAAGGAAAGGGAAGCTGGGTGACAACAGACGCACTGGTAGACTCTGGGCAAAATGTCTGAGGAGAGGAGATACAAACATGTCCAAAGACAATGCCATCAAGAGGGTACCAGTGTATGCTCTAGGAACACCCGGCAGCCTGGCTCTGGAGCAAAGACAGGAGGGGACAGTGGAGGAGACGCCATGATGCTCACAGCTTACCGGCTACGACAGCACAGGGTAAGTGCATGACCACACACTCTGCCCTTTCCCACCAACTCTAATGTCACTCCTATAGTCACGTGAATTTCATGTTAGGCTTTCCAGTGAGCTGCACCTAAGTATAAAACTCTACACAGAATCTGGTCCCAGCTTAATCAGACCCGTGGCCCGGGGAGGTGTTTTGGCCACTGCTTACTCCATAGCCCAGAAAACCACTTCTCCCCTGGAGAGGCACACAAGGATCAGACACACCCGCACAGCCGAACGTGCAAGGGGGCAGCACGTCTCAGAGTCTCCAAAGGGAGGGGTGATTTCTCTCTCCCAAGCTCACTGCAGAACAGAATTACTGGATGTGATGGTTAATGTTACTAGAATTTATCCGGGTCCTTCTCTCCACTGACCCCGCTCTTTCCTTCTTTCCTTCCCTCTCTCCCTCTAAACAGATCACACAATGGCTTCTGAACACTGAAGTTAATCTTCAGTTCCCTTCCTGAAATGTGAGCATTAAATATAATTACAGGATGAAAATGAAACAAAGTAGAAAAGATTTTTTTTTTTTAATTTTTGAGAGAGTGAGTGAGCACAAGCAAGGTTGGGACAGAGAGGGAGGGAGACACAGAATCCAAAGCAGGCTCCAGGCTCTGAGCTGTCAGCACAGAGCCTGGATGTGGGGCTCGAAAGCCATGAACCGCAAGATCGTGTGACCTGAGCTGAAGTCGTCAGACACTTAACCAACTGAGCCACCCAGGCGCCCCTAAAGTGCAGAGGAGTAAATGAAATAATGCACATAAGGAAGTGTCTGACCATGACAAGCACTCAGATACTAGCTTTAATGTTTTGTAGAATAAAGTTAGACAGCCTGTTTTTTAAACCTTTTAAAAACCAGATTGTTTTTCTTCACAGTTAACAACTCTTGAGACGGAAGATTCACTCAACCCCAGGTCTAAATAAAACACAAAGTTGACTAGGCGGCTCGGACGGCTCCGGCACGAAGTGGACAGGTTGAGACGCCAGCTCTAGCCGTCTCTCAGAAGCGGATCAGACACCTACCAGCAAACCAGCAATTCTGACACTAGATTCACTGATAACTAAACATGAGCACTGAGCATTTTCAGAATGCTGTTCCCAGCTTCCATTTCCATCACTAAGTAAAGCCCATACGTAACCTTAGATAGAGGCTTTCTACTTGTATCGCAGTCCTGCCCCGCCAGGCTCAGCCTGAGAGAAATCGCGCAAAAAAGAGATGAAAAAGCAGACTGAAAACGACTTCAATGGCATCAGAAAACCCTGGAAAAAATTTGAGGTCAAGATTTTGCAAACAGACATGCTACAAAGAGGGACCGTGCCCAGGCTCCACTGCCCTCATTCCTCCAGTCCCTTCCAGGCTGCTCCCTTCTCAAAGTGCCCCTTGCTGACTGCTATGGCCCCATGCTGCAGGCCCAGAGCCCCAGGGCAGGACTTCCCCAGGCTGGCCAGCCTGGCAGATTTGCACGTGGCAGGGCTAAGAGCCTCACAGTGCACGAGGGGCCTCCTCTGCCCTGGTAAGAGAGAGCTTCCTCGGAAGGGGCAGCAGCTTTTCTAAGCTCAGGAGACAGAGGGCCACGAGCAGCCTGTACGAGCAGAAAGGAGCACGCTGCTAGATCACCCCGAGGGTCTCCCTTGTTCTTGGTTTTCTAGTGGCTAAGGCAGCATGCAAGCCAGCACACAACAGGCAAAGGACAGGTCCTCTGTTTAGGCTGAACTTTGGTTACAAACCTACGGAATTAAGTATCTTTATAAACACGCAGTTCTTAGCAGGGTTCTAAAATCAGATTAAAAAAATTTTTTTTTAATGTTAAGGGGCGTGTGGGTGGCTCAGTCAGTTCAGCATCTGACTCATGATCTTAGCTCAGATCTTGATCTCAGGGTTGTGACGTCGAGCCCCACACTGGGCTCTGTGCTGAGCAAGAAGCCTACCTCGAAATAAATAAATAAATAAACAAACAAACAAACAGATAAATATAAAATAAATAAAATACTCTTAAGTTACACTACACTTTTCCTTTAATGCCCTTTGAGTACATACGGTTATATTGATATCATATGGTAGAGATGAAAACATAAAGCTTAGTTTTTGTTCTTGAATGCTTTAACGAAGAATGAATTTGGGGCACCTGGGGGGGCTCCACTAGTTAAGCTTCTGACTCTTGATTTCAGGTCAGGTCATGATCCCAGGGTTGCAAGAGCAGGAGTGTGAAGTCTGCTTGGAATTCTCTCTCCCCCTCTACCCTATACCCTGCTGATGCACACTTTCACTCTCTCTCTCTCTAAAATATATTTTTTAAAAATATTTAAAATATATATTTTTTAAAAAGAATGAATTTTAGTTCTATGAGCACATATAATTTGAGTTTTTACTATTTAGAAGGTCTGTACTAATCTAGTAACAATCTAGAAAACATGCCTGAAAATCTCAAAATTACAAGTCACACAAGGGTTGAAAAGAGCTTCAAGTAAATGGCAAAGCCAAAGAGACAGAAAAAACTAGTGTCTCTGAAATAATATTAGCATATGGTATTTTCTTAGGAAATGCTATCAGTTCTAAAGAAAAACTGGAGGAAAGAGCCTCCTCTTTCCCCACAGACCACAACTGCACCCCCCAGTCCATGCCAGTGCCCAGAGCACTGTCTGACGTACAGCACCGTCTGTGCACAGAGCACTGTCTCCAGAGATGAGCAGGTTACAAATCAAACTTTCCTTCAGCTGATTTAGTCTCTGACAAAGTGGATCGAGACTCATGAGCCCAAGTGGAACAGACCAGTGCAGCTTTCCGACCGGAAATCCTCAGAACCAGCCTGTCGCGTTTCTGTACAAAGTGGCCCTCCCCACGAGGCAAAGGTCAGAGCCAGTGGCTCTTGTCCGTGACCTGCCGGTAGGGACAGCAGCAATCAAAGGGGACAGTGACAGACTCTCCTCCCAGCTCTGGGCACAGCTCCAGACACCGCCATCTGCCACAAGCGCCGTCTCAGAGGGACACCGCACTGACCACACGGGGCACCTGCTGCCGGGCCTGCACACCTCGACACATCCGGCCAGCAGTGGGCGCTCGGCCGGCCAGGCAGTGCCTCCAGGTGCCGGGGGAAGTGCACGTACGTGCAGCAAACATTCTAACGCCACCCTCGTCCACTCTTGATCACAAGGTCTCTGTTTTCAAAGGGGCTGCACTGCACCCGGGTGTTCCATTTGCTACGTTCTCTGCAAACACGGACTACTTTTCAAACTAAAAGGAGTCTTTAAATATTAGAACTAAATCTTAATGTAACTATTCTGCTCAGATCTTAATCCTGTTAAAATTAAATAATGTAGAGACTAATAAAAATCACCAGTTACTTCTGCCTACGGATCAAAAAAATAAAGCATAATATGGTCTAAGGAAAACCATAAAAAAGTCTTAATTAGGGTTAGAAATGGGCATTCCTCTGTTCTGTATCTTAAGAAACAAAACAAAGTTTGTGAAAAACTGTGATTACTAACTGAGAATCCTAAAAATGAACTAAGTATTTCAAACAGCGAATCAGGGGTGCCTGGTGCCTCAGTTGGTTAAGTGTCTGCCTTTGGCTCAGGTCACAATCTGATGTAGCTTGTGAGTTTGAGCCCTGCGTGGGACTCTTGTGCTGACAGCTCAGAGCCTGGAGCCTGCTTCCAATTCTGGGTCTCCCTCTCTCTCTGCCCGTCCTCACTAGTGCTCTCTCTCAAAAATAAACAAACATTTAAAAAAAATTTTTTTTAAATTAAAAATAAAGCAGTGAATCAGATACAAACGACTAACACAAAAATACTTGAAAGGCCCTCACAGAATGCTAAATGTTACAGGTAAGTACATACTGTCTACACACATGTATATACACGTACTTCACTGTTTTTTAAGCTTGTAGAAAACACCACTAAATTTAATGGTAAAATTATAGAGAATGGGACCTCCACGTTTCACTCACACTCTTCTGCACTGCTTAACATTTTTTTTTAAAGAGTAAGTACTGGTGTTGTAATTTCAACAACTAACCCAGTAAGTATAATTTTCAAAAAAAAGCTTTTCTGGTCTTCATTTGTGAAGTGGTATGGGGACAGGCAGGCTCTGAAATTCAGCCGTGAGACCAGGGAGCAAGGGGGCACGACAGCGCGCTTACACCTGTGTGGTGCCATTCGCTGGGAACGTAAACGGTGCCTAAGCTGGGGTGGGACCGGAGGAGTGGACTAGCGAGCACACTGGGCCTGCTCGGCATTGCCTGGCACAGGGTACAGACACGCCGTGAAAGTTATGCAAGCAGCAAGTCTGTACTGAAGGTAGTTTTCGGCCACATTAGGAGGGTTCGTTTGGGGGGAATGAGAAGACAACAGGAAGAGACGGAGGCTGAGTGGGTTTGTTTACATAAGCACAGCTCTGACTTTCGGAGAAGATAATTACTTCTCTGTGAAGATCCAGCATCACGCCCTAACGTCGCCTGATGATAAGTGCTCCAGAACTTTTAATAACACGCCCACCTCCTCTCGCAGTGGTATCATCGTAATGTTTCACCAAAAGCCCAAAGTCAAGCTACCTATTTCATACATGTTAACATAAAGGTCTTTCTTCTTAGAGCCCAGAGCATCCACAACATACTTTACGTATTTGTTTCACACCCGTAACTCACTACATCTCCTTACACCCGGCACAGGTAGAAGGCTCGCCCACGGCGTCGCTCCCACAGCAGCGACTGGACAGTGATTCCTGGGGCCCCGCCACACTGGACGGTGCCCCCGGACACTGGGAGCGCTGGACCGTGTGCGGCCACTTGACACGGGAAGAAGACCCAACTGGGAGGTCTACTGTTTTCTTACTGTTTTATAGGATGTCAACCATACGCATCACACGTGCCTGGGACATCCCCCCATTTGTCACTGAACCGGCCTACGGTGACTTGGGCTGTGCCGTCAATCCTTCCCTGACTCTCACGTCCGACTGGCTCAGAAAGGCCTCCCGCAACCCAAGAACACACGAAGAGTGTTACGGATTCTATTACTTGGACTTGACTGACCTAATCCGCAACTCCTTTGTACCTAGTGAGGTAAGCATCCGATTTTACTTCGTGTTGAGCACTTCCGTCAGGATGGTCACCAGTCACTATATCCAGGGTCTCCATATCGCCCTTAGCCTGCTCCTCCCCTTCCGGTGGGTCACCCCCTCTTCATTCCTGCTCCCCTTGCCGTGCCACCTCCTGCTGGCTTCCTGCAAGCATTGCTGATGAGTTCTCACCCTCCAGCCTTGCCGCCTCAAGCCTACAAAAAGGTCAACCATCTCACTGCCTTCACATGCCACTACATGGCTCCCCAGCACCCAGACATAAGATTCTGCAACAGACTGCAGAATGCACAGGACCCTCCACTTCTCTCCATCTGCCACCAATCCACAGGGTGGCTTCGCTGAGATCCTGGATTCAAGACAACCCTCCTCTCCGTATCCCACTTACACACTGTTTCTACACTCTTCCCCCGTCTGGGATACTCTTCTGATTCCCCATCCTCATTCCCTTGGTCTCTTTCCACCCCAAATGCTCCTGGCTACCTTCTACTCATGCTTGGGGTTCAGAGCTGAGACACCACCTCCAGGAAGCTCTCCTGGAGCCCCCAACCCCCATGTCCCAGTTAGATGCTGGCTTTAGTGCTCCCCAGCAGCCATCCCTTGATAGAAACTGTAATGACTACTGATTAATGGGTCTTTCCCTACACCTAGACTCAGTCTCTGAGGGCAGCAGCCAAACCTCCCCTGAGCAAAACGAACCGTTCATAGGTCTCTGCACCAAGGGGGACTCGCTGGCACATGGGGTGCATGCTTTGCCTTTAGACTGAAAATCCTCGAGTCCCTCATTGGTCTCCACTGCTCATCAGTGCACCTGGCAAAACCATGGTCAAGAGCGGCACGCGTGCGCGAACAGAAACGGCCATGCATACCTCTTCCCTCTCCCAGCGCATGCAAAGCACTTCTCATGCTTCCTCATCTGATCAAAACAGCTATATCATCTGTTTTATTTCCAACTATAATTAGGAATGATAATTAGAAACAGGAATTATGGGATTTTATTTGTACCGTGAATGTAAACACTTCGTCCACACCAGTTCTCGATAACCCTTTTTATGCTCTGTCCTCCCATCCGTGAAGTATCAGACTAAAAAATCAGTGTTTTCTGGTCTGAAAATGTTTGCGGCATAAGCAGCAAGTGAAGAAATCATGCCATTGATCTGTTGTCCATATTCTAGATGCAGCTCACATCTTCCAATAATATTAACTGAAGATCAAACAAAATAAAGAGAATGACTAAAAAAGCAACCAGGCAAAGCACTGCTTTGTTTTGAAGCTACTCAAGTGCCCGGGAGAGCTCACCCCCGCTGGGAATCGCTGATCTGTACCTGAGTGTTCTCCCCACCCCTTACATCTGGGACCTGCAGTTTTATTCGGCACAAACATCAAAAAGCATCTGTCACATAGTTACCTCCTAAACTAAAATTTGCAACCAATGACCAATCACTGAGTGCCCCGTGTGACTACAACGAAAGACAATGCACCCAAAAACCAAGCGTGGCTAATTACAGATGTAATTCAAACTGCAGAACTGCCTAACGAATCACACAAGTTACTCAACAAAGTAGAAGCAATTACAATATACAATTTTGACAAACAGCATGTCATACGCAGCAATGTCATGTCTGAAGTTCCCATCCGCCAATCCTGTTTATTTCGGCCCAATGGAAGTAAACGGTTTCAAATGCACATCAGCAGGTCCACACTCTTCTACGTGAAATCAAGAGGGGTAAGCAGCTCAAACAGCAATGAGTTCCAAATTTAGGAAGCGAGGGGAGGAAGACGGAACGAGCACAGCCATTCCACTGAAATATTGCAGCAGCAACTCAGCTCCCACATCACTCCTGCTTGGACACCACCTCTATCTCGTTCCCACCTGCCCTGAGAACCCAGAAGTGGGCGCTCCCTTCTGTGCTCGGCTCAGGACCACCGCACCTGAGTCAGCAGTGGGCCTCACAGTCACTGCAATTCCCTGGGCTCTTGCCTCACCCTGAAATATTTAGGTGAGGGCCGGAGTTGCAATGCTGAAAGATGCAACTTTCATCCTGTGTTACTTCTCCCAAAAATTGTCTGGCATTTATACTGTTAGCAAATTCAAATTGGCTCTATTTTCAGAATCTGGAGACCATTTGATCATCATAAATTCAGACCAGGAAACAATGGTTATGAGCAGACACTCCATCAAATGCCAGGATTCTCTGAAAATAGGTCACCCAAGAATTTTAGTTTAAAACGCTGTGCTGGGGGAAGAGGGGGAGCGCCTGGGTGGCTCAGATGGTTGAGTGTCTAACTCTTGATTTCGGCTCAGGTCATGATCTCAGGGTTGTGGGATTGAGCCCCACAATGGGCTGGCACTGATCATGGACTCTGCTTGGGATTCTCTCTCTCCTTCTGCCCTTTTTTCCAGCTTGCATATATACATTCTCTCTCCCCAAAATATAAAATAAAGAATTATTTAAAAAATGGTGTACTGAACAAAGACGGTAGCTCCCACTCTCTACCAACACCCCTCCCAAAAAGAGATGGTTTCCTAAAGGCATATATCCACAGAGCAAAACAGAAGGAAGAAAAGACAATAGCGAGAACCTGGAAGTCAGAAAGCAAAGGGATGAATGAAAACACACCTATGCCAAAGAAGCTAACTCATAAGTTTGCAATGAGGAACACGGAGAAATAATCCAACTGTCATCCTGGAACCCCCAAATGGTTAAGATAGGGGCACCTGTGTACATCTAGAAGTGAGCGTGTAGAAAAAAACCCCAAAAATACAAGAAGAATGGAATGCCGAAAGTGTAAGAAGCAGTTAGACAAAAACCATGTGATCGTCTCAACTAGGGCAGTTTAAGCGTTGTCAAAATCCAATTCTTACATGATAAAAAAGTTCAACGAAGTAGGAACAGAAGGGAATTTCCCCAACCTGATAAAATTTATTTAATTAAACCCACCGCTAACGTTATACTCTATGGTAAAAGGCTGAAAGCTTTCCCCTAAGCTCAGCAACAAGACAAGGATACCCGCTTTCACCACTGCTATTCAACACTGTACTGGAGTTCCAGCCAGAGCAATCAGGCAAGAACAAGAAACAAACGGCATCAAATTGAAAAGGAAGAAGCAAAGCTATCTTTATTTGCAGATGACATGATCTCATGTATAGAAAATTCTAAAAAATTTACAAAAAATTATAAAAGCTAGCAAATTCAGCAAGGTTGTAGGATACAAGATCAACACACGAAAATCAGCTGTATTTCTATAAACTAACAATGAGCAACCTGGAAAAGAAATTAATAAAACAATTCCTCTCATAACAGCATCAAAAAGAACAACAAATTTGGGAACAAATTCAACTAAAAGAGTACAAAACTGGTATACTGAAAATTACAAAACACTGCTGAAAGAAATGAAAGAAAAATACATGGAAAGACATTCCTTATTCGTAGACTGCAAGACTTAATATTTTGAAACACAGAAATAGACTCCTAAGAGATCTACAGATTCGATGCAATCTCTATCAAAATCCCAATGGTCTTTGCAAATAAGGTAAAATCATCTTTAAATTCACATGGAACTGCAACGGACCCCAAATAGCCAAAAACAATCTCAAAAATGAATAACCAAGTTGGAGGACTCACACTTCCTGATTTCAGGAAGTGTTTGCCCTACAAACTAGTGTTGTTCCTGGCATAAGGATACATATGTGGACTAAAGGAACAGAATTGAGAGTCCAGAAATACAGCCATACATTTATGGCCAACTGATTTTCTATAAGGATGCCAAGATCAAAGAACAGACTTTTCAACAGTGATGCTAAGACAAATGGACATCCACACGCAACACGATGAAGCTGGACCCCTACCTCACACCACATATAAAATTCACTCAAAACCGATGGAAGGCATAAATTTAAGAGCTTAAACTTTTAAGAATCTTAAGTGAAAAATAGGGGTAAATCTTCATGATCTTGGGTTTGAAACTGGTTTCTTAGATATGACACCAAACACATAAGCTACACAAGAAAAAACGGATGAACTGGACTTCATCAAATTTAAAACTTGTGTGCATCAAAAAATACTATCAAAAGAGTGAAGAGACAACCAAAGAATGGAAGAAAGTATATGCAAATCACATATCTGATAAGGGTCCAATATCCAAAATATATAAAGAACTCTCAGAACTCAACAAAAAGACAACCCAATTTAAAAAATCAGCAAAGAACCTGAATAGATATTTCTCCAAGAAGATATACAAATAACTAACCAGTACGGGGAAAGATGTCATCAGTCATTCAGTAAATGCAAATCAAAATGAGATACCACTTCACACCCACTAGGAAGACCATTATAAACAGAACAAAGCAAAAACAGAAGACCACAAGTGCAGGAGAGGATATGGAGAAACTGGAACACTCGCACACAGTTGGTGGGAATGTAAAATGGCGTGGCAACTGGGGAGAACAGTTTGGTGGTTCCTCTACACGTTAAATAGAGCCACCATATGACCCAACGACTCCACTCCTAGACACATAACCAAAAAACTGAAAACGAGTCCTCAAAAACTTGAATACAAATGTTCTTGGGAGCATTATTCATAATAAGCAAAAAAATGAAAACAACTCAAATGTCCACTACCAGATGAATGGATGAAAAAATTATGATATACTCATGCTGTGGACTATCATTCACCCATAAAAAGGCAGGAAGTGCTGACACATTACAACATGGATAAACCTTGAAAAAATTATTGTAAGGAAAAGAAAGCAGGCATGAAAGGCCACATATTGTATCAATCCATGAGTATAAAAAATCCAGAATACACCAACTCATAGACAGAAACCAGATCAGCAGCCGCGAGAGTCTGAAAGCAGTGGGCAATGGGGACGTGCCTGCTAACGGGTTTGGGGCTCCCCCGGAGGGCGCAGAACAAGCAGCGGTGAAATGAGACAGCGGTGATGACCGTGCACCACACTGAATGCCACTGAACTGTGCAGATGCAAGGGGCGAATTCTGTGCTAAGTGTTCTACCACAGTAACAAAAAAAAAAAAGTAGTAGTTAGCTACTTAGGCCTGAACTCCCTTCCTACCTTCCCTTAAAAAGGATTGGAGGATAAAACCAAGGGTTGTCTACGCCAGAGGAAAGAGGAATACTCACATTCCAGGATGTCTTCCTGGAGAGGGCAAAGAGGGGGCATTTCCTTATAACTTTTGAAGGCCACAACTACACTCTTCCAGCCAGCTTTGAAAACAAGGCAAGAGACTGGAAACCCCTCTTTGAGAACATAAAAAGCCCAATAAAAGGACCTAAAGATAAGGAAAGCCAACTGCCATCAGCCAACAGCATAAGACCAAAGCAGGTGCACAGAACGTCCAAAGGGCTGTGCAGGACCCCATTCTCACACATTAATGTGTTCAAGACCACCCAACATTTCGGCAAAAACATACCAAAGCAAGCAAAACTCAAGGTTACAGAAGGATAGAATGGGATGTTCCTGCATTTACAAAGTAAAAAATATGTCACTAAGTTTTAGAGGAAAGAAACTCTGGGAAATTTAAAATATGATGGCCAAGGGGCGCCTGGGAGGCTCAGTCGGTGGAGCAACCGGCTTCGGCTCAGGTCATGATCCTGTGGTTCCTGAGTCTGAGCCCCAAGTGGGCTCTGTGCTAGCCCCTCAGAGCCTGGAGCCTGCTTCGGATTCTGTGTCTCCTTCTCTCTCTCTCTGCCCCTCCCCCACTTGTTCTCTCTCAAAAATAAATAAAACGTTAAACGAAATAAAATGCTAAACAAAGGAGTTAGAAGAAGATTGAGGAAATCCTACAGAGTGAAACAAAAAGAGAAAAGTGGAAAACGGCAGAAATAAAAATTTTATTTTTAGGTAGAAATAAGGTCCAAGCGGGCCAATGCCCAAATAACAGTATTTCTAAAATACACACAAAAAGAGAAAACTGAAACAAGATAAAAAGGAGAAAATCCTCAAAGAAAATAATTGGAGAAAATTCCCCAGAACTAACTAATCATCATGCGTTTCCCGACTTGGAAGAACTATAAACTGTCCGCCGACATGGATGAAAAGAAACCACAACCCAAGGCTCTGAGCGCCCAAGCGAACGGGAGTAAACACGGCTTGGCTTGTACACACAGGTCCGGGAGCGAGGACGCCTCTCACCGGGGCGGCAGCCCCCGGAGCTCGGAAAACGCCCACAAAACCGGGGAAGACTTTCCGACCTGGGGTCAGGGACACAGACACTGAAATGCCGAGCGAGAGGGGTGCTGGGGGCCCTGCCAACAAACAGCGGCAGCAGCGGGGGTACCTGGAGGTTGGACACTGCGGCCGGTGACCTGGCCCGGGGCCTGCGAGGTGGGGTGGGGGCCCGGCCGCACAGGTGCACTCTGTCGTTGGGCTACAGAGCAGGTAAAGCGGGGCGTCCGGAGCTGGACACGCAGTGCGCTCCCCGACCCAACCCAGGACTCCTGGATGGCCTAACACCCCGAGGCCGGGCACGAGACGAGTGAGAAGGGGGACAGGGATAAGGGGCGCCCGAATAAGGCGTGTGTGTGGGGAGGTGGGGGTCAGTGCGCGTGGGTGAGGGGGGTCGGGGGCGCACAGGTGTGGGGGGTCGAGGGCGCCAGCTCGCCCAGGTGTGTGGGCGAGAGCAGGGATCGAAGATGTGGGGGTGAGGGAGGTCGGGGTCGTCCAGGTGTAAGGGGGACGGGGGAGGGGCGGGAGCACCCTGGGTGGGTGGGTGGAGGGCGGCAGCGACAGATGCTCTTGGGCGTGCACGCGTCCACAGCGTCCCGCCGGGACCCCGGCACGCCACTGACGTCGAAGCGGAGGGGACGCCCCGGGACAGGCCTGCTCCGAATACGAGCCAGGTGCGGGGACGCTCGGAGCTTGAGGAGGGGGCGGCGACCGTTGGCCGCCCAGGCGGGGCCCGCGGCTCAGCCCGCGCTCGCTGCCCCTGCCCGCAGCTCCGGACCGCGGTGAAGGATGCCTTGGCCCCAGTCCTGTGCCCTCAGCCGGCCCCGCCTGGCCCCGGCCCTCCACCCTAACCCAAGAGCTCACCTGCCTCGCGCCACAACCACCTCCGCTGGCACCTCCGCTGGCGCCTCCGCTGCTGCCCGGGGCCTGGTCCGCACCGCCCAGACTCGATCCCGAAAGGAGACCTTGCGGACGCCAGCCAATCGCGCGCCGCGCCCGGAGGCGGGGCGGGAACGACAAGGACTTCCACCAATCTCGAGCGCGCCGCCTGAAGCTCCTGGGTCAATGAGGAGGCGGCCTATCTAGGGGCCTGGCCTATCCGGAGCTGAGGCCGGGGCCCGAGGCGAAGTGGGCGGGGCTTCGAGGCGCCGCGCGCGCTACGCCCGTACGGCGGGAGGGGCCTTACGTCGTGGGGGCCTGTAGAGGGGAGGCGCGAGCGCGGCCGCGGGGGTGTGAGGGAAGGGGCCTACCGCCCTCGCCAGACTCCCTGCCCGGGGCCTGCGGAGTTCGAGGCCGCTCGCGGGAGCCGCGATGGCGCCCTGCCCTGTGCTTCCGCGTCCACCCTTTACGGAAGGGGAAACTGAGGCTCTGGCGGGCGGGAAGGCCGGAGTGAGTCCTCGACTCTCCGCTCCGAACCGCGCGCTGAGGCCGCATCTCTAGGGCAGCGGATGGGCGCTCATCCCGGAGCTCACTCCCTGAAGGGAGTTCGGCGGTCCGCGCTGGTTCCGCGGCCGCGCGTCTGCAGGAGCAGCCAGCGCAGGTGGCCGCACAGCCGGCCGCACAGGTGCACAGCTGGCCGCAGCACAGGTGGCCACAGGTAGCCGTTTTGGTCTCGAGGTGGGGGTAAGAGGGCAAAACTATCCTTGGCAAAAACAATAGAAACAGAGGGACTTACTAGAGTCACGTGCAAAGGGTAAACCGAGCTGGACGGGGTGCCCGAGGGAGAAGCACTTGAGAGCAGAGATAAAACTGGCCTCTTCCCCCTCCAACCCCACCGCCCATGCGCATACACCTAGTGATGGGAGGAAACCCACATCCCCCCTGTATCTTGTCTCTGCCACCAGGGGAGTAACAGTGATGGGGAAAGAGGCTGAAATCAGGGAGTACCTGAGCTACGGAGCCGCCTGCACACCTGGAGGCCTTCATGGGACCCTCACACCCTCACTGGCTTCCATCTAGCTTGTGTTGCTTCATCTGGACTGAACTGGCTGGAACTGGTCTGTACCAGTGAATTGGTTTGAATGAATTTATCTGTGACCATAGCTGTTCGAGGCCGGTCAGCACAGTGACAAATGCCCAGGAGGACAGCTAGTCCAACTTCTCAAGACAAGGCCCGAGAAGGAAGAGACTCCTGTGTGCGCACCGTCAGGGGCGATGGGGGCCTTTCTGTTACTTGCCTTGTTTGCCCTCCCTGATTTTGCCTGCCCCCCCCCCCCCCCGCCTCTCTCTGTTAGCCACCTGCGCCACGCGGCCTCCACCACTCACCTGGCCCGTTTGTGATCCGTTTATTTCAAACCCAGCACACTCTCTCCTGGACAGCTCCTTAGGTCCCCTCTGTCCTCCTTCCTGGGATTGCATTGATTGAATGCATGTCTACCGGACGCCAGGTACTTTAGCAGGTGCCGAGATGCAAATTCTCTGTCCCCATATTCCAGGGGGCAGAGCTATGCAGGAAGAGCGCTGTGTGTTTCTGTGGTCTGGGAATGTGGTGAGCACGTTGGAGGAAAACAAAGCAGACACAGGGCTAGGATGTGGGGGGCCTGCACATTTAAATGTGGTGGTGACAACTGAGACCTGAAAGGAGGGAATGAGCAGGGAACTTGGGAGAGAACATTCTGGGCAGAGAGAAGGGCAGGTCCCAGCACCCTGAGGTGGGAGTTAAAGACGGAGAGGCCTTCTTTTACTGTTCGAGGAAGCAGAGTATGTATGGAAAAGAATTCTTCAAGTGACAGCTGGTCAGTGTGAGATCACAGTGAGAGAACTGGACTGGAACATGACGTTGTAGTCTGAAATCATGGGAGGAAGACACAAGTCCAAGAACAAAGCTAGTACTCAGAAAAGAAACAGTGCCTTACAGTGTCACGTAAATGCAGAGACCAGGACATGAACTGCGCTCAGGAAATGAGCGGTTAACTGAAGCACACGTGCCGTAGGACTCCGTGTGTGTTCACACACACAAGGCACGGAAAACGGACGGCAGTGATTCTATCCAAGCAGGGGCATCTGACGTCGCTTTCCTTTTCCTACTGGGTGTTATCTGTATTTTGCACAATGAACTCAAAAAGTTTTGGAAATTTTAAAAGTTTATAAATATTAAACTATAAAAAAGTCCTGTAACAGGCATCTTGAGTCCACTATCCTGAATTCATTATTAATATTTTGTCACCTTCTCTTGTGGAAGCTTTATTTATTTATTAAAGTTTATTTTGAGAGAGCGAGAGCGCACACGCTCCCATAGGCATGGGGGAGGGGCAGAGAGCGAAGGAGAGAGAGAATCCCAACCAGCTCTATGCTCAGCACAGAGCCCAATGTGGGGCTCAATCTCACGACCCTGGAATCATGACGTGAGTTGAAATCAAGAGTTGGATGCTCAGCCAGCTGAGACATCCAGGACCCCTTTAGAAGAATTCCTAAAAAAATAAGATGCTTGAGTTCGCTCATCGTTAGAATGCAAATGGAAGTAACTTCTTACCTCTGCACCTCCGTCCGGTGGGCAGTAGAGAGTGGGTACCACCAAGTGCTGATGCGCAGGTCAGGGGCACAAGGATGCTCGTACCCCATGACCTCACACACCCGCCCCAGATCCATGGGGAGAGGACTTGAGCAGACCCTTCCTTCCGGGGCGCCTACCCTGACGCCCTGCGGAGGGGTGAAGAGCTTTACTCGGCAGTGGGTAGACAGGGACTGGCTGTGTTGAGCGGGACGGTGAGGATGCTTCACTGGTCATGCAAGCCCGACACCCTGGCAGACAGGGGTCCTGTTCATCATTACGTGAGGCAACAACCTGGATCGGCCGAGGCAAACTGGGTAGATGGCGAGCTGGTTAATTTTATGTGTCAGCTGGCCTGGCCCCGGGGGGCCCAGATATTTGCTCAAAGATTATTCTGGGCATGTCTGTGAGAGTGTTTCCAGATGAGATAAACATTTGATTCAGCAGACCTAGTAGGGCAGATGGTCCTCTCCAGTGGGGGGAGGGGGGCTCGTTCAATCCACTATGGCCAGGATAGAGCGGGGTGGGGGGGGGGAGGGAGAGAGGATTGTCTCTCTCAGCCTGCCTGTCCTGGAGCTGGGACATTGGTCTGCTCCTGCCTTTGGATCAGACTCAGACTGGAGCGTGCAGCCTCGGAAACTTGGTCTCCAGCTGCTGGATGTCGGAGCCTCCATAGTCATGTGAGCCAATTTCATACACACACACACACACACACACACATATACATATGATTTTTATATATAATTTCATATATAGTGTACACACATACAGATCTCCTGCGTGTGCGTACCTCACGTACATGATGTGTCCCTCACTGGGTCCGTTTCTCTGGAGAACCCAGACTAACACCTGCTCCCTGCCGCAGCATAAACATTTAGGTAAGCAAAAACACACCCCAACAGTGCTGTACGTTTAATGAGGACACTGCCAACAAGAAAGACAGACCCCAACCATATAATGCGGACACCTACGGGGAAGGGGAAGGCAATGGAGTAGGGAAGGACATGGAGAATGAATGGGTAAAATCAGAAGGGATCAACGAGGATAGCCTAGGAGACCCCACCCTTCTGCAGGCCGGAGGTGTCACCTTCCACTCCTGCTCACCAGGCCAAGGGACACTCGTGGTCATCACATGTCATGTGCGTGAAGACAAGTGCTTTCAGGAGCATGACTCAAGTGGTCTCTGCACCCAGAGCCCACCTGCCTGGGCTTCTCTCTTGAGAAGAGGGACATCCAGGCACTAGGACCTTGTCCCTAGAATGCTGGAGGCCTCCATGTAAGGGAGGGACCAGGAGAGGCAGGTGGGAGGGTCTGGTAGGGGGGCTCCCTACAAAGCCCAGCCAGGGTCTGCTTCTCTGCAGGGGAAGCAAACAGCCTATGGGCCGCACTTCCAAACTGCCCTGTCCCCAGGCTGCTGCTGCCGGTCACGGTCGAGTCACAGCCCCGTCAGAGGGGAGCACAGGGAGCGATGCCTCGGGCCGCGCTGCGTGCTGGCTGCTCACGGTCACGAGGCCAGGGAAGCAGACAGAGGGCAGTGACTGCCCAGAGGGAAGAGTTCTCTCTTCTCTGTGAGCTCCTACCCCTAATTTGGCAGCGGACTGTCTTTTGGTTGTAAACAGAACCTGACTCCTGAGAGAGGAGTAAGAAAGACGGGGTCAGAAACCCAAGCCGGGGCTAGGTGCTAACATGAGATCAGGAGGCCGGCCTGGCAGGGGAGCAAGGGAAGGAAAGTTACTGGGGCAGGTGTCCCTGGGGAGACAATGTCCCCTCCCGTGCTGGTTCCCCCCCTCCTGCCTCTGGGTCCTCCTTGGGCTGGGGCAGGAGGAGGGGTGCCACCCACAAAGGAAATGCTGGCTTCCGCTGTCTGTGACTGTACCCTGTGGCCAGGGGCAGGGCTCCCAGGCCCCGGTGTGGTTTCGCACGAACACATAGGTAGGGATGCCTAGAAGGAACCAGACAGACAGCATGGCCATCCCCGCTCTGGCCAGCTTGCCCAAATTCCAAGATCCATGTCGGGATGCACTCACTGTCAACAAGGGGTTCTCGGTTTATTCACCCTGCACCCTTAACAGCACTAGCCCAGGGCTATGGAGCTTCATGAAGAAGGCTCTCCCCGGGCTGCTGTGCTTAGTAGGGGACGGTCCTTTCTTGTCTCTCCAGTTGGTCCTTGGCTGTGCCTGAGTCACTCCCATCCTGCCTCCTCCCTGTGTGGGTCTCCTTTTCTGACTTCCTCCTTCTCCTGTAAGGTCACCTGTCAGTGGGGTTAGGGCCACCCTAATCCAGGGTGACCTCATCACGAGACTCTTACTGTAATTAGATCTGAAAAGACCCTTTTCCTAAATGAAGTCAGACCCTTCTCGGTCCTGTGACCTCTCCCTTCACAACCACCTGTGGCTCTCAGGTCACTCAGGGGAAAAGCCCAAGTCCGTATCCTGGCCTTGAGCGACAACCCCCCTTCTAACTTTTCTTTGGATTGACATTCACAAAATGTAAAATTAACCAGTTTATGAGAACATGAAATGGAGCCACTGCCGTGAAACAGTCGGGCAGCTCCTCAGAATATTAAACCTAGCATTCCCGTGTGACCAGCAATGCCACCACCCGGTAAGTGACCAAAAGAACTGAACGAAGGGCCTCAGGGAAATGCTTTTGCCCCACGTTCACGGCAGCGTGATTCCCAACGGCCGACATGGGGGAGCCACCCGAGTGTCCATTGACCGATGAATGGATAAACAAAATGTGGCCCATCCACGCAGAATATTGGCCTTAGAGAGAAAACTCTGGCACCTGCTACCACATGGATGATGCTCAGTGAGATAAGCAACACAAGAAGACAAACACTCTAGTATATTCCGCTTCTATGGGGTCCCTGGGGTTGTCAGACTCACAGAGACAGAGTAGACGGTGGGGTCAGGGGCTGGGGCGGGCGTGTTCGATGGGGACAGAGTTTGTTTGTTTGTTTCCCAAGAGTGAAAGAGCTTTGGACACGGATGGTGGCGGCCGCGCAGTACCACTGAACGACCCACTTAAAAATGGCCAAGAAGGTAGATTGCACGTGTATTTTCCCACGATTTTGTGAACCATCTGGAAAGCGGCCTTCCCCAGATTCTTCCTGTGGATGAAAGTCTCCCGCTGATTGTAAAACCACCCGCTTGGGGAACTGAACCCATCCAGAGGAGGGAGGGCGGCCCGCGCGCCGTGACCCGGCAGCCAGACGGGGAGAGAAGGGAGGCTTCCCTCTGATGGTGGCGTCAGGGCGACACTCAGGCCCCCCGCTGCAGGGAGCAGCCGTTTTCCACCTTTTCTTATTTTTCTATTTCACAGGCAAGCTGTGCTGTAGAAAAAAATGGGAGAAAAAAACCAGTATGGGGTGGGGGGAATAAC
The DNA here is from genome assembly GCA_030068075.1 of Paguma larvata. NCBI lineage: Eukaryota > Metazoa > Chordata > Mammalia > Carnivora > Viverridae > Paguma > Paguma larvata. The sequence continues at coordinate 149,839,837 of CM057825.1, forward strand.
CTGATATGACTTAAAAAAAATTTTTTTTAACGTTTATTCATTTTTGACAGACAGAGAGACAGCATGTGAGCGGGGGAAGGGCAGGGAGAGAGGGAGACACAGAATCTGAAGCAGGCTCCAGGCTCTGAGCCGTCAGCACAGAGCTCGACGTGGGGCTCGAACCCACAGACCGCGAGATCATGACCTGAGCTGAAGTTGGCCGCTTAACCGAATGAGCCACCCAGGTGCCCCCTGATACCACTTTAAAACAACCCTGCGGCAACCCATGAAAAAGAGCCCCCTTTCGTACTTTCGAGCATTATCTGACATACTTGTCTCTGTCTTAAACAGAAGGGGAATTATACCGTACATCTTTTCTCGGGAGCGCCTCTTGTGCTGTCTGGATGAACCTCACGGCTGGAGATCTCTCTCCGTGAATGGGCGCCCTCAAACACTCACCTTTGCCCTCTGGCCCAACTATTTCGCTAAATAAATTCCTGGAAGTGGAGTCACTGGGTCAAGGGAAAGGGATAAGTTTGTGGCTTCTGTTCCCCAGAAGCGTTATGGGCGTGGGCAGAGAAGCTGACCTTCGCCCTGGAAGCCCAGCTGGGCGGAGCTCTCAGGCTGCGGGGGGGCCTCCCAGTGGTCTAAGCTCCCTGAGGGCAGGGACGTTCGACCAAGCAATTACCAATTTTTTTTTTAATTACAATTCTTTAAATTCCAGCTAGTAAACAGAGAGTGTCATATTAGTTTCAGGGGTACAATGTAGGGATGCAACACTTCCGTATAACACCTGTGCTCGACACAGCACCTGCATGTCTGAACCCCCATCACCTGTCTCCTTCACCCTTCCCCGCCTCCCCTGCGGTGACCGTCGTGTGTTCTCTGGAGTTAAGGGTCTGTTTCTCAGTTTGAGTTTGTCTCTTTTTTCCTTTGTTCATTTGTTCCTTAAATTCCACATAGAGTGAAAGTACATGGTAATTGTCTTTCTCTGACTTTCTTCCCTTAGCATTATTCTCTCTAGCTCCATCCATGTCATTGCAAATGCCAAAATTTCATTTTTTACGACTGAATAATAGTCCATTGTGTATATGTACCACGACTTTCTTTCTTTCTTTTTTTAAGTTTTTTCTTTTATTTTGAGAGAGCACGCATGTACACGAGTGGGAGAGGGGCAGAGAGAGAGAGAGAGAGAGAGAGAATCCCAAGCAGACTCCACACTGTCAGCACAGAGCCCGACATGGGGCTCGATCTCATGAACGGTGAGATCATGACCTGAGCCAAAATCAAGACTCAGACACATAACCACCTGAGCCACCCGGGCGCCCCTGTACCACACCTTTATTCACTCATCCATCGATGGACATTTGGGCTGCTTCTATAGTTGGCCATTGTAAACATGGAGGTGTGTGCATCCTTTTGAATGAGCTTTTTTTGTTACTATTTTTTTTTGGTAAATAGTAGTGCAATTGCTGGGTTGTAGGGTAGATCTATTTTTAACTTTTTGAAGTTTGCGTTCCAGCCGACAGTGCCAGAGCGTTCCTCTTTCTCCACAGCCTTATCAACACGTGTTGTCTCTTGTAGTGTTGATTTTAGCCATTCTGACGGGTGCGAGGTGTTGCCTCATACTTTTGACTTGCAATTCCCTCATGATAAGCATCTTTTCGTCTGTTGGTCATCTGGATGTCTTCTTTGGAGAAATGACTGTTCATGTCTTCTGCCCATTTTTTAAAGTACATTTAATTAAAAAATTTTTAATTATTTGTATCTTGATTGTTGAGTTTGAGAAGTTCATATATTTTGGATACTTACACTTCATCATGTATGTCATTTGCAAATATATTCTCCCATTCCTTAGGTTGCCTTTTAGTTTTGTTGACTGTTTCCTTCACGGTGCAGAGGCTTTTTACTTTGATGAAGTCCCAATAGTTCATTTTTGTTTTTGTTTCCCTTGCCTCAGGAGACATCCAGAAAAAAAGTTGCTACGGCTGATGTCAGAGACATTACTGCCTGTGTTCTCTTCTAGGATTTTTTATGGTTTCTGGTCTCATATTTAAGTCTTTAATCCACTTTTTTAATGTTTATTTATTTATCTTTGAGAGAGAGAGAGAGAGTGGAGGCTGGAGAGGGGCAGAGAGAGAGAGAGAGAGGAAGACAGAGGATCCAAAGCAGGCTCTGAGCTATCAGCACAAAGCTCAACGTGGGGCTCGAACCCATGAACTATGAGATCATGACCTGAGCCGAAGTCGGGCACTCCACCGACTGACCCACCCAGGTGCCCCTAGGTCTTTAATCCATTTTGAGTTTATTTTTGTGTATAGTGTAGGAAAGCTGCTTATTAACCAAGTATTTTGCATATATATGTAAATTTATCATCTTCACTCCCCTCATCTAAAATGTCCATTTTAAACACTCCGAAGCATAATGAAGTCACCATAAGTTAAATCTTTTCAGGCAAATGGTCTTAAAGCACAGGGGTCATTGAAGCATTGAAATCAAAGTTGGATTTCAAATAAGTTATAGTTTTAGTAAAGGAAGGAGAAAGGCCTGTCAGACTTGGTTACCCTTTTTCGGTGACATCTTTGGAGTCCTAACGCAGCCCTATTGGCATAAGTGAGTTTGTTTTATTTTGCCTGTGTGAGTTCCTAATGAGATAATTGGCTGAATGGAGTTTACACTTGCACTGTCACCAAATACACAGATGGATGGGCAAAGTCTAGTTTGTATTTGGACGAGATAACAACAACCTTTTGATTCGCGTTCTCTGCCGTTTCATCAAAATCTTCACGGAAATCAAGGAGACAATTTGAAACACTTTCTTTCAAATCAAAGTGACTAAGAGCTGAGAAAACACTGCGTTGCTGCCAGGATTGGGTGCGTCACTTGACAGACCGTAGAAACATCACGGTTTCTACCATGCGGCAGGATCCGTTCTACACTGTCGGCTAGAGAACACACCTCATCGAAATTTCTTCCATTCACACACATTCCTTTTCCAAAATTTAGTTGCATCTGTGAGTGGGGAAGTGTCACTTTCCTTAGCTGCATAGGGGCAGTGGGGGAGGACACGTGGTCCGTCCGCGGCCAGTATCAGTGACTGAACATTGGTGGCTTTGGGGAGACAAAAAAGTTGTGGCTGGTTTAGAAGAGCTTCCCGTCACGCCGGGGACTTGGGTTCGGTCTCCGCATATGCCGTCACCCGCCCCCTCTGCCGACCCCACCCCCGAGTCTCTTCTGCAGATTGTGCGGGTCGCTCCGTGCGGGGCTGACCTCCCTAACCCAGCTGTATGTGTGCTTCCTTCCGCCTGTCGTTAGAGTGACGGCGGGTCAGCCTCCTTCTTCGTGACGTCCGGGGCACGCGGGCCTTCATGGTGTCCTTGTTCTCATCTTCATCTTCCGAACTCTGAGATGACTTGGCCACAATATTCGCCACGAGGAAAATGAAACCATCTCAGTACAAAGCACAGCAGCGGATCCACAGCCGAAGTCAAGGACGAGCCCACCACGTGCTCAAGCTGCACCTGTCATCCAGCTCTCTCGGAGCGACGTGCCGCGGACGGTCGTTATGCAAGCCATAAATCACGGTTGCCACACCAGCAGTTGGGGAAAAATGGTGGCGGTAGCTGGGGAGGGCGGATAATTTATGCCGCGTCCACTGGATACTAGATACTGGGCTGGGTTAGCCTCTGTTTTGGGGGCGCCACTGACTGTTGCCCTTTCCCCCCAACGTTCCACCCCCTTTGAGGAAAACCAGCACTTCTTGCACCCCTGGCCAGCCTTCCTGGGGTGCAGGACGCTCAGAGCCAGAAGCCCAGGGGTTCCGGATAAACCATGATGGTTGTGAGTCCTGTTGGTCGTCATGGAGACATGCTATGTGTGTCAACACACGTCAGATTTGAAAAGACTTAGTGTGAAGAAAAGAATGTAATATATCTCATTCTATTTTAGGTCGATTAGTGAAATAATATTTTTATATACTGGGTCTGGGTGAAATAAAATATATTATCCAAATGAATTTCATCCATTTTTTTCCCCTATTGCAGCCATTAGAAAAATGTAGATGCCATACGTGTTGCATGATGCTTCTGCTGGACGCGGTGTATCCGTCTCTGGGTTCTGGGAGTGGGGGTGGGGTGGGGGGGGCTGACCCACATGAGGTGGATGGATTCCGTACAACAAATGGACTCAGTCTATTCTTTTGCATGGGCACACACCCCTTTGAAAAAATATGCCAGGAAATATATATTTTTTAACGTTTATTTATTTTTGAGAGAGCGCAAGCAGGGGAGGGGCGGACAGAGAGGGAGACACAGAATCCGAAGCAGGCTCCAGGCTCTGAGCCGTCAGCACAGAGCCCGATGTGGGGCTCGAACTCATGAACTGGGAGAGCATGACCCCAGTCGAACTCGGATGCTCAACCGACTGAGCTCTCCAGGTGCCCCCAGGAAATAAATTTTTTTAAAAACCTAAGAAAATGTTCTAGATTGGCTTTGCCCCAGCAGGCGGCAGGCCTGTTTCTCAGTGCAGTCCCGAAGCGGGGTGCTGCGAGCTCCCCCGCGGCTGCTCTCTCCTTGCAGGGAAACCTGACAAGAATGACTTCAGACAGCTTCTGTCGGTGTTCAGTGGCTCTTCATCAGCCTTTCGGGGCAGGCGCAGGCAAGCAACGTGACAGCCAAGGTGACCCGCATTTCACCCCACTTCACCCGCTGCGGGACTCGGGCTGGTGAGAGGAGCTGCCGAGAGTCAGGCACAGGCCCCAGCTGTGAACATCACTGCCGGCGCTCTCGTGCGTGAGCGTCAACTACCTAGGTGGTCACGTGAGCTCCCTCAGGGAAAGCAGCTGAGTGTCTGGAGAGTCGATGGATCATTCTGGAATGGCCTCAGGAAACAGCTGGTCCAGGGACCCCAGCGATGTCACAGAAAGATGTCCAGGGCTAACTCTTCCCAACCAAATCATGATCTTTAGCAGATATTCTCCAGAATCTGAGCGATTCCTACAGTTAACTGTTTCATGCACAGAAGCGGATTGGTTCGGTTATCTGGCGGTACCTTTGCAGTTAATTCACGCTGCCAAGTGTTCAGGGAAGCAATTAGCTTGGAGCTGGATGATGTGGGTTGTGTACTGTTGGGTTTTTTATCTTTAAAAATGTTTTATATGCTTTTACTTGTTTTTGACAGAGAGAGAGATAATGTGAGGGGGGAAGGGCAGAGAGAGAGGGAGACACAGAACCGGAAGCAGGCTCCAGATTCTGAGTTGTCAGCACAGAGCCCAACGTTGGGTCTCAAACCCACAAACCATGAGGTCATGACCCGAGCCGAAGTTGGATGCCCAACTGACTGAGTCACCCAGGTGCCCGTTTTTTTTTGTTTTTGTTTTTTTACCTTAAACTAATAGTAGGATAGTAGGATAATAGCCAGCCTTGATCGAGTCTGCCCGCCGCGGGCCTGGCGCTCTGCTGGGCCCTGCGTGTGCAGCCTCAAAGAACCCTTGGAGCGGCTCTAATGGCCAACAAGGACACTGAGGCCAAGGGGTCACTGACAGTAAGTGGCAGATCTAACATCTAACACTTGAAAATCCAGATTCAAGTGACACCGCAGCCCACAGCTTTAGCCACTATGCAAACTGCTGTCCTCAACCAAAGTTTCTAGAAAGTGTATGAAAGTGTTTTAAAACTTAAAAAAAAATGTACAGACAACTTGAACTCCATCACCCAGAGGTAATTATTGTAAACGTTTTAAGGTCTATTCTGTCACTTTTCTATGTACGCATTGCAGAGTTTTATATAAGTGGACGCTATATATGCCGTTTCATAATAGGCCTTCTTTACTGGGCCACGCATGTGGACGCCCAGCCAGTCTGCAGACAGAAGTCCAGGTCTCGGTGCCAGAGAAGAGTGGAGCCGGGCAATGTCCTCCCCTGTCACCTATGGCCTCACGGAGATGACTTGCAGACCACAGCAGTGGGAGAGGACAGGTAGCGGTGAGAGGTCCCTGCAGGGTGGGGAAGGAGGAGGGCAGGCAGGGGTGTGGGTGAAGGAAGCGGCACCCCAGAACAGCGGCTGGGACAGGGTGGGGGCGGGGCTGGAACCGAGGTGACAGCCTGACGCTCTGGGCTGGAACGAGTCCTCCTTCCGTATGCCTGCCACACAGCAACGAGTAGAAGAGCCAGCTAGCTCTTCTCCCAAAGTGCTTGAGAGCATTTTTGAGCAGATCTGGTCTTCCCGTGTAATTCCTTCCTCAGTCTGGCATCTTGAGGTCTCTAATGGTCCTTTCCGAACCTCACAGAAAAAACCCGACATCCAGTGAACCCTCGGACAGGAAGTTCCATCAACCTTTCTATTTAGGAGGGAGGCCTACCAAGGAAACTGAGTTACCTCGAATCATCAGGAAAGTTCTGACCACACCAAGATATGGAAAAGACACAGAGCAAATGGAGCTCACACACGTCTGCCGGGAATGCCGGCAGTGTGACTGCTTTGGAAAGCGACTCAGTGGTTTATTACACAGCTCAACGTGTATTTCCCAGGCAGTCTGGCTGTTCTACTCTTGGGTATTTGCTCAAACGAAGTGAAAACCTGTCCGCACAAATGCTTGTACACTTGTACATTCATAGAAGCAGCATTCGAAAGTCAACTGGAAAAACCCACAACCGACAGTTTAAAACTTGTGTTATGTCCTTACGATGGAATGCTACTTAGCAACCGAAACGCAGTGAAGTACTGCGAGATGCAAGGACGTGGATCCCATTATGCTGACCACGAAGGTCTAGAAAACACAACTCCAATCTGTGAATCTGATGGGTGGCTGCCCAGAGCCTGGGTGTGGGGCGGGGTGTGACTGGGAAGGGGTCCAAGACAAGTGTATTTTGACCGTGGTGATAATCACACAACTGCGTAAATACTCATCAGAATATACACTTCAAATGGGACCATTTCATTGCATGTAAATCAAATATCAATCAAGTTCATTAAAAAAAAGAGAGAGATTCCTAAGAAGTAAGTGGTAGAAACAAAATGGCCAATAGGAAGGTTAGAAAATAAAGCGAAATATCTATCTCAGGACATAGAACAAATAACCCAAAAAGGAAAGGAGGAGAAAAGGAGAGACAATAGGTGACAGATGCCAGGAGTGGGGGACACATTCAGGGCATGCACCATCACGCACACGGACATTTGTAACCAGACAGAGAAAACTAAGAAAAGGGCCCCTCTTGCACTGAGTAATTGAAAAGATTCCATCTAGTCTTGTTCTTGTGAAATAACAGAACATTTGGGATAAAGAAGGATGTTAAAAGCATCCAGAAATGGAACTCGTGACTCTTACAGAGGAAGGGTCATCAAAGTGTCAACAGAAAGACACTAACAGAGCTGTGCCTTCCCAGTTCTGAGGGGAGATTTCGGATCTACAAGACTATGTCCGCTAGGGGGGCAAATTAAAAGACTTCTCAGGACACAAAGATCCCCCTTTCTGAGGACATGCTCATAACGTATGACAGAGAACCAAGGACACTGAGAACAGTGGAAGCGTGGGACCAGTTGAGCAATGGGCCAATCTGGAGGCTCATGGGGTGATGTCCACACACGGCCGGGCAGCAAAGAGGCTGGAGGGTTCTGGGACTGACAAGGCGGGCATTTGGGGCAAGACCTAGTGTGAGAAGCTGTGTCAACATGACAATTAGGGTGAAGGCACACTCCTCTTTGGGAAATGAGAAAAAACAAAGGCAATCAGAAACTCAATAAATAAAACAAAAAGCTGTAAACATGAGCTGTCCAAGTATGATGCAAAGCAAACTGTGCATTATCTTGGGCAATTCATGGAGTACAATCATTTTTTTAAGGCCATTGGGCATAAAAAGAGAAAATGCTTGTCCAATAGGTTGTTCAAGAAGTAAAACTCACATCGCGGCCATAAAAGGAAAATACTGCTGATCGATTTCTAGCCTTTGGACTCGGTCTACAAGCAAAACAATCTGTTCTAATGATAGGCGGCAACCTTGACAATGTCCAAGCATTAGGTATGTGAGTTGGGAGGTGGTGGAGCATGGGAGGCAGAGGAGAGAGTGGGATCCCTGTCTTCTGTGGTAGGAGAGGACCCAGAAACCATCCAAGCTGCTGGACAAGATACAGAGGTTTAAGTATGAAATATTATATAAAGCTACACAGGTAATTGAGAAAAACCCAAAAGGATAATAAAACTACTAACTGGAGGTGGGAGATGTGAAGGGGTGGGTGAGAATTCCTTCTCTAACGTCACCTGATGTGGCCCCAATGATATGCTTGCCATCTGTCCAAGCTTACCTCCTCCCACCTTCTTCCCACTCATCCGTAAGCCCCCTCACCTGGCTTCCCTGCTGCTCTCCAATTTGCTAAGCTTGTCCCTGCCCGATACATTTGTACTTGCCAAGCCGGTAGAGACAGGTTGGGCAGCCCATGAAAGGACATCTGCCCGAGCCATCTCACCACCATGCCTCATTCTGGGACACGAGGGCAGCCTGGACGTGGAAGCGCCCCTGCTTGCCCAGCCCAGGAGAGGGATGAATTCACCCTAGCTCCCCTGTATTTCGCAAACAAAACACAACACAAAGAATTCTCAAATGCTCTTTCCCCAGCTTTTCCTACCTTTAACGCCTTACAGGTCTATGGTATCAATATCAAAGCCAGGTAGTTAATTCTGGTGTAATACTGTCTTAGTCTGTTGGGGCCGCTGTAACAAAATAACACAGGCTGGAGAGCTGAAACGACAAACAGGCATTTCCCACAGTCCTGGAGGCTGGAAGTCCAAAACCAAGGCTTCAGCAGGTGTGATGCCTGGTGAAAGCCCACTTCTTGGTTCACGGACACCTGTCTTCTCTCAGCGTCCCCACGTGGTGGAAGGGACACGCTGGTTCTCTAGGCTCTTCTGTAAGGGCACTGATCGCATTCAGGAGGGCTCCATGACCTCAGCACCTCCAAACACCAACACCCCGGGGAGTAGGCTTCAACATACGAAGTTTGGGGAGAACATGAGTATTCGGTCTATGGCACACGATGTCCACTGAACCCCAGACTTGATTCAGATTTCATGTTTTATCCACAAACGCACTTTTCTTGGTCTGAGCCAATCCAGAATGCCACATCGCATCCGGCCGTCATTCTTAGACACTTCCAATCTGGGACAGTTCCTGAGGATTTCCTCATCTTTCAGGGGCGTGGCCCTTTTGACGACTACTCAGTTATGTCGTGCAATGTCCTTGCTTGTATTTCTCTGAAATGTTCCCATGATCCGACTGAGGGGATGCATCTTCCGCGAGAAAGCCACAGAAGTGATGGCGCGTCTTTCTCGATGCAATACTATATCAGGGACGGATGCTGTCGCTGTGTCTTATACCTTGATCAGCTGGCCGAGGGGCGTCGATCAAGTTTCTCCACTATGAAGTTACTATTTGTTCTGTTTTTTTTTTTTAATTTTTTTAACGTTTATTTATTTTTGAGAGACAGAGAGACAGAGCATGAGCAGGGGAAGGGCAGAGAGAGAGGCAGACACAGAATCTGAAGCAGGCTCCAGGCTCTGAGCCGTCAGCGGGGCTCGAACTCACAGACTGTGAGATCATGACCTGAGCTGATGTCGGCCGCCCAACCGACTGAGCCGCCCAGGCGCCCCTGTTCCTGTTAATTAATAAATATCTTGGGGGAGAGATTTGAAGCAACAGAATAATCGGTCTCAGAACTTTTGCTCACTCATCTTAGCATCCATCAGATCTCGCGATGATTACTATGGTGGTGTCTGCCTAAAGTTGTGTCTCCGTTTCCCTCACCCCTAGTACATCTATTGTGGTATTTCTATAGAAAAGAGCCTTTTTTTTTACCTTACTAATTTACTCTTTCTTTATATCGCCATGGACTTGTGGGCATTCAGTTATGATAACAGTTATAATCCAATAATATTATTATTAACTCTGCTGCTCATTATTATTCCAGCCACTAGGAGCCACTAGGACCTCCTTCGGGGTGGCTCCTGAGTCCTTGTACACCCGATGTCGTTTTGTGAGCACCTCCTTACCTTCTAGCGACAAAGGTCGCACCAGGCTCATCTTGTGCCTTCTCTACCCCAGCCCTGGAACTTGCCCCTTCTTCAAGAGGCCCATTTGTAAGCGCTGGCTGACTCTGCGCAGGAGGGTGTGGTGAAAAGGGAAGGAAGGGCACTCCCAGCCTCCCCCTCCCGCCCCAAGTCCCAGAGGAGGAGTGTGCTTCCCACCAGGGAGGCTGTGGCTAGCAGCAGGTGGGTGGCTCTTTGTGGACTCCCCCACGGCCTTGATGGGGGTGGGGGGGCCCTGGGGATCTTCCTGGCGTGAGCGACTGCACTCCGAGGTGCAGGGCGAGGCCTCGGAGGGGCAGGGCGGGGCCTGGGCTCACCCCTTCCTCCCCCAAGGAAAACAGGCTAATTGCGCAGAGCCAGGGCTGCATTGGGAGGGGCAGGGCGAGGCCTCGGGGCACCTGCGGAGGAGGATGGGCTGACTGCTCACGACCGGGGCTACAGTCGGGCAGCACAACCTCCTCTTCGCCCCTGGACCCCTCCCCAACTAGAGAGGGCGGGGGGAGTGAGCCCGGTGCGGATGGGCTGGAAGGCCAGTGGCCCAAGCACCCCTTCTCAGTCAGACCGACGCTCAGAAGACTGACACTCTGACCTCGAACGGTCATTCTGACCGCGGTTGGCCTCTGACACTTCCAGGGAAGAACGCTCGGCCCGAACCGGCGCCAGCAGCGAGGCTGCGAACATGGGGGCTGCAGGCGCATTGCTCGGAGGCAGAGGGGCACAACGACTTTCCTCTTTCACGCCACCCTCAAAACAGAGGCGGCCACAGCCGCGCTCAGAATCGGGAGCGCCGCCGACCCAGAACCTCCACTCTCCTGACTGGGGCGGGGCGGGGGGGGGGGAGGGAGAGGAGGGACGGCACGTGACCCGGATGCGGCCAATCGGGGGCGCCGGCGCGGCGTCGGGCCGGGCACGCGCAGAAGCGCCCGCGCCGTTGCCTTTGGAGCATCTGCTGCAGCAGGTGTGCGGCGGGGCTCGCCGGGGTAGTCTGCTGGTGGTCACGTACTTCACGCGACACCAGGGGCACCTGTCAGGCTACTCGGAGGCGGCAGGGTTCTGGGAATGCGGGGGCTATGGGGGTGGGCGCCGGGCGTCCTTGGGGGGCAAGGGCCTGGCGCTGGGGTGGGGCTGGGGACGCGGACACTAGGGGTGCTGGGGGGCACGGGCAGGCGAGCCCTGGAGGTGCTGGAGGCACAGGCACTGGGGAGCGCAGGCGGGCCCTGGGGGCACAAGCACTGGAGGTGCTGGGGGACACGGGCGGGCGCTGCGGGTGCTAGAGGCACAGGCACTGGGGAGCACAGGCAGGCCCTGGGGGTGAGGGCGCTGGGGGCACGAGCACTAGGGGTGCTGGGGAGTCCGGAGGGCCTCCCAGCAATCCCCTGCGCAGGGAACCCCGGCTGCCCGAGCTGCACACAGCCCCGAGTGCTGGGCGCGGGCACTGGCTGGTAGGTGACGCGGGTGCCTCCACCATGTATGGTGGTGGGCTCTTGGGCTCCGATCTGAGGTATCCCAGGCCACCGGGCTGTGGGAAGATAGGGTTTTATCCTAGAGGAAGTCCTATACAAGTTGGCAGTGGCTAACCTGGTTTTGCCACTATGTTTCATCAAGCGTTTCAAGTCCTATGTGAAATGTTCACAGTAGTTTCTGAAAAATTAATTTCCCGTCATGAATGAGGGGAAGAAGTGCAGGCGAAAGCTCGTTGATGAGAGGGTTAGTGGCGAGGACAGTCCTCCCACCACGAAGCCCAGGGCCCCTTCTCAAGGACAAGTGAAGGCTCCCCAGGAGGGCCATTTCTAGCAGGTTGTTGGTCACCTGCAGCTGTGCAAGCAGTGAGACTGATGTGTGTGCTTGTACTAGAACCAAGACCCTCCTGCGTGCACACAGAGCCCAAAACAGTTCATCTTGTTGTTCGTAGACCGAAACGTTGCCAGTGTCGCACACGGAAGCCAGTTAGTTCCCCTGGGCTCATTTAAAAGGCAGTGTTCCCCCATTTTACATTTGCCACGGTTGCTACGCCTGTTTGCTCTCAATCTTAACCCAAAGAGTCAACTCACATTCTGAAAAACAAAAATAGAAACTCACAAAGTCCTCGAGGATAAAGGTGCCAGCAGTTAGGCCAGGGAGAGAACGCTCAGACTTCTTCGTAGATTCTTCTGTCTGCGGTTCCTTCTCGTCCACCAGCAACAGGCACTGCCACGTCTCCAAGTTACCCTTTCCCAGACCAGAAAACCCCGCGCAGATGCCTGGGAGCAAATCAGCAAGTGCCGGGGTCCCAGGCCTCCCAGCCTCAGCCCCAGGAAGAGTCACAGGCAGGAGGCTCAGGCCCTGGGGACAAGGCCAAGGCCATCCCCAGGTCAAAGGAGGGGCCGGAGGAGCAACGCAAGCAGGAGGGGAGGCTGCAGCCTCCCTTCTGAGACAGCAGTTGTCATCCACGAGACCGCATTGCCTGTGGCCTCTGAAAATGCTTTCAACATTACAAATAACTCCGCGTCAGGGAGCTGCACAAGGAAAGGTATCCATAGCCACCCTAAGTAACATCCAGGAATAATTCTCTCATATTCACACACATGCAAGCGGAGAAAAGAGGGTAACAGTCCCTGAAATGACCATCGTTGATTCAGTGGTTGAGAAACAACCTCGGGGGCACCGGGGTGGGGGAGGGGGGTCAGTCGTTTAAGCGCCTGACTCCGGATTTTGACTCAGGTCATGATCTCACGGTTCCTGAGATCGTGCCCTGCGTCAGGCTCCGTGCTGCCAGTGCGGAGCCTGCTTGGGACTCTCTCTTTCCCTCTCTCTGGCCCTCCCCTGCTCATGCTCTCTCTCAAAAGAAACAAATGAACTTAAAAAAACAAAGCAGGGAGGGGGGATGGGCTAAATGGGTCAGGGGCAATAAGGAATCTACTCCTGATATCATTGTTGCAACATCTGCTAGCTAACTTGGATGTAAATCAAAAAAATAAGTTAAATAAAAAAAAAAACAAACCAAAACAACCGTGGCACGGCCTTGCCTGTTGTCGAGTTCCACACGGAAGAAGTCCTGCGGTGTGCACTAACGGTCTGGCTTCCACACAGTGTACCGTGTGAGTGCCATCCCGGCCGCAGGGGGTGTTCTGTCGATGGATAGCTAGTTTATGCGTTCATAATTGTCGATGGGACATGACGGTGATTGCCAGCTTGAGGCTGGAGCACGGCTGCTGTGAACACACGGGTACAAGTACGTGCATTTTCATTCCTCAACAAAACCGCTTCTCGATAAACCTTTGGCTTGGGCACCCGGAATACCCTTCCCGGGAATGAGGCCCTTCTCCCTACAGAAGAAACAGCTGCTGACCTGGGAGCTAAAACATCACGCCATGCGTGTGGGTTTCTGCCTAGGTAATACACGTATATGAAAGCAAATGCAGGGCCCCTAGGGGGCCTCGTCGGTTGGGCCTCCAGCTCTTCATTTCAGCTCAGGTCATGATCTCGCGGTTTGTGAGACTGAGCCCTGCGTCGGGTTCTGAGCTGACAGTGACAAGCTTGCTTGGGACTCTCCCTCTCTCAGTCCCTCCCCAGCTCACTCTGTCAAAATAAACAAATATTTAAAAAATGTTTATGAGAGAGAGAGAGAGAGAGTGCAAGCAGGGGAGAGGCAGAGAAAGAGAGGGAGACACAGAATCCGAAGCAGGCTCCAGGCTCCAAGCTGTCAGCACAGAGTCCAATGCAGGGGTTGAACTCGTGAACTGTGAGACCATGACCTGAGCCAAAGTCAGATGCTTAACCGACTGAGCCACCCGGATGCTCCAGCAAACATTTTTAAAAGAAAGTAGGGGCGCCTAGGTGGCTCAGTCGGTTAAGCACCGGCCTCGGCTCAGGTCATGATCTCATGGTTTGTGAGTTCGAGCCCCACGTCGGGCTCTGTGCTGATGGCTCAGAGCCTGGAGCCTGTTTCAGATTCTATGTCTCCCTCTTTCTCTGCCCCTCCCCTGCTCACACTCTGTCTCTCTGTCAAAAGTAAATAAACATTAGAAAAACATTTAATAAAAGAAAGTAAACTCAGAGGCACCAAAAGGCGCAGCCGGACCTCCCACCGCAGCCCTGTCAGGCAGGCCCCCTCCCCAGAGGCCAACACCCTGACGAGTTTCTTCCATGCCCTTCCAGAACTAGTGTATGCACATGATAGCAAATAAACAGGCGGCCACTACCTCTCTCTTATGTGCGGTTCATTCGATAGGGTGTGGTTTAGTTACTACTGCACTTCATACGGGCTCGTACGGGGCTGCTAAAGGTAGATGTTTTATCTTCAACCAGCTTCCCCTGAGAGATCCCATGTTTTCCTACAGGCCACAGAGAGGAGATTTTCGGTGAAGCCTTTGAACGGTGCTGTAAGTAGGGCAGGCAGAGGAATCATCTTTGTGAAAAGAACTTCCTGAACTTCTTAAAATTTAGAAGTGAAACTTTAGTTTCAGTGACGATTTATTACAGCACAAAAAAACCACAATAAAATAACGTATCGATAAGTTGTTTCAAAACTAAAAGTTTCTCTTCTTCAAGAGACACTGTCAGAAGAGTGAAAACTGGGGTGCCCGGCTGGCCCAGCCGGTGGAGCGTGTGACCTTCAATCTCGGGTTGTGAGTCTGGGCCCCACGCTGGAGGGAGAGGTTTCTTAAAAAACAAGCTCGAGAATGAGAGGAAATATTTGTAAACCGTATGCGATGAAGCTCTTGTATCCAGAACTTGGGAACTCTATCAATGAGAAAACCTCATTCTGAAAAAACGGGCAAGAGATCTTACGATATTTCGCCAGTGAAGATACACAGACAGACAAAGAAACACATGGAGAATACTCCCCATCATCAGACGTTAGGGAAATGCAAACTGAAGCCATCCCGGAGTCCCGCCGTGCCTGAGAGAGCGGCTCTGGTTCGACGCTGACGTTACGCGTGCTGGCAGGAGAGGTGCTGCCGGGAGGGTGAAATGGCACTGCCGCTCTGGGAAACAGCCAGACAGTCTCTTAAAACCGAGTATCACCCACTGTGATGGCTGTGCTCTCCTAGACATGCATCCCGGAGAGACCGAAGTGTGTGTCCATTCGACGACGTGCATACAAGTGTCCTGTGAAGCCTTTGTGGCAGCCGGCAGCGAGGGGAGAACGCGTACCCGGTGTGGCGTAGACGCACGATGGGAACACTGCCCAGCAGCAAAAAGGAATGAGCCACCACTGGCGGGCGCTACAACGTGGCTACATCTCAGTTATGCCACGTCAACGAAGATGAAGAAACGAAACCGGCAGCGTGGGATGCTCGGAGGGCGGCCGAGGTGGTCGCGGAGCCTAGGTTTATTGCCAAACCCTGTGCCCTCCATGTTGGCATCCAGGACAGTGGTCCTTATCAGGCCCAACCCAATGCCATCCTTGAAAAGGTGTTTGTATCTATTACCAAGTATTCTGATGAGAAAAGGCTAGAGGGCCTGTCAAAACAACTGGATTGGGATGTCCGGAAAAATCCAATGCTGGTTTCGTCATCGGAGGAATCAGGACAAGCCCCCAACGCTCACTAAGTTCTGTGAGAGCATGTGGAGATTCACTTTTTATTATGTATATTCTGCTATGGAATTAGATTTCTCTGGTCGTCACCTTGGTTCTGGGACATCCGAAAGTGCTGGCATAGCTATCCATTTCAGCCTCTCACAAGTGGGCTTTATTACTATTATATCATGGAATTGGCCTTCTATTGGTCTCTCATGTTTTCTCAGTTTATAGACATTAAACGAAAGGACTTCCTGATCATGTTTATGCATCACTTGGCCACCATTGGGCTCATCACCTTCTCCTATATCAACAACATGGTTCGGGTGGGAACTCTGGTCATGTGTTTACATGATGTCTCAGACTTCTTGCTGGAGGCAGCTAAACTGGCCAATTATGCCAAATACCAGCGTCTCTGTGACACCCTTTTTGTGATCTTCAGTGCTGTTTTTGTGGTCACTCGTCTAGGAATCTACCCATTCTGGATTCTGAACACGACTTTCTTTGAGAGTTGGGAGATGATCGGGCCTTATCCCTCCTGGTGGCTCTTCAATGGCCTTCTCCTGATCCTACAGGTTCTGCATGTCATCTGGTCCTACCTAATTATGCGAATTGCTTTCAAAGCTTTGATCCGAGGAAAGGTGTCAAAGGACGATCGCAGTGATGTGGAGAGCAGCTCGGAGGAAGAAGCAGCAACCACCGACACAAAAAGCCCCTGTGGCAGCAGCTCCAGCAATGGTGCCAATCGGGTGAATGGTCACATGGGAACCAGCTACCGGGCTGAAGAGTAAGGTGGCTGGTGTGGGGACTACAGCACACATGGACTTGTAGGGCCACTGGCAACCTGCTCCTCTCAGGCCTCCCCACCTACACTCTTGTGACTAGGGGCTCTGCAGGGCACTGAGGAGAATCAAAAGAGCAAACATTTTCACTTAAAAAAAAAACTCTGCCATTTTGTATTTAATAGCCTCGCGGTTCTTTCGGTAACGTTATTTGCTGTGTGTGTGTGTGCGTGTGTGTCTGCGTGTGTATGTGTATGTGCATGTGCATTTGTGCACATGCACGAGTTTCATTTCCTGGGTTGGGGCACAATACGAGACTGGGGCCAGTAGCCTTGTGCCGCCTTTGAGCTCACCTCAATCCCAGATTTGGCTGCATCTTGAGTAATGCTGGCTCTGGACTGTCCCTTCCCTTGTTGTCCATGGCTTTTGAAGCTGTGGCCATCTGAACGGAACAGTGGAGTTCATTCAGCTCCAGGTTTCTGCACTACTCCTCGGAGCTCGCAAAGTTACATGAAGTTGTCGTACAGACACAGACAACCATGGATGGATGATCAGGGTTTTTGTGGCCCCTAGCTAGATTCCCTTCCTACCACCTGGTAGTGACAGGGTCCTGCTGACACCCTGCTCTTCACTCAATGGTACGCAGGCAGCTTGGGTGGGGGAGGGTGAGCTGAGGGCTGGAAGAGGACAATAGCCACTGGGCGAGCCGCTGAAGGTTTATACTGTTGTTTACTCTTGTGTGATTAAAAGTGCTTCAACCCTCAAAAAAAAAAAAAAAGAAAGAAAGAAACGAAACCAGAAACACATACTAAGTCCACCTACATACAGTCCCACGAAGTGCAGACTGCTGGGTAGTGACCGAAAGCAGATCGGAGTTGCTGGGGGGAAGGGGGGGGGCAGGAGAGAATGTCTGCGGGTGGCGGGGAGGCTGGCGGTCTGCACTGTGGCGGTGGTTCTGTGCGTGCATGCTGTGTGTCGGAATTTCTCAAATTGCCCGCTTTAGATATGAACAAGGAACTGTGGGTCCGGCATCCCTCACTGAAGCAGTTAAAAATAGCAACAAATCACTCAATCAGGGCCTACAAACAGGTATCAAATAAGACCCCCTTCTACTTGGAGGTACCCGCCCAAGAGTGATGGAATCCCGCCTACTACATATACCCACAGAGCTTAGAGCGGCTTTATTCATGAAGGCCTCAAACCTAAATGCCCAGCAAAGGTGAATGGAAAATAGCGGAGTTGGGACTGGGAAGTCCACAAAAACCTAAAATATTTACCCTCTGGCCCTTTCCAGAAAGAAGTGCCGACCCCTGAACCAGCGCATGAATAGATAGCCTCAAAAACTATGCTCAAAGTGAAAAAAGCCAGACGCTTAAGACCACGTATCATACGGTCCCATGAACAATGAAGTATCTAAAACAGACAACATGGCAGACACGGAGCAGCTCGGGGCTTGCTGGGGTTGGGAATGCGAGCAGGGGTCGGCAGCATGCGGGCTTGGGGGGCTCTCTGGGTGACACAGTGCTCTGACTCAGCCACGGCCATGGGCGCACAGCCCCGTAAATTACTTCTCGATAATGCTGTCAGCCTTCAGGGACTAAATTTTGTTTTTAATGTTTATTTTTTCTTTATTTTGAGAGAGAAAGGGAGAGTGCTAGTCGGGGCGGGGCAGAGAGAGGAAGAGAGGGAGGATCCCAAGCAGGCTCCACACCGTCAGCACTGAGCGCGATGAGGGGCTCGATCCCACGAACCGTGAGATCGTGACTTGAGCCGAAATCAAGAGTAGGACCTTTAACTGACCGAGACCCCCAGATGCCCCTCAGGGACTAAAATACATGTCCCTGTTCTCGGCCACCTGCACGGGGAGGGAGGGCTCTGTGAATATTTGAGGAGTTGAGTGAAGAGTGAAGAGTGTACTTTCCAAACGGGAAGTGAGGACGGACGCATTGGTTCTCGGGTGCTTAACCTGCTAAGCTGTCAGCTGAGCCATCGTGTCTTTCCCTGGACACACGCCGGCTCACCTCACACGGCCAGTACTGACTCACCGTCCCGCCGCCTCTGCAAGCTTCCCCTCAAAGATGTGCGGAAACTCGACGCCCTGCTCTTCTCTTTCTGGCGGCCAGCACGGCAGCCAGGATGGACACCACCAACGCCGGAATCCAACTGCGCCTACCTTGCAAGTGTGACCTTCGGGCAAGTTCTCTGCCACTTCTGTTTGGCTTCTATGACCCTTTGTGGCTGACACAGGAGCTGGGGCTCTTGCGGACGTGAAGATGCGGCTGCTCAGGGCAAGGCCTCCTCTGCAGGGCTGGCTACCGGGCACGGTCCGGGTGCTGACTCCAAGGTCCGGCTGAGGCCCTACGGTTTGTATTTCTAGCAGGGCTGCAGGGGACGCCGAGGAAGGCAAGAGCAGAGGATATAAAGGGCAAAGGGGAATCGGGGAACTGGTGGATGATGTGCCTGAGGACAGCCCACACTCCCAGGGCCATCGGTGACAGAACCGGCTCACGCGGCAGTCACAACCGGAAGCTTCAAGTGCCGGAAAGGCGAGGTCACTGCACAGCCTGGGGACACATCCCCGTGGGACGCATCCCCATGGGACGCATCGCCGTAAGGTGCAGGTTCGGATCCCACTGCCCATCCGGGTCTGCTTTCCCCCGCAGCGCACACGAGGGCCCCTGGCGGACGGCCTCGGGATGGGGTTTGGAGCTCCTGCCGCCCGGTGCCCAGCGAGGACACTGAACCGGGCAGTGGGAGAGCTGGGAGCCCACCACCCAGATCTGGGGGCGGGGGTCCCCGTGAGATGAGGTCTAAGGAAAAAATGAGCGATTTCTAAAAATGTTGATTACCAAAGCACATTAACACGGGCATACAAAATAATTATAATAAATATTTTTAATTAAATTTTCAAACACCTAGGCATAAATGTTCACATTTGATTGTTAGAAAATACACACAGTATTTTTTCCCCTGTTAACATAAATATTTGGCTTATGGAAATAATATCCATTTAAAATAAAATTTTTTAGGCACTTGGGTGTAGAAAGTGCTAAAGAATAAAACCCAATTTTACTTTACTGCTGCGTATATGAGAGACCTGCCAGAATTACATCTGATTAAATATTCTATTTTTAGCATTGTTTGCATACTGACCTAAGAAAAAATATCCTGACCAAATGTATCCACATAACACTCTGAGTTCCAGGATATTTTAAGCAGAAAACTGTAACTCATAAAGATTTCAAATTCCTTTTAGTCTGTTCACTGTGATGCTAAGTTTTAGTAGATACAACCCAAAGAAAGAATGAAATTTCTTTTTAATAACTTTTGCTTGAAAGAAAAATAGTCAAGAACTCTCTCGGTGGGGCGGGCATTTACGCGAGACAGAGAGACTAACCCATGAGCATAGCAGGCCCGTGTAGCTTTGAAACAAACAAGCAAGCAGGCTGATTTGGCTGCCAGGGTGAGCAGGTGCCATTTCGTTCCACTTTCAAACTACCCGTAGGTTCTGGGGAGATCTGTCAATGAACTGTATAAAGAAGACATGAAAGCATAGAAGCCACTCGGCGAATGTTACTTCAGAAACCGCCAGGCCTGCGATGTGTCCCAGGAGAATCTTGCACACATCTCCGGGAACACACTCTTGTTCTCGGTCTCGCCCAGGGAGTGTCCCAGGCTGTTGACAAAAAGGTGCCCTGTTGTGAGGTGGAGAGGCCCGGACCCCAGCCCAGCGGAGGATGAGGGCTCGGGGCCTGCCCGGCGCTGGCCGTTGCTCACTGGGGGGGCGGCAGGGCCTGCAGGTGCTGTAGAAGCTGCTGGCAGAGAACAGGAGAGCGGTGCTTGTGGATGACGGCCTCGGTCTCTCTCGCCAGGAGCTCGGGGAACAGAGTGCTGCCTGCTTTGAGGACCTCTGTGAAACAGCAAAACACCATTAACGTGCCAGAAATAAATACAAAACCAGTTCCTGTTTATGAAAAGCAAGGGAAGCTATCGGGGACCGAGTGGCCACACGCTACCTAATGACAAAGGGGTCAGATCTCCTGGAGACCAACGATCCTTTATACGCACGTGCCTAACATCGGAGTGCCAAACCACGTGAGGCAGATGAATCCACAGCGTGTCTGGACACTTCCACACCCTCTGTCAGGTGGCGGCCCCAGCCGGCAGCACCAGCCATCGCTGGCTGCGCGGGCGCCTGCAGACGGCTCGTCCGGCAGCCGAGCACAAGTGCTCCTCAAGCTCTCATGGCGCTTCCACCAGGACAGACCGCGTTCTGAGCCACAGAAAGCACCACAACAAATTAAAAAAACAGAAGTCCTACAATGTCTGCTCTCAGACCGCAATGGAGTTAAACCAGAAACCAATGAAAGAGAGGGGAGCTGGAAAGATCCCGACTGTGTGGAGATTAAACAACACATTTTAAAGTAACACAATAAAGAAATCTCAAAAGAAACAAAAGACTATCTGAACTAAATGAAAATGAAAACGCAACTTAACCAAAATTCATAGGAGGCAGTGAAAGTGCCCGGAGGGGACTTACGGCATCGAATGCCTGCATGAGAAACGCAGAAAGATCCAGAAGTCAATATGCTCATGTACCACCTTAGGAAACTAGAAAAAGACAAATCCAAAGTAAGCAGAAGAAAGGAAGTAAGAATTAGAGCAGAAATCAGTGAAACTAAAAGCAGAAATCAGTGAAGAAAATCAACACAACTAAAAGCTGGTCCTCTGAACAAGTCCCGGCCCGCAGATGTGATGACCCGGACCGGTGGGCCAAGCCCTTCCCTGAAAGACACTCACACAGGAACACACAATCTCAAGAGACCTGCAGAGCCAAGAAGCTCTATCAGTAATTAATAACCGTCCCAAACTGAAAGTGCCAGCCCAGGATGGGTTCCCTGGTTCACCAAACTTTCAGGAAGAAATCACACCAATTCTCTACTATCCCTTCCTAACTCACTCTGCGAGGCCAGCATGACTCGGATTCAAAACCAGACAGTTACGGGAAAACTACTGATGGTTACCTACTGATGGTTACCTCTCACAGGACACACATGCAAAAATCCTCAACGAAATAGTAGCAAGTTGAATGCAACAGTGTACAAAAAGAACTATGCATGAAGACCAAGTGGGATTTATCCCAGGTACACAGGCTGGTTCAGTATTCAATAGGCTGAAAAAGAAAATCACATGACCGTATAAATAGCATTTTGACAAAAGCTGGAACTAATTCATGGTAAAAATTCTCAGTAAACTAGTAATAGAGGGGCACCTCCTCAACACAATAAAGAATATCTATAAAAAACCCTAGAGCTAAAGTCATATTTAATGGCGAAAAACTCGAAGCTTTTCCACTAAGATCCCAAACTGCCACCCCTTTTTAACACTGCACTGGAGGTCCTACTGAGTGCAATAAGAAAAACAAGTAAACCAAAGGTAATATATAAGTGAAAGAGAAGAGAACATAATAAAATACATGGAGAGAGCGCCCATGTCCATGGATAGGAAAACTCAATATTGTCAAGATGTCAGTTCTCCCCAACTTGATCTATAGATTTAAGGCAACCACAATCAAAATCCCAGCAAGTGATTTTTGCAGATACTGACCAAGTGAATGTAAAGTCTGTGAGTAGAGGCAAAGTCCCAGAAGGGCCTACACAATAACGGAGTTCTCCAAAAAAATTGGAGAACTGACACAGTCTGACTTTAAGACTTTCTATAAAGTCAGAGTAGTCAAGACAGTGTGGTCTTGTTGAAAGAACAGACAGGTCGATGGGCCAGGACACAGAACCCAGACATAGACCCGGTCATCTGGTCTTCGGCAACAGGGCACAGGCGACACAGAGGAGCAGAGGCAGTCTTTTCATAAATGGGGCTGGAAAGAGAGGGCGTCCACATGCCGGGGAGGCGGGGAGGGATCTGGACACAGACTTTCCATCCTTCTCAAGAACTGTCTCAAAATGTATCACAGACCTAAATATAAAACTGGGAAAAGTACGAAAAAGTACAGAACTCCTAGAAGAGAAAACACAAGAGAACCTAGGTGACCCTGGGTGTGGCGATGACTTTCGGACACAACATCAAAGGTAAGATCCACAGAAGAACTAACTGATAAGCTGGACAGCCTTAACTTAAACACCTGTGCTCTGCGAAAGGCAGCGTCAAGAGGTCAAGAGACCGAGAAGGCAAGCCTCAGGCTGGGAGAGAATGTTTACAAACGGCACATCTGATAAAGGACTGTTATCCAAAATATACGAAGAACTCCGAACTCAACAACATGAGAGAAATGGGCTGGAGACCTTACGACACCTCAGCAGGGGAGAGATACAGAGTGCAGACGGCATCTGGGACGACGGTCCACGTCCCGTGTCCTCAGGGAAATGTGGAGTCAGACAGCAGGGACGCCACCACCGCCTGTCACAAGGGCCACAGCCCACAACACGGTCACCGCCAGATGCTAGTGAGGACCTGGAGGGGTGGCAATCTCGGACTCTGCCGGTGGCAACGCGCAACGGTGCAGCCACTTTGTAAGATGGTTTGGCAGTTTGTTACAAAACTCACATACTCTCACCACGCGGTCCCGCAAAGTGTGCCCCCTGGTAGTTGCCCGAAGGAACTGAACGCTTATGTGCACGCAAAACCTGCACACATATATCTACAGCTGCATTGTCCATAACTGTCCCTCGGTAGCTGGACAGGCAGATAATCGGTGGTCCATCCAGACAGTGGACTACTATTCAGTGCTGAGAAGACATGAGCTGTCGAGCCGTGAAAAGACACGGAAGCACCTTAAATGCACACCAGCAAGTAAAAGTCCCGGTGGAAAGGTTCCACACCGTAGAACTCCAACCCTACCACGCTCCGGGAAAGGCCACACTGTGGAGATGGGAACGGGGCCAGGGGCTGTCGGGGTAGGGGGAGGGTGAGAGGCTTCAGGCAGAGCGCACGGGGCAATGGACCTCCTCTGTGTGACTCTGGAATGGCAGGCCTGGGTCACACGTCCCTGCAAACCCACAAGACGCACCCGCCCAGGGCGAGCCTCTTGGAAGCTAACTCTGGGTGGCGCGGACGTGTCAGCGTGGGTCAGCATGGAGAGGGACGAGTGCGCCACCAGTAGGGAGGGGTGATGCGCGTGTGGGGGCAGCGGGTAAGTGGGAAATTTCTGTACCTTCTTCTCAGTTTAGCTGTGACCCTAAAACCACCCCAAGAAAACAGAGTTTTAAATAGAAAGTTGTGACAGCATTTAAATTCATCCGATGTTGCTAGGTTAGGACACAGTAGTCACAGCAGAGACAAACAGAACTTAAAAATAATCTTGCAGGGGCGCCTGGGTGGCTCCGTTGGTTGAGCGTCCAGATCTTGATTTTGGTAAGGTCACGATCTCACAGTGTCGTGGGTTCGAGCCCCGGGTCAGGCTCTGCGCTGGGAGCAGAGTCTGCTTGAGATTCTCCCTCTCTCTCTGCCTCTCCCGAGCTTGCACTCTCTCTGTCTCTCTCACATAAACTTAAAAAAAAATCTTAGAGTTGTTGATGGACCACAAAGTCCTTCAAAATCTCCAAAGGGTGGTTTCTGCATGGCATTTTGGCCTTAGAAACAGTTCTTACGTTAGTAGATAAACTGGCCTAGAAACACGGTCAATCCTCTCATCACATGACTGACACTGATTCATTCAACAAACACCTCTCGCAGGCCTGCTGTGTGCTGGGCTCTGGATACGGCAGGCAACGAACGTCCGACCAGTGACCTTTCCAACTGTAGTCTGAGTGCAGCACACGAGGCTCAGGAGGAGGGAAGGCTGCGAGCAGCACGCCAGGCTCAGAAGGGGGAGGAAAGGCTGGGAGCAGCACATGAGAGTCAGAAGGGGGAGGAAAGGCTGGGAGCAGCACGTGAGAGTCAGAAGGGGGAGGAGAGCACAGCATTCCTGGCCATCACTGTGACGGATATGGCGGAGGTCTGGCAGGTGCTGACTCTGGGCCGGAAGGGAGGTGGCGGGCGCCGTCTAGCAGGAGCGCCCTGGCGATGCAGGTGGGGGGGACGGAGGCAAGCCCACTTAGGAGGTCATCGGATTTGGCTCTGAGGTTTCTGCCCTCAGTCACGAGAAGGATGGAACGAACGCTGGTGGTGATGGGGACACGGCAGGGGGAGCAGGGTTGCCAAGTGGGGGCAGCGGTCCTGGGCTTGGCCTGTTATGGCTGTCGTGCACGACAGACACTCGTGTCCTCTGAGCACCTGGGCATGTGCGTGTCTAGAGTCTGGGGCAGATATCTGGCCTGGACTTAGGTTTGGGGGTCATCGGCACATGGGTGGCGTCTGAAGCCAGGAGAGTAGATGAGGTCACCAAGACGCCAAGTGCAGAAAGAAGCAGCGGCCAGAGGGACGTGAGGAAACCCAGGAGCCACGGAGGTGGTGACCAGGGGTCCTGTCGAGCGCGTGTGGTGCAGAGAGGCCCGAGCAGGAGGCAGCCTTCAGGGGCAAGGCTCTCGGGGAACCAGGACAAGAGCGCCTCTGGGTGTTGGGGAACATGTGGGACCGGCTGCGGGAGAGGACGTGGAGGAACTTCACCTTGTCAGTGGGACAGAAGCATGGTCATCAGTCAAGAGGTCCCCGAGGCACGAGGTGCTGGGGGGAGGCCAGCAGGGGAGAGCCAGTCACCCGGAGCCATCCCCGGTCTGCTGCAACGGAGCAATTCGGGCGCTGGGGGCTCGTCCGCGCAGATCTCTAAACTTGGCGGGCCGCGGGGACAGCGAGGGCGGGACATGCTGAGGGCTGGTGCTGCCTGAGTACCCAGGTCAGGGTGCACGCCGAGTGAGGGGGCAGGGGCAGGGCCAGAGGAGCGGAGCGGTTGGCCTGCCCCAACATCTCTGGCACCTTGAGTCCTGCCAGCTCTGGCACGTGCTGGTCCCCTGGGTTCTGGACCCCTGGCCTCTGGCGGCAACCAGGCTGCAGGCCAGGGCAGACGGACAGAGCTGTTTTCTCTCTCTCAGGCAGGGGGGCGGTTAGCAGAGAGGAGAGTAAGGTGGCGTCTGTGAAGACCTGGCCAAGTAGCCAGGACCCAGCCCGAGCACAACACTGCCCAGCTGTCGCCCATACCACCGGGGCCTGCCCTCAGGGGTCCGGGAGTCAAAACCGTATCCGGGACACCACTGAGCCCAGCTGCCCACTCCCTGCCTGGCACAAAGCAGGGGCGAGCGGCTGTGGGGTCAGCGAACTTTGCTGCCATCTGCACCCGCCAAGTTCCCTCAGGCACGTCCTCAATAAAACAGTAAAAATCCTTTTGTTAGATCAGTGCTCAGGCACCCAACTTTTAATTTAATTCATTAATTTAGAGTTAAGTCGTGATTATTTTACGGACTTGACTACATCTGCATTTTACCTGGAACACTGCTCGTTAACATTTGATGAGATTGGTTGGATACGTCTGTCTGTCTCCAGTTTGTCGCTGTCTCTGTGGCCTTCCTGGCCTCCTTTCTTGACTTCTTTTGGGTTATTTGAATATTTTTCAGAGTTCCACTCAAATCCATTTATTGGCATTTCACTTGCACTTCTCGGCACTACACTCTTAGTGCTGCTTTAAGTCCCTGCTCTGTGGCATCCGCCATTGGAGTGTCTCGTGCGGTGGGGCAGGGGCCGACGGGGTGTGCCTGGGTCCCCAGGACGCCGTTCCCACGACCACACACACACACTCAGGTTACTCACACTCGGGCACCCAGAGAACATTGTCTCAAAAATGAATAAAGTGACAGTGCTTGCGGCCAATGATAAGATTTAAGCTTTCGGGTGGAGACTGCAATCATGGGAAACGTGCTCCTGCCACCGTCAGCTGAACGGCTTCCTGCAACTTTTCTTCCCGAGACTTTTCTGAGCTCGCTGCTGAGAAACATGACTTCTGGACACAGCCTAACAAAACGTCAACGATAGACGAAGCGAGTAACTCTATAGCTGACGCGTGTTCCACGTGCAGGACAGACCTACAGGCAGAGTCAACCCCCCCGTAGCCCCAGGGACAACCGCCTGTGCGGTTCGGGGCTGTTTCAAGGCCCACCTGTGGTTACACGACATGGGTACTCTCCCCTCTGATCGCCTACTGGCCTGGGGCCGGTTCCTTCCCCGCTCCCCCAGTCACCCCGCACCGCGGCTGAGAACGCAGACACTGCAAACACCCAGCTCCTTCTACCAAGACGCGCAGAAAGATAAAGCGATGCCACTGGGCTTGTCCATTATTTTGTTTTAGAAAATACATCTTTCAGGGGCGCCTGGGGGTCTCAGTCGGTTAAGCGTCCAACTTCAGCTCAGGTCATGATCTCGCAGTCTGTGAGTTCCAGCCCCTCACCCGGCCCTGTGCTGACAGCTCGGAGCCTGGGCCTGCTTCAGATTCTGTGTCTCCCTCTCTCTCTGAACCTCCCCTGCTCACACTCTGTCTCTCAAAAGTAAACATTAAAAAAAAATTTAAAAAAAGAAATAAAACCTACCTTTCAAAACCACACATTAATTATGTTAATATGTAAAGATTTACGGTTATTCCCAACAAATTAACAAATACCTAAGATTTTTCAACTTTACCTTCTATCACAGTAAATATTGAGGGCTGTAACCCACGTCGGAGGCTAGTTGACAGGGGCCCCAAGGCTGAGGACCTGCTGTCCCGGGTGTCCGACCCCGTGACTCAGTTCTGAGGTGCCAAGTCCACACACTCGGAACAGGCTTCACGATGAAGCACACGTGGCGGGGTCTCCTACCTGAAACCGCGTCCTGGACGGCGCTGTCCGGGTCATCCAGGTACACGAGGAGCTCTCTGTACAGGAACTGAATGTGGCTCTGGTAGTAGGACTTCGCGTCGTCGCTTCTGACACACGCCAGCCACGTGACCAAGGTGGACGTGGCCGCGAGCCTCACTTCATGGGAGACGTCGTCCAGACGCTTCAGGAGCTCTGGAGGGAGGGCCAGACAGGACAGCAGAGACAGAGGTCAGCACAGATGGTGCACTGGAGCTTCTGGGACGGGGACCTGACCCCACCCCTGGGGGCACTCACCCCTGGGAAACCCACATCCTATGGGGAGATGGGTGCTCACACGCCAGGGGCTGGGAGCGGCTTCCGGTGTCCTGGGAGCCCTCAACCGCACTGGCCACAGGGTGGACACCGGGCAGGGCAGGCAGAGGAGCGGGCAGGCCTGGGCTGCTCTCCCCGTCTCCTCACCTGCAAGGCAGCCCCGAGCTCCCTGTGGCTCCCAGATGCTCCGTCTATCACCACGGGCATCACGTTCTGGCTGCCCCATCCCTTTGATGCACCCCCCCCCCACACACACACACACACAGGGCTCTGGGGACAGAGCTCAGGGCCGGTGACATGATAGTCACCACCTGTACCGGTTTTATTCCTGCTGAGCTCTGGGGGCCAGACCATTCGGCTGTTGAAAACAAGAACCATCCCTCCAGTGAGTAGAAGCTCTCACTGTTCACGGGTGAGGTTTTTATCAAATGTATACTTTTCTCACCCAGACTTCAAGAAATCTCTGGCTCTGTGGGCTGGGTGTCTCTGGAGACTCGCGGTTGCCCGGGCACTCAGTGAGGAGGGCTGCGGCCTCAGGTGGCGGGAGGCCCGTGCCCCGGAAGCAAGCAGGCAGGGCCGTGGGCTGGTGCTGCTTTGCTCTCGGCAGCGGCCCTTCGGCCTCCTGATGGCCGAGAACTCCTGGCAGGCAGGCTTTCCTACGGGTCTGGGCCTCACCCAGCCCTGGGACGGCGCCTGGCGGGCACGCCATCACTCGCCCTTGTGTCTCCACTCCCTCTGGCTCAGGCCGACTCTGGCATGGTGTGTTTTCCTGTGACGGTGACTCCCGAGCCTCTAGTTTTAAGAAGTGGCCTGGAAATTCACTTCTGTGACTGGGGTCAGCCATCACATGCAATTGTGGGCTCGGAACAAAGGATGGTTCCTGTGGGGCCTGCGATGGGTGCCCGTGCATCCTCGATAGGACAGCTCTCGGGGCGTCCTGCCCTCCGCAAACACATCCCTGCCCGCAGCATGAAACTGGTTCAAGAAAGGAGTCCTCAAGGAAGTCCTTTTGTAATGAAAACAACCCGAGAAGCCCAAACATGTGTAATCTTTTCACTGGCTCTTGTTTTCAGACCTGAGCAAAATCCCAATGGACCCCGACTGTCACCAAGTGACTTGTTCACAAACATAACTGTGAAGGCCAGCGGTAGGAACATGCTGTTTGTTGTGACAAGAGTAAACACAAATACGAAAAAGAAACTTGAAAAGAATGCGTGAGAAAGGTGATTTCAACTCTGGATTTCATCAGGCAGCTTCCTCCTCAGTATTAAGATGCACCACCTGCAATTCCAGAATATTCTGAGCCGGCACCTCTTCCGGTGTCAGACGTCCATCCCTCCTCCTGGAGCTGGGAGCGCTGGAGCCGCTGTCCGCGCAGACTCGCGTCTCCCTCTCATGGTGTCCCGAGTGGACTCAGCTCACGAATCCTGCCCCGGCACATTCCGTGTCGTGCAGCCAGTGGCTCCGGCTTTGAATTTTAGGGACTGTTTTTTATTTTCAGGAATTCTGAAAACCACCTTTCAAGAATGACTACACAGCTGTGGGGCTACGACGGGGCGTGGAGACAGGCAACAGGTGTGCCCACAGACGCTGCACGCCCCACCTGACCCTGACGGTCCTCCTCCTCCATCTCGTCGTCCTCCTCCACGACTTCCTCCTCCTCCCCCTCCTCCATCTAGTCCTCCTCCTCCCCCTCCTCCTCCATCTCGTCCTCCTCCTCCCCCTCCTCCATCTAGTCCTCCTCCTCCCCTCCTCCTCCATCTCGTCGTCCTCCTCCATTTCCTCCACCTCTTCTTCCATCTCCTCCACATCCTCCCTCTCCTCCTTCTCTACCTCCTCCACCTCATCCCTCCGCCTCCATCTCCTTCTCCTCCCCCATCTCCCCCTCTTCCTCCCCCATCTCCCCCTCTTCCTCCCCTTCCACAGGGCCCTCCCTGCTGTGCTCCTTCTCATCCGCAGCTTCGTTCCCATTTGTAATTTTGTCCGAGGTCTGAGCTCAGTTCTAGAACGTCTATCCCTGAAGCGTTAGGATCCTTGTTCTCCTCAATGCTGGTTTCTCTGTGTTCTTAGGAATCCTCTACATTTGCTACTGTGCTCGGGGGTGGGGGGTGTTCCTCTGCTTCTGCACCTGATACCTGCCCGGTGCTTGGGCTCCGAGAGGTGGAGACGTGGGACAGAAGGCATGGCCGTTGCAGAAGTGCTTGCTGCGCCCGTCCTCACACCCGGGGCCTGGCTGCAGCGCCTGCTCCGGGGGGCCCCTGCCGCCTGGGCACAGCCGCCTGCCTCACGTCCCACGTTAGCTATCTGTTCAGTGACAGCTCATCTGTCATGCTGCATGTGGACTCCAGAAGTCCAAGCCCCAGTTTCTACTTCCCTCTAGAAGAGACAGACACACACGGTCCAGGATGGAAAAGCATCCTACCAGGATAGATCTTGATGAGCTTATCCGGATCAGCCACACCACCAGAGGTCTTTAAAAATATGTTAATGATTTGGCACGAAATTAATCGAGTCATCTGAGAGTCCTCTTCCAGGGAGGTTAGAATTTGAGGCATCAGCGTCTCCTGCACCTTCTGGATCTGCAATCAGAAGATGGGAGGGGTCGTGACTGGCCCTTTCCTACTGGCGACGGTGCTGGTTGCTCACTGTGCACGGGCGGCCCGGGATGGGAGGAGCTTGGCTCTCATACAAACCTAAAGGAGTCTGGAATGCTATTCTGTAACTTTTATATGAGAACTTGAACCCTGATTTTAAAATCTAGATGACTTGGGACACCTAGGTGGCTCAGTCGGTTAAGCGTCCGACTTTGGCTCAGGTCACGATCTCGTGGTTTTCGAGTTCAAGCCTCTGAGCCTCTGACAGCTCAGAGCCTAGAGCCTGGAGCCTGCTTTGGATTCTGCGTCTGTCTCTCTGCCCCTCCTCAACTCACGTTCTCTTTTCTCAAAAATAAACATTAAAAAAGAAATAAATCAAATCTAAAGGACTTGAACAGTTTTGTTTAACTTGGTCAGTGGACAAGTCCATCGCTCACGAAGCCGTGGAGAGACAAGCTACAGTCTGCTCCTTGCCAGCGTGGTTGTGTGTTGTGTCCATACAACTTGGGGGACGTTTTAACTCAAATCATGGTGGTTAACATTTGCGACAACGTGAATGGAACTACAAGTTACTATGCTAAGTGAAATAAGTCAATCAGAAAAAGACAAGTATCAAGTGATTTCACTCATGTGGAATTTAAGAAACAAAAACAAATGAACATGGGAGAAGGAAAGGAAAACTAGATAAATACAGAGAGGAAGGCAAACAATAAAGAGTCTTAAATACAGAAAACAAACTACAGGCTGCTGGCAGGTGTTGGTGGAAGGGATGGGCTAAATGGGCGAAGGGCATTAAGGAGGGCACTTGTCAGGATATGCACTAGGTGTTATATATGAGCGATAAATCACTACATTCTATTCCTCAAATTATCATCACCCTGTATGTTAACTAACTCAGATTTAAATTTGAAAAAGTAACAAAATAAAATCTCTTTAAACAAAAAATCGTGGCGGTTCAGTGGACCAGGCGGTGGAGCTCATGCACTAGATGAACGCCTGGCCAGGTGTGTGCAGATCTGGGGCTGAGCACAGAGTGACAGCAAGGCCTTCAAACTGCTGCCTCTTCCCTGCCCCCCCGCTCCGTTTCCCTAATCCCGTTAGCTACAGGTAGGAATAGCATTATCGTAGAAACCCCAAGATCGGCCAAGCTCAGGTAGGTTCCTGTGGTTACGTTCTCTGCTCAGTAAAGAGCAGCATTCAATACGTACACCTAAGAGAAGCCCTAGGTGATCAAAACACAAAATGCCACGGGTCACGCTGGCCGGTGGTGCCCTGCCCTTCCCCTGAGGCCCCAGGCTCCCTCCCCTGTGGGTTTCAGAAAGCACAGTTTGGCCGGCTGTGCGTGTGTCCCCCTCCACCACCCCCCCCCCCGCCCCAGCAGGCGTCCCTGGGACCCCCACCTGCTCGTCCGACAGGACCGCACTGCTGATGAGCGCCCAGAGGCAGGACACGGCCGCCGTGCGGATGGCTGCAGCCGTTTTCCCCGCGTGCCACTGCAGATTGGGGACCAAGATGTCCTTCGTCACAGTGTCGAGGTAGCGGTGAAAGTGCCTGGAGTGGAGACACGAGAAGGCAAGTGAAGGGGAGCGCAGGGCAGAGGGGAGAGGAATGGGAGGACGGCTGCGTCCCTGGGGCGGGCGCCCTGCAGGAGAAGAGGCACTGGAGGAGAGCCGGTGGCCTTCCCAGCTCCTGGTGGCCTCTGCTGGGCCCAGCCACATGTCCTAAGCCTCGAGAGCACTGCACCCCTTCCCTGCGGGGTGAGGCTGCAGGGGCCTCGCCCATCTCCGCTGGGCTCCGAAAGATGAGGCATGAGGTCACTGGGCATATTGATGAGGCCAGCAATGTCACTCGCACGTGTGGCTATCCTACACATGCACACCTCACACCCCACCGTGGGCACACTCCCCGCCACCCCAGGGGAGGACACGCAGGTCTGCACCCGGGGCCCGAGCACCACGGTCATGGAGACGTAGGCGTTCCTGCCAGCAGTCGGGGTACTTGGTCCAGATGTAAACTCACACATCCTGCTCTGCCTGGTGGCTCGTGCTGCAGGGCCACACTCTGAGCACCCCATGAAAAGTCACCCAGAGAAAAGCCCGAGCATCCTCACAAATCCCACTGTGCTGCCACCATTAGATGGAAACACGTTTGCTTAAACAAGAAATTCATCGATTTATTTCTGAACCTTACTCCAAAGCAGATTTCAAAGATGGCTCATGTCTCAAATACTAATTGTTCTAGAATATTGAAAAGGTGTGGCCTCGGAGGGGAGGCTCGAGGCTTGGGACTCGTGGCACCCTGCCATCGGCCTCTGGTTCTGTCTCCCTCCCCTACCTCATCCCCCAGGGACCCTCCCTTCAGGGGAAGGCTCCACCTGCTTGCTTCCAGCAGGGGGCACCCCAGGGCCAGCGATGCAGGGAAGCCGCAGATCTGGTTCTGGACAACTTACACACATACGCACACACTCACACACACGCGCGCTTACACACTCGCTCACTCTCACACATTCACAAACATGCTCACACATACCCACACAATTAGGTTTTCAATGTGCTTTAACTTTTACGCAAAGAGCTGCTATTTCCCACAAAATGATTTACAAGAGGGCTCTCTGGGAAGACCTAACCCTGAGTCCTGTTGTCTGAGGCGTCAGGTGAAGTGGCTGGAAAATCGAGGGCCACACACTGGCCAGGCTGCCGCTCTGCCGTGGGGAGACCGGTCAGAACTGCGCTAAGACCACACACCTGACTTTACGGAGCGGCTCCCGGGCGCACAGGAAGGTCCCAGCAGGGATGAGGACGCACGTCGGCAGGCTGCCCACGGGCCTCCCTGGGACCGACGCCGTCCAAGGAACCGCGGGCAGCACTCAGCCCTGGTCACCTTTGTGGGTAGCACTCTGAAGACAGACCTCCTCCCACCATTGTCGCCCCTTGCCCAGTTCTCAGTAGACCTTGAGAAGCGAGGAGCAGGAGGAGCCCAGGTGGCAGCCAGCAAGATCTGCCGTGTCTCCACAGACGCCCCAAAGGGCAGAGGCCACGGGTCTAGGGGTGCGGGGACCGCCCAGAGTGGAACCTGGTACAGGCGGGGGACTGGCACCGAGGCCCCATGCTCGGGGCGCTCTGTGGAAGAAGCAGCCCTGTCCATGGAGGGGCCCCCCAAAACACCATCTCCTCAAACCGAGGAGTCTGTCTTGTCACTGTGGCGCTTCAGTCAGACGTTGGGGTCAAGGACCCAGGGCAGCCTGTCAGCGCCCACCCTCCGCCACCTCGGGATGGGACTGTGGGCGGCCAGTGGACGCGTCCTGGCAGAAGAGGGTCAGCGGTGCACCCCAGGGCTCCTGTGCCCGGGGGCTTGGCCAGGCCCCTGTCGAGGTAGTGGGGGAGCACAGGCTGGGAGGCGCCAGCCGGCCCGGCGCCCTCGTGGCTCATCCACGCGGAGCTCCCCTGCCGGGATGGCTGCCAGGGCCACTTGGGTCTCTTTTCGGCCCTCGTAGGCTCGAGGCTGGTGCGGGCGAGCAGCACACAGGATCCCCTGCCCCGTGGACGGGCCGGCAGGGGGGAGAGGAGGAGCCCCAGGGAAAGGGCCCAGCACGCTCCTGACATGGCAGGACGTGCTCCTTCCAAGGGGACGGGGTCCCCACACGCCTCACCACCCACCTGGCCGCTGGGCCGGTGTCTGCCGGGTTTGCTCACGGGTTTGCTGCCTTAAGTCCTTGTAGACGACAGGGTTTTCCCAACGCTTTAACCACTAACGGTGATTCAGCCCATTCTGTTAGGTTTCAAAGTGCCAAAAGGCATTTAAACCTGAGGATGGCTAATATATAAACCATTAATGGCTTACATCCCTATGACCTCTTCATTCGATGGAATTTTAGTGGCCATGTGGAAACAACTTGGACTTCGCGTCTGTCCGGGCGGGTGCTTGATGCCCTGGCAGGCGCCAGAGCCTGGGGTCACCCCAGTTCCCGCCTGAGAGCACCCCGCAGGGGCCGGAGGCCGGGCAGACCTACCCCTGGGAGTCGACCGTCTGCTTTGCGCTCAGCAGCACCCGCGACAGGGAGGAGAAGAGCCGGAGGCGCACCTGCGGGTCCCGGGCCGGCTGCAGGCAGCTCCTGAGGACGGGCACCAGGTGGGGGAGCACCTCTCCCAGCGCGGGGCCTGGAAGACACACAGCGCACGGTTCCCATGGCTCCTGCTCTCGGGAGGATAGGAGGACGCGCCCCCATGCAGGGAGGGGCCGGCAGCACAGGCACGGTTAGCGCCGGTCCACCACTTTCCTCTCCTTTCCAGACGGAGAGTGTCCCCGTAAAAGCAAACATTCAACCCCCAAACCGTGCTAATTGTTCGATATGGTACCTTTCTATTTCCTCGTGTTTTCCCAGATTCTTAAAAAATAACATTAAAGTCAAGCAATACTTTAAAGATCAACCAAAGTAAGTTATTCGGAACACGTAAGGTGTTAATATTTGCCCGTGCACTTGGCAGCCATCGGCCTTCCCCAGCTGCTGCTGGACGGGCGCCTGGCAGGCCTCCCCAAATCCGCGCTCACACGCGGGCAATGAGCCTCAGTATCTGGAAGCGCAGCGAGTCGTGATCAGAATAAAGAGTCCCGGGGTGCAGACATGCCCTCGGGTCGCACCGACATGGGTCACGGAGCGTCCTCCTCATCAGACGGGCCCTCTCCCAGCCACCCTGCTCACAACACGCTTGCTCGTCCCACGGCGGGGCCGAGAACAAACAGAGCAACCTAAGTTTCCCAGATGCACCGTCTCGAATCAGGCGTCAAAGCTGCGAGACGGAAACGCACGACTGCGTGTCACCCTGAGGGCAGGTGTGGGTCTGGGGGAAGGAAAAGAAACAAAGCCAGACAGGAGCACGTGGCCAGGAGCAGGACACCTCCAGCACCGATGGGCACCGAGTTGCTCACGCCCTCTGGGGCTTGTTCTCTTTCGAGACTGCACAGAAGCCCGAGGTGCAGATGGCTCTCACTGCGGGAGGAGGGCACGCTCTCAGGAATAGACCCCAACCTCCCATCCAAGGCCGCTTTTTCACAAAAGACAACAGAGAAAGCGCACAAGCAAGAAGAGAGAGGAGTCTCAGTGAGCATCTCCCGGCCACTCTTACAAAGACGCTTTCTGCTTGTGTCTGTCACTGTCCCCTTTACCATCCGGGCACCAAACACACCATTTTTAACAAGTCAAGTCTGTTGAACGCTCTCTAGAAAGATTCCTCCAGACTGCAGGGTGTCTGTTGAGGCTGACGGTGTAACAAGCCACGCAAACACCAGCGTCCTGCAGAAAGGACACCACACTGAATGGATCTGGGGGCGCGCGGAGGCCTCTCGGCGTGATGGCGCCGTGTGGGGTGCCAGGGCACCTGGCGATGAACCCCGCCAGAGCAGACTGCGTGTGACACGGGATGCTTCCAAACACAGGGCATAAAAATAGACTTTTACACTCTGAGCAAACGCGGGGAAAAGAGCAGCGCGTCCCCCCTTTTCCCGATCAGCCTCTAGGGTGCACAGGTCACAGGTTTACGGGTTCCAGTTCCTCGGGAAGCAGCCTCTGGCCGTTTTCTAAGCTGGGGGGCGGGGAAAGCTGCTGTTCAGGGTCTAAGATCTTTTTTTTTTTAAGAATTCTCTTTTAAAACGAAGTCTGTCCAGGGAAACCTCCAGAGCCGTCTCAGAGAGGAATTCCTACAGGGCAGGGGGAAGGCCCCGGAGTGAGCATAAGCCCTGCCTGAGGAGCATTCTTTCATCCTCCCCGCAGCCCTGGGGGGACAGGCCTGGAGGCACCTGGACTGCACTGCGGAGGCCCACACCACGTGTCAGTCCGCAGTAGCACTGAGGAGGCTGTGAAGAACGCAGGCCACAGGAGCGGCCACGAACAATCATGTCTTCAAGGCTCAACATAAATGCTGTATGGCTGGCAGACTTTTTTTTAATGTTTATTTTTGAGAGAGAGAGAGACAGACTATGAGCAGGGGAGGGAGGGAGAGGGAGAGAGAGAGAGGGAGGGAGAGGGAGAGAGAGAGAGGGAGGGAGAGAGAGAGAGAGAGACAGAGAGAGACAGAGAGAGACAGAGAGAGAGAGAAACAGAATCCCAAGCAGGCCCCAGGCTCTGAGCTGTCAGCACAGAGACTGACATGGGGCTCAAAGTCACAAACTGTAAGATCAAGCCACTGAGCCCCCAGGCGCCCCGCCCGGCAGACTTGCAAGAGCCATGTTACGGAGGTCCGGGAGCTCACCTGCGAGACGACGTCGCGCGGTTCTGGGGGCTCACCTGCGTGGACGACCACCACGATGAACTGCAGGAGCTCTGCCGAGTGGATGGTCCAGTCGTGGTGCGACGCGGCCAGCCACTCCACCAGGGGACCCGCGTGCTCTCGATAGAGATCCTGGCTGCCATCCATGTCCTGCGCCACGGCCAGTGCGTCCATGGTCTCGTGGACCTGAAGAGTGAGTCACGGGCTGGGGGAACCCCACTCCCGAGGCTCAAAAGCCCAGGGGAGACCAACCGTCGTCGTCAGGGAGTGAGAGCGCTCTGGCAGGTGATGGACTAGGATGACCCAGCCAACCACGAGTGAGCGCTCCACCGCTGAGGACGCGTGACACGACAGAGACCTTAGAGCGCCTGCTGGGCCGGGGACTGCAGGGGCCCGTCTGACAGGTACTGTTCACGCTGGGTCAATGCCGTCCGGACAACAAGTAACAGACAGACTTGCATTTATGACAGATTCAGCCGCCGTGCCCCCGCTGTGCACAAGGCTTCCTGGGAGGCCGCCCTCTCTTGGGGTCCTCAGGCCCCTCACGGCAGGAGAGCAGGATGCCAGCTAGCCCGATCCGTGAGGAAGAAAGGCGTCCGGTGGCTGTAGGGCACTGAACTGAGGGACCTAAGTTATACTTGCCAGAGTTCACCCTGCGACCAGGCCTTCTGGTGGTAACAAGAGGGGAGGGGATAGGAGAGACGCTGGCAGCCACCTCCCAGCAGCCTACAACCTGATGGCTTTCCTTCCCGTAGGTCCCAGGCACGTGGATTTGGCTCCCACTAGTGTGTATGGCCCGACAGTGACAAGCCACCTGCTGAGGTATGTGCCCTTTGAAAAGGTTGTTTTTAAAAGAAAAGGAACAAAGTTCAGAGGCCCAAGAAGGGAGAGGGATGGCAGGGGGCCTCGTGGATACGGGGCATGTGGCCCTGTGGGGCTCCCCAGCACCCCTCCACCACCCAGGTCAGCCCCCAGCCATAGAAGAAGATGCCACCCTCTGGATGGCCCCTGGAGCCTGATGGGAACTGGGCTAAGGAGAGCGTTTAAAACCCAAACCCAGGGGCGCCTGGGTGGCTCAGTCGGTTAAGCGTCCAACTTTAGCTCAGGTCACGATCTCATGGTGTGTGGGCCCAGAGGCCCGCGTCAGGCTCTGGGCTGACAGCTCAGATCTTGGAGCCTACTTCAGATTCTGTGTCTCCCTCTCTCTCTGACCCTCCTCCGAGTGCACTCTGTCTGTTTATCTCTCTCAAAAATAAATAAACATCTAAAAAAAATTAAAAAACAAACAAACAAAAAAATCCCAGAGCTGAGGGAAGAGAAGGAATTTTGGGAAGCCGGCCTGTGATTAAACAGGAAATATGAGGCTATTTTCTCTCTAGGCAGTCAGTCACCTATGTGTTTAACCGGTGGCAAGGTTAAATGCATCTGTCTGCAGCTGTCGCCACTGAGACACGACGATAAGCGGGCAGTTGGAGGGGATCTGAAACCCCGTGCGCCCCTCAGGCTGCCTCACGGGTGCTCAGCCCAAACGTCCCGCACGCTCTTCCTCCTTTCCGGGTCAGCTGAGCCAGGCAGGCCCGAGGCCTCTGAAGCCATGGCAGGATTTCTGGATGGTGGTTCTGCTTGCTCAGGGACGAGCACCCTCCTCAGCATAAGCCCCGCCGCCCGCACAACCTCACCTCGTCGCTGAGGCCCGTGGCACCCGAGAGCGCCTCTACAGTCCACCAGCACCTCCATGAGCTGTAAGCTGCACCCCCGGCAGTCTTCCCCGCACACAGAAACCAGAGTCCGCACGCACAGCAGCAGGTGCTCCCCGTAAAGGTGCTGCAAAGAGAGCGGGGAGCATCGTGAGCCAGCTCTGCCCCAGTCTGTGTGCCCCTGCCCCCTGCCGCACCCCCTCAGGGCCCCCCTGTTCCCTCCCCACCTGCCCCTCTGCACTCCCAGCCCCAGCTCCCTCCCCTCCTGCCCCCCGGCCCCCCCTCCTGCCCCTCTGCCTCCCTGTCCCCCCAGCCCCAGCACCCTCCTCTCCTGCCCCTGTGCCCCCTGCCCCCTCAGCCCAACTCCTTCCCCTCCTGCCTTTCTGCCCCCGAGCTCCAGCCCCCTCCCCCTTCTCCCCCAGCCCAAGCACCCTCCCTTCCTGCCCCTCTGCTCCCCCAGCCCAGCTCCCTCCCTTCCTGCCCCCCAGCCCCAGCTACCTCCCCTCCTGAACTCCCAAGCCCCAGCTCCCTCCCCTTCTGCCCCTCCGCCCCAGCCCCCCATCCTGCCCCTCTGCCTCCCTGTCCCCCCAGCCCAGCTCCCTCCTCTCCCGCCTTTCTGTTCCCCACCCAGCTCCAGCCCCCTCCCTCCTGCCCCTCTGCCCCCCCCAGCCCAACTCCCTCCCCTCCTGCCTTTCAGTCCCCTCCAGCTCCTGCCTCCCCTGCTCCAGGGCCCACCTAAGCCACAGCACACTATGGCTGCACATCAGAACACATGGACCATAAGGAGGGCATTCTTTGACGGGAAAACTTTTATGGCATTCTTTTCCAGGAGAAACTGAACACAGCCCAGAAGAGAAATGGTCTCTCAGTTACATTTAAATAAGTTCTTACGTGTTAACAACACATCCCACAGAATTCGCAAGGGAAGTGAGTTTGCTTGCAAACACCCAGCCCCCCAGTCTGCCCCCAGAAGTGGAGGGAGGCGGACGCAGGAAAGTCAGAACTCGCGGCCCCCAGGCTGTGTAAGGGCACGTGGGCTTCACTCTGCTCTTCCATGGCTGTGTGTTCCTGAGTCGTCCCACTGTACTAAGTTCTAACGAAAATCAGTAAACTCTATGGCTCAGGAAATGCTTCCTGATGGCCGGGAAGGCAAGGGGAGGCCTCGGCTGGTCCATCGCTCCCCTCCTGGTGTTCCAGTCTCCGCGTCTGTGGGCCAGGAACCTGTGTCCACACGTGCTTCTAACGCGTCCCTCCACACGTCTGCTTCACGCGTGTTTCATAAAGGGCAGAAAGGATGGGGTCGCGGTCACGAAGCAGCGTACAGACACGGGAGGTGTGCGCTCACACTGTGCCACTGCCGGAGGGGAGTCCAGAGTCTGTTCTGGGACTCTGGGGCTCAGGCACAAGTGGCATAAACCACGAGAGTTTAAACAAAGAACTCACATGGGATCGCAGGGGAGTGTGGTCCGTGCACCCCTACGGCTCATGAGCAGGA
The DNA here is from genome assembly GCA_030068075.1 of Paguma larvata. Lineage (NCBI taxonomy): Eukaryota > Metazoa > Chordata > Mammalia > Carnivora > Viverridae > Paguma > Paguma larvata. Next base: position 149,879,272 of record CM057825.1, read on the forward strand.
CAGGACGAGGTCTCAAGGGCTGGAGGTCCAGCTCCCCCGAGAAGCCCAAGTGGTGATTTCACTCAAATCCTCACGTGCCCCACGGCCCAATTCCTTTTGGGCCTGGACTGACGGCCACTGAGTTTCTGAAGATACGAGTTCGGCTAATTTCTTTTTTGTTAATATTTGTTTTGGGAGAGAGTGAGAGAGAGAGCACGTGTGCTTGAGGAGGGAGGGGCAGAGAGAGAGAATCCCCAGCAGGTTCTGTGCTGTCAGCTCAGAGCCTGACACGGGGCTCGATCCCACGAACCTGAGTCGGATGCAAGCGACTGAGCCCCCCAGGCCCTCCTCAGCTGATTTCTGGAGAGAACTACACCAAATCCCTAAGGAGCTCTTCCATTAGGAAGGAGCTCCCTGCCAGAGGCACAAGCTATTCACTTTCTCGGCGGTCTCGGGGCTCCTGGAAGGCTGTCTGCCAAACGTCTGAGTCTGTGAGGAAAGGGGAGGAAGGTTCTGGGGCTCTCCCCACGGCCGGCTGCCGGGCCCCAGGCTGGCACACATCCAGAGAGACGCTTAGCGCCATCGCGCTCCTTCAGAGAGGTGGCTCTGTTTAAACACCTCATTGCAGGGGCGCCGGGGTGGCTCAGTCGGTTAAGCGGCCAAATTCAGCTCAGGTCATGATCTCACGGTCTGTGAGTTCAAGCCCCGCGTCAGGCTCTGTGCTGACGGCTCAGAGCCTGGAGCCTGCTTCAGATTCTGTATCTGCCTCTCTCTTTGCCCTTCCCTTGCTCACGCTCTGTCTTTATGTCTCTCAAAAATAAAATAAAAACGTTAAAGAAAAAAAAAATTTAAACACATCGTTGCAGAAATGCCTCCTCAAAGAAGCCAGATGATGAGAAGCCAAACATTTACTCTGAATTCGTGGATTAAGGGACTAAATTTTTCTGCGGACAACACTAAGCCGTGAAAATTACGTTTTCTCTACTAGAAGATGTAAAATCTGCGTTTAAACCCCTGCACAGGGGCTCCTGGGGGGCGCAGCCATTGAGTGTCTGACTTTGGCTCAGTTCATGATCTTGGGGTTCATGAGGTGGAGCCCCACTCTGAGCTCCACGCTCTCTCTCTCTGCCCCTTGCTCACTCCTGTGTTCTCTTTCAAAAATAATAGTAATAATAATAAAATCTATATAATTTTTCAAATTTAGCTTTTAAGAAAAAAAAGCTTCTGGCTCTATACAGAGAAATCAGGATCGTTTCCAGACCCACCCGAAAAAATACGTAGAATACGCACCGATTTGATAATTATGTTAAAAACAGGTTTGGGAAATGGTGACATGTGTTAAAAGCACCATAAGCAGGCAGAACGGCTCACCTATACTCCCTGCTGAGACCTCGGCCCCACTTCCCTCCCCGTGTTCTAAACGGCCTTGCGTGTGGATTTGTGACTGAGCCCAGACCACCTGTTGCCTGAGGACGAGCGGAGAAGGGGCCTCGAGGACCAGCTCTGCGCCCCGGGGCCCAGCTGAGCCTGGAGCCGTAGCAGTCTCGCACCACGGAGGGCACCGAGCGGTGTCCCTGGGCAGCCCAGAGGGGACAGAGAACAGCTGGCAGACCCTCATCTGCACACAGGAACAGGAGGGCCACGTCCAGTGTTAGAGGTACAGGGCTGAAGCCCATCACAGCCCCACAAAAACAAAGATCTTACTTTTTTCTCAACAGAAAACTATGGATCATTCCAGAAGGTTAGGCATGACGCTCAGACCGTGTTAACGTGAGATGATGTGAACACGTGATAGCTGGGCGCAGACGCCAATCACTGCTTCCCAGTGCCCAGCTTGCTTGTTCCCAGCACGTTATTAAAATTCCCAGGACGCCAGTGATGCCCTAGGGCACCGAGGGCCCACGGTGGGGTAGGGAGAGGTGTCTCCGCTGGAGCCCCTGCGCTTAGCCCCACGGCCGGTCCTTGGGGGGGAGGTGCCCCGCTCCGTACTGTCCCACACGGTGGCCCCTGGGCAGGTGGGAGGCGGCCAGTGTGCACTTTCAGTGTGTTTAATTTTAACGTAAATGGCCACCGACTTGACAGAACAGAACCAGGCAACGGGCACAAGGGTCCCCAGACCCTGGCTGCCGCTGTCAAGCGGTGGGAGCGGGCCTCACCCGAGCATGGCGGAAACCTGATCTACTACTAACCACCCGTGGTGATGCGTCCCGGTCCCTGACCTAATGACCTTCCGCGGTGGAGTGTGCTGGTGGCGACCTAGTAAGAACCACGAGCAGCGATGCGCCGGGAACCTGCTCTAATAACCATCCGCGGTGGGGCGTGCCAGCGTCCGACCTACTAAGAACCATCCGTGGCAGTGCGTGTCTAAACCTGATCTACTAAAATCATCTGCGGTCGAGCGTGCCAGAACCTGATTTACAAAGAACCGTCCGCGGTGGAACGTAGACAGCGGCGGCAGGGGCGCCACCACCCTCACAATATGCTCCGCCAGCCTCCCTTCCCGCAACTTACACTTTCAGAGCCTTGACAGATGTGGGGCCGGGCCAGCTCCGTGGCGATGACCTTCAGGTGCAGCCGAAGGGCCTCCCTAGGGCAGCCTCGGACGACGGATGCGAGGACGAGGAGGCCGGAGGGGGACGGCGACTTCTTCAGCGTGGGCAAGATCAGCTTCAGAAACACCTCCGGGCTGACGAACACCCCGACCAGCTCGGCAGATCGGGTGCACTGCGCGAGGAAGAGATGCTGGCCAGCTGCCCCCGGGGCTCCCGCGCCTCCCTCCCAGCCCAGCACAGACAGCGGGAGGTCTGTGCCCGGTGTGTGTGCCACAGGAAGTGCCCACGGCCCATGGGGCCTCATGCCTCTGGGCTGCTGCCAGTGACCCAAACTTGCTACAAACAGCCACACGCTGGCACTGGCACATCCACTGGGCAGTCAGGACAGTGGGCCCTAGGGCATCAGGAGTGGAAAAGCCAATCTCTAAAGGACACACTGCACGATCCCATCTATACAACATTCCCAAGTGGCATAATATGGGGTTGACGGCCAGAGTGCCAAGCCACTGTCACAGGCCCACGCGTGTCCAAAGTGAGGTCCACATGGACTGTTGCTTAGCAATGTGGGGCAGTCGGGACAAGGGAAGTACACCTAACTGAGGCTGACCTGCTTCTCTCCACATGCTGGGCCGCACCCCTGCCAGGCTTTCCCTGCAGAGCCCGTGGGCATGACGGCCATCAGAGCCAGGGAGGCACCCTGCTGCCCAAGCTAGACTCTCAGGAATAAGCCTGCCAGCGGTGTGGCCGGCTTGCTTGTGGGATCGTGTCCAGAGCCGTGGCCTGCGCGTGCTGGGAGAGAAGCCGTGAGGAGCAGTGGGCTCGGTCCTCCTGAAGACTGACCCGTACACGCCCCCCTCCACGGGCATAGAAGACAGACATGGGTTGTGCAGAGGTCTCGAGTGGGGGGGCGGCTGCCAAGACCCCCGGGGATCTTGGGCAATGCAAATATTATCTTGGCCGTGGTGGCAGCTCCATGGTGGCTCACGTTTGTTAAAACCCACACACCTGCGGCCTAACAAAGGTGAACTCTACAACCTGTAGCTACAGCTCAATGATCCTGACTGGGAAGAGGCAACTCACGCTGCTGACCACGGCCCGGTCGTCGTCGGCACAGGCCCGGTGCAGGGTCCGCAGGATGACCTCCAGGTGCTGCGTGATGTGGTCTTCAGCATGGAGCAGCAGCACTGCCAGCAGCTGCGCGGCCTTCACCCTGGTCCCCACCACCCAGTCGGTGACATCATGACAGATGGCCGGAAGGATCTTGGAGAGGTTTCTGAAGACGAGCTCCCGACAGCCCAACACCGGGCGATTCTCTGGAGGTGAAAATCACAAACTTGGAAATTCACAAAGAATGTCTGACCATTCCTAGAGAAGATCATTCATCACACGCCCCTTCTTTAAAGTACACCTGCAAGTTTCGTTTTGAAATGTTAAAAACGCAAACCGACTCTGAGAGATGAAGCCACAGCTGTCCTCACTTAGCTTAAAAGTTTTGTACGGCGACCGAGGTGTAAATGACACACAACCAAAGGTACCACGTGCCTAATCTGATACCTTCTGACACACAGATACACCTCCGGACCAGTTGCTGCAATCAGGACGCGGGTACCCATCACCCCAAAGCTTCCTGCGCCCCCACGGCGTCCCCGGGACTCTCCGCTCCGCTCCCTGTCCCTGCACACGGGCTGTCTCTAAGCAGGACTGAGTGGTTCACACTCGCTTTGCCGGCTCCCTTCCCTGTGGCCAACCACGTGTGCCTTCATCCCCCTGCCTGTCCTGTGGGGACCTCGGGCTGCTTCCCAGGCTGGCTGTGGCCAAGAAGGCTGCGTGGACGCGGTGGCCGCTCCCCAGGGAGGCGACACTCCACCGAAGCAGCTGCCTCACGCCGTCCAAAGTGGCTGAGTGGTCCGTAGCTGGGGCCAGTCCTCAACGACAGCCACTGAGAGCATGTGTGGTGCCTGCTGTGGTTTCCCGTCGTTGCCCAAGGACGCAGAGCGACTTCTCACGTGCTTGTCTGCATCTTCTGTTGGAGGTGCTCTAAAAAATCTGCCCACTAAACAATCCAACTCTTGTATTCTTGAGTTCTGAGCATTGTTCTGTATTCTGAGTGCAGCCCTTCAACCTATAATTTGGAAATATTTTCCGTCTGTCTGTTGCTTCACTCTGTCAACGTCTTCCATGGACCGCACGTCGTTCTGGCGAAGCCCACCTCATCGGCTCGGGCTTCCACGCGCGGTGCTCCTGACGACACATGAGAATGCCCGGCCCACACTCGCAGGGGTTTACAAGGCTCATGTTACATTTAGGTCCAAAATGCCACTCAGGTTAATTTTTCTAAATCACATGAGGAATGGATCCAAATCCATACCCAATTATGTACAAATCCAATTCTTCCGGCACCCGTGGTGAAAGACCATCCTTTCTCCGCCAAATTGCTTAGGCACTGGCAAAGATCAGTCACCCACATATGTGGGTGTCCACTTGTGGACACGTGGCTTCCGTCCCCGTCTGCCTGGCAGGTACACACCTGCCGGCTGGCCCCCCGCGGTCTGGAGTTCCGTGCTCTCGCCCTGCAGACAGCTCTGGAAAAGGAAGTGTTAGCCTTTCAACTTTGCTCTTCATTGTCAAAGTTCTGGCTGCCCTAGGTCCTCTGCGTTTCCATGTGATTTTAGAGTAACTTTGTCAGTTTCTACAAAAAAGGCTTCAAAGATTTTGATTAAAAGTTTGATCTTAAAAATTTAAAACTCTGTTCTCAAACCATTCCAAAAGTAGAAGATGAAGGAAAATTTCCAAATTCCTTCCGGGAGGCCAGCATTGCCCTGATACGAAAAGAAGACAAAGAGGCCACAGGAAAGGAGAACTGCGAGCCAGCACCCCTGAGGAACACAGGTGCGAAAGTCCACAACAGAATATTAGCAAACCGAATCTAACAGTACATTAAAAACTCATTCGCTGCGATCAAGTAGGATTTATTCCTGAGTTGCAAGGGTGGTTCAAAATTCAGAAATCCACCAACAGGACACATCCTGTTAACGAGAGAACAGATAAGAACCACGTGATCATCTCAATAGCTGCAGAAGAAACATGTGACAAAGTACAACCCCATTCGTGATAAAAACCCTCAACAAAGTAGTCACCAGAACGACTTGTGCTCCATGGAAGACGTTGACAGAGTGAAGCAACAGACAGACGGAAAATATTTGCTAATTATAGACTGCAGGGCTGCACTCAGAATGCAGAACGATGCTCAGAACTCAAGAATACAAGAAGGAACAAAGAACCTAGAGAACATCATACTCAGTGGGGAAAACCCGAAAGCTTTTCCCTAAGGTCAGGAACAAGACAAAGATGTCCACTCTCACCACTGCTGTTCAACACAGTACTGGAAGTTCTCAGCTCAGCATTCGGACAACACAAAGGAGAAAAGGCATCCAGACTGGTAAGGAAGCAGTAAAATTTTCACTATTTGCAGATGACATACTATATATGGAAAACCCGAAAGACTCCACCAAAAAAACCTGCTAGAACGGATACATGAATTCAGTAAAATCGCAGGATACAAAATCAGTGTACAGAAATGTATTCTGTTTCTACACACCAATAACGAAACAGCAGAAAAAGAAATTAAGAAAACAATCTCAGTTACAACTGCACCAAAAATACTAAGACCCCTAGGAATAAACCTAGCCAAGGAAATAAAAAAACTGTATCTGAAAACCATAAAACATTAACCAAAGAAATGAAACAGGATAAAAAGAAATGCAAAGACATTCCATGCTCACGGATTAGAAGAACAAGTATTGTTGAAATGTCCATACTACCCAAAGCAATCTACAGTTTTAAGATTTTATCTTTTAAGTAGTCTCGACACCCAGCATGGGGCCGGAACTCACAATCCCGAGATCAAGAGTCGCACGCTCCACTGACTGAGCCGGCCAGGTGCCCCAGCAAACTACACAGTTAAAGCAATCTTATCAACATACCGTGGCCTTCTTCACAGAGCTAAACAAACAATCCTAAAATTTGTATGGAACCACAAAAGACCCCCAATAGTCAAAGTCATCCTGAAACACCAAAATGAAGCTGGAGGCATCACAATTCTGGACCTTAAGCTGTATTACAAAGCTATGGTGATCAAAACGATAGGAGATTGGCAAAAAAAACAGACACGCAGATCAACAGAATGGAAGAGAGAACCCAGAAATGAACCCATAATTACATGGTCAATTAACCTTTGACAAAGCAGAAGAAAACATCCAGTGGGAAAAAGAGAGTCTCTCCAACAAATGGTGTTGGGGAAACTGGACCACTTTCTTACGCTATACGTGAAAATAAACTCAGAATGGATTAAAGACCTAAATGTGAGACCCGAAACCATAAAAATCCTACAAGAGAACACAGGCACGCAGGCAGGAACTTCTCTGACACTGGTGGTATGCAGCAACTTTTTTCTATGTCTCCTGAGTCCATGGAAATAAAAGGAAAAATAAACTATTGGGACTATATCAAGATAAAAAGCTTCTGAATGGTGAAGGAGACAATCAACGAAACTAAAAGGCATCCTATGGAGGGGAGAAGATATCTGCAAACAGCCTATCTCATAAGGGGTTAACATCCAAGATGTATAAAAATCTTCTACAACTCAACACCTAAAAACCAAAATATCCAATCAAAAAAGGGGCAGAAGACCTGAACAGACGTTTCTCGGAAGACGACATCCAGATGGCCAACAGACACATGAGAAGCTGCCCTTGTCCCTGCTCATCAGGGACATACAGATCGAAGCTACAATGGGGTTATCACCTCGCAGAGTGGCTGAAATCAACACCGCATGAAACAGCCAGTGCTGGCGAGGACGCAGAGAAAGGGGAACCCTCTTCCGCTGCTGGTGGCAATGCAAACTGGGGCGGCCACGCTGGCGAACAGTATGGAGGTGCCTCAAAAATTAAAAATAGAACTCACTCTACAATCCAGTAATTGCACTACTGCGGATTTATCAAAAAAACCCCAAAACGATAACGACAAAAAAAATCACTAATTCAAAGGGGCACACGCACCCCCATGTTTATAGCAGCACATCAACGATAGCCAAGTTATAGAAACTACCCCAGCATCCATCGACTGATGAACAGGTAAGGAAGATGTGATGTGTATACAGTGGCATATCATTCAGTCATAAAAAAGAATGAGATCTTGACATTTGCAACCACGTGGCTAGATCCAGGGGAGTATTGTGCTAAGCAAAGTCAGTCAGCCAGAAAAAAACAGACACCATATGACGTCACTCATATGTGGAATTTAAGAAAACAAAGGAAAAAATAAATGAGCAAAGGCAAAAAAAAAAGAGAGAGAGAGCGAGAGAGAGGGGCAAACCAAGAAAGACTCTCAACACTAGAGAACGCACTGCTGGGCACCCGGGGGAGGGGGTGGGGGGACGGGATGAAGGCGGGCGCCTGTGGTGGGCACCAGGTGGGGGTACAGTGTGAAATCACTAGACCGCACACCTGAAAATAACATTACGCTGCAGGGTAACTAACTGGAATTAAAAAAAAAACCGTCATAACAATTCGGAACTCTAAGGACAGAAAGGAAAGTGAGGCAGGTGAGAGTTTAAAGGGGATGTTTTAATAAAAGCCACCGTTTGCACCACGAGACTCCATTTCCAGGTTTCCCCAGGTACTTTTCTCTTCTCACGCTGTTATTAGGAAATTAGTTCCAAGTGATTCTTTGTTGGCTGTTGAAGTGAGCCTGCGATAATTTTCCAGAAACAAATAAACGTGAAGCAGGGCAGCTGGTGACACGGGGCGTGACGAGGCATTTTCGCAGACACGCGGGGCCTCACCGCGTCTGTGTTCCGAAGCCCATCTTCCTGTATGAGCTAATGGGGCAGAGGTGACCATACCCTTCCAGACCAGGGGTCCAGGAGCCACATCTGGCATGCCGCCTGCTTCTGTGAATTGAGTGACAGCGGGGACACAGCCACACCTGCTCGGGGCGCTGTGATGTCGCCACAGCAAGTGGACCAGCTATGGCATGCGCGTGGTCTCCCGAGCCTGACATACTGCTGTTTAGCCTTTGACAGTAAGAGTTGGCCAAGCCCCGTTCTAGACTCTAGAATTGCACTTTCCAGTGGCGTAGCTGCTAACCACACGCGGCTGTTTGAAGTTCATTGGCAGAAATAAATTAAAACCCAGCTTCCCGGTCCCCCTGAACACACTGCAAGTGCACAGTAGCCGCACATGGCCGGCGGCTGCTGTCCCAGGTGGCAGAGGACACCCATCACTGCAGGGTCCTCGTGCTCAGCGCCCCACCAGAAGACTTGGGAGTCTAGGCTGTGGTTTCAAGCAGCTGACAGAACAATGGACTCAATCCTCAATGTCCTAGTTAGCACTCTGGCGACACCTCTGCACAAGAGGCTGCACGTCTCCAGTTAACTTGAACAAATCCGAAAATTGGACCAGCGGCCATGCTGAAATGCAGGAAGCCCGTCCATCTGCCTTCGTCCACCTGCACGCCTCTGCCTCCGTGGACTTGTCTGCCCGCAAGCAGGGCATGAACTCAGCACTACTGAAAGAAAGTCTTCCTTTCCTAAAAATGTAAAGCAAAACCAAACAGCCAACCAAGTAGTTGGAGAGAATGAACAACTACGCGGCCCAGGGAGACGTGGGCTGCACCTGCTAGCCCTGCGCCCAGAAACCAGGGCACATGCCTCTGTGGCCGCCGTTCCTGGCGCCCTGGGACACGCTCTGGCCATGGCACACACCTCTGTGGCCGCTGTTCCCGGCGCTCTGGGACACGCTTTCCCCACGGCACACACGGGGCTGCTCTGGCCATGGCAGATCTTTGTGGCTCGAAGCGTGCTCACCAGCCCCAGAGCCCCAGGCGGCTCCCGCCCTGTGCTTCCGCAAGCACCCGCAGTGGCCATCCTGATTCCGGACAGCCTCTGGGTCGGGGGGCACAGGCGGTGTGTCCTTTCCTTACGTTTAGGTCAAGGCCTGGCTTACACACAGGAATGCGGTGAGGCGAATTCAAACAGCTGGCACCTAGAAGTTCCCACGGCTGTTCTCTCCGAAATGATCAGCCCGACAGAAGTAAACCTTCCCGCTCCCTCTGGGTGTGTGCAGCCCCACGTGGCCTCCTCGAGAACATGTAAACAAAGTAAACAGAATGTGAGCGAGAAACGAGCCTGGGCGAGGGGCAGCCTGTGGCCAGGGGAGCCCCAGACCCGGCTCTACCCTCAGGGCCCCCACGTTCCAGATGTGCAACTCAGACCTGACCCCAAACTACAGCCCCTCCAGCAGCCCGCTGTCAGGGTGCTGGGCCTCCCAGGCCCCTGTGCCCTCGGGGTGCTGCGGCTCCAAAGGCCCATCACTCGAAGGCCGTCCCTGGAGACCGAGCTCCGAGCAGGGCAAGGGGCCATCGAGTCACCGTCTTCTGCACCATGGGGCGGGAACCCCCAGTACACGCTCACTGACCCCAGCAACAGCCCGCTAACCCTGACATAGCCTTGCCGGGTTCTTGAAAACAGCTCTGCTGAGGTGTGATCCACCTGCCGTAGAAGCCACTTGCAACCCGTGCGTGGAGGGGCTCCTACCCCCACAGAGCTCCCTGCTGCTGGCCACCAATCCCTCACCTGCCCTGAGGAACCACAAGTTCGGCCTTCCCCAACTACCGTTCCATTTTAGCTAGAGCGCTCATGTGAATAAGCCTTTTCACTAAACATGATGTTTCTGAGATTCATTTGTGTCGTAGCACACGTCACAACATTCCTCTTTGTGGCCGAGTGCTGTCCCATGGCGGTGGCAGACTCAACTTGCTGATGTGGCCAGCGGGTGGACCCTGGATGGTCCCACTTTGGGGCTATCATAAATGATGCTGTGAGCATGCACGTACCTGCATTGTCGAGCATTTATTTGGGCTGGCACAGCTGGGGACGTGATCACATGGGAAGTGCATGTTTATCTGGGCTGGGACGGCTGGATCGCAGGATCACACGGTAACTGCAGGTTTATCTGGGCAGAAGCAGCTGGGTCATGTGATCACATGGAAAGTGCATGTTTATCTGGGCTGGGACGGCTGGATCACAGGATCACATACTAGCTGTAGGTTTATCTGGGTGGGAACAGCTGGGTCACGTGATCGCTCAGAAAGTGCGTGTTTATCTGGGCGGGGACAGCTGGATCATGTGATCACATGGAAAGTGCACGTTTATCTGGACTGGGACGGCGGGGTCACAGGGTAACCGCATGTTTAACACTTCAAGACGCTCCCAAACTTTTTCCCAAAGGGGCTGCACCAATTTGCCTTTGCATCAACAACGTGTGAGGACTCTCACCCCTCCTGGACCACTGCTGATTTAGGAAACAAGGCGAAGACACTGTTCCTGTCTGTCCTGGAATCCAAGGAAGCGCCCAGAAGCCTGAGCGATGATGGATTTATGTCCAGAGTCCAGACTACCACTCAGCCGCTACCTCCTAATCTCGTCTTGGAAAACTCCCTTGTGGCAAGCACCGGGCACGCAGAGGCAGCTCCAGCGGACAGGAGGACGGCAGGCGTGCTGGCTCAGCCCCATGGAACGGCCGCCATTATGCAGCTTGCTCCACCTTACGGCAAGCAGGTCAGACATAAATACTCATAAAGCCAATTTGTTTTCATAATTGAGACAAAATTAAACGATGGCCACAGAGATTGCTTCACCTCACTAGGAACCGAAGGTGAAGGTCAGGAGTAACGCGACAGGCTCGTGTCACCTCAGAAGGGGACGCTGTAAGGGCGGGTTGGGATGGAGGGTCAAGGCCAGCTGGTGTCAAGTCTGTGCACGCTGGAGGCAGAGAGGCTCTGGGAGCGGTGACCTCTCGGGTCTGAGGGTCAAAGTTCAAATCCTTGCTCAAAGCTTGGCTGCTCTGTCTTGATTCATCCCAAGGTCATCTTTTCAACTAGCTGAGCTGGGGTTTATCACTGGTCTGGGCAGGTGCTCCGGTTGCCAGGCCTGCGAGTAATGCCCCCGGTGCAGACGCAACAGCTGAGACCCATGGGGGGGTGTGGTCTGCAAATAGGCAGAGCGCCCCCCACCGTGCCAGAGTTTTAACTCGAGGAGTGGTCAGTACAAAAGCCTGACTAAGCTGGGCCAGAAGCATGAGAGACATTAAATCGGCTTAGTTTTTGCACAATTAGACAAAGTGTAATTTAATTGTACACAGAAAATCGGGTCAGCGGTTTCTTAATGCGTGTATCTAAGCCTGCCGGCAGTCTACCCTCAGCCGTATGTGGGTTTCTAAGGCACCACAAGTAGGCAGAGTGACACTTGGGCTTCTGCACAACGTTCCCGTGGACGCGTCTCAGAATTGACTACAGACTGACCCTCTGAAGAAGTGCAGGGGGTGGGGGTCAGCGGGAAGGCTGTGCGGGAGGGTCACCAAGGACACGCACACATGACCTAAACCTGAACCTGGCTCAGGTGGGTGCTAGCCCTGACTGGCCCTGTGGACCAGCTGCTCCTCGCTTTGGGCCCAAGCGCCTCACCTTCGATACAGAGAAACCAGGTTTGCCTAGCCCTCTGAGCAGTGGGACGCCACCCGTGTCCCATAGCGCCGGACGGGGAGCCCCCTCCTCCCCAGCACCCGAGGCTCCAAGTGGCTGTGCTGTAAGCCACGGACCCTCGCCTGTTTGCACACGGTGCAAACCCGTCCCCCCACCCCATTTCCCCCCCCGCACGGCAGAACTTTCCTGACAACTGCCACCACCTCTCCAAACACCTGGACGAGACAGGCAAGCAGAGCAGTCTGAGCTCTGGGAGGAACGTGAAAACCCTGAAGGGCGTCGCCAGGAAAGTGCTCACGTTACAATGGGATTCACTCAAACGAACTCCACTTCTTTCTAAAGCGGGGGAAAAACCAACTCTATTCTCCCTTACATCAAAAGGTCCAGGGGCACCTGGGTGGCTCAGTCGGTTAAGCGGCCGACTTCGGCTCAAGTCATGATCTTACGGTCTGTGAGTTTGAGCCCCGCGTCAGGCTCTGTGCTGATGGCTCGGAGCCTGGAGCCTGCTTCGGATTCTGTGTCTGCCTCTCTCTCTTGCCTCCCCTGCTCACGCTCTGTCTCTCAAAAATAAAAAAAAAATAAAAAAAATAAAAGGGTCTGGCAAGCCAGTCACCGTCACGAGGAGATGCTCTCTTCACTCAGGCGGCACCAAGGACAAAGGTTCACAGGAGGAACATACTGGCAGAAGGGACTCCGGAAACGCTGTCACGGCTTGATCCCGCTGCTGGCAGTTCGAGGGCGTGACGGATGGGCACACCCTCTTCAAGCATGAACTTGCACTTCTGCCTGAGAAGAGCACTTGGTTCAGCGAGCGACTGACTCGGGAGACAGTAAGTGACGCCCTTCCAATCTTCCCAACACGTAGCTGGGTTCTAAAAGTGGAGACTTATTTCTGTGTTGCAACAGGACACTTGTGTTTGTCAAGCTAATGGCAAACCGTGTGGTGACGGCGGACGCTCCGTGCCACACGCACCTTGTCCGAACCCTGATGTGACAGGACACAGGCCCTCCGGCGATGAGCTGCACACCTCATCAAATCCATCTTTGTCCATCCGTCCGTCCGTCTGCTCACAGAAGCACGGTGTCAGGGACGGTGAGAGGACCGTGAGCAGGAGGGGGTCTCCTTCAGCGAGTCAGAGAGGAAAGTGGGCCCTGCCAGGGGCACCGGCCAAGGGCAAGCTGGGGACTCCAAAGGCAGCCCGGCCAGACAGAAGCGGTGTGGGACACGGACCCGACAGGGGGCCGCACCCAGAATGTACGAGGAACCCTCACAATCCCTTAAGACAACAAACAACCCCACTTAACCTGGACTCCAGATCTGGGCACTTGACCCAAGAAGATACGTGGATAGGCACGTGGCATGAGTGCACGACAGATGCTGAAGTCAGGTTACAGCCACGACACGCCCGTGAGGACGGCCAAACTGCAGACCCAATGCCACCAAGTGTGCTGACGGACACCGACAGGGACCCTGCCCCCTGAAGGTGGCAGGTGAGAGACAGAGAGAGAGAGAGACAGAGACACAGACACAGAGAGACAGAGAGAGAGAACGAACAGAGAGAGACAGAGACACAGAGAGAACACAGAGAAACATACAGAAACACAGAGACAGAGAGAGAATGGCAGTGCCAACTGTAGGCTTAACGGGGAGTGAGAACGTAGTTCACGCAGAGACCTGGACGAAGGTGCTTAGACTGGCCTTATTCGAAAACACACAAACCCAGAAATGACCCAAACATCCTGGCTCTGGCTGTATGTAAACCGAGGCCTGTCCACAGAAGGGGATGCTCCCCGAGGCAGCTGGAAGGCCCCTGCCCCGGGGAGCCTTCTGTGGGAAGGGTGAACGTGCAAATGGAAATGATCTCACAGACTGCGGCAGGGAGTGGGGTGTCATGGGGCCGAGGGGAGGCAGGTGGCGGGGTGTCACAGGGTTGAGGGGAGGCAGGGGGCGGGGTGTCATGGGGCCGACGGGAGGCAGGGGGTGGGGCCTGGGGCAGGTGATGAAATCTGACGTATGAAATGGTGTAAAAAAAGTGAAAGTCAAATTTCAAAGAAAAAAATTTAGGAGAAAAATGTCCATGATCTAAAGAAATCTTGTGCTTATACCGCTAACCATGATTGTAACTTGCACCAAACTCATTCTGGTTGGACTGAAACAAGCCCTCGGAGGGTGACTGCCTTGGAGCCTGCGTGCCCCCACGCCCCGCGTGACCCGGGGGATGACCCAGCACCGTGCCTGCACTGGTCAAAAACGTCCCTGCGGCAGGATGACAGCCCCGCAGTGCACACGGGTACCTGGGGGGGACCGCCAACCGCACGGAGAACCACGTGACACATGGGGAGCTCTCAGGTTTTGTCTAGAACCTGGGGAGGGAGGCATCCCGGACCTCACATCCGAGGACGGTCGCGGCTTCCCATGCCCGGGGAGAAGCCGCCCAGGACGGCCCGTCAGCAAGCAGATGGGGCTTCCGGGGCCGAGCAGGCAGTCGGGGCGGAGGGTCCCTTTGGAGCTCCACTTCCTTCCCAGGCGATGAGGGCGCATTTAAAAATAAAATCACAGCAACCTTTGTGTCGAAGGTTCAAAGGTCTGGGTTTGTAAGAAGATGCTCTCCCGTCAAACTTCACTAAGTCCGAGAAAACCCCGCCTACTGAAGTTTGTCCTTTGTCTAAAACCTGCGGGATTTCCGCGTGCCGCAGCTGTGCGGCGCGGGAGGTGAGGCCGCGCACACAACGGAAGGGGGCCCCGGGCTGGCCTGGGGGAGCTCCCGTCATGGCAGGTACAAAGTGCAAGCGCGAGTGTCCACGCTGCCCTCACGCCAGGGCGGCAGAGGCGGCCGGGCCGCGGGCTCCGCGTGGCCGCTGTCCTCTGACAGCAGCTTTACCACCGTGGCCCTCACCACCGTGGCCCTCGTCAGCAATCTGCTTTAAGGAGATGCCCTGCAAACAGTGCGCGGGAGATCCTGCGTCCCCACCGGAAAGTGCTATTTGGCGCGCGGGTTCGCGGGGCAGGGGCAAGGACGGCCCCGCGCCTGACTCCGGTGCCAAGGACGCTGACGACGACACGCTGTTCCGAGCGCAGCCCTCGCTTGGGCCCCGCTCCTTCTCTGTAACTGCATTCTGGGTGCAGCGCGCGGGTTTTCTTGTAAAGCAACAGAGCGCCCTTTCCAAGATTGCTGCCACTGCCAGCGGCCGCCGCCCACGGCTGCATCCAGGAACACAGAACACCCATGGCCGGCCTGGAGGGGAGGGCCCCAGGGAGGCGTCCTGACAGCCGGGTCTCCACCGCGCTTCACGGTGCGGGATCCCCAGCCCCCTCCGCCGCCACACACACAGAACCCCTCGACCACCTGGGGTGGGCCGCACTCACCTGGCGAGGGGTGGTGGGCTGGAGGCGGGGACGCAAAGTCGAGCTTGTCTTTGAGGTCATCTTCGTTCTCCTTCTGCCACTGCAGGCCCACCTTCTCCCAGAGGCTGGCGGCCGAGAGCCTGCAGCACAACACACATGTCAGGTGGGAGCGCAGGCAGCTGGAGCCCTGTCTGTCCCCGAGTGTGCCGCTAATTCTGTCCAGGAATTCTGATCACTCTGCTCGGGGCGCTAAACCAAGGCAGATTCCCAGGTGTGCCCAAAGCACTGGAAACTCTCAACTATTTAAAAGGCGCAGACACGTTCTGTGGAGCACAGGATCTCACGGCAAACGGAACGGAGGGGATGGGCGGGCTCCATGAGGGACTCTGAGGCCGAGACACCACCGCTGCTGCAAGTGACAACTTCGGAGGGGCCCCTGACGGTCCAGGACACAAGGGCACCCACCCGCAGCCGGCCGAGGCCTCGCCTAGAGCGGCGGCCCCCCGGCACGGGCCCCGTACTCACGCGATCTCAGGGATGTCGTCCTCGAGGCTGCTGAGCAGCAGTGGGATGAGCTTGTGGAAGAAGGAGTAGCGGTCCCGCAGGTCCAGCAGCCAGCCCCCTACGACGCAAGTCACCGCCTGCCGCACCTGTGCGTGAAGGAAGGCGAGGGTTTCAGCCGGGCACAGGACACACAGAGGGAACCCGCCACACAGACCCTGTGGCGAGCTTGAGTGCTGCCGTCCTGGCCAATGCCAGTCTGAGCTCCCAGAGCATCTCTGTCGTCCATACTGAGGGCTTTTGGAGGAGACATCAGGGCCGCCCTGTCTTGTTGGCATGAGCCAGAGTCCCCGGGGCTGTGGCCTGGTCCCCTGCTAGCTGCAGTGGGACCCATGGGGTTGGCCCGGAGCGATGCCGCCCGCCTGAAAGGCCTTCAGTGTGGGAACCTCCTGGCTGAGTGCTGGCTCACCTCGGGTGTTTAAACGGGCCGTGGGCAACCCACCGGGAAACGTCAGCCTGCGGACACCACACCACCAAGGCCTCGGGTCCTGGAGCCCCAGGAACTGCTGAGGAAGCCAGCAGGGGACCGCCAGTTCTGGCTATCTGCGAAGGTGACCTGCAGGCCTCTGCCCACTTTACCCACCACGGGGAAGAAACGAGGTGCCTGAGGCCCAGCTCCCTGAGCGCGGAGCCTGGGACAGAACTCAGACAGCCTGTCATCGTGGGAGGGAAGGACGGGCTGAAATCCAGCCTCCACCCCATGCTGGGCAGCCCGGGAGCGCAATGGCACCACCAAGGGCCGGTGGGCTGACCACTTGTGTGTCCGTCGTTGGTTGCGGCTGCCCTCAGGAGGGGCTGCACTTGCAGGGACTTCAGGTGAAGCCCCCCTGGCAGTGTGCCCATGGCAGTAATGCCCCGGCCGCTCACAGGTCAGGGGACGGGTGTGG
The DNA here is from genome assembly GCA_030068075.1 of Paguma larvata. Taxonomy (NCBI): domain Eukaryota; kingdom Metazoa; phylum Chordata; class Mammalia; order Carnivora; family Viverridae; genus Paguma; species Paguma larvata. The sequence continues at coordinate 149,896,137 of CM057825.1, forward strand.
GCAGCCCACGCTCACGTTTAGGCACGTGGACTGCGGGTGGGCAGTATCCCCTCTACAAAATGACAGAACGAGACACTGGCTTCTGGCCAGGAAGGAGAGCACCTGGCAAGGTGCCCGACACGCAGGAGGCGCCGGGCTCCCAGCTCACTCACCTGCATGCCATGCAGGTGTAAACAGGGCAGACCCAGGGAGGGGGTGGCAAACAAGCCTGTGCGGGGCGGTGGGGGGGGGGGGGTCTGGGCTTTGCGCTGCTGTTGCAACTTCTTGTATTAAACTACTTTAAAATAGAAAGTTGCAATATGGTAAAATTATTAAGAATCAAAACTGCAACTAAGGATCCCGGAGAATCTGAGATATTCTCCCAACAATTTGAAAACGTGCTGGATTAGAGGTCCAAGTACTTAGAAATGGACACCCGTGGCAGCCCCACGCCGACTGTGCTGCTGAGGGGACAGAAGTAGCACAGAGCCATCTTTCCGTGAGGTCCTCTTGTGTGACCCCCGGGGCCCTGAGGGATTGCTGAGGAATCAAGGCGCCTCAGGGCTGAACGAGGGTCCTTCTTACTGCAGAAGTACAAGCAGCAGGCGGGACCCTCAAAGCTCAGCCAACGCCACCTGCCAGTGGTGCCTGAGAGACTGGCTGCCGAGGGCCCACCTGCCACCCAACCGAGTGCCCAAACACGGGTAGCGAGAGGGGCCTCTGTGGGGATGGCGGGTACTCGGGACGACCAGACTCAAGGGTCGGCCCCTGTAGTGAAGGTGTGTCCCGGCCGCTGGGGGGTCGAGGACCTGCAGGGATCCTCGGGAACCTGTCCAGCTGCGCTCTCCCGACAGTCACTGCAGTGTCCTCCAAGATCCAGGCATTTTGCAGGTTGGAGACTTCAGGCGGCTCCCCTGGTGAGCTGGGAGACCCGAGGGCCAGCCTTCCCCCGCATCAAGATGATGTTGCCAGAAACCTGCCGATCCCCGTTATCACGAGACAAATTACCGCTTTCTCTCAGCCCAGGAAAACAGCACTGAGCAGAGTTGCCAAGTAACAGTCTGACTAAGCAGGAAATCTTCCAACTACAGAACAAAAAGCGGAATGAACCGAGAGTTCTTCCTCTCCGAGTCAGGTCTGCAGATCGGAGGTGCTGGGCCGGGGAACCGGCCGGACCGCGACCTGTCGGACCGGCAGGGACAGCCAAGGGAGAAAAGCCATGTATTTAAGACAGCACACAAAGAGAATGTCGCACTCTCCTTTAACCTGGAACGTCTCAGGGACTGAGTGAAACGCCCGGTTCCTGTGAGAAGCCCAGCTATTTCTGCGCCCTGCTCTCAGCAGATGCTAGAACGCCTACTCCCCAGTGGACTGACACTCTTCACCCCTCAGTCTCAAAAGCGGCTCTGGGCACAGCCTGCTGGAGGAAGTCACCCTTCCCTGGAGCTCGAACTGCTCACGCTGGGGGTCTTTCCGCCAGCGCCGGAGCGTACATAACCAGCTCACGCAAAGTCGCTCTGCAGCATGTCATGGCCCGCGGCCCGCATACACCTTGAATTTTGAGCATCTTACGTGATTTTAAGTAAGTCCCACCTTTATAATAAAAAAGTTTTAATAGTATCGACACAATAATATATTTCATCATTTTATTAAAAAAATTTTTTTTAAGTAGGCTCCACACCTAGCATAAAGCCCAACGTGGGGCTCAAACTCACGACCCTGAGGTCAAGACCTGAGCTGAGATCAAGAGTCGGAGGGAGGCTTAACTGACTGAGCCACCCAGGCGCCCCTCAACACAATGTTTCAAAAACACACTAAATTTTGTTTCAAATACACAGTATTCAAATTCAGTTAAAGAACAATTAGCAGAGGGGCTCCTACTGAATCTGTAACATTTTTATTTCTTAATCCTGAAAAAGACTCAGCATGACATTTACTAAGTGTGCGCTGGACCTGAACAACCTCTGTATCTGCGGTTAGATTTTCTTCAGTTTGACATCAGGGGGCAGGAGGCGGGAAGGTCACCACAACCAGCGGGGCGCACCGGGCACCCCATGTCCCCGCGCGCAAGTCCCAGATCCTACTCCTGCGGCGAAACGACCTGCCACCAGAGCGTCGCCTACTCCAGTAGGGCAGCAGGCCCCCACTGTCGGGACGCTCTGACTGGAGCCACGACCCCGGCACGTGCTCAGGTGCACGGAGACAGGACCCCACCCCCAGGGGCCTGTAGTTCCTAATATCCAATCCCACAGACTCTCGAGTCACCGGAACAGGTAGGGGTGCACTCTCCTCTCCTCGGACACCCCTCCGTCCCCACACCACCCATCATTCCTCAGCACCAGTAAGGTCCTCGCCAGGGCTGGGGCGCGGCCTGCTCGTCTCCATGCCCCACAAGGGAACTGGCAGAGGACAGGCGCTCAGAAAGGCCTGAGGCCTGACCTGCATGCCCGCTGGGCCAGCAGCAGTGATGCGGGCGGGGGGCGGGGGTCCCTCCCCCATCCCCACAACTCCAGCTTGCTGAGCCTGGCATTCCCAGGCAGGATCCCATGCAGACACCCACGCAGGGCACACGTCCCAGGCACTTTAGTGACAGGGTCAGGGTGTCTTATCCAAACCACAGAGAGCACACACAATTCCAGCCACTAGCTGAAATGTCATCACCTGCAGCATGCAGGCGGTTGCTGAAGACAAGGGTGACCCCGGGGATAGCCGCGGGCTGCAGTGGGCACAGATGACTATGGATAGTGACAGAACCCCGGCTGGTGCCTCGTCTCTCAGATGGTGTGTGTGGGAGGATGGGTGGGCCTTACTGGGCTCAGAGGAAACCGCCTTAGCCCTGCCACACTGGACACCCCCTTCCCACGTCCTCGCACATGTCCTGGAGACCCAAGGTGACAAACCTCCAGAGGAAGAATTTCGGGAGCTCTGGCCCATGTTCCGAGCCCCCTGTGTCCCTGGGGCGAGCTCAGTGCCTCTTTGTGCCCCGCTTCCCCCGCTGTGAGACGGAGGGCCTCATGGTCTCCTCTGCTCGGGAGGGCCACACAGACCAGATGGGTCAATTCGAGCGAAGCGCTTCCATAAGTTACCTTTAGGCAGCTGCTTGCTGTGCCGCACAGTGACCTGGAATGTGGCCCGGCAGGCTGGCAGGGCGGCAGCTGCGGGACGTTTCCTACAAGTTACAGAGCCGCGAGGACCTCACCTTCCGCATGAACGCATGAGATCCTGACACGGCCCCGCGGCTCCGCAGCCACAGAAACACTCACAGAGCCTGGGACCACGAGGGCCAGAGACGCCGTGTGGATGTATAAAGGGGAGCCCGTGACTCCCCTACCGACTCCCTGTGAGGAACTCTGTGGTCACCCTGTTGACATGAGCCCTCATCAGCGTGAAAGCTGATGGGCAAATCCAGGCTGGATTTGAAATCCTACCTCAGTGGGCCCCGGAAACCGCCAGAGCAAATCAAATCGCACTGGGAAGAAATGAAAATAAAAATAGCTTTAATAACGGAGAGTGTTTGCGACAAGAGTTGTAGCCCCTAGTTTTGGAAAAATCCATCACCAAAGAAACAGAATGTTGCCCCTGACAGCAGCGAAGGAAACCCCTGCTCTGGAGACCCCTCCCCTCCCGTGGAGATGCAGATTCCCACCACCTAGAGCCAGGGCTCCGCACACAGTGCTTCAAGGTCAACCAACAGACGTGGGCGTGTGCATGGCTGCATGCAGAGAGCTACCTGCAGGGGTCATCCCAGAGTTCTTCCAGCCACAGACAGCTATCCATACAGTTACACTATTCATGGGGACCTGCCGGGACGCGGCCATACCGTTTATGGGCACCTGTTGGGACACAGCTGTACTATTCACAGGGACTATGACACAACTATGCTATGGACAGGACGCTCCTGACTGATAACGCAGTACTACTATTCATAGAAAGCTGTCAGTACGTAGTTATTACACTACTTTGAGGAAAACTATTTCGTCTGCGACACAAGGAAGCCACCGCCTTCGGCCCCGCCCCCCAGTCCAGCGCACACAAGCTGGGAAGTCGTCCGGCCAGGGCAGCACCGTTGTTTCTCACTGGAATCCATCCCGGCCCTCCCCTCCCGCAGCCGGGTGTCTGGTCAGTGCCGCCCCAGCACCCTGCCCCTCCTCGCTGGGCACAGCCAGATTCTGCCTTGTTCCGACCCCACCCAGCTCACAGAGGGGCCAGGGTCCACAGTCACTCCACTTCAGCTGGCCCTGAGACTGACTGGACATACAGGTTGTTGGCAGCAGGGAGGGGCCCTCTGTCCCTGAGGTGCAGGGAGACACACAGCCGTGCAACTGAGTGGGGGCTTCTGTCCTGGGCCCTAAAGCCTGACCGATGCTCTCATTCTGCCGAGAGGCACGTCCGGTCCCCAGGAGGAGCCAGGGCCGCTGCCCCCAGCCCCTCCTCAGGACTTCCACAGTGAGTGGTAAGGAGCTCTCACCCGTCTACACAACTGGAACAGGCATCTGGACCCTTTCTGCACACACGTGCACGCGCGCTAACAGGCGAGACTGTTACGGGGCCCCGAGTTGAATATCTAGCATGTCAAGTGGACAATCCGGCAATAAGCACATGAAAATACGCTTAACGTCACTCACTGTCAGGGAAACGCAAGTCACGACCACACGGAGACACCGCTCCACACCCCTCAGGACGGCTACGAACAAACACACGCCAGGAAAGAAGTGCTGTGAGATCGGGGAGGGGGCAGACCCCTCGCGTGCCACTGCTGGGAACGCCAGGCGCAGAGCCACCGCGGAGAATGGTTTGGAGACTCTTCAATAAGCTAAACGGAGAGTCACCGTACGACCCAGCAACCCCGCTCCTGGGTCTACACCCATAGAAGCGAAGCTGGACTCAGATACTGGAGCCCCCACGTTCACAGCGGCCGAGAGACGGAAACGACGCGGGCGTCCGGCGACGGATGAAGGAACAAGATGCAGCCCACCCACACGACGGTTGTCACTAAGCCTCACAAACGAAGAGAGCAGCGACACCCGTGCCAACACATCACTCAGTGAAAGAGCCACAAAGGGCGCTCACTGCCCTGCTTGGACAAAGTCACACAGCGGGGCGGGCAGTGGGGCGGGGAGAGCGGGATGGGAAAAAGCTGTGGTTAATGGCAGTGGTCCCGCCGCGTCGTGAACGTCCTTGATGCAACGGAACTCCATCTCAAAAATGGTAGAAATGGGGGCGCCTGGGTGGCTCAGTCGGTTGAGCGTCCGACTTTGGCTCAGGTCATGATCTCACAGTTAGTGGGTTCGAGCCCTGCATCGGGCTCTGTGCTGACAGCTCAGAACTTGGAGCCTGCTTTGGATTCTGTGTCTCCCTCTCTCTCCCTGCTCCTCCCCTGCTCATACTCTGTCTGTGCCTCTCTCTAAAATAAATAAACATAAAAAAAAATTTTTTTTAAATGGTAGAAATGGCCGATTTTACATTACGTGTGTTTTACGAAAACACGTTTAAAAATAACATACCGAAAACACCGAACACTTAAATGAGTGAATTACATAGGATGTGAGTTGTAGCTCAATAAAGCTGCTTAAAAAAACCAGAACAAAACAAAGTAGCTTGGAAAGAAACTTAAGTGGGCCTGCGGCCGGACGGTGCTGGACAACAGTGTCTGGTCACTGTGCCCGGGCCTGGAGGCCGGCTCCGGCGGGGCCGCCGTCTCCAAACCGCGGAGGACGTGCAAGCAGCTGGCGTGAAGGGTTACGGGAGATGGTGTGCGGATAATGGGAGAGGGGCCAGCACCCGAGGGCTCGAGGCCGGCAGCCAACGCTCCCCATCAGGACGGCAGAGGCCACACGGTCACAGCACCAGCTCTTCAGTCCGCGGCCGCCTCGGGCCACCTCATGTCCCGACAGCCACAGGCAGGGGCACTTTCCAGCCACAGGCAGGACCACTCCAGGGGACCTGCGCCAGCCACCGCTGCTTCTCCCAGCCCAGGTGACCCCCTTCGCCCGTCTCCTCCCTCCGGGAGGGGGCCTCCCACCGTGCCTACCAATCTGCTTCCCGTGTTGTTGTGGGCCCCATGAGAATCTATAAGCAAACCGTGGCCTCACATCCGTGACACAGCCTCCAAAGTGACTTCTGCCGACAAAAAAGCCAGCATGCTGGTCTCTGTCTGTCTCTCAGTGGGTCCCATGGCCCAAGAGATAGATGACCCTGACACACCAACTCTGACCCACCCTCGTCCTCACAGGACTGGTTCCCCAACCACTGGGGCTTGTCAGGGAACTCCGGCTCGAGGGATGCACGCACGAGATGCCTGTGAAACCATGCGGTACACACGGTTCCACCGTTTTTCAAGGAGGAAACACTCCTCCTCCACATTCCCCCGAACGAAGAACAACAAACATATTAAAACAATTCAACCCTCCCCATTTCCTCAGAGGCACCGACCGAGACCACCCAGTGATGGCGAGCCACGAAGACGCCTGGGCAGCAGGAAGAGTTTCACGGAAGAAGGAGTTACAGACGGCGCGGTTCCAGCGACACGGGGGAACACCCAGAGGGCAATCTCGTTACCTGGGGGACGTCATCGAAGAGTCTCTGAGCAAAGTGAGGGATGACGTCGTCCACCGACTTCCCGCTGCCGAACTGGACCACGGCGCCGGTGGCCTCGATGACAGCCACCCGCACCTTCCAGTGCTGGTGGGACACGCTCTGCATCAGGGGGCCAATCAAGGACTCCGACTGCATGTGGAAGTGGTCTGTGAGGCAGGGGAGGAAACCAGTTACTCCCACAGGCGCCCATGGACAGGGCCCCTGTGCCCTGGAGCGTCCTCTCCCCACCCAGGTCCCTGCTGCGGGCCTTCTGAGCACGGGTCAGAACCCCCGGCGCTGGGAGGGGCGCAGGTGCTGTGACCCGGACGGCACGGAAGGAAAAGGCCGGGGGCTTGACTCCCTCTCGGCTGAAGGCAGGAGCTGTGAGGAGAGTCTGAAGCTGACAGCAGTGGCACTGGGTGCCCAAGAGGGGCGCCGACCAAATGAGCAAAACGGAGCCTGGAGGTCACTGTGCAAGTCCCCACACTGGCTGTGCCTCGAAGCCAGATGGTCGGTGCTACCTCGGGGGGGCAGGGCCAACATCACTTGGGGTAAAGGCACTCCGCTTCCTACTTGTAAGGGCCTCGCACAAGATCAGAGCCGGACTGTCTCCGAGACCCAGCCTGGCCCCCTGGTTTTGGAGTTCTGACTTCAGTTCTGCCACCGCTGGTGACCCAACCACGAGAAGCCTACTTCGGTGATGCTGGGGTTGAGTTCTTTCACCCCGAGGGCCTCAGGTCAAGGCGGGATACTGACCTAGCCTGGTGTGATGTGGGTCCAGGAGAGGCTCCCCACCGGGAGGGGGCAGAGTAGGGGGAGAGTTTGGAGAAGGGACATGCTTCAAGCACAAGGAACAGTCCTTTGCTCGGAAATCAGTGGGCACCTAGGATGCGGGCAGCCACCGTCCCATGCTTCCAGAACTTACAATCCAGCGAGGGAACGGGCACAGGCTGTGAGGCGGGAGAAGCCGTCACCCTGGCTGATGCGCAGACCAGGTTGTGACGTGGTTGGGGGTCGACGAGAAGTGTGTTAGAAGCTTGTAATTCCCAATGGCTGTCTCCAGCCCAAGCCTCAAACCTAGCTCTCCTAGAATTCTGCACTATTTGAATCCAAACGTATGACTCACAATGGAAATCTTGAGGATACTTAATAGGAAGGGCGAAAAGGAAAACTCGTTCATTCTTCCTTGGTCTCCTGTCCCCCAAACCTCCTTCTCCCTCTTCCCTCACCCAACTCAACAGGAAAGCCTGCCAGCTCCATGTCCCCCCATCCATCTATTTTCTTCCCCGTCTCTTAGCAGACTGCTCAGCCCCACAAATACCATCTCAGTATTGATTAACCATCACCCCCAGGGACCTCCTCATTCCCTCTTGCCACCTTGGTGACCAATTCTGAGCACCAGAGTGATCTTTTAAAAATCAGAACCTAAGCCTCTCACACCCTTTCTCCACGCCCTCCACTGGCTCCCCACTGCATTTACCACTAAATTCAAATCTGTAGCACACCCCGCTCCCCCACCCTGCCTTCTTCCCTCCAGCCGCCCTGACCTCCTTTTTGCTCCTGAGATTATCAAGTTTATTATTCCTCAAAGCTGGTTTCCTCCAGACCACAGATCACCGCTCTTCAACCTAAATGTTCCCTCCTACAAGAAGCCTTCCCAACAGGACTAAGTAGAGGCCTCCTACCATTCCACAGCCCAGTCTAAGGCAATAAGGAGAGTTTAACGTTAGTGGAGCAAGATCCTGGAAAAATGGCTACTTGGAAAAAAAAAGAAAGTTCTGATCAGATCTTAAAATAATGCAGACTAAGTTCAAGGAAAACGGGAGAGAACCGGCCTCTCTCCATTTAGGGCAGCGCTCCAACCCGAAGAGGGAGGACCGGCAGACCCTAGAGGGGTGGGGACCGGGCCAGGAAGACGCAGCGGTGATTCTCGGAGCGCGCTCCCACCAGCGCCCGGGTGAGTCACGCCGGTGAGGGGCAGTTACCGGAACGCGCCGCATTCCCGGACCCTCGGGGCAATTTCAGCGGGGATTTCCCCGACTCTGCACTCTGAGAACCACCGGACGGCGAAAAGCCGCGGCGAGTCCCGGGGCTGGGCCCCCGCCTCCCCGCGCCCCCACCCCGACCCCCGGCGCGAGACCGGCACCTGGCGTGGCGCGCGCCAGGGCTCGCGGCGCACTCGCAGCTCTCGCGGCGCACGGCGGCGAAGGGGTCGAGCAGCGTGCAGCGCAGCACCCGCACGGCGTCGTCCAGGTGGGGCGCGAGCGCGGCGCCGCCCAGGCGCACGGCCAGGCCGAGCAGCTGCACGAGCGCCAGGCGCAGCTCCTCGCAGCTCTCGGGAGGCCGGCCGCGCTCGGACTGCGGGCCGGCCAGGCGCGCGGCGAGCGCCGGCAGCAGGCGCGGCAGGGCGTCGCGGGGCCGGGCGGCGCGCCGCAGGCCCAGGCCCAGCAGGTGCGCCGCTAGCGCGCGGCAGCCCTCGGCCGGGTCGGCCAGGCAGCGCAACAGGCGCGGCAGCAGCAGGCGCGCCCACGGGCCCTGGAAGGCTGCGGCGGCGGCGGCGGGGGCGGCGGCGGGCTCCTCTGGACACGCCGTCTCGATTGCGCGCTGAAGCGCTTCAAGCGCTCGTCGCCGGCTCAGCTTGCTGTCGGCCTCCAGCCCGGGCAGCAGGCGGCTCAGGGCGCGGCTCAGCTCCGCCGCCTCGGCCGACTCGGCCGCCTCGGCCGGGCCCGGGGGCGCCGCGGCTTCCGCCGCCACCAGGGTCGCCATCTTGCCCGCGTTGCTCGTCGCTAGGGGAGACCGGCGCTTTCACGACGGCCGCGGCGCGGATTACGGCTCCCCTTCCGGTTGACTGCGAATACAACTTTATTGGCAGCTCCGGGCGCGGACAGGACAGTGCAGGGCGGGCCGGAATCATCGCGGGTCCCGCGCGCGCAGGTCTCAGCTTAGTGAGCGGAGGCGAAACTGGTTCGGGGGAGTGAATGGCGAAGGGAGTTGATGTGGACAGGTAAGGCCTGCCCGTGAAGTGATAGAACCGGCGACTGGGCAGGGTCAACGAGAGAGACTCCGCGAAGGCGCTGGCAGAAGAGCCGTAGCGGGAGGGAAGGGCAGGGGCAGAGGCCCTGGGGTGGGGTTGCTGGGAATTGAATTGTCCCCCAAATTTGTATACCGGAGTCCTAGTACTCAGGACCTCAGAACATGACCTCGTTAGCGATAGGGCCCTTACAGGGGTCATCAAAGTAGAAATAGGTTATGAGGGCCATGGTCCGATGCGAGTGCACCTATGAGGGGTGGACTTTGAGGTGGACGCAGCACACGCAGAGAACACCACGTGTGCAGGCAAGGGACAGCGGCCCGGGACAGAGCGGCCCCACAGCCTCGGGACAGTGGCCTGGAACAGACCAGCCCAGCAGCCCGGGGACAGCAGCCTGGAACTGACCAACCCGGCAGCCTCAGGAGGAACCAGTCCTGACTATGGCCTCCAGACTGCCGTGGAAGGTCACACAGGGAGGGCTCCGAGGCTGTTCCGGAAGCTCCTTGTGGCTGCAGCCCAGGGGCCCAGGGAGAGCACAAAGGGGACACGAGGAAGGCTCCTAGGGGTGAGAGAGTTGGCACCTCAGGCTTGCACTTTTATGAGCTTTGGCTGCTGGGGGGGACCTGGGGGGGAAGCACCTGAGGCTGTTTGAAGGTGAGCTGTGCTCAAGATGGGAAACAGCAACCATTCGACTTATGGCCTGGCGGTCTCCTGGTCCAGAAAAGGTGGCATAGACTCACTGTTTCTTGCTCCTTCCTGTGAACACGTTGCCAGTAATTCAGCAGTGATGGGAAAGGACAGGCCAGGGTCCTCAGCACCGGGTGGTGGGCGCGCACTGGGTTCCCTGGGTTTTCTTGTTCTCTCTTACAGGTTCTCAGAATTAGGTGCCAGAGAGGCCTGTAGCCCAGCCCAGAACTGCCTGCAGGCTGTTGAGTTTAACTAAACTAGTCCATAATGTCCCTAGAGTGTAGCCTCCATGTCCCTAGAGTGTAGCCAGGCAGTCTGCAGGGGCTTTGGACCAGTGTCAGCCCCTCCCACGTGCCCGTGTCCTAGAATTCCTGCAGAATCACAGTAAGTGAAAGTTCCGGGTGCGACTCCCCTACAACCCTTGCGATAAGCACGTTCCCCTGACGCTCAGGGAGCCCCTGCAAAGCTGACCAAAGCCCTGCTCTTTTTGGCTGGAATTCACCAACCCGGCCTTAGTCCAGAAACCCCAAAGCACTCCATCCACAGACCCTTTCACCACCTGCACCGTGCCCTGACCTCCCCACATGCTGTGCCGTGTACCCCCAGGACCTGTGAGTCATAAGCTCCTCTGTTTCACTTTCCCTCATGGTCCTTATTGACTCCTCAGGTTCAACCTAACAAATGCGAATTTAACAAAGTCACAGCACAGGCAAGAAAATTGCAGGGAAAACCGCCACTTTCTGGCCACAGGACTGGGAAAGGGGAGACCCGGTAGGGAGCCACACCCCCACTCCACGGGATGCCACGGTGCCAGCATCAAAGCCCCTATAGGCCCGCTGATTCCTGCGGTGCCGACGGGCAGGCTTCTGTGCAGGGGCAGAGGCAGTGCAGGCCAGCGTCTTCCCGCCTTCTGCCTGGTGGCTCGAGGAGACCCAGGACCAGCAGGCTCTGCCCCGCCCCTCCAGCAGCCACGGCAGCACCGGAAGGACCAAGCAGACCAGAGGGCACGGCCAGCGCTATGAGACAAAACTGGCACCAAGGCCCCAAAAGTAGGCCGGAATGTACGTGTTAGACCAAAGCAGGGCAACTTCCTGTTGTAGCAGTGAGTTTTGGTGACGTCAAAGGTCTCCTAACTCGATAAGCAAAATGCTCAGGGTGCGCCCCCAGATCGCTTGTCCTCTCGGGAGCCAGGGAAACCACAACTTGAAGGAATGACTAACTGACAATTAATTGATATAAATGCCAAGATGAATCAGGTGTTGCAGTCATCTGACAAAGAGCTCAAAGCAATCGTAAAAATGTTTTTTAAAAAATATACTTAGGAAGTCTTTTGAAACAAAATGGGGGAAAAACGCCGGCAAAGAAATAGAAATTATAAAAGGAACCAAATGGAAATCGCTGAGCTGCAAACCAGGATGACCGAAATAGTATTGCGCCCATCACTGGCTACAGTGATCCACGCGTCCCTGGATGGGCACGATGGCAGAGGGGAGGCCACGGGATCACGTCAGGGGCTGTGAGGGTAGAGCGGCAGTGTTCACTCAATCCAAGTGACAGATCTAATGCACCAGGCAAAAGGGAGAACGGAGCTGAGCGACCTGCAGGACAGTGGTTCGTGTCACTGGGGTCCCGGAACTAGAGGAGTAAGAATGTGAGGAAAGAGGTGTTTTAAGAAATTATGGCTGAAAACTCCGCAAATTTGGTGAAAGACATAAACATGCCACAAGTTAAAGAAGCTGAGCAAGTCCTAAATAAGATAAGATCTCTAAAAACCCACACCCAACACCTCATAGTTAAACTTGTGAAAACCAAAGACAGGAGAAAAAATGTTACACATCGAAACAACTCATGGCCTGTAGGGGAACAGCAACACGAATGACAGCAGGTGTGCAGGTGTCGTATCCCACATCACAGAGCCGGGAGGAAGCAGCACGTTGTTCAAGTGTTGAAAGAGCAATGAATTCTCTACCAGCAGAACCATCCTCACGATCAAAGGAGGAATAAAAATATTCTCAAAGGCAGACGGACAGAATTCATTGCTAGCAGACTCGCCCTTGGCGAACGATCAAAGGGAACTGTCCAAGAAGAAGAAAATTGTAACAAGAGGCAGGGACCTTCAGAAAACTAAGAACAATAGAACGGGTAAAAGTAGAAGTAAACATGACTGACCATCTTTCACTTCATGAGTTTCTTTAATCACGGTTGATGGTTGAAGCAAAAAATAACCCGATGTGGTGCTCAGTGTATGTGGAGGAAATATTTATGATAATTGTATTTGAAGACTGGGAAGGATGAAGGGATGTAAGCGACAGTAAGGTTTCCACACTGCCCTTGACGTAGCCCAGCATCGATACCAGGGGACCTCCAAGTGCTGTGTGTGTGTGTGGCGATGTCTAGAGCAGCCACTGAGAAAACTCGACATAGTGGTAGAGGCAAAAACGTTAAATGGAATTTTAAAAAATGTTTTAGGATCTCCCAGGGCACAAGAGAGGAAACAAACACAAATAATGAAATGGCAGACAGAAGCCCTAAGGTGTCAACGATTACTTTAAACGTAAATGGTCTAAATCCACCAGTTAGAAGACAGAGGTTGGCAGAGTGAATAAAAAACCAAGGCCGACTCTGCGTTGTCTACTATATGCTGAAACTCACTTCAGCCACAATGACACGGGAAGTTTGAAAGTAAAAGCATGGAAAAGGATATATCATGTAAACATTAATTTTTAAAAAGCAGATAGACTATATTAATATCAGCCAAAGTAACCTTCAGAGGAAAGAAAATTTCTCAGAAAAGAGAGGGACATTACCTAATGATAAAATGATCACGCGACCAGAAAGATCTAGAGATCCCAAGCGTACAGGCACCAAGTGACAGAGCTTCAAAGTGTACGAAGGACTTTATGGGAGGACTTCCTACCCGCTCTCAGCAATTGCTAGAATTACTAGACAGACGTTCAGCAAGGATATAGAACACCGCCATCAGCCAGCAGGACCGAGGGGCATTTGTGGAGCACTCCACCCAGCAGTAGCCCAGTACACTTTTCCAGTGACCATGGAACGGGTTCCAAGAGAGACCGTATCTTGGGCCGTTAAACAAAATCAGTGTAAAAGAATTGAAATCATACAGAGAATGGTCTCTGAAAAAAATGGAATCAAACAAAATGAGTCGCAGACAATGAGAAAATCTTCAAGGGTGGAAGTTCAGCAACACAGGTGTCCTCAGAGATACAACGGAATGAACTGCTGGTCTACACAACGAGCTGGTGACTCTAGGGAAGATATGCTGAGTCCAAAGGGCAGTCGTTAAAGGGTGAGTGCAGCGAGATTCCACTTCCTTGACATTCGTGAAGTGGTGGAAGTGCAGGTCTTTGTGGTCCCTGGGGTTAGGGATGGACTGGGTGTAGCCATGCCACACCACGATGGGGCTGCCGGGTGTGGTGACGGGACTTAAGCATCATGATGGTGGTGGCGATGGCTACGTGGATATATAGACAGCATCTGCCGTGTCGAAGACACGCCGTCAGAATGAACGGAAGGAAGTAAACCAGTGATTACAGGAGCAGCACCACAGAAGGACCAGTACGTCAAAATGAAGAAAACACACCTACAAAAGAGGCGGATAGAAGCAACGATGCTGGTACCTAGTTAACAGATGCCCTAGAGAAAGGGGTCATAAATGCGGGGAGTTGGCGATAGTTGAAGGGACAATGGAGACGTTTTCCAGAGCGTAAGAGAAATGACCACTAGGTTGGATCTGGAGAGTGCCAAGGAGGCACACATACTGACAGGCTGTGAAATGTAAGAATGTCAAAGACAAATGTGGAGAAGACTGTCAGAGAAAAAACAGATTGCCTTCAAAGGAACAAGAATCAGATTGAGGTCAGATGTTCTTTACTCCAGCAGTATCTCTGTTACTGCTTCTGCCCACGTAGAGTACGAAATGTCGATTTTTCTCCCAGTAGCAAAATACTTAGAAAAATCTGAACCCAGTAAAAGAAAAGGAAGAAGAAAGTTTAGAACAGAAAGTAATGAAATAGAAAAACTTAGAATAGACAGTATCGATAAAACCGAGAGTTTGTTCTTTTAGAAGGCTAAGAAAATGGATAAACCTCTGTTAAGACTGACGGGAGAAAATGAGAAAGCACAAAACACCGACACACGGGGAGTGTAAAGGGGTTATCGCTACAGGTTCTAAACATTAAAGAGACACTAAAAGGATCATCTAAATCACTTTATTCGTCCCAAGGGAGATGAAATGGAGGATTCCTAGGAAAATGATTTGCTGAAACTTATGCAAGAATAGGAAAACAGGAGAGTCTCGTACCTAGTAGAGAAATTGACTTTGTGATTTAAAAGCTTCTCATAATGGCCTGTAAAGCACCGGTGTTTTATTAACTTCAAAACATTTAACTAGGAAATAACTCTGAGCCTAGACTCTTTTCAATACCAGAAGAGGGGACCTCTTCCAACCCATTTTATGAGGCCAGCATCATAACCTTGATCACACACGGTGACAGGGACATTACACAAAAGGAATATTATAAATCAGTCTCTCATTTAATACAGACGTAAAAATCCTAAAGAAAGTATTAACCAACCCAGTCTGGAAATCAAGAATTTTTTTTTTAATTTTTTTTAACATTTATTTATTTTTTGAGAGACATAGAGACAGAGTGTGAGCAGGGGAAGGGCAGAGAGAGAGGGAGACACAGAATGTGAAGCAGGCTCCAGGCTCTGAGCCGTCAGCACAGAGCCCGATGCGGGGCTTGAACTCACAGACTGCGAGATCATGACCTGAGCCAAAGTCGGCTGCTTAACCGACTGAGCCACCCAGGCGCCCCTGGAAATCAAGAATTTAAAAAGGATAATACATCGTGACCAGATTGAGTTTGTTCCAGGAATGCAAGTTAATTTAACATAAAAAAATTAATGAAATTTAGCGCATTAAAAATCCTGAAGGAGACAAATCATGGGATCATCTCGGTGGGTGCAGAAAAGGCGTGTGATGACAGGTGACACCTGTTCATGATAACGACTCAGCAGATGGGGGTAGGAGCACACCCACAAAAATCCGCTTAGCAAACGTCCTATGAGACGCAGGGGACAGATTCCAAGGAGCCGTGGACATCCCTCCCACGGCTGCACACGGATCCAGCCTCGTGTTGAATCGCAGCTGGCCCGCAACCTCGTCTGGTCCCTGGAACGGGGCAGGAAGGGTGCCGAGCAGTCTCCACGCCCGGCACGAAGAGACCTGGCAGCGTCGTGTCCAAGGGGGGGCAGTGATTAAAACAACAACAACAACACGTATTGGCAAGGACAGAGGAACCGGAACCTTGTTGCCTGCAGGTGGAGTGCCACTGTGGAAAATGGTCTGGCAGCTCCTCAAAAGTGAAACCTGGGATTCCCGTAAGATCCAGAAATTCTGCGTCCTGTTACACAGCCTGTAGAGGCGGAAGTGGGCCCAGCAGTACCTGCACGCCCGTGCTCCCAGCAGCCATCACGGGTGATGGATGAACTGTGGGATACCGTTCAGCCATAGGAAGGAATGAAGTACGGACGCTGGCTACCTTGTGGCTGAGCCCTGAAAACATGATGCTCGGTCAGAGAGCCAGACACAGAAGCCCACGCAGTATAGACTCCCCTTCTGTGAGGTCCCGGACACCAACACAGTGGCCAGTGGTGTGCCCTCTTCTGGGAATTCTAGATGCCAGAGGCTGTTCCGATGTGGGTTTCTGGCTCGGACAACATCACAGATGGCCATGACTTCCACAGGCGCACAGATACTGGGTGACGGCCAGCCTCGAGGGCAGGGAGCAAGTGTTGCTCTGCGGCACGCCCATCTGGAAGCAGGATCCAGTTAGCTAATGTGGTGTAGCCATCTGTCCCCGACGCGTGGCAGCTCATACAACTGTTAGGAGGTCCGCAGATTGTGTGGGTCACCGAGTGGTCCCTGCCCCGTGATGCATGGGCCCCCTGGAAGGCCCCATGGGGAGAAGTTCTCCATCCTGCCAACTCGGGCTTCCTCACAGGCATGGCGGCAGGGAGGGCGGGGGGGTTCACTCCGCGAGTGACACAAGCCCACGGGGAAGCTCAGGAGGTGGTCGGATGCTGGGCGCATACGGCAGCGGGAAGGCCACCGCCCTTAGGCCCTGCTGGTCGGGCCGGGCACAGGTGAACTGCTGGTGGCAGTGTCTTTGGGTCAGGCTCTCTGGAGAAGACCACCAGCGCCCAGAAGGGCGAAGATGGGGCCCTCGGCCTTCCGGTGAGGGGCAGGGGTTGGCACCTGGTGTGCGTGCATTCACGTCCGTCCCAGTTTGGGTCTCCACTGTCCTGGGCCGCCAGTCTAGAGACTGACCCGTTGGAAGGCCAACTCTCCCCCACCTCACCTCCCACCTCGTTATGTCACGAGTTTCTGTGCACCCGGCAAGGTATACACTTACCCCCATGCAGAAAAATGCACCAATCAGGATAGTCACTGCAGTATTGATTTTTGATCAAGTTATCGATAAACTTAGCTAAGTAGAATTACTGGGATCTGTGTGTCTCCATTTTTGATAGAGATTTTCCACATGGGTGTGCACAGAGCCCCCTCCATGCACGCCCCCACCCACAGTGTGTTCGGGGGTCCATCTCCCATGCCCCCACCACCCAGAACTACCAGACCGCAGGACCTGTGTGAGCCTGACAGGTGCTGTGTGCTTTTAATCTGTGCTTTAATCAGTGTCTTCATGCAGAGAAAATCCGCCCTTTGTGACAGGTATCATAAATTTATTTCTTGTTTTGTTTTTATTTTGAATGTGTGAAGGTTTTTTTACATAGGGTTTTCATTTTTACAGAGTTGAGTTTATCAATTTTCATATTTATGGCTCCCAGATGTTGTTGTATGATTAGAAAGGCCTCCTGTGACAGGGCGTCTGGGGGGCTCAGTCGGCTGAGCATCCAGCTTCGGCTCAGGTCATGATCTCACGGTTTGTGGGTTCGAGCCCCATGTCGGGCTCTGTGCTGTCAGCTCAGAGCCTGCTTCAGATCCTCTATCTCCTTCTCTCAGCCCCTCCTTGCTCTCACTTTCTCTCTCAAAAATAAAAAATAAACATAAATTAAAAAAGCAAGGCAAAAAAGGCTCCTGTGTCCGGAGATGGTGAGACATTTCCCAAACGTTACTTCTGTGGCTTGCGTATTGACATCTCTGGCCCGTCTGAAGTTTATCTGTATAAAGAGGGACGCTGGGAGCCAACCTAGTTTTTCCCAGTTGACTTTACTTCTCTCCAAACTGACGACTGAGTTCTTGTCATCCCCACAAGTATGCGATGCCACCTTCATCACATACAAATTCCCTGTAAATTGGTTTGGGTTATTTCTGGGTTCTTTGTTCTAACCCCTTAAGGTTCGTTCACTCCTGCGCCATATTCGCAATCTGTTAATTCTTCACGTTCGTACTGTATTTTCCTGTGTGGCTCTGCGGGGTGCTCCCGCCTCCCGAGTCTGCTCAGGCTGTGACAGGAGCACCACAGGCTGGGCGGCTTGCGAACAGCAGACTGATCGCTCGCGGCTCTGGAGGCTGGACGTGGAGAGGAAGAAACCCAGCGGTTCTGGCCAGGCCGCTCCCAGCCGCCCAGTCACCGCATCCTCCCTCGGCTGCAGGGGCGAGGGCGTGCTCCGGGGTCTCTTTCGTGTGAGGGCACTGATCCCGTTGTGAGGGCCTCACCCAGGACCCGGCACCCCACACTGGGGGTTAGGATTCGAACAGGAGCTTGGGGGGGACACAAACGTTCCATCTGTGTTCCCGTCCAGCGCCGACCCGGACCCCCCACCCCTGTGACTCAGCTGTCCACGGCTGCGTAAGGGTCCCCGCAAACGCAGTGACCGAACAGCACACATGATTATCCCCAGGCTCTGTGGCTCAGGGGTCTGGGTGCTCACCGGAGGCCCCACGGGGGTGTCTGCTTCCACAGGGCCACCCCAGGGAGCGCAGGTGATCAGACGTCACAGACATGTGACAAAACTGGTAGGAAGTTTTGCATTCCAGACCCACCTAGTGAACCATTTAAAAGCTGAAAATTCGAGGGGCGCCTGGGTGGCTCAGTCAGTTGAGAGCCTGACTTCGGCTCAGGTCATGATCTCACGGTTCATGGGTTCGAGCCCCACGTCGGGCTCTGTGCTGACAGCTCGGAGCCTGGAGCCTGCTTTGGATTCTGTTGTCCCCCTCTCTCTGTCCCTCCCTCACTCGTGTTCACCCTCTCTCTCAAAAATAAACGTTAATTTAAAAAAAAGAAATAAAAGCTGAAAATTCGAGAACACTGTTCTTACAGCATCCTCCTGCCGCCTCCTCCCCGGGGAATCTTGCTCATGACCGCATCTTCTTCAGAAGCACAGGGTTTGTGGGATGCTTCCCTCCTCTCCCCTTCGCCCCCTCTTCCCCTGTGGCCCCGTCTTCTGCATCCCTGCAGGGCCCCTGCTGGTGTGTGCTCAGGACAGACTTAGAGCCCTCTCCTAGCGATGGCTGTGGCCCTAAGAATAACCACTGGGGGTCACAGTCGCTGGACTCCTGCTGCTCCCTGCACTCCCCGCCTCCGTCCTAGCTCCTCACCTAAGTTGCAGTCGAGCAACATCTGCCTGTTTGAGGTGTAAGGGCCTCTTGCAGGAAGCTTCTGGCACCCAGCTATCCCACGGGGAGCCTGGTCAGTAGCAGTCAGCCACATCCTCCGCCCTCAGGGCTGCTGCACGCCACCCAGGGCACCCCGCCTGCCGGGAAGTCAGACCACAGTGCCCGCCACCTCTCCAGAGGCTGGGGATGAAGGAGTACTCTTCCCTTCCGGACCCCAGAGAATGTTTGTCTCCCTGCCCTGCAGACCGAATAATGAAGAAAACAAACAGCACCCATGCACACTTGGAAGCTCTTGGCGCTAAGCAAACAGACCACGTAGTTATCTGTAGCACCCGCCACGAGGGCAGCCCGGTTGCCCCCACAGGTGCCTACCTCCTCTGCAGGTGCAGAGCCACAGGGAAGTTTTCCTGCGGGAGAAACACGCTGGTTGAATCTCAGCGGGGAAACGAGCTGGCAGAACCAGGAGTTCCGGGGATGGGTGGTGCTGGGGAAAGAACGCGGCTCTGAAGTTGGGTCTTTGTGAGACTTGGGTCACCCAGCTTCTAGGGGTAAAATAAAGACCTCCCCCCGCCTCAGAGCTGGGGATTGTCAGTAACTTCTGCTGGGGAACGCAGTAGGGCTGAGCACGTAGTGAGGGCCCACCCTGTGGGTGGAGGGGGCATTCTCAGAGGAGCACTATTTACCAGGGCTTGTGAGTGGGTAACCTGATACCAGCCTTGTGTTTTCAGTGGAAGGCTGCGGCTGCTTGGACACCCTACAGAAAGCCAGGATTTGTCACTGTCCAGGGGGGAGGTGACCTACCCGCGACCATCAGCATTATGGTGCTCATGGTTGTACAACCCAGCTCCGTGAGAGACATTCCCACTGTCCTCATGTAAGCGAATTGGCTACTGAATGTCCAGTTGGCTGCCTGGCCGACCCCTGACCTCCCCCCACATTGAGGGAAGGGGCTGGGGAAGCGGAAAGGGAGTTCCTCTTAGCTGGTCCACGCGAGTATGACCTATTGCTTTACCTTGCTGTACGCAAGAGAAAGGGGGGCCGGTGTCAGCCCTGCTGGGAGAGCATGCCGGGTCAGGCCAGCCTTGCTGCGGTGTGCTTTTGTGGACAGGTGAGCGTGCCATAGGTGCATGTGGATGGGAGTGTGGGAGAGGTGAGTAGATACCTTCTTGCCCTTCAAGGGCTGGGTTCCCTATCCTCCTGGTATCTAGACCATTCTGTGGCAAGGGTGCAGTCCCCCAGCTGACAGATGAGTTTCTGCCACCACCCTGCCAGAATGGGGGCAAAGCATGGTGTCGGGGAACAGGAAAATAAGGACAGTTCCCTTTTCTGCAGGTCTGGGCTTGTAGATTAGGAAGTCACTGGGGGACTCCGCACTGGGGAGGGGTCACTGGGGGGCTCCGCAGGCCTCCGTGACCTCATGGACACTGGAGGATGGTGGGAAGAATTTAGTATGACCCACTGACTTCCCACTGGGGCATCTGAAGGAAATCGACTCACCTCTCCCTGGGGTGGTCTGGGCCCATCTGGCCCCCTCTTCTGGCCCTGACTTGGGGCCCTTGACCCCCAGGATGGGCGCACTTGCTGGAACCAGTGCATTGCAGGCTGTAGACAGAGCATGCCAGGTGTGAGCAGTGGGCGACCCCGGCCACGACCCTGAGGCCGCATCAGCTGCAGCCAGCCAGGGTGTGCAATCTCCTGGTCTGCAGGGAACCGGGGTGAGGAAGGGTAGGGGGTGGGCGGTGGAGGGCAGTGGTGGTGGTGGTGGTGGTCCTGGCCGGCCTGTGCAGGAAAAATCTGTGGGTTTGCCCAAAGCCAGGCCTGCCCAGACTTGGCCAAAGCGGGGAGAGGGAGGAGGAGGGGGCGCAGGGGTAAGCTAGGGGCGAGGGGACACCTGCGGGGAGAGGTCTGTCATCTGGCAGATCGAAGGACGCTGAGGTGCCGGAAGTAGACGAGGTACGGGGCGGGCGGGAGGGGAGGGGGCCTGCCGGGTGCCGGGGGCGGGTCGGCGCGGCGCGGGGGCGGGCGGAGGGCGGCGCCGCTGCAGTGCGGGGACCCGCTCGCCCGCCTTCCCCGCGTCCCCGCGTCCGCGCGCAGCCGCCTCGGACTTCGCGCGCCGCGCATGCAGGTACGCGGGGCTGGGATGGGGGTCTGCGTCCGGACCCCCGACCTGCGCGGGCTGAGGGGTGGGCTGGGCCGGCTGCGAGGCCCCGCGAAATGTGGGCTTTGGGGAGCCCCCGCCCCCTTGGCCGAACCTGAGCCCACGGCGCACTCACGAGTGGCGCGCAGCCTGGGGGCTCCGGGCCTGGGGAAGGGGTGCAGGGGCTCGAGGACGTGGGGCCTGGGGGAGAGGCACGCAGGGCTTGGAAAAGGGTCAGGGGGCGCAGAGGCTGGGGGAGGGGGCGCGCGGGGCCTGGGGAGGAGGCGCGGCCTCGGCACCTTCGTAGGGTCCCCGCGGCCGGGGCTGCGCGGCCCCACTTCCTGACCCGTCATTGTGACTTAGCCCCTAGCGCCGGGCTGAGAACGCGCGGCCCTGCCATTGTTCGCCATGTTCCATCCTTCCAGAAGGCCCCTCGGCTGGGTTTCAACTGTTTTCCTTTTCTTCCTGTTCCTGCAAAGCAGGCCCCCCCCCTCCCGACCCCGTGGCAGCGCCACTTCATTTCCCTGGTTCACATGGTTGTCCCTACAAAGGGGGGAGGGATGGTCGCCCCTCTGGTCCTGGGGGCCCCAGCTCTCCATCCTCAGATTGCCGGGAGACCAGGGCTTTGCTCATCCACAGAATCCAGCTGACCCTCCCCCAGCCCCCAGCGGTCTTCCAGGTGAGGCTTTGCGGCTGCTGCGTTGACGACTCCTCCAGCCCCTGGAAAGGGGGATCTGCGACAGGCTGGGGGGGGCGGGGTCAGCCCCTCACGGGGGAATTGTTGGGCTTGACTCGCCTCGGTGCCTGTGAGCCGCAGGTGTCCAACGATCTGCGTTTTCCTCCCCAGGAGGCCAGAAGCGGGCCCACCATGGCGTCCCCGTCCTCTTGCCCCGCGGAGGAGGACGAGAGTCTGAAGGGGTGTGAGCTGTACGTCCAGAAGCACAGCGTTCAGCAGGTCCTCAAGGACTGCATCGTCCACCTGTGCATCTCCAAGCCCGACAGGCCCATGAGGTTCCTGCGGGAGCACTTCGAGAAGCTGGAGAAGGTCAGTGCTCCACCGCCCCCCGCGTCCCCTTCGCAGGCGTGCGGGGGCTCCGGGACTCCAGCTCAGGAGAGTGTCCTGCGGCCCTTCCACGGCCCAGCCCCGGGAGGCTGACCTCCCCTCATTCATTCTCGGGCTCCGTGGTCCAGCTGCCAGCTCCCTGCCCCCTCCCCAGGGGTTCAGGGGCTACCAGGCCCAGAGCTTTAGGGAGAGCTGACTGGGAAGATGGCCTCCGGGGCCCACCGACAGTTTGCTTTTTCTTGTTTCTTTCTGTCTTTCTTTTTTTACATTTACTTATCTTTGAGACAGAGAGAGACAGAGCCTGAGTGGGAGTGGGGCAGAGAGAGGGAGACGCAGAATCTGAGGCAGGCTCCAGGCTCTGAGCTGTCAGCACAAAGACCAATGGGGGGCTCGAACTCACGAACCTGCAAGATCATGATCTGAGCTGAGTTGGACGCTCAATCGACTGAGCCTCCCAGGTGCCCCTTCGGGGGGCCCACTGACAGTTTTCAACTAAGAGGACAGAGACGGGGACCAGGTGCAGTTGTGGGTGCCGTCGACATTTGGGGTGAAAGGACGTAGGTATGAAAGTGCGTGTGATGTGGGGCATTGGAGACTGGGTTCCGCAGCACTTGCGCCTCTGAGAGGAGGCGGGCACCCGCAGAGAAAAACACCCGTGGACCCGTGCAGTGTGGGGAAGTGCACACGGACCCGCGCCTCTCTCCGGAGGAGGGAACCCCCGCACTGCCCCGGCTCGTTCCTCCAGGAATGGTGCCCCTCGCCTCTTCCTGGTTCGTCGGTGGAGGACAGGCTCGGGGCGGAACAGGGTCCCCGAACCCCTTGGCGACCTGCCCTTCTGCGGTGGGCTCCTTCCTCCCTCCCTCTGGTACCCCACCCTGAGCCCTCTCTGAGGGGCACCCAAGGCTCCTCCTCTGGACCCCTTGCTCACAACCTGTCCTTGGCCTGTCCCCTCACCGGGTTGGAACCCCGGGGTCAGGCTCAGGTCCGTTCTTTTTTTATTTGTTTATTTATTTTCTTTTTTTACAAGTTTATTTTTTGAGAGAGGGAAAGAACAAGAGAGCACGAGCAAACCAGGGAGGGACAGAGAGAGAGGGAGAAATAAATCCCAAGCAGGCTTCAGACTGTCCGTGCAGAGCCCCGTGCAGGGCTTGAACGCCGGAACTGCGAGATCATGACCTGAGGAAGCTCAGGCTTGCTCTTAAGCCTCTCTGAGTCCCCGCCCAGCAGTGTTTTGCTCTTGACAGGGGCCTCCTGTGGACCCATAGCCCCGACCCAGAGAAGTGCATTTCTTTCCTTTAAAACAATCTGTTTGGGACACCTGGGGGGCTCAGTCCGTTAAGCATCTGACTCTTGATCTCACCTCAGGTCATGATCTCACTGTTCGTGGGTTCCGGCCCCAGTCGGGCTCTGTGCTGACAGCATAGAGCCGGCTTGGGATTTTCTCTCCCTCTCTCTGCTCCTGTGCCACTCGTGCCCTCTGTCTGAAGATAAATAAACTGAAAAAATATAGAACAACCTGTTCAAAGACATTTTTGAGTAATGCAGACCTTATTTAAAACATTTTTTTAATGTTTATTTTTGAGAGAGATTGAGACAGATCAGAGGAGTGGCGGAAAGGGCAGAGAGAGGGGGAGACACAGAATCCGAAGCAGGCTCCAGGCTCTGAGCTGTCAGCACGGAGCCCGACGTGGGGCTCGAACTCATAGACTGTGAGATCATGACCTGAGCCGAAGTCAGCTGCTCAACCAACTGAGCCACCCAGGCGCCCCAAGTAATGCATACCTCTTAAAGAAAGTTTGAAAGGTTCAGAGGTAGAAAGAAACGGTAACAGTCACATGTGGTCCCCTCTGCCCTCTTGTCCCCCCACCTGCCCCCCCCCATGCGGTTGTGTTATAGACGCCATTTCATATCACGTACTCGGGCTCTTTGCAGGCCTTGCTCAGCTGGATGTGTGACCCGCGTTGAGACGTGTTGAAGTTTACGCAACAGTTTCCCTCACGATGAAGCAAATGAGTCGTTTCCAGTTTTCTTTCCAGTTAAAAATAATGGCACACCAACACATTTATATGCGGACTTTTTTTCCCCCGTGCGTGGCATTGTTTGTTTAGTACAGTTTTCAGAAACGGGATTCCGGAAGTTGCAAATGGCGTCGTGGGGTGGAGGCAGTCCCCTTGGGGGGAAGTGCCCCGTTGGGCAGTGGTGGCCCGGTCGCGGCAGCTCACACGCCCGCCAGCAGAGTTCAGCCGTGGGGCTGCCCTCCCTGGCCGGCTTTGGCAGTTTTCACCTGAAAGGCAGCTGTTCTCTGTTGATAGATGCACATGGTCCCGTGGGCCTCATCATGCCTCTTCCTCGTGGTGTCCCCCTGCCACCTCAAACCCCCACTGTCAGCGCTGCGGTCACTTACCGAGGTTGCTCACAAGTGGTGCCCGCCAGTCGACACGTCTCAGGGGTGTGGCTGACGGGCATCAGAGCTAGACGGAGCAGAGGTTCTCAAGCGGGGACGTCGGGCCCCCAGGGGACGTGTGGCGATGGCTGGAGACGGCTGAGCATCCAGTGGGTAGCAGAGGGGGCGCGGCGCGGCAGGCTCAGGCCGTCACTCGTGGCACAGTGCTCAGGGCTGGCCGGTGGAGCGGATGTAGGGGTGAGGAAAGAGGGTTTGGTCCGGACCTGAGTGAATGGCGGTGCCACCTGGCCAGAAGGGGACAGTGGGAGCAGACGGGCAGGTGGGAGAGCAGCGACGGCGTGAGTCGTCAGGAGGCTGTGGGTTTGGAACGTGGGGGGCGGTGGGTAAAGGGCAGGTTTGGGAAGGTTCTCTGATCATTCTTGCCCTAGGAGGTGACAGGGGAGGACCGGGGTCTGGGAGGGGCAGCGTGGCCTGTCACGCTCGGGGGAGGAGATCAAGCACTTTCCTGCTAGTTGATAGCAAGGGACTTACTCCAGGTCCTGGCTAAATCACGGTCGCCGTAGCCACCACATCGGCCTGCCAGGGCCGCCGAGACGAGGCCCCACAGACCAGGCGGCCACACTTGCTTCTTGAGGCTGCAGGCGCGAGCCCGGCCCGCTCCGGACCCCTCCCCTGGCGTCGGCTGCTTTGCCGTTAGCCTGTGGTGTTCCTGTCCTGACCTGTGCCTCCATCCTCACGCGGCCTCCTCTCTTCCCGCGGGGACATGTCACCTTGCATGAGGGCCCACCCCAGTGACTGCATTTTAACTTGATGACATCTGCAAAGACACTGTCTGCAAATAAGCTCGTGGTCTAAGGTCCCAGGGTTAGGAACCCAACAGCTGTGCCCTGGGGGGACGCGATCCGGCCGCAAACAGCTGCTCTCTCACGGGTGGCGGCGGCTGTCCTGAGGCCTGCCGGCGACAGCGACCCACCGGTGAACGGGAAGAGCGGGTGACGGGTCTTCACTCTTTGTCAGAAGCAGTGCCAGACGAGCTCTGAGGTGGGCCAGGCTGCAGCTCATTTCCATCTCGCTTCTGCGTAACAGCTGACACGCTCGGGCGCCGGGGTGACATCGGGTTCTCCGACACCGTGTGCTTTTACGCGTGGGTGCACTTTACTAGGGAGCTTGTCCCTGCTGACAGCCAGATCTGAGACCCCTGCCTGAGGGCGTCCTGAAGTCCCACGGGAGTCTCAGCTCCCAACACGCTGGCCCAGTGACCGTTAACGTGGGAGCAGGAAGGCTCTTCGCCCGAGGCCGGGGAGCGGGGCAGACTCCTGGCCAGCCGTCTCCCCGAGGGCGCTGCCGTGAGTGGACAGTGGACGGAAACCCGGGGGGGAGGGAGAGTTTTCTCAAGTCGAGTGACAGCAGGAAGCGTGCCTGCGCGGCCTCCACTGATAGAGGCCCGGGAGGATGTACAGGCCGGGCGCAGAGCAGCGAGGATGGCCCAGCTCTCGGGGCGCCGCCCTGGCCGGCCGAGCCCAGCAGCCGGCCCTCGGGCCTCGGTGAGTGACTTCTTCACCTCGGGCCGTTTAAGAGGGTCGTCGTGCTAAGGTCCAGACTCGAGGGGGTCAGCCGGTCCTTATGGACCGGCCACACAGCCCCGAAGCTTCTCCGAGATGCGATCTTTCAGAGGATCATGGAACGAGGAAGCCATCGGTCCTTTTCAGGCTGCATTTTAGAAGCCGTAAGCGGTTCCGTCCGTACAGATAACCCGTCACCGTCCACATACAGACGCACCCTGCGCTTTCGTGAGGCCCGTTCCTGCTCTCCAGTGAACGCACGCGTGTGCAGATATGGGTCGTTGTAGCGTACGTGCACTTGTGGTTTGACTTCTCCTCTTGGCATTTTTTTTATTGTGGTAAAATGTGTATAACATAAAGTTCGCTATGTTGACTATTTTATTTTTATTTATTATGTTTTTAATGTATTAAAATTTTTTTAATGTTTATTTTTGAGAGAGAGAGAGAGAGAGAGAGACAGAGTGTGAGTGGGGGAGGGGCAGAGAGAGAGGGAGACACAGAATCCGAGGCAGGCTCCAGGCTCTGAGCTGTCAGCATAGAGCCCGGCGCGGGGCTCGAACCCACGAACTGTGAGATCGTGACCTGAGCCAAAGTCAGACGCTTAATCGACTGAGCCTCCCAGGCGCCCCCTTGACCGTTTTAAAGTGTCCATTTCAGTGGCAGCAGGTGTGTTCATGTTGAGTGCTTTTCTCAGTAGCACTGTTAGGGCATTTGTGGCCATAAGATCACGCGGATGTTGTGGTTTTTACTTTCTTTGCATTATTTTGTGTTTGATGGTTTTCAGTTTTTCGTTTTTTTTCCTTCAGAAAACACCCTTGTGCCAAGGAAATGGCTTAAAAGAGAAAAGCGCGTGCACGCAGTCAGGGCCTGTGCTCTGGGGTCAGCGTGTCCGCCTATTTTTATAGCTCTAGAGCCACGTGTCCGGTTTACGCCCACAGGGTCGGATGAGTCTGGTTTCCCTAACGTGTGTGCCTAGTGCTGAATTCCCAAGTCCTCGCCAGCACTGGCTTCTGTGACTGTTTTTGTGCTCATGGATGGATGTTGAAACCTCACCGCCGTGCTGTGCTGGGCGTTTCTTCCCTCCGGGTGGCCTGGCGCCCTCCCCCGATATCGGTTCCGCGGTGGTGACACAGTCCCGGTGGCCAGGCTCACTCCTCGGTCTTTAGTAAAACCTGACAAGTCACGTCGTGTTTCACTTTTGGAGCGAGTGGACACAGCTCAGAAGGGCCGGCTCTCCTGGGAGACGTCCGTGGCAGACGTCGGTGGCAGTACCCACCGTCCTGCTCACATAGCCATTCCTGTGGGCAGACGGGACAGCTTCTCAGAGCGGGACTCCCTAGCGGGTGTGCGTGTGCACGTGGGCCTTGCGGTGGAACGCCCTTGCCGGTGTGCACGCGGCTCCGATGGCCCAGAAAAGTGATGCGTGCACATGGCACAAAGTCAAGGGTGTGAAAACTCAAAGTCTCTCACCCCCACTGCCCCTTCCTCCCAGAGCCCACCTCTGTTGGTTCTGTTGTCTGAGAGTCCTCGGGGGAATTTTACACATTTTGGGCAATGTGGGTATGACTGCTGGGCTGAGCTTTGCGTGGGCACGCTGCCCCGAGCCTGGCCTGTCCCCGCTGACGGGTCACTTGAGGGGACGCTCCATGGCAGCACACGTAAGCCCGCTCCACTAGCCTGTTAAATTCTCCTTGAATTTAAATGCCCTGAAACTCGTGATGTGTGTGTCTTTAACTTAACGTAGCGCCTCTGAGAGTCCTCGAGGTTTTGTGTGTGTCCTGAGTTTCATTTATTTTGCCGAACTGCACCCTGCTGTGTAGACGGAGCACAGTGTGTTCATCCTTTGGCGGGTTGAGGGACGTTGGGATCATTTCCGGTGTCTGCTGATGACCAATAAAGCCGCTGTAGATGTTTGTTTTACAGTTTGGTTTCACTCGGGTGCATATCCGCGTCTCATGGTAGGCGCGTGTTTGACTTTGCGAGAGCCGCCGAGCCACACTCTCCTGCATTCCGACCAGCAGCGGCTCCCGGCCCTCACGGGGCCAGCACTTGATGCTATCAGGTTTCACAGTTTAGCCATTCTAGTGGGTGTGCGGTGGCCCTTCAGGCGGCTTTCTTTTGCATTTCCCAATAACCAGTGACTCCGAGCATCTTCCCACGCCCTTACGTGTCTCCTTGCTGACGTGCCTGTTCATGGCTTTTGTCCATTTCTTACTGGGTTCTTCTCTTACTGTGGGGCTGGGAAATTCTCTGTGTATTCTACTTGTACCTTTACATGCGTGGACGCAAGTCCTGCGTCAGGTCCTGGTTTGCAGATACCTCCTTCCAGACCGTCCGCGGCCTGTCTGCCTGTTTTCTCACTAGTGTCTCTTACAGAGTGGAAATTCTGGCTTCTGAAGTCTGGTTTCTCAGGGTATTTGTGTTTGAGTTTGTGTGAAGAGCTTTGCACCGAATGTGGGCTCATCATCGGCTGGCCACGCCGGGGGCACCACTCTCTCAGAATCATCCTGTCTTTTTTGTTTTTTAATGTTTTATTCATTTTTTGAGAGAGAGAGAGAGAGGGAGACAGGGTGTGAGCAGGGGAGGGGCAGAGAGAGAGGGAGACACAGAATGTGAAGCAGGCTCCAGGCTCTGAGCTGTCAGCACAGAGCCTGATGTGGGGCTCGAACCCACGAACCATGAGATCATGCTCTGAGCCAAAGTCGGATGCTCAATTTACTGAGCCACCCAGGTGCCTCTGGGTCATTCTGTGTTTAGGTGAAGATCAAAGTCGGGTGGTATGAGCCTCCCTGCCTTATGCTTTTTCAGAGTTGCTTTGTCCGTTCTGCTTCCTCTGCCTTTTCAGATGTATTTTAGTGTCATCTTGGTGACATGGACCAAAAACTCCTCTGGGGATTTTGAGTGGGCTCACGTTGATACATAAATCAGTTTAAGGAGCACAGACAACAATCTGGAATCTTCTAGTTATCTTGCAGCTGATCTTCCAGAATAGCTCTCCATTTATCTAGGTCTTTGATTTCTAATGTCAGCGAAAGAAAAACTTTTATTGATTTAATTTTTATTAATTTTATTTTACAGAGATAGAGAGAGAGTGTGCTTGCAAGTGGGGGAGAGGGGCAGAGAGAGAATCCCAAGCAGGCTCCACGCTCAGTGCAGAGCCTGACATGGGGCTTGATCTCATGACCCTGGGACTATGGTCTGAGCTGAAATTAAGAGTTGGATGCTCAACCGACTGAGCCACCCAGGCACCCCTCCAGAATGATTTTTTCAACTAATATCGTAACAGAAATTCGCTGTCCACAGAGCTCTAGGTGAACTGTTAGCCCCGTTTGTCTTACACGTTTGTGTACATCACATGTTTTGTGCGCTCGTGTGTCACGTGTGAACTTGGGTGTGCACCCTTCCCCTCCCTGCCCGCCGAGCAGCCCGTGTGTGGCCACATGGAAGATACTTTTGCAAACTCGGGATGGAAGGCCTCCCGTTAGCATCTGTCCCCAGGCTCAGTGCCCAGCATGTCCCCTGCTCGCTCAGGGACATGGCAGGTGTCTTCATGCTGGCCAGCTTGGCCGTGTGGACCTGTGCAGACCCGGGTCTCAGTGAGAAAAATACTAGCTCAAAGCCAAGGAAGGGCAGCTGTTCCTACATCTGGCAGAATGTGCTACAATGTGGCTGGGTGCAGCGAATGAAGAACGTTGAAAGCATTTTTTAAAAGGAGGTTTAGGGCACCTGGGGGGTCAGTAGGCTAAGCGTCCAACTGCGGCTCAGGTCATGATCTCACGGCTTGTGAGTTCGAGCCCTGCGTCAGGCTCTATGCTGACAGCTCGGGGCCTGCCTGGGATTCTCTCTCTCCCGCTCTCTCTGCCCCTCCTCCAGTTGGACACGCGCTCTCTCTCTCTCAAAATAAATAAACCTATAAAAAAAGGTGACTTTAAAAAAATAGTGAAATAAAAGAAAGTTTAAAGCTTTCAGAAATTACTAAACAGTAAAAGAAGAAAGGTTGAATCCACACAATTTGGGGAAGTTGGGAAAGTCCAGAAAAGGGTAAAGAAACAGAGATGTCTCACGGAGGGAGACTTTCCACATTTGCTGTGTTTCCGTGGAGCTGTGCTTTCCTGTGCCTTTCTTTCTCTCTATTCCTCCCACACACGTCATGAAGTTTATAACGTACTACGTGTGATTATAAAAGATGATAGACTGCTTTTCTAGAGAAGTTTCAGGTCTGCAGAAAAATTGAGCGGAAAGTACAGAGTTCTCGTTCGCCCCTCCCCGCCCCTCCCCTCCCCTCCCCCCCCCCGTTAGTTCCATCCTGCATTTTAGCGCATCCTTGAGCGACGGCTACGTCATCCTTTACTGAAGTCATGGCTTAGGCGCATTCCCTGGGTTTGGACGGTTGTGTAATGACACATTATAACATAATACAGAAGAGATTCACCGCCCTGAAAATCCACCCCGCCCCACCAATCCCCCCTCCCTCCCACCCCCGGCACGCACCCATCCCCTACCGTCTCCCTGGTCCTGCCTCTCCCAGGACGCCACCCGGCCGGGATCACACAGGAAGCAGCCTTTCCAGACGGGCTTCCTGCACGCGGTAACACACGTGTAAGTTTCCTCCGCGCCGTTCTCGGCTTTGCGGCTCACTTCTTTTCAGTGCTGAGGAACCTCCACCGCCCGGAGGGACCGCGGCTTGTCCACCGGCCACCGAAGGGCATCCCGGTTGCCGCCCGGTTCCGGAATCACGGAGAAAGCCGCCGTACACATCCGCGTGCAGGTCTGCGTGCACGCACATCTCACGTCTTGGAGCAGGACCGCACGGCGAGACCGTGCTCAGTTCTGTAAGACGCCACAGTCCCTCTCGACGCGGCCTCGACGCCCCGAGTCCCCCCTGCTCCCCATCTCGCCGGCATCCGGTGGGGACGTGTCCTGGGCTGTGGCCCTTCTGACAGGCGTGCAGCGGCGTCCCCTTGCTGTCTTGCTCCACGTCTCCCTGAAGACACGCTGTGGAACATCTTCCCGCCTGCGTGTTTGCCCTCCCACGCGTGTTCTCTGCTGGCTGCCTGTCCAGACCTTTGCCTGGTTTTTAACCGGGTTGTTTGTTTTCTTGCTGTTGAGCTTGAGAGGTTTTCTTAAGCATTTTGGACACAAGTCCTTCATAGATGTGTATTTTGTGAATACTTTCTCCTAGTCTGTGGCTTGTGTTGTGTTTTCATTCCCTTAACGGTACGTAATTTTGACTCCTGCTTTTTTTTTTTTTAATTTTTTAATATTTATTTTTGAGAGAGAGAGAGAAACAGAGTGCAAGCAGGGGAGGAGCAGAGAGAGAGGGAGACACAGGATCCGAAGCAGGCTCCAGGCTCCCAGTTGTCAGCACAGAGTCTGATGTGGGTCTCTAACTCACGAACTGTGAGATCATGATCTGAGCCAAAGTTAGACGCTTAACTGACTGAGCCCCAGGTGCCCCCACGATCATTTCTGTGACCACTAAATGTTACTGAAAACATGATTTAACGGTGCATTCTATTATGTAGATGTTTTTAAATTGATTGAAGCAATTTCATGTTGCTAGTTAGATTAAAAAAATTTTTAAACACTGCAAAGTACGTTCTAGTACAGATATCTCTTTGACACCTTTCCTTGCTTCTTTAGGATATATATTAAGAGACACAATCACAGGGCTTAGAAGTATCCATTGATTTATGGTGACAGTTCTCCAAAAAGGTTTTGTTCACTAACTTATTCGGCAGATGTTTATTGAACACCAGCTATGAGGCAGGTACTGTTCCAGGTACCAGGCCAGAACCGTGAGCGCATCGGAAGCACAGACTTTGTCGCGGTGCCACCCTGGGCATGCGCACTGCCCTCCACCCAATGCACGAGGTAGCAGCGCTGCAGCTGGTCGGGGCCCCACGTCGGCCCCGCGTCCTTTTGGAGTTATATTCTCTCTGGGACCCTTCGGTGTGTGATCAGGCACCTTACGTGACCCTGGAAAGGTGCGCCTAAACCAGGATTTTACAATCGAGTACATCCCCAGATGAGTTTCAATCTTTTTCTTACTCAGAAACCAGATTCTTTGACCATAACCCAATAAAGTTGCTTTATTATCATTAACAAAGAGATAACCAGAGGAAGAAGGAGGAAGCCAGCCTCCGCATACGTTTGGAAACCGATAATAAGCTTTTGCATCATTTATCAAAGAAGATCGTCATAGTGAAAACTTAGGCAGCGTTTAGAATCAAGAGGACGTACAAAGCGCCCCGTATCAAAACTTGCTAGTTGCAGAATTGGTCTTTAGCGGGACAATTATTGCTTCTTTGGAAACTGAGATTAGGAATTACTGAGCTGTGCGTCTCTGACCCCCCTACGGCACCAGCGCGCATTCTCACAGACTGGGCGCTGCGGACAGCAGCTCCGAGGCCCAGCCCGGGTTCAGAGCTGCGGGGCACTTCCTCCTGGGGGTTCCGACGCGGCCTCCGCCCCAGCCTCTCACGGCGCTGGCAGTCCTTGGCTCGCAGACCCGGCCTCCGCCTCTGTCTTCACGGTGAGCTCTGCCCTGGGAGCCGTGCGCCCAGATCCTCCTCCTCTTGCGAGGACACCAGCCGCTGCACTGGGGCCGGGGCCGCTCCAGGAAGACCTCACTGTAACCTGTGTCTGCAAAGGTCCTGTTTCCAACCAGAGCTGCCCTCCGAGGCTCTGGGTGGACGTGAATTTCCCAGGGAGCCTATTGAAGCCGCTACGGGATGCGGCCTGGGAGCTTGGAAGGGGACTGAGTGACAGAGCCACACGGTGAAAATAACAAGGAAAAAGCAGAAGTTGATGAAATAACAATGGAGGAGGTGACAGCAGACGATAAAAGCAGAGGTGACTCTCGGGATGAGTAAAATGGACATCTGGGAAGGCGGCCACACAAAGAACAGATGTTGAATTGATTGAAGCCCGGTGTAAACGGGAATCCGCCACGGGTCCGGAGAGGGCGCCTGGGGAGGTGGGGGACTGAGCTCACAACCGCCCACGGGTGTCCCCTGCCTTCAGCCTGTCTCATCTGGGCATGCTCAGAAGACCACTCCTCCAGGAAGCCCTCCGGACTCCTTCCCAGAGGTGATCTAGGAGCCCCTTTACCTGCACAGCCCTTGTACTCAGTTCTTCAAGGCTCATCCTGTTACTTTGCCAGACTTTTCTCTTGTCTTTCCTGTTAGATGGAAACCTTCATGACAAACTGTACCTTTTTCTCTGTCGTATTGTCTATGAGGGCTGGTATTCAGGAAGTGCTCAATAAATGATTGAAACCGCACCTTTCCCTCCTCTCCCTGCCACTGAAGGTCAGCACCCCCGGACGTGCCCCTTGTCCTCTCTGGGCCTTGGTTTCCTTGCCTTGTAGGTATGCTCTGAGATGCCGCAGCCCCGAGAGGGGGCTTGTGGTTGGGCCAGGGGTGGCACCATCGACCCCTGTCCTGGACGCCACAGGTCTCACAAGTACCATGGCTCCCGCTCAGTTGGAGGGGACAGGGCGGCAAGGGACGGTCCCCCTGGGAGGAGGCCCAGGAACGCCAACCTGGCCGCCAGTGGGAAGGGGCCCCTCCCCCTGTGGGGTGTTCAGGACCAGTGCGGGTGCTCAGCGTGGTCAGATGCACCAGGAGCCCTCGGGGGAACCGGCAGGCCTTGTCCTCAGCCAGGGACGGGGAGCACGGGATGGAGGGACAACTCGTCTGTGCTAGGTCCCAGGCTTGCAGGGTTGTCAGCCGCGGACACTCCGTTCCAGAACATCTCCCGACATCCCACCGCCCTGGCCGAGAGTGTCCTTCTGAGGCCGCAAATCTGCATTTCACCCCTCGTGCTGGAAAATCACGGTCAGAAGACAGTGAACGTCATTTACGGTCTGGGGAGGACTCGGCCCCAGGGGGGTGGGCAGACCGGGGACAGTCTCTGGGGCAGCCTTAGGCCTTTCTGGGGAAGATTCTGGCCGCGGAGCTTTCTGGAAGCGCCGTTCCCACACTGTTGTTGTGAAGATGCCTCTGACCCCCTGCCCTTGACCCTCCTGCAACCCAGACAGTTCATCTGCGTGAGAACAGGAGACAGGAAGGGGGCTCTGGAAAATCCGAGGCTTTCCTGGAATCTCGAGGAGGAGGGGAAGGGGTGCCGTCCAGAAATAACGGCCCCGTTTCCGCCCGAAGTGGCCTCACGTTTGGAAGCCCCTGCACGGAAAGTGGCCGGTGCCAGGACGGCGATGCCCACGGCCCCATGGACATGGGCCCTGACAAGAAGGTGGCTTCTGGCCCATCTCTTATGCACATCCCCCCTTCCTGCTGGACCCCAGCCTCCCAAGGGGGTCGGGGGGCCCCCGAGACACACCCGGAGCCTGGACTCTGAAGGGCGCGTTGCTGGCCCCAGCCCCACGTCAGCCTCTGAGCTCTGTGACAGTCCAGAGGCTGGGGTAGCCGAGTGGCGGTTTGTGATTACGACAGCTCGTGTAGCTTGAGGACATGGGGCTCCATGTTTCTTAAAGGTCACGTTTTAGGAGGTACATACTGAAGTGTCTAAAATGAAATCCATAATATCCAAGATTTGCTTCACCCTCCGGTGTGTCTCCGTGTGTGCGTGTATTGCATATGTGTACGTGTTCCGTGTGCAGAGTTGTGTATGTCTATGTGCATATATATTGTGTATGCGGGTGTGTGCGTACTGTATGTCTGTGCATTGTATACATGTGTTATGTCTGTGAATATATTGTGTATGTGTGTTATATGTGTGTGTTTTGTACGTGCGTGTCATACACGTATGTGTTGTATATGTGTTATCTCTGTACACACGTGTGTATTATGTGTATCATATATTGCATGTGTGACCTGTGTGTGAGTTACGCATGTGTGTGCACGTGCGTGTGTGGAGTGCGTGGAGGTGACCTGTTCGAGGACTCAAAGACGTATGTCGGGATTTTGGCGATTTGCTCTATCCCTCCCTCTGCTTCGGTACAGGCTTCAGTACAGACTTGGATGCCGGAGGGTGAAAAGGGGCGGTGGTGGGAAGGGAGGAAGCTCGCCTCTGCACACCTTCCTGAGTAGTGGAGTGGGGTGCCGGGCCCCAGGGTCTCTGCCTGGGGAGGGAGGTCCCTCCCCGGATCCGGGGGCCCACTCCGCGCACACCCTCTGTGTGGCGCACTCTGCTGGAGCGCCAGGCAGCTTGCTGGCCGTTTCCCAGAGACCCATGGAGCCTCTCGAGCCGTGCCCCGTGGTCCTCACTGTGTGGACTCACCTGCACTTAGGCTTTCATTTTACCACCATTTAGTGGAGGGGGGAGAGAGGATGCAGGCCACCCATCTGCTCTCTCTTCTTTTGGAAGTTCCATAAAGATATTTTTAAACAGCCGCGTGAAGTCGCATTCACCCATCCCCGATGGAGGCACAGAGAGGTGAAGGGGTTTACTCAGCGTCGCACAGCGCACTCGGAAAGGAGCCTTCCGAGCTCAGTGTCCTCCCCGCTGGACACAGTACCTCCAGGCTCTCCAGACTGCTGGTGCTCTGCCTGTTCCTCTGTCCTCTCTCTCCTTCCCTCCTTCCCCGCCGAGGGGCAGGATTGCACCTGGGGGACCCCGGGGGCTCCGCGTCTCCCCTGAACTCGGGCTGCAGGGGTCACAGGGCGCAGGGGAAGCTTGCATGTGGAGAGCTGCGGTGCCTTTAAAGACCTTTAAATTCCCCGAAAGGAGCCTTGTTTGTGGGCCTCACTGAAGGGGAGGTAAGGGAGCAGCTGAAGGCCCGCGGTCACTGGTCTTGGGCCCGGGCGGTGGCAGCAGGTGGGGCACGTCCTACGGTCCACGCCACCAGCCTCCCCCACCCCGGGGCGCAAGTGCCAGTAATGTCCCACAAAGCTGGCGTGCACCGTGTTGAACTTTCGGTTAGCTCCGTACTCTTGGGTTGTTTTTGATGGAAGAAATACACTTCTTTGAGGGAAGAGCAAAAACCCAACAACAGCAGTTGGGATAATGACTGCGTACAAGGAATAATGACTGCACTATGTTGATTTTGGACGGACAATAGTTTTTTGACTTTCTTTTCCTGTAGGTTCTCAGTGGGATTTGAACTTCAAAGTCCCCTGTGGGGTCTTTTAAAATGTCTTCTTTAGAAAGTACAAGCCCTGGGGGGTGGAGTGGGGAATGCCTCCAGAAGTCGTTTACACTGTAGTATGAATTAGAATAGCTTCTTGATTCTCTCTGGGTTCACAGGCCGCCTGGGAAGCAGGGAGGGGTGCTTTGGAAGGTGGGGCGGCAGGAACCCCTAGAGGAGCCGAGGGTGGGATTCAGTTTCCTTCCTAACCTCATGTGTTTGCTGGGGGACTGCCTGGTAAAATCGGGCATAATTGTTACACTGGGTTGACCGGGGAGGTGGCCGGGGGTGGGTGTTCTGGGGAAGGTGGTCCTTGTGGATGAGGGGTCGGAGGTCTTGTCCTAGGTGTGTGCGGAGACAGGTGAGGGACCCCCGCCTCGCCCTGTGCTGCCCCACTGGTCTCGAGAATGCTTTTGGGACAGTCAGGTGTCGGGGGGGGGGCCTGGTTGTCGGTGTGCAGTGCGGGCTCCTTCACACGTTTTGAATTCTGTGCCCTCTGCACGGAACACACAATTTTTAAACCAATTAAATGATGAAGGGAGGGAAGAGAACAAAACAGATTCGCTTCCTTTTTATGTATCCATCCACCTTTTTTTTTGCGTGTCTACCTGCGTGGGATACAGGGTACAGGGGTGAGCAGAGCAGACGTGCCCCCCGCTCCCGGGTACCAGAAATGTCGCTCACGGCGAGGGCGGTGGCCAGCAGGGCCGAGTGGGTGGGGGAGGTGGACTTGGGGGTGCCCTGGAGGCTGGGAGCTCTGGCCAGCCCGGGGAGGCCTGTCAGAGGGGAGCCCTGGAAGGTGCTAAAGGAGCAGGGTCAGTCAGGCCCCCCTGCCCAGCTGCATCTGCAGGCCGGACACACTGAGTCGGCCGCCGTTCCGAGCCCACCTGCTGTCTTCCCCACAGGAGGAAACCAGACAGATTCTGACGCAGCAGAAGTCAGACTCCCATGACGAGGAGGTCTCCCCGACTCCACCGAACCCCGTGGTGAAAGCCCGCTGCCGCCGAGGGGGCGTGAGTGCCGAGGTGTATACGGAGGAGGATGCCGTGTCCTACGTGAGGAAGGTGGGCCCACCCCCAGGCCCTGGCGTCTGGGGTCCCAGCTCCCTTCTGGTGGGGGAGGGGCCGGTGTGATGGCAACGTCATGGTCACGGTCACACCCGAGGCCTCTCTTGTGGGGTTTCCTGACCCACAGGCTCCGGGAAGGGACGGGACACCCAGCTCACGGGGTATGGGGGGAGGGGCCCCTTACCTGGATCCTGAAGTCCCCATCCTCCTAGACTGCCTCCTGCCCTGGAGGCTGGAGCCAGGCCTCAGAGCCACCCAGTGGGAATTCCCTCCTCCATGTTGCCGTTCCTCGGTGTCCCTCCCTCGGGGACGGCGCCCAGGCCAGCCGCTGCCATAGCCGAGCAGGTGTACCTGCGTCAGGACGCGCTCTGGAGCTCAAGAGCACAAGCGGAGCCCCTGTGCCCGTAGGAGCCTGGGCCCCTGCTCACCCTTAGATGCGGGTCCCGTTGTTTTCATCTTGTGTGTTGCCAGCCTCAGTTTTACTTTTCTTTTCTTGGTATTTTTAGTTTTGGACCTTTTAGAAAATCTAATCAGGCAGTTACGCATAAAGTAGTTTCCCGTCTCTGTTCACCCCGGCTGGCTGGAGCACAGGCGTTCTCTCACGGTCTAGAGGCTGGACACCCGGCAGCAGGTGCCGGCTGGTTCCTGGCGGGAGCCGTGCGGGCTCCCGTGTCCTCGGCGGTCAAGGAGAGGGGAGAGTGGGTTCTCGGCGTCTCTTCCCAGGAGGGCGCTGGTCCCGTCAGGGCCGCCTCCGGACACCACGCCCTGGCACCTGGGCTTCAACACATGGGTTTTGGGGGCTGTCGGGTCCAGGGAGCCACTTTTCAGTGAGCAGCTCAGAGGCACCGAGCACACTCACGCTGCTCGGTGGCCACCGTCCCCACCATCCACCTCCAGAACATTCCATCTCCCCACACCGAGACTCTGGCCCCATTACACAGTGACCCTAGCACTTAATACTTTCACAGTCAGAGATTAGAAACCACCGAAAGTGTTGTTTAAAACCCACCAGGGCACCTCACTTCCGTGGTCTCCCTCCCCCGGCCCCAACCCCCTGACAACTTTGAGAAGATCTCAGGCAAACCCAGGTCGACAGGCATTCTGCAGAGTAACTGACCAGCACCCCTCAGACCCGCCCAGGTCATCAAACCAAGGGTGTCCTGAACAACTGTCCAGAGTGGGGAGCGCAGGGCACTGTCACTGAATGTGACCTGGGTGAGGCCCAAGGACAGGGCAGGCCACCAGGGTGAAACTGAGGACACGTGCCAGCGTGCACTGTGGCTGGTTCCGTGGCTGTGGCGTGTTCCCGAGTAACATCAGGGGCTAGCCATGGGGCAAAGTGGCCGCGGGGTATGGGCGCTGCCTTTGGCAACTTTTCCGTAAATCTGCTATTCTAAAGTAAAAGGCTTATTTTTAAAAAATAAATCTTTAGGGGCTCGAGCCCCGTCTCTCAAAGATCCCCGGGGAAAGACCCTTGGTATTAAATTAAATGTAACATGCACGTACGCTGGGGCCCAGTGCCACCCCCCAGCCTGGCAGATATTTCTGGCAGCTGAGCTCAGAAAGGAGGTCACATTACAGCCCAAACAGCCCTCCCGCCAGGGGCTTTTATTTTAAGGGAAAAATCTTGGCGCTTGAGATGCTTGTAATTTGAGATGCAGGTGCTTTTCGCTGTTTGGTCAGTGACTGATTTGCTGGGCACCTGCTTACTGGGAGCTCTGACCAGGCAGGTCGGCTGTGGTGGACGCCTCTCCTCACCCAGTTATTGGCAGGGGCTGAGCCCCCTTTCCAAGGGCCCCCCGTCATCACGCCTAGTTATTGGCAGGGTCCTGAGCCCTCCTTCCAAGAGCCCCCCGTCATCACGCCTAGTTATTGGCCAGGGGTGAGCCTTCCTTACAAGGTCCCCCATCACCATCTCGGAGGGTGAAGGTCAGCCCTGGGCGTGGCTCCAAACGTGGCTCAAATTGTCTTTTGGTTTTTTTCTTTTTAGTCTTCAGATATTTACACAAGTATTTTATTACCTTGAAAACAAAGTCATTGAAATAAAGAGATCGACAGAAGAAATGATAATCCAAGCGACTGGGGATGTTGTAGCTCTGGCTAGGGGTCCCGAAGGCCCGCCAGGGTCAGTCCACCGAGGCCCCAAATCCTTCCGGGTACTTAGGCCACCTCTCAGGTCACTGTGTCGTCTTATCTTCCCTTTCTTTTGTCTTGTTGGTTACAGCAATGGTGACATACACATCACTCCAGGTGGTCTGTCTTTGTGGTTCTGGTAACACGCTGAAGCTTGGACAGTTCTGTGTCCAGCCACGTCACAGTTTCTCGGGGTCCCGCAGGTGCTGGGAGGGGCTGGGCCCGAGCTCTGACCCTCAGGGGTGCCCAGAAGTCTGACTCCATTGGTCTCCCCTGCAGGTCATACCCAAGGACTACAAGACCATGACGGCACTGGCCAAGGCCATCTCCAAGAACGTGCTGTTTGCTCACCTGGACGACAATGAGAGAAGGTAGGACCCCGGGCGGAGTGGGGCTGGGATCGACACCCCTCCAGGGGCGGGTACACCGGCCGCAGGGCACACACGTGCTGCAGCTTTTGGAAGCATGTGCTCGACGGGCATGGTCGGCTTCCAGAAATAACATGCCGTGTGCACCTGGCTCTCCTCCTCCATGCAGGTTAGGATCTGTGGCTTCCATGTGACTTTGTCATCGACAGACACTGTGGAGCTCCATTGCTCTGACCCCTGGGGGCCTCGTCTTCTAGCACCTTCTACAAGGAAGGATCGCCTTGATTGGGCTGAGCTCACTGCCTGGCGGGGTGATGGGGCTGGTGGGCAGGGCTCGGGGGTCCAGGAAGGACTGACCAGGCAGTGATGTCACTCACATGGTCCAGAAGGGCCTCAGGAATGGCTGTGGGTGGGGTCTTTCCAGGGACGGGCACCCGGCACCTGTGAGGAGCTCGGGTGCCATGCTTGCGAATTGAGATCCTACAAATAGCTGGGAAAATCGCACTCCTGGAGACCATCACCGGGGCGATCTCTGAGGATTTACTTGATGTGTGCGCTCTAGTTCCCTATTGTCACAAAATGGGATCACGTCCTGCAGGTTTGTCTTGCTTACGAGATCGTGAACGTCCCTCTCTGTCAATAAAGGCTTTTTCGGGGCTCGTCGTATCGATTTCCAGAGAGTTGCTGTAACTTCCTCACTTTCCCTCCGTGGCTGTTTCTTCCTTCAAGCTAAACTCCTCAGTGTGGATGAAAGGCTGTGCAGTGTTCTAATTCTCTTTTTTTCGTTC
The DNA here is from genome assembly GCA_030068075.1 of Paguma larvata. Taxonomy (NCBI): domain Eukaryota; kingdom Metazoa; phylum Chordata; class Mammalia; order Carnivora; family Viverridae; genus Paguma; species Paguma larvata. The sequence goes on from CM057825.1 coordinate 149,936,627, forward strand.
TTGGTGAATTATGTTTCTGGGTTAGAAACCCAGCAATCTGATGACAGGCCTATACAGATTCTGAACGACACACAAACCCACAAAATAAGAAGAGAAGGTCTGCTCGCAGCCTCATTCCGTGACACCGGTGGGCCCTTCCCTGTGAGCATCCGGGATTGTTAACAGAGTGCCGCACCGTGCGGGGCGAGGGTCCGTGGGTGACTTGCGGTTTTTGGATGCTCTAGCGCCCTGGCGAACAGGAAGGAGCTGTGTTTACGCAGGATGGGCCCCCCACAGAAGAGCTAGGCCAGAGAGGTGGGGCGTGGGGTCTCTGCAGGTGACGGGGCGTTTTCCAGGGCTTTTGGCAGCACTGCACAGGCCGGTCATCCGGGAAGGCCGCCCACGGCTTGGGTGCTTCCGGGGTCTCCGAGGTGGGGCGTGGATGGCACCGTGTTCCAGGAGCATCTCAGGTGGCATTTGAGATGCCCACCCCTTGGAAGCATGTGGGTGTGGTGGGCAGGGCGGGAGGCCCATTCTCCGAGTGGGTCCCAGCTTCACTCGAGCCCCAGGAGGGTTTTGACATGGAGAGGTGGTCCAGGATCCACCCTCAACAGGCCCTAAATGCAATCTGTGTCCTCGCAAGAGGGGGACGCAGGGAGGGGGGTTGCTCAGAAGAGGAGAGGTCCTGCGACCACAGAGGCAGGGACGAGCAAAGTGGCCTTAGGCCAGGGACCGCTGGCCACCCCTGGAGGTGAGGGTGGCTGGAGGGGTCCTTCCCAGGAGCCTCCGAGGGCACGTGGCCTTGCCGCACCTTGATTTCCACCTGCTGCTGCTGATTCTGGGCTCCTGGCCTCCAGAACTAGGAGACTGTCCCCTCGTTCTTGGCCTTCATATAATGGAGGTGTCCACCTGGCAGGTAGGTCCTCGGTCACCAGGTGGGACTAGATGACTCAGAGTTGTATCTTTTTTGATCTGAATGTCAACATCAAAGACTTAATCCAGATTTAAACCTGGCTGCTGACTGGATGGTGCGTTCACACGGGTCAAAATTTAAAAGGTTACCGGGGGTCCCTAATGAAAGGCGAGCTATCTGGAGATGGCCCCAGGACCCTGGCTCATCTCTGCGGACAGACTCCACACCCTCAGGCAGGAGGTCGGATGCTCCCCGCAGTGGCCACACAGACCACCGTCCATTCTTCACCCGGTTTCAGTCCTCAGGGAAGGGATGGACCCTGCCTGGGTCCACGGGGGTCCATCCTGGCACTTCGGGGCCCGCTGGGGGAGGAGGCGCCCCTCTGGGTAGACGAGACACTGTGGGCACACAGCTGCCGGGGTGGTGCAGGGCAGACCTCGATGCCGGAGCTGGCCAGCGTGTGCGCCTGTATGCTGCCGCCGTGGCCCCATTGTCACCCGGGTCAGGCCCCTGAGTGTGGGGAGGGAGTTCCGGGGTGATTTGGGCTGGCTCATGTGAAAGGTTAGTTTTATTCTCTGGGTCTCGGTTTCCTGGTCTGGTCTGCGTTAAGCTCCTGCGGGACCGGCCACAGGACCAGAACTCGGCATGTATGTGGTGGGGAGGGGCTCATCATTAGTCTTAACGCCGTGGCGGCGATGCTACCCCACGGGAACTTCTCGTTGCGCGTGTATTCCCGGATACGAGACCAGCCCCAGCTTGGCGCCTGTGTGTGGGTTAGGCTCTTGGCATGTCCAAGGCCGTGCGGCGGTCGGCAGGGCTGAGGGGACGGCGTCCCAAGGCCGTGTGAGGGTGACAGGGGGTAACAGTGTGAGTGTGCTGTGGCTGCTGCTGGGAGTTGACTTTATCTGACGAGCAGCACCCAGTTGTGATCTGGCGTTTCGTTCCTGACCTGATACGATTGACCGTGAGGTTGCACAGGCAGAAGACACCCCGAGTATATGGATTCGCCTCCACGGAGGTCAGGGTGAGATTGCAGAGCATCTCCTGGGCTCCAGCAGATGCAGAGGACGAGGTCCTGCCTTGTGGGGCCGGCCTTCCAGGGGACATGTCCATCACGGGAATGCGGACGCCCACAAGTTTGGAGGCTGTGCTGTGATCATTTGGGGAGGCCCCCACCATGTAGGATGGGGTGACTCTCCAGAGTGGGCACAGCTGGGGGGAAAGTTTGGTCATGGTGGCATGGATCTGCCGAGTGCCTGTTGTGCTCCGGATGCTGTGTCACACTGGCGTCACGGGGCGCAGAACGGTGCTCGGCGTGTGGCTGGAATCTTGCGACTGTCCCTGGACTCACGGGGTCTTCACCTCCCAGGGATCTTGCCCGTGCATGGCCAGAACACTCTCTTGGCCTGGCCTGGCCTCAGGGAGACTGAATGAGGAAGGGAGAGTAGAGACGGGCTCCCAGGAGGCTGAGGTGCTATCTTGTCACCAGCACCTACCCGGCTTCCCCCAAGTGCGCGTTCACAGACAAACCCCCAGAACAGGGTCACACAGCGTCCGTCCTGTGTCTGGTTCACGCCCTCGGGGTGCACTGCACTGTAGCCGTGCCAGCGCCTCCTTCCTTTCTGAGGGTGGGGGCATCTCCCTGTTGCTGGGGGGGGCCACCACATGTATATCTGCTCTTCGGCTGACGGATACTGGGCTGGTCCCAACTTTTGGTCGTTGGGCAAAATGCTCCCATGAACACAAGTGTCTGGGTCTTTCAGATGTGAACCCAGAGGTGGCTCGTGGGGCAGACAGTCCCTCCCCATATAACTTCTGAGGAACTGCCACACTCAGCTTCCCTCTGGCCCCATGGAACTTCGAGCCCCCCCCCCTTCTGTGGAGCCCAGGTGCCCCCTGGGAGGCAGCTGTGTTTGAGCCACCCCTTCATACCCTTCGGTGGCCCCTTCCCAGCTTCCAAGCACGGGCTGGTTGGGGGCCAGTGGGGCCTGAGGTGTGCTGATCTAAGTGGTATCTCTGGCTGAGTGTGTCCAGGAAGTGTCTGTGCGGGGGTCCTGTGCCCTTGGCCCTAACTTTCCAGACTCACGCAGTTCCCACCGCCTCGGACTTTTCCGGATCCGGGAGCCAGGTGGACAAAAGTGCAGGAAGCAGATGGTTGGATTAAAAAGTCCTTTTTGCGAGGCTGGCTTAGGAAGAGAGCTTTCTGTCGGGGGCGTGTGTGTGGTTCAGATCTTTGTTTTGCCCTCAGGAAAACACACTTTCCACATTGAAACCCTGAGGGGCTCCTTTTTCTGGCCAGGGCCTCTAAAGGAACAGGCCGAGGGGTCAGGGAGTGGGCTCCAGGGGAACCGGGGCCGGAGACTTGTCTCTTGACCTTCCACTTGATGTCCCCTGCGTGACATCCAAATACTTCGCTTTTTTCGGTGGAGTAGAAGCTAGGCTCTGCAGCGTGGGCTATGGTTTGGGACCCAATTTTTCCAGGTTCGCCAAGCACCCGGCATGTCTCGACTCAGAGGCCACCTCCCGCGCAAATCCCCAGGAGTGAATCCACTGGGGGTGAGCACACCTTTGTGCTGAAAGACCCTCCCCCCCCCAGCTCAGGTGTGAGACCTGCAACCCTGTGTCACAGGCTGGGTGGTTTTGCCCTTGTCAGTTAATGGCAGCGTCTCTTCTTCCGTCTGTGTACGGACACTTCCACCTGCATTTTGTTCAGAATCTTTTCTTGAAAAGAAGGTGATGCAACATAGCCGTGGGGGAAGACTGCTGACCCCCCTAAACGCCGCCCATCTCCTAGGAGGGGGCGTCCATTGAAGACTCTCTCTGGGTCCCTGCTGACATTACAGAGCCTCGGGTATTCCCTTCATGCGTAAAAGGCCCAAGGCCACACACCTGTCACGGCAGAGCCAGGGCTGCAACACAAGTCTTGGGGGCTCCGAGGCCATGTCCGCCTCCCTCACTCCTCTAATGACGGGTCACATGCACCTGCAGGGGGAAGGAACACGGAGGGCGGGTGATCCAGACATGGTCATTGGGGGGGTCCCCAGATATCCTGGGGGGAACTGGCAGTGCGGGATCTGAGGATCTGAGGAGCAAGAGGGAGGCCAGGAGACCTGTGAACACAGTGGCAGGCCAGAGATTTCTTAAACTCACACACATGCGTGTACAGACACAGGCATACTCACACACGCACAAATGCATATACACAGTGTACACGTGTACAGACGCAGTGCATATGTGCACATGGTCACCCTCCTACATGTGCATGTACACACAAGGCACACTCACACATACACACGTTCACACTACAGAATTGAACGTGCATTAAAATGTTTTTTTTGGAATGAGGTGGTTGAATCATGTCTTTAAATTGTGTAATAATATTCTTTGGGACTCTTTCTTCAAGTATCAAATGAGTAGTAAAACCTACTTTGAGCGTTGTAGTAATGTCCATGGGTGTATCATCATCTGGTGTATCATCGTCCCCATTCTCATCATCCCTGTAATTATCTTCATCACCACTGCCACCACCACCATAATCACCACCATCATTACCACCATCACCAGCACCATCATCACCACAAGCACCAGCACCACCACCACAATTGCCATAGTCACCACCAGCACCATCATCACCACCAGCACCAGCACCACCACCATCACTGCCATCATCATCATCATCACCACCATAACCACTGCCATCTTCACCATTACCATCATCACCATCACTACCACCACCACTACCACCATCACCAGCACCATCACCATCACCATCACCACCATTACCACTGTCATCACTGCCGCCATCATCATCATCATCATCATTACAGTCACCACCACCATAATCACCACCATCACCACCATCACCACCACCACCACCACCACCACCACCACCACCACCACCATCATCACCATAATCACCACCATCACCACCATCATCACCACCATCATCACCATCACCATAATCACCGCCATCACCACCATCATCACCATCACCACCACAATTACCACCATCACCACCACCACCATCATCATCACCATAATCACCACCATCACCACCACTATCATCATCGTCATCACCACCACGCCACCATCACCACCACCATCACCATTGCTATCATTACCATCATTACCATCATAATCACAGTCATCATCATTATTTTCATTGGCATCATCATCACCACCATCACCACCACCACCATCATCATCACCATAGTCACCACCATCACCACCATCATCACCATCACTACCATCACCACCACCATCATCACCATAATCACCACCACCATCGTCATCACCACCACAATCACTATCACACCACCATCATCACCATCATCATCATCATCACCACCATCACCACCATCATCACCATCATCACCATCATCACCATCATCACCATCATCACCATCATCATCACCATCATAACCATCATTACCGTCATCACCAGCATCACCGTCACCATCACCACTATCAATCACCATCATCGCCGTCACCATCACCATCACCACCACCACCACCACTGTCCTTCTTCCCCTCCCCAGTGCACAGAAGAGGGTTTCAAGGCCCAGTGAGGGGAGGGCCTTTGTCCCTTGTTCCAGGTCACAGTAATTGTCCGAGCTGGGGCTGAAGTGGGTGTCTTCATGCCCCTCCGTAGCCCCTCTGTGGAATCGAGTTACTCCAGGTGAGGGTCCTGGGGGCAGGTGACAGGTGCAGACTCCTTGCTTGGTGTCAGGTACTGTGAGCAAAGTCGGATCCTTTGTCCTTCCTGGGGATGCTGGGGGCACTTACTCTCTGCTCAGGGACACAAACGGCCTCAGAAGGCAGCCTGCAGGGTGCTCCAGAGCCCTGGGAAGGGCCATGAACCGTGGCCGGCCCTGAGGGTGCATCCCAGGCCTGAGGCAGGGAAATGGGAGCCCCAGGGCTCAGTCGGGTCCCTCCCAGCCTGCCCTGCTTAGGGTGCCTGGAGAGCACGGCCGTGCCCCTGGGAGTCGGGAAGCGTGGTAATGAGGAGGCACCGTATGTGCGTGGTGCTTTGAGCCCTCGGCTGGGGCCTTGTTGTTGGAGCCGCCAGACGGGCGGGCAAGGGCATCTCACCCTGGGGCCGTCTTCCTGGCTGGCCCTGCTCTCTGCAGCTCTAATTAAAACAGGCCTCTGGCTGGAGTGCCGCGCCGCTGGCCTGAGCGGCTGCCTCCTGTTATCTGCCTCTGTCTCTCTGCCTCCCGCCCGCACATCTCTGTGCTGTTTTTTCCCAGATTGGCTCAGGCTCCCAGGCGATGAGAAAAACACACTCTGCTGAAGTCACATGCGGCCTGAGGGATGGCCTCTGCCTCCGGCCCCTTGTCTCCCTCCCCCTCGCTCCCCCTCTCTCCTGTCTGGCCCGACTCTGGCTACAGGGCCTGCTGCTTCTCTTGCAGGCAACACAAAAAAAACAAAATTAGCATTTTGGAGAACGCAGGGCCTCATCTCAGGAGGAACTTAATGGCTTGAACATGCAACGAATTTGGTTTTCATCTTGCATAAAGCATCCAGGTCTGGGCAGAGGAGACCTTGAAGCTGACAAATCTCAGGACTGGAGCTTGCGTCACGTGACCTGTTCTGAGCTGGTCCCTGGACTTTGGGCCTCGTGAGCACTGTCTCATTAGAACAGCGCTGGCTGGCTTTGTTGCTGGGGCCACTCTTGAGGCAGAGAGGCACAGAGAGGTTAAGCAGGCTGCTCCGAGCCCCCAGCTGGGACTGGGAGAAGCTGGGTTTACACTCCGCCGGGACAGGTCTGCCCTGGGCCAACCTGCCTCCACGTGACGGGACCACCCAGCTCAGGAACCCCCCAGGGAAAGAGAAGAGTTCTTTCCCTCATGCCCAGAATTCGTCCAGCTGATGGAAAGTCCTGTGGTTCCAGAAGGAGAATAGGGCACAGTTTGGGGTCTCTGTGGAGTCTTTGTCGGGAAGAGCTGTCCAGGCTCGTGTTATTGGGAGTGCAGAGTAGTTAGGGCCCGGCCATCTGTCACAGGTTTGGGAGAAGGACCTGGGGCTCTGTTGTCCAGCCGTGGACATCTAGCAGTCTGTCTGTGGTTTGGTGCCACGATGATTTAAATCTTTTTTTTTTTTTCCTTCACATTTATTTATTTTTGAGAGACATAGAGACAGAGTATGAGCAGGGGAGGGGCAGAGAGAGAGGGAGACACAGAATTGGAAGCAGGCTCCAGGCTCTGAGCTGTCAGCACAGAGCCCGAAGCAGGGCTCGAACTCACAGACCGTGAGATCATGACCTGAACCGAAGTCGGCCGCTTAACTGACTGAGCCACCCAGGTGCCCCACGACGATTTAAATCTTGTAGCATTTGGCCGTGTGCGATTCCAGGCAGCTGGAGACCCACCTGTTCCCCAGTCGCCTCTACCTGACCAGCTTTCTCACCGATGCCACCTGATGAGGCCCATGGACGGTTTATTGGAGCTGCCTCCAGGACCTTTATACGGGCGAGGACGTAGAGGCCCAGAGAATGGTGGGACGGCCTGTTGCTCGGGGTGGGGGCTGGGCCGTTCTTCTAGAAGCAAGTCCCGGAGGGCCGCTCTGCAACATGCCCCCTGCACCTGTGCCCCCCACCCCCAGGTGGTGACACCAGACCCAGTGGGCGCCTCGAGTCCTGGCTCCGCTCCATTCTTGAGCCGCCGGTACTAAAAATAGGTGAGGTGCCTGCCAGCTGGGCTGTGAGGAATTCACTAGTGTGGGGGTTGTAGGAAGAGGCCAGGGGGAAGGGCAGGTGGCCCAGGAGGACTGTGTTCACCCACACTTGTCCCCATTTCCATGGGGACTCCATGGGGGCCTGGGCAGCATCCCCGCTCCCATTTGTCAGGTGGGAAAATTGAGGCCCGGAGGAGGCGGGTGACTGGCCCGAGCTCGCATGGGTTCCTTGGGGCAGCACCAGTCTTCCTGGGACAGAGTCCTGCACGCGTCCTGGCTTCCGCAGCGAGGCAGCCAAGGGCATCTAGGTGATGCCATGCTCTGCGTCAGGGGCCGGGGTCTGTCCCGACCCTCAGCTGCCCCGTGAGAGTAAGCGATGGGGTCCCCTGCATTCCAGCTGAGGGCAAAGTCGCTTGCCCCGGGTCCCACAACTCGCGACCAAACCGGAACGTGGTGAGCCCCGGTCAGGCACTGTGTGGTGCGCATTTGCGCGGCCGTCAGGACCCTGCACGTGGCTGTGCCTTCCTCCTGCTGAGAGCTCATCCCAGTGGGGACCTTCTCTGGGGTGAGGCTGCCCTATGTCTCCATGCCGTGGGGTCACAGAGGAGGAAAGGACCCCATTCTCTCCATACTTTTGGGGTGCTCACTTACCAGAACCAGCGACCCTTGAGCCAGGTCTTCAAGGATGGCCAGGAGAGAGTGGGGAGGGCGTTCGAATGTGGGGAACAGTGTGGGCAAGTGGAGGGAGCAGCAGGGGTGAAGGAAGGAGGTGCCAGAGCAGATGCCGAATTCGGGCTGGGGCCCCAAGCTCGGTGGGAAGACTTTTTCTTAAACGCAGAGAGGTACAGAGAGAATCCAGGCCCTGTGGGACATGGTCTCACGCGGCACCCATCTCCCGGCCTTATCCCTGTCAGGTGTCTGCACCCTTAGGTCATTTTGGAAGGTGTCGGGAGGTGCCTGCCGTCCGGTGGCCCAGCTCTGTGTACGGCGCCCGCCCGTGGCTTCCCGCCTGGCATGTCCACCGTTGCGTGTGTGGTGTGCGTGAGTCTATGTGGCGTGTGTGACTTTTACTATAGGAGAACTCTCTATCCCGCTGCCCTGGTGGAGAGCGTTTGGGTGATTGTTGGGTGGCAATGCCTGGGGCGCTGTTACGAGTCCTTCTGTCTTGGAGAATGGCAGGCGTGTGTAGCAGGGAGGGAGCCGCGCGATGAAACGCCGGCTTCCTCGGTCCCGCCCTTCCTCCACCCGCTCCAGGACCCTGGATTCTGGCCTCGCCGTGGATACTTCAAGATGCGAACACGTCACCCGCTCCTGTCCTCCCCATTTGGGGCACGGTTGGGGCGGTGTGGCGCTCACTGGGAAGTGGTGCCTGGAGCAGTCGCGTGCAGCCTCATGTGTCCGGACGGGACGTGCTCCTTCCCGTGTGGGATCGGGCCCCCAGACGTTCCAGGGGACAGTGCTGCACCAGGGCGCCTGGGGGCGCGCCCCGAGCGTGTAGATGGCCAGGAGCGGAAGGCAGCGAGGACCCTCCCGAACCCCGACAGTCGGCCGTGTCTCTTGTCCGCGTGGCTCCTGAAGGTCCGGCTCCCCGCGCTGCGACCCTGGGGGTGACGCCAGTCCGGGCGCGGCCTTTGGAAGGAGCTGCAGTTGCTGGGCGTCGGCAAACACACGTGTGCTCTGACTCCAGGAGCAGCTGGGGGGGGGGGGACACACTGCTCCGTCCCCGGCCTCAGACCCGCCTGCGGCACGGCCCTTTCACCCTTTGGCACCACTGGGCACCTCCTCCCGCCCTGCCCCCTCCCCCCACTCGTGTCCCACGCTGAGAACAGGCCTCTGGCCATTGGCACAAAGCCCCCTTTTGGCAGAGGCTAGACCTGGGCTGGTGTGGGAGAGGAGGCCGTTCCTCCTTCCTTCATTCTCCTTCTCTTCCTCGGGCATCCATCCTCATTCACTCGTTCGTTTCTTATCCATTCTCATTCATTCGTTCACCCCACATAATCTGTCCTCAATCATTCATTCACTCCACGTGATCCATCCTCATGCATTCATTCAATGCACATGATCTGTCTTCATTCATTCATTCATTATCCATCTCATTCATTCCTTCACTCCACGTGATCCATCCTCAATCCTTCATTCCTCGTCCATCCAGGTTCCCATGGTTTTTCCTGATCTTTCCCTGACCTTTCAGAAAAGGCAGTTTTCTAAAGACTTGTTCCGGCACTCGGGGGAGGTATCCCTGCCTCGGGTGTCGATTTTGCCCAGGGGCTCTCATCCGTCCACGCTGGCTTCATCTGCGCCGCGTTCTTGCTGAGCGCCGGGCACTCGCGACCTCACTTCTCTCTTACAGTGCCTGTGTGTGGTGCGTCTAGCCTCTGTCCGATGTACAGGTGAGGAAATGGGGCTCACGGGGAAGGGGCTTGCGTGTGGTCCCAGAGAGGCCAGGCTGGACAGGTGGGCACGAGCTCCCCTCTGCAGACCTGAGGGCTGTCAGCCCTGCTAAGCTTGGCCCCAAGGACAGCTTGGCTGTCCTGGGCTGGGTGTTGCGGGGAGTCCTCGAATTCTAGGCCTGGCGGAGTTCCAGCCCCAAAAGGGGAGGAGCCTAGGGAAGCTTCCAGAAGGCGGAGGACTTGGAGGACCCTAGAGTGGTGCCGATGCTAGAGACTGTTGTCTTTTTTTAAGTTTATTTATTTTGAGAGAGGGGGGTGGGCAGGGGAGGGGAGGGAAAGGGGCAGAGAGAATCCCAAGCAGGCTCTGATTTGCACCATCAGCACAGAGCCCAATGTGGGGCTCGATCCTACGAACCCTGAGATCATGACCTGAGCCGAAATCAAGGGTCAGATGCTCAATCAACTATGCCCCCCTGGGGTGCCCCCTGGGAGCTCTAAGACTGTTTTGTTTTCGAGAGGAGGCTGAGTCAGATGGGGTGGGGGGCAGGTGTTCGAGGTGAGCCTCTGCGGATGACCTTGGGCGTGGACCTGGCCTTGCTGTTGGCTGTCTGTGTGTCCTTGGAGGCAGGAGCACGCTCCCACTCACTCGCTCATCAGCCCGTGATTCTGTGCTTTCTAGGGTGGGGGTGGGGTTGTGGGAAACGCACCAGGAATGGGCGGGAGAGGGTCTCTGCTGGACACAGCAGCTGGAGAGGGGCTTTTGTGGGCCGAGGAATGTTTTAGCCCAAGGCCCGGAAGGTATGAGGATCGGGACAGCCTGGGTGGTCGCAGGTGACCAGGCATCCCGTCAAGGTGAGAGAGGGTGACCCAGATCCTCCCTTTCTGAGGGCCGAGGTCTCCCATCGACACACAGACCCTGGTGTGCAAGCCCTCCACAGGCCACTCAGACGGGGTCGGAGTCCTGGGTTTCAAATTCCAGGTTCGCACTCGGGACTGAGCAGTCGAAGTCACTTTCCCGACTGATCCTCGACCTTCCCCTGACCTTTCCCAGCCTTTCTTGGACCTTACTCTTAAAAAAAAAATGACCTCCGCCCCGTCAGAGGGGGTCTTACCTGGGTGGGTTGCCCCAAGATGCAGAAGCTTCAGGCCGTGAAATGTTGGAACAATGAGGCTCTGTTTTTAAATAAGGCACTCTAAATCGGTATAAATGTAGAAACTCTAAGTGGCGTATTTCCGGAATAATCATCATCTTTCAATTTAATAATTATTCATCAAAAATGTTAACATAGTTATATTTAGTTAGCCAATGTAAGAAAATTCTTTATCTTAAAGAAAAGTTATGAGAAAAACTCCAGAATTTCAGTGTATTGTTTACAAATGGGCATGGTAGGGTGATGGATGAGATAAAGCATAAACGTTCTTACGTTCTAGTAAGTTCTGTGGGGAAAGTGCGGGAGACAAGGAGCCGTGTAAACGTCCGGCATTCGGCGACGTCCTGTTGTAAGCAGCTGGTAAGCGGCCGGTTGCTGCGGCATACAGGATTCTCCGGAGAGACGGGGCCAGGAGGGTGCAGACACCCCCGAGGCATTTGGTACTGGAGTCGGGTCGTGTGGTTGTGGGGGTCCGGCCGTGTGTGGGACCCTGCTGTCTGGGAGCGGGAGGAGGTGATGTCCCAGCTTGCACAGAGAGCCGACCCTCCTGCTCCCCTCTGCCCCCTCCAGGCCCTCTGTGGGTGGGATGGTGGCCACCCGCCTCGGGGACAGCCATCTCCACTCTGCCCTCCGGTTCACGTGCTCATGTCCTCCAGAAATGCCCCACGTGTGCCTAGAAGTAACATGTCTCCATCTGGGCATGATCCGGGCATCCCGTGGCACGGGCCGTGGACACGCGAGGTCTCCTTCGCTCAAAGGGTTTATGTTCAGTGACTGTTATGTTCAGTGACCGTATTTACAGAAGGACCCGCGGGTGGAGGCCGGTGTCTGCAGCGGCCAGAAGTCACTCCCGTGCAGCTGGCGAGCACACAATGAAGCCTTTTCCATGTTAGCTTAGAAACGCCCAAAGGGATGTGGTTCAAGGGTGCTCTTCCTGGTAGCATGTGCGGGTGTCAGGGGACCTCAGCTGTAGGTCCAGGGAAGGGATTGTGGATCTAGCATGAGTGCAGTGAGGCTGCCAGGGGCCTTAGGTCCAGAGAGGCTGGCTGGAGGGGGACACCGGACAGACCGGGTGACCGTGCCAGCTTGGGCCAGTGGGCTCTGCCGATGGACGACCAGAGGGAGAGGGTGGTGTTGAGTGACTCGCTGGACACTGGATGGGGGTGTCACGTGGTCTGGATGTGGCCCCTCACCTCTGCGTCTCTTCTGGGGAGGCTGGGGCCGCCTGGCCGGGGCACTGAGGGCTCAGAGCGGCCTGTGGCAGCCATCCGGCTCCGGCCGGGCACACTGCTGCCCCGACGCCCTGCTGCCCCGCTCCTGTGTGGCGAGAGCTCAGCTAAGGGGCCTTTTGGATTTGAGCCCCCTTCCTGTTATATTCAGGCCAGTGGCCAAGTAAGCATTTAAACCTTGGTTTTAATTTCGTTTGTTCAACACGACTTGTTCTTAATTACCTGTGTCGTAACGCCTCGTAGTTCAAAATCGAGCGTCTCCAGAGCAATTAACTCGTAATCAATTTTACGTGGCTCGTTGTGAGTTCATGGGTCTGGGCCGAGAACAGGGCCACTTCCGAGGGATGCTTTCGTGGCGAACGAGGTTTAATTGTGTGGAAACGATGGTGATTCTGCAAGCAGTTCTGGTCCGGGAGCATTTTGCTCTTTTCAGCCACGTTGCCGCTGTGGTTAGCGGGAGCGCGGGTGGGAGGACACGGTGTTCTTGTGTCCTCTGCCCTCCGTGTCCGCAGCACTTGGATTTGCAGAACCAGAATAGGTCACGAATATTAGACTTCCCATGTTTCGGAATTTGTGCACCACCTGTCCAGAAACATTGAGACTCGTCTAAAAAGGGAGCATGAGGTTGAGATTTGGGGGGTGGGTGCTGCAGCCTGGTTCTTGGGCCTCTGCCTTGCAGGGTCCAGTATGAACTCGAGTGTGGCTGCCCTACATCCGGCCTTTTCCAGATGGATCTGCTCTTGTCCTCATCTGCCGTACGGGGGCCGTGCAGTGACATCACGGCATCCGCCATCAGCCGTGGAGGAGACGGTGGACGTAAGCCCACTCGGTCTGTCCACCTGCGCGTCCGTGTGAGTGGTGCCGTCCGCACGCAGAAGCCGTGGCCGCATTTCCTGCTGTCGGGTCACCGCGGTATGTCACATCATGTTGCCGTCAGGCGCCCGAGAACCCACTACTGTGTTTAGCTACAGCATGCCGGATGCCATGGCGGGGCACGAGACGGAAGCCGTGGCCCTGCCCTTGCCCCCTCTAGCCCGAGGGAGGCCTGATTGGAAGTAACGGCGTCGCGTTTCCCGGGACAAACTGGGGACTCAATACTGCGGTAGGTTTGACTGGTGTTTCTGTCAAGAGTTCCACACGAGCCAGATCCTAAAACCACGCGCGGACTTCAGTTGGGCTGAGGGCCTGCCCCTGTGCCTCACCTGTGTTCTCTTCCTCCGGGTGGTCTCTGCAGCGTCTGTGTGCTCGGAGGGGAGGGGACGTGAGCCTGGGGACGCCGAGCAACCTTGGACAGGTGCCACCTCCTCTGGCCCCCAAGACGAGCGAGGACGATGTGGGCAGGGAGGGGCTCCAGAGAGACGTCTCCTTCTTTCTCGTCCATGTCTCTCCAGTAAGGATCTCCAGTGAGTCCCGGGTCACAGGACAAAGTGCACCTTATTTATGGAGGCTGAGAGGCAGGCTCAGTGTGTGCAAGAGGCCTGTCCTGACTCTCCCTCACGGGGTCACGGCTCTTTGACTTCTCAATAGAGAACCCTCCAGATATCCAAGTGGCCCTCCACGTGGGGCCTGGCCGTGCCCCCGCGGAGACCCTCGGCACCAGGGAGCCCGGTCTGTGCCTCCGAGGAGTGAATTCCATCTCTAGTGTGTGCACCGCCTCCCTGTGGACCTTGTGGGCTTCTGGGGCTCAGAAATGGGTGATTTGAACAGAATTTTAAGAGATCGTTGACATCTCAAGATGCTTTGGACAAGGGAGCTGTTCTGTTAGCCGAGGGCTCGCTTTCGGATGGTTAAGTGTCTGCATGAGAGCCCGCTTTGCTGCAGATGGGTGAAGGTACCACTGCTGCCCCCCCCGGCTTGTCCATGCGATGCCGCTGCTCATCCACGTGATGCCCCCCGCTCATCCACACGATACAGACTGAGGCTCAGCAGCCCCCCAGACGTCGTGGCCTGAGCAGTAGCCGTCCGTCACGCTGGCGGGCCTGCAGGCGGGGAGCTCAGCTGCGAAGACACAGAACACAGCAATGAGGGATTAACGCAAGGCTGGGGTTGGCATCCTACGCAGCGGCATGCACCCCAAGTCTGGGCCGGGCTGGCGCCTGGAGTGAGGTGGCCCTGGCCCTCAGACTCCCCCGTGACAGATTGGGGCTCCCGCAGAACGAGATGGAAGGAAGCCACGTAAGCCGTTAGGACCAAGCTGCCCCAGTGTGTCCTTTGCATTGTTTCCGGCTGCCGGGTCTTGCTCCTCCCGGGGCCCCGGGCCAGGCACTGCACATGCGCAGGACACCCAGTCAAGTGCACGCTGGGAGGCCAGCGGGCACCAGCGGGGGAAGAGATGGGACCGTGTTTCGGCCCAGGATTGTGCGCTCTCGAGCCACGCAGCTGGAAGGCCATGTGAAAGGGTGACCGTATGTCAGGAAGCTTGAGGTAAAGCTTCATTTCCTTCATCCTCTTCCGCACCAGAAAAGTTGGGTTCCGTTCCTGCCGAACGGTACCCTGCTCAGAGCCAGACCACTCGGCACCTGCGAGCGTCGCGTGTCCGTGCTGGGAGCTCCACGCGTGTTACCGCGTGTCACTGCTCACCTTCCAGGCGGTGGGGTGGCTGCCCGCCTTTCCTAGGGCAGAAGCAGGCGCGGAGCAGCCGGCAGCTGTCCGGGACAGATGGGAGGACCAGGGTCTCGCCGTCTCCTCTGGGTGTCCTGTCGTGCGAGCAGGCTCTTTGCCCCCGACAGCTGGCTGGCGTTTAGGAACCAGGGGCCGACCCGAGTCCTGTGGAAGACAGGCGTTTTCCTGTCCCTCCTTCTCTCTCTTTCGGGAACAGCTTCACCGGGGTATCGCTCGTGTACTGTACCACTCGTCCGGAGTAAGCGTTCGACTCCGTGATTTCTGCTGACTTACATCTCCTGTGCCTGTTTGCCGCTAATCGTCGCTACCACCCTAGCTCACCACGACTCTGCACGCCTTTTCTGGATGCTTGAAATGATGGAATCAGGCCTTGCATGGCCCTTTGGTTCTGGCTTCTTTTACTTAGAATGATGTTGGCACTGCCCATCCTTTGATTACGGTCAGCCTAGCGGGTATCACATGCGGTTTCGGTTTGCATTTCCCTAGTGACTAATGAGACTGGACGGTTTTCCATGTGCTTCTTAGCCATTTGTACAATGTCTTTGGCAAAATGCTTAAATCTTTTGCTCATTTTTCAATTGAGTTCTTGGTCTTCTTATTGTTGACTTTGGAGCACTCTTTATATATTCTGGACGTGGTCCTTTATCAGATGTATGTTTGCAAATCTTTTCTCTCCGTTTGATTTGGCATTTCTTTTTTTTTTTAATATTTTTTAATTTATTTATTTTTGAGAGAGAGAGTGAGTGAGCCAGGGAGGGGCAGAGAGGGAAACAGAATCCAAAGCAGGCTCCAGGCTCTGAGCTGTCAGCACAGATCCCGATGCAGCGCCGAGCTGAACCTACAAACCGTGAGATCATGCCCTGAGCTGAAGTCGGATGCTTAACTGACTGAGCCACCCAGGTGCCCCTAATTGGGCTGAAATTTAAGTTAAAATGTGCCAAGTCCAGGGACTCATAGACATTCTGAAGATATTCTAGGCCTTCACCCACAGGCTCATTCCAGGGCATTTATTATGTGCCTGTTGTGTGCCCTTGCTGGCTGGGCCCTGTGGCGCTCAGATACTACCAATGCTTGCAAGGCTGGTGGCTTCGAGGTCCCCCACTGGGCCGCTCCAGGCAGGATGAGGCCACGGAACAGACCACAGCACGAACGCAACAGGCTCTTCCTTGCCCTGAGCTGAAGAGTCTGCAGAAACCAGCTGCGGGTGTCCAGGGACCCCAGCGTGGGGCTCTTCCCCCTCCACGAGCTGGGGGGGCATCCAGGGACCCCAGCGTGGGGCTCCGCCCCCTCCAGCATGAGGTATGGGTGCCTGGTTCTAGCTTTCCTGTTCCCATTGTTCTGTTCTTTATTCCTTTAAGGTGTTTTAGATTTATATACATCAGGAAGAACGTCATGTTTTTTCTCCTTAGTTTAAATTTTTTTTTTAATTTTATTAGAGAGAGAGAGAGAGAGCAAGTATGCCTGCAAGCAGGGGAGGGGCAGAGAGTGAGAGAGAATCCCAAGCAGGCTCCATGCTCATCACGGAGCCTGACGCAGGGCTCGATCCCATGATTCTGGCATCGTGACTTGAGCTGAAATCAAGAGTCAGACGCTTAGCTGACTGAGCCCCCCAGCCATCCCTTAAAGAGCGTATAATGCATTTTAATGAAATAATTCTACTGGACCAAACCGTGAGTGTTGAGAACCAGAAGAGTTAGCCTCCGTTTGGGGAACTCATTCCCTGTGTCACTTGACAATTTTACCACTTACGTGTGCGTGCCCCAGCAATGCAATCTTGTTGTGTTATTAAATTTTTATATAAATGGAATCATTCTCTTGTCATTTTCTTGTGCATCTTATTTTCGTTCAGGATTACGTTTTAAGATTCATTAATTGAAGAATGCTGCTCTCGTTTATTCTGTTTTTTAAAACGAGGTGAAATTCACGTAACATGAAGCTCACCATTTTTAGAGCAAACACTCCAGTGACATTTAGTACGGTCCCAGCACGGTGCATCCACCCCCGCCATCTCGTCCTGGAACCTTTCGTCCTCCCAGAGGGGACCCCGTGCCCACTGGCCGTTGCTCCCCTCCCCCCCGCCCCACCAGCCTCCTCTGCGCATGTGCCGGTTCCACGTGCTTCATGTACACGGAATCATTCAACATGTGGTCTCGACAAGTCTGGCTTCTGTCATTTAATGTAATGTCTTCAAGGTTCGTTGATGCTGCAGCGTGGCTGAGAACTCCCTCCCTCTTTGTGGTTGAGTGGCAGCCCGTAGTGTGGCTAGACCAACGTTTGGTTTGCCCGTTCGTCTGTTGGTGGACGTCAGACTGTTCCCACAGTTTGGTTCCTGTGAATAGCACCGCCGTGAACATCCCCAGGCACGTATTTGCGTAAGCACGCATTCAGTCCTGCTGGGCACCTACCTGGGGGGGGGGATTGTCAGCGTCTGTGGCAGTTCTGTGGGTCACCTGTGAGGAGCTGTCCCATTTTTGTTGGGTATAGTGTTTGATTGTTTGATTTTTCTGTGACTCACCCATTCCACAGTTGATGGGTGTTTGGGTAGACCCTGCTTTTTGGTGGCTGTGAACATCTGTGTCTCCTTTGCAATGGACAGGTGTTGTCTGGGGTACGTAACTCAGGTGTGGGCCTGCTGGGTTGTCAGCCACGTCCATCTTCCATTCACTGGGAAAAGCTGCGTGTGCAGCCGGCTCCCCCCCCGCCCCACATCTTCACCAACACTGGGTATTGCCAGGTGGTGGTAGGCTTCTTGGTTATTTTGGTGGTTGTGTGATACTGCCTCATTGTGGTTTCAATTTGCATTTCCCTGATGACTGATTCGATTGAGCATTTTGCATATGTTTATTGCCTGTGCAAGTCTTTTGCCCATTTTGGTATTGGGTTGTATGTCTTTTTCTAATTTCTTAAAAATTTTTTTTAATGTTTATTTTTAGAGAGAGAGAGAGAGAGAGAGAGACAGAGTGTGAGCAGGGGAGGGGCAGAGAGAGGGAGGGGGAGACACAGAATCTGAAGCAGGCTCCAGGCTCTGAGCTGTCAGCACAGAGCCCGACGCGGGGCTCCAGCTCATAAACTTTGAGATCATGACCCGAGCCAAAGTCAGACACCCAACTGACTGAGCCACCCAGGCGCCCCTATCTTTTTCTAATTCTTTTTATGAGTTGTAAAATATTGTAAATACTAAGCCAGTGTCTCTTCGTATTTGCACATTCATCCCCCAGTTTGTGGCTTGTCCAAAGTAGTTGAACGTACTACTTTTTCCTATTAAGGTTAGTGTCTTTATGACTTAATTAAGGACAAAGAAATCCTGTCCTTTCTGAGGCCATGAAGATGGTCTCGTATGTTATGTTAGGATCCTTACAGTGTTTTCTTTTGTAAATAGTTCTCAGGTGTCCCTGGAATTGGTGTTTTCCATGGCATGATGGAGGGGTACAGTTTTACTATTCCGCGGGGACAACAGTTGTCCCAGAAGCACCTGTTAAAAAGTCCACCTTCCTCGCACTGACCTGGAATACTCCCTCTATTGTGCACCAAGTGCATTTCCTCTCTGGACGATGGGACTGCCTGCCTCTCCCTGACCCTGCGCCACCCCGTGTCAATCATCGTAGCTGTAACAGGAGTCTTGATACCGGATCGGCCAGATGCTCCCTCTTTCTTTTGCATTTCTTCTATTCTAAATAACTCTTCTTCTGTTCTCCGTCTCTGTCTTCTCTTTAAGTTGCAAGCCACGTCATGTACACGGAGGAGCGTACAAAACATTTACACCTGTGTGCACACATGCACTCACAAAGCTTTGAGAGCAAATATGAGCTTCCGTGTAGCCACAGTCTGTTTTTAAGAGAGTATGGCAACACCCCAGAGCTCCCGGGCATGCCTCTCTTGGCCGCACTGCCTCACTTCCGCTGTCACTACTCTGCGTCTCTCTACTGTTCTCCAGTACGCACGCAGCCCTAATGGTGCAGTCTGGTTTTCTCTGCTGCTCCCCGGTTCGGAACTTCACATGAATGGAGTGAAATGTCTGTCTTCTTGCATCTTGGATCCCTGTCCTACTTGGCGAGCTTTTACTGGTGCTGGAAGTAACTGTTCCCTTCATTTTCATCACTGAATAGGCCTTGGTGTTTTCCTCATGGTTTGTAATCAGCTTGTCCAGTTCTCCAGAGTAACCACTTGGCTTACTGACTTGTATTGCATTGAGTTCTGCATTTATTTCGTGAGAATCGACATCTTTCCTATGTTACCCGTGAACATGGTGTGTCTCTTATTTAGGACTTTAAAAAAGGTTTCTAACAGTTTTCTCCATGAAGGTCCTACAATCATTTGTTCGATTTGTTCCTAAGTAATTCACATTTTGATGTTTTTATAAATGATATTTTTAAAGCTTTTCAATTTCTGATAGCCTGTTAGAGAATACACAAAAGCAGTGGGTTTTGATAAAGTGATTTGTAGTCCACACGGGCTATAATTAGTGCTTTTAATTTATCTGGAGGCCCTTCGTATGATTTTTCTCTGTAATCTGTCAGTGGGATGGGTTTACATTCAGTGATTTCCCATGTTAAATCAACTGTGGGCTAAACCCAAGGAATCTACAGAAATTCCCAGAACTAATGCTTGAGTTCAGCATGACCACAGAATGCAAGTCAGCTTGCCAACACCGCCTGCATTTCCACATATGAGCGATGTACTGGCGTAAACAGAAATTAAAAATGCGATATCGTTACAGTCACTGTAACGGTACAAACTCAACGTGTGCAAGATTCGTGTGCTTAAAATGACAAAATGCTGAGCCCTAAGTAAGTAGAGAAGCATACCATGTCCATGGATGAGAAGACTCCACGTTGGAAAGATGTCACTTGTCCCCAAATTGATTCACAGGTTTAATGCAGTTGCTACCAGTATCTCAGTAGGTGTTTGGTGGGTATAGACAAGCTCATGCTGAAGTTTACGTGGGAGTGGACAGAACCCAGGACAGCGAAAACAACACTGCAGAAGAACAATGAGATAACAAGGCAGGAGGCTCGCTGTGTCGCTGCGGCAGCCGGGATGCAGCTCGCAGGCCCATGGGACCCAACAGGAGCCACACAGCTGTGCCCAGCTGATTTCCAACGGGACCAGGAGGGCGGGGCAGTGGAGAGGGATAGGCTTTGGATGTAGGGGCCGAAAAGTGGGCCTCGACCTAAATTCCACATCTTACTCAAAACTTAACTCGAGATGGATCGCAGATTCAGCACGGCTGCGAAGCTTCTGGGGAGGGTCTTTGGGCCCCAGGACCGACTGGAACAGAGCGCTTTGTTAGCAAGACTGTGATCCGTGAAAGGAAGATCGACAGACTGACTTCTCAGAGAGAGTTAAAGCGTTTGCTCTCGAAGGGCCGTGTGCAGAGGGTGAAGGACGGGCCTCAGATGGGAGCGTGCATCTGCCAGCCCCATGCCGGAGCGAGGGCTGGTGTCTAGAATGTAGTAAGACCTCCCGAATCTGCTACACGAAGCCAAACTGTCTACTTAGAAATTGGGCAAGAGGCACAGAGAGAGCCTTCCCCGAAGAGGAAACGCAGGTGGGAACTAAGGCAGGAACAGACGTCCAGACCGTCAGCGTCCGGGAGATGCAATTCTGGATCGGGAGCCTCGTATCACACCTGTCGAGTCTGAAATAAACGGCAGGGTCACCGCCCGAGCCGGCCAGGGTATGGACACGCTGATTGCTCAGCTCGGCTGGGGGGAACGGCGGATGCCACAGCCTGCAAGGCACTGTGGCAGCTTTTTAAAGAACAAAACTTGAATCTGCCGAGTGACCGAAGCTGCACTCGGGGCGCCTGTCCCGGGGGAGTGGCAGCTTACCTTCGCACGAACACCTGTGAGTTGATTTTGCTCAAGGTAGCTTTGTTTGTGAAAGCCCCAAACTGGAAACGACCCGACGCCCTTCCACGCCCCGTGGACGAGGCCTCAGCCCGAACGGGGAGCGGACCCAGGATACGGCAGCAGCGGGAGAGTCTGCTGCTTTCAGCAGCAAATGAGGACAGTCCTGGCCCTCCGGGGCGTGTTTGGTGTGCTCCCACAGCTATTTCGGGAGGCCACGCCCTCGTGGGCTCTGTTGCCAGATGGACCAGAGCAGAGAGGTGGGCAGCCTGGCCATCACGGTTCTGGGATCCCTACCCTTCACTGGTGTTCTGACTCCTGCAGCCTGACCCACTGGCCCACCCTGCGGGCTGGCTCCCCGCCCCGCCCCCACTGGCCCACCCTGCAGGCCAGCTCCCCCACACCACCCTTTGGGAGAGGAGGGCCTGCCATTGACAGCCTCGGGGCCCAGGGAGGGTGCCTACCTGCCTGTCCCCTGTGTTGTGCCCTCTTGGTGTGGTCTCGGCTGTTGGTAGGAGCTGCTCCAGACGAGGGGGTGAGGCAGGGTGGGGGCCTCCCTGTGCTGCGTGGAGAGAGACACACACACACGTCTGTTCTCTCCGCCTTGAGCAGTGAGCTCTGTGACTGGGAGGTATTCTGCGTCTGCTTTCTGTCTGGTGAGGCCATTAGCTGGGAGGTGCCGGCCACCTGGGGTCACTGTGCTCCAGCTGTTGGAGAGGGAGGGAATGGGGCCTGTGCACTCGGCTGGGGCTGACCCCCACCCCTGCCGGGGGAGCCTGGGCGTCCATCGAGGAAGTGGCCTTGGTGGGGGGAACGTAGTGGCACCACCCACCGGCGGCCGTGCTCGTGTCTCTACGGCCCCCCTGGAGCCCCCTCCCTCCGTGGTGTCATTTCACACACAGAGAAGCAGAGACTCAGCTGGGCCTGCGGCCACCCTGCGTGCCACAGACTTAGACGGATTGAGACCCTCTGCCCGCTCAGAGCCCGCCTGCTGCGTCCTGGTGGCCGAAGGGTGGAGTCCCGGGGGCCTTGGGGGCGGCGGCAGACGCATCCCTAGCGATCCAGAGCCCCGCACTCTTGACTTGGCATCCATCCGCTGAGGCCCCGCCGAGCCCAGGCCCCATCAGCCCCCCCCACCCCCGCGAGAGAGGTCACTGAGGCCGGTTCGGAGTTGGGAAGCGCCTGTGAGCAGGGCCCCGGCTCACGGGCCTCCGTCCTGGTCTCTGTGTCCCAGTGGCCGGATCTCAGATTTGTCCGGAGAAGCTCAAAGTCAAGATTTTTGTGTAATCTTCTTTTTCGCTTTTTGACTTAATTCTTTTTTTTTTTTAAAGTATTTCAAACAAAACTTTTCAAGGGGCGCATACCTTCCCTGGATCGCAAGCTGACATTCTCCGCGTGTCAGCCTCTCAGTTACATCTGTGCCTTTTGAGAGTGGGTGGCCTTGGCATGTCCCCTAGAAACGGGGCCCTTCAGAGGGTGATGAGCACAGTCGTCGCCACCAACCCTGGTCCGGGCCCAGGGTCTGCCCCGATTTCTGAAGCCTGGAGCAGCCGAGAGTTCCCGGCCCGGCTGAGGTTTGCCCACGACTACACTCAGGCTCTTCGTCTCTGGTGGGAAAACCACCACGTCACACCCCTGATGATTCAGAAGGGGGGCAGCTAACTTAAGCAGGTGCGGAGGGGAGGCTGGGGGTTTCCTGTATGACTTGAAGAGGAGGCTACTGAGCTCTAGAATCTTCTGGATTGAGGTTGGAGCTCAACTCAGTTGGAGTTTCTCAGTTCAGCCAAACGTCATCATCCCTAGAATGGTGGAGCCCACAGTGCATGGGATGCCCGGCGCCAGCACCCAGGGAGGTCGCCCTACATGCTTGCTCCCTCACTCGCTTATTCCTTCCTTCTCCTCCAGCCCTCCCTCCTCTCCCTCCCTCCTTCCTTCCTTCCTTCCTCCCTCCTTCCTTCCTTCCTCCCTCCCTCCCTCTCTCCCTCCTTTTCTTCTTCCCTCCCTCCCTCCTTCCTCCTCCCTCCTCCCTCCTTCCCCTCTTCCCCTTCCTCCCTTCCCCCTTTCTCCTTCCTCCCTTCCCCCCCTTTCTTCCTTCCTCTCTCCCTCCTTACTCCCTTTCCCCTTCCTCCCTTCATCCTTCCTCTCTCCCTCCTTACTCCCTTTCCCCTTCCTCCCTTCCCCCTTTCTCCTTCCTCCCTTCCCCCCCTTTCTTCCTTCCTCTCTCCCTCCTTACTCCCTTTCCCCTTCCTCCCTTCATCCTTCCTCTCTCCCTCCTTACTCCCTTTCCCCTTCCTCCCTTCATCCTTCCTCTCTCCCTCCTTCCTCCCTTCCCCCCTTCCTCTCTCCTCCCTCCCTCCTTCCTCCCTTCCCCCCCCCTCTTTTCTTTCCTCCCTCCTTCTTTCCTCCCTCCCTCCTTCCTTCCTTCCTCCCTCCCTTCCTCCCTCCCTTCCTCCCATCCCCCCTCCTCCCTATCCCCCTCCTCCCTTCCTCCTTCCTTCCTCCTTCCTTCCACACAGACCATGCAGTGCCCAGTGCCCAGCCTGTCCTGAGGGTCGGAGCCACAGACTCTCCACTGACTGGAGTCGTGCAGGGTTGTATAGGGGTGGGCAGGAGGTGTGGGGTGGAGTGTGTCACCCAGCACCGACAGGAGTGGTACACGGAGGTACTCCTCCTGAGGGAGGAGGCGTCTTTGCCGGGTCTGGAAGGGCGAGCAGAGCCGGGAGACGAGAGGTCTGAGGCAGACCGGCGCCTCGCATGCTCCCCCTTGTCCCAGACAGCAGGATGAGCCCACAGGGGAAATCTTCCTCCTTCAGATTTTAGGGTTTGGTGCCCCCAGGGTGTTTGATGGCCCTTCGATCTGGTGTGGCTTGGCAATGGCATTGTGTCTGTGTGACCTGTGACCTACGGTGGCCTCTCTGAGCCTCAGTTTCCCCCTCTGTTTGATGGAGAGGGCTCTCAGGCCAGCCCCGCAGCCCTTCTGAGGCACTCAGCTGTGGCTTCCGCACACCTTGGGACCCAGTTTCCCACCCTGGGTGGCCAGAGCCCCAGCACTCAGCACTCGCCTCAGGTCGAGGGGCTGGCCCAGTGAGACAGCGCCGAGACCCCCGGGCAGTGTCCCTGCTGCCTCAGATGCCTGGCTGTGCCTGCAGGCCCGCCTCCGGGTCCACCTGCCTCTCTCGGACTCCTGGGGCCTAGAGAGTGGGGAACCGGGGCTCACGTGTGTCCTGGTGGTCACATGGTGGGGACGGCCCACCTTTTAATTCTGTCCTTATTGGGGTAGTGGTGGCCCAGCGCAGCCCGTACCATGCACACCCTGCGGTTCTGAGCAGCTTACCTTGCACAGGTAGGGGAGGCCGGGTGTAGGGAGCGTGTCGCCTTGCCTGGGCCAGGCTGAGAGCGCTGGAGGGCGGCCAGGGCTCAGCTTCTGCGCTGGCTCGGGCGTCCCTGCCCGGGGCTCCCTGCTCGTTCCCTGGGCAGAGCCCACTTAGGAGAACTGGCCCCAGAGTGCCAGAGCCCAGCCCGACCCACGGCCTCATGCACAGTGCCGTGGAGCAGGTACAGACCCCGTGGGTCCGACCCTAGAGCCCTGCACAGGGCAGGCAGGTGAGGGGCGTGCCGGGCAAACGTCTTACTGCCTCCTCCCTCCTCCGCCCTCCCGATTAGCGTGGGGCTTCCCGAGTCCGACTCTTCCCTGGTGGCCCTTCCTCTGCCGGCCCCTGACCTCAGCGTGCTCTCTGTCCGCTGCCACCGAGGGATGCTGGGACTGCTCCGTCTGCAGGCGGAGCCTCCGCGAAGGCTCCTCGGTCTCTGCCGTGAGCCCCTCAGTTTCTGCCATTTCCCTGGCTTTCTGGCGTTTCAGACATTGTTCGGCTCCGCTTGTGTGTTTCCTGCCCCAGACCTGGAGTCGCTCTTTTTCCACAGAAGAAACTGCCGCTCTCAGTTGTCATTCTTCCAGTCTTTTCTGTGGACGGAACCAGGGTTTTTTTTCGGATAAAATACTTTGTGGGCTCACATGATTCGACCAGTCCAACTTCAGGGCCGCAGGGTTGGGTTCTGCTTATCTTTCCTGTAGCGTGATTGGTTCTGTGCGTGCATCTCTCCTCGCCCAGAAGCGCCAGCTCTAAACGACGCCAGCTGAGGGTTTCTCTGCTTTGTTCCAGCACACATGCCCGAGTGCTGTCTTGGGCTGACAGCGCCGTGAGCCCCACCTGCCACCAGCAGGGGTCTGTGACCCTCGTCTGGTCCCGGGGTACCGTTCGGGGGCGGTTATGCTGTAATTTGTTGCCGTTCACTCGTTTGTAAGTATTCCTTTTCAGATCTCACCTTGTTTTTGTAGCCGTGTGAAGGAGTACCGCGGTGCTGAGGCCATCCCCACAGCCAAGGTGTCTCCCCTCCGCACCTTCTCCCCTCACGATTCGTCTCTGGTTTCAATGAGCAAAAACGCACCCAGACCTACGTCTGCCCCACCTTCCTGGCAGATGCTGCCCTTCCCCCTCCACGTGGCGTCCCCCCACCTTGCTTTTCTCACATAACCCTGCCTCCTGGAGTCACCCCTCCTGGTGGGGGAGCGGCTTTGCCAGCACGGTGGGCTTGGGGGTAGGTGCAGGCCCTAAAGCCACTCATGTCGGCACAACCTGGCTTCACCGGCTCGGTGATCATGGCTGGGCCCGTGCAGCGGCAGGGGCCAGGCAGGCTCTTGTGGGGTCTGCCTGCAGCCTCGCTCGGGGGCACGGCCCTGGAGTCCCGCCGATCACTCTAGCGTGGGCACAGGTACACGTGTGTCCGGGTAGGGCTGGCTGTGTGCAGGAACTCAGGCAGAGTCCAGCCAGCACACGTATGCGAGAATGACCCGGGGTGCGCCTGGGGGGTGGGGCGCACAAGCGTGGGCCGGCGTCATGGGATTCTTGCAGCAGGGAGAAAGCTGAGCCCGGAACCAGCCAGAAACAGAGACTCTGCGCCTCCCATGCCCTGTGAACATGGGCCCCCCCCCCCCGCCCCGGCCCTACAGATGCAGCCGAGAGTCCTCACCGGAGTCTAGCTGGCAGCTGGCGGGGGGCAGGCGCGCGGGGCCACACGGCCCCGAGCTCAGGGCGGCGGGAACTGTGTCCCTGGGGCAGAGGGGCAGTCGGGGGAGCTGGCGGTCCGGCCGGGCGGCAGCGAGAAGCTTGGTCGCAGAGCCGGCCCCTGCCGGACGCTCACCATGCCCCGGCGGTGGGCTCCAGGCAGCCCATCTGTGTGGAGAAGATTAATGGCTTTCTGCAGGTGTGTGTTACCCGTTGTCTGGCCAGACTCGAAACAGTTTAAAACCGACGATTTTTAATCGGGTGATAGATAAACAAGGAACATTCTGACAGGGTAGGCGAGGGCAAACAGACCTCGTCCCGGAACCTGCCCGTGGCCCAGAGACACCACGCGTCGCTCCAGGTTGCTGCCTCGCACACGTGCGTATCTTCCGGTAGCGTGTCACACGCTCTGCCCCTCAGAGCCTTTCTCTTTGCAGTCGCCCCCGATGATTGTTCTGGATCTGCACGGAGGCTTCCCCGCCCTCTAGTGACTGCCCAGCCAGCTGCCCCGGTGACAGGCACACGGGTGGCCCTGTGGCTTTTGCCAGTGGCATTCTGACGGGCATCCGTGGTGCCTTGGCTGGCCTTGTTTCCCCCCTCCTCAGTGCCGTGTGTGGGTATGAGGCCCCCGGGGCCCTGCGGCCGGCTTCAGGCAGAGCTCCTACTGACCCTGAACCTGGTCTGGCCAGTGACACGCCTGATGCATTCAGTTCTCTGCTTGGACCTTGGTGGATGGCAATAGTGGGTGCCACATCGGACCTTGGTGGATGGCAACAGTGGGCACAGCCATGTTCTTTTTAACTGACAGGTGCTCTTGAAGTCAGAGGTGTCGTCACCATTGTGGGTCACAGGAGTGTTACCGCGTTCCGGGCCCTCAGTGCACTTGGTTATGGGCTCTCTGCAGACAGGGTGTGCGCTCCTGGCCCCTGGGCATGCCTGGGCCCATGGGGGGGCTGACTCCGTGAGCCCTGCCTGTCTGCACAGTCCCAGTGGCCCCTCCAAGTCTGAGAGCAGTGACCCCCTTGCTGGCGTGCTCATGCCTGGTGGCCTGGGCTATGTCCTGCGGGGTGCCTTTGACACAGGAGGGTCTGACTCCAGGGCCAGCATTGTAAAAGCTACGTGTTCTCACTCGGGTTCAGCACAAGTCAAGAGTGATAATAGCAAAATCAAATGACTCTGAGTTGGCCACGGTTTCCTCCCTGAACAGGAGCTTCCAGATGCTAATGGCGTCAGTAGAGACCACCCACCCGGTATCCACGTGCCTCTGCCGCGTGCTAACTGGGCACCCCCCAGCAGGACCCTGTGGAGCACCCCCACACCCCGGGGTGGTCTGTTTCTCCGTCGGGCAGCTCTGGCTTTTCCCAGGAGGACCGCCTGCCCCGGGCTCCCCTCTGAGCGCCGGTGCTTCCTGGCCACTCACCTGCTGGGAGCCTGGGTCCCGCTCGCCTGGCTGGGCCCTGCTTGTGCCCTGCCCTTCCTCCCCCGGCCTCCGAAGCGACCCGTGTGGGTGCATCTGCGCCAGGCCCTTGGAAGCGGCCCTGGGAGCAGCTGATTGGTTTAGCAGCCGTGGAAAGAAAGCACACGTGTCCCCAGCCCACGGAGCCCCAGTGGAGGTGCCTGCAGCAAGTCTGCAGACGGGCCGCCGTGGTCTCCCCTCCCACGTGCTTGGAGCGGGGTCTGCGGTTATGACAACACCGGCTGCCTGGGTCTTGTGACTGGTCTCTGAGCCCTTTGGTTTAAAATAAGCAAGATGCCTTTGACCCAGGAGAACATCCCCCCCCTGCGAGGCGATGGGGAGGGGGGAGGGCAGCAGAGGCTCTTGCGTTGCGCTCCTGGCTGTGGACGTGACCTGCAGAAGGGCGGCCGGGGAGGGGGGCCCTCTTCACTGTCAGCTTTCACACCGGGGTCACCCTGCCCTGTGAGGATAGCGCAGGGCAGCTCGGAGCTTCTGAGACCTGCGTCCCTCCAGGGTTAGCCCTGGCCATGGGCTGCAGAACAGTGAATCGTTCCTAGGGAGCTCAAACCCTCCACTCTACAAACGGACGTGAGAACCAAGGGACCCTGACTGGTGTGGTGGGGCAGGAATCCCAGGGGACTACTTGGAGGAGGTGAGGACAGCATGAAGCCGTGGGAGACAGATGAGGCCATGGAGCTCCTCAAGCCTCAGGTGGTCGGACAGGGATGCCCCACATTACTCCCGAGACATCAGGGCCAGGGGGCAGACTTGCTTGCCTGCTGTCTGGCTGGCTGGCTGGGAGGCTACACTGACCCAGGCTGAACCTCAGATGGACTCACTGCTGGCTGGCTTCTCTGTGCCCCACCCCCACCCCTGCTGCCCGCCACAGCACCCCCCCCCCCCGCATGCCCCCACAGCCTGCCCTGGAGCAGACGCCCAGCCCTGGCTGCCGGCCTGAAACCCTTGAAGAAAGATCTAGAATCTGAGTCTCAGGAGACAGGCTCTTGGAGGTGCTTCTCTTTCCCCTTGGCTCCCAGGCACTGTCTCTGAGCCCGTCGTGCAGAGGTGGTGATGAGGTTTCCAGCTCCAGGCTTGGTTACCGTGTGGGACGGGTCCTGACCCAGAACCCTCGGTGCCCATCCTGTGTCTCTGGTTGATCTGCCGTAAAAACCATTGGCTGCTTCTGGTGTGTCCTCCTCACTACTGGGCCCGCAGGCCGAGGAGACCACGACACTGCCAACGTCTGTCCACGCAGGGGCTTTGATGCCTGTCGTACGGTCTTTGCCCAGGGGCCAGGAGGGGGTTGGCTTTCTTACTCGTGTTCTGACCGTGGCCTGAGGCGGGAAGGGGGCTGACCCGGCATTGACCCCCTATGTGTTTGTCGAATGAACAACAGCTGGAAGGCCCCACCTGTTTGGCACCCACCCCTGTGTTGCTGCTACCCCTGGAGGCAGGGACTGCATGTGCCGTGATCTCCTGGTGGGTGAGTCAGACTTGAACCTCCCTGTGGCTGTCACCCCTGCCCAGAGGTGCCCAGCAGGTGGGCGGAGCCAGGGATGATGGGGCTCTCAGGAGGGTGGCCCCTGGAGCCTCCACTATGCCCTGGGGGGGGTCCTCGTGCCCTTCGAGGACAGGTGACTGGGGGAGGTAGGGCCAGGCTTCCATCCGGGGGGCTGTTGGTGTTGTATCTAAAATGTCATCGTCAAGCCCAAGGCCCCTAGCTTGTCTTCTGTGTTATCTTCTGTAAGTGTTATTATTATTTTTTTAATTTTTAAATGTTTATTTATTTATTTATTTTTCTTTTTAAGTTTATTTATTTTTGAGGGAGAGACAGACAGACAGAGTGTGAGCAGGGGAGGGGGCAGAGAGAGAAGGGGACACAGAATCCGAAGCAGGGTCTAGGCTCTGAGCTGTCAGCACAGCGCCCAATGCGGGGCTTGAACCCACAAACCATGGGATCATGACCTGAGCTGAAGTAGGACGCTTAACCGACTGAGCCATCCAGGTGCCCCTAAATGTTTATTTATTTTTGAGAGAGAGAGACAGACAGAGCACGAGTGGGGAAGGGGCAGAGAGACAGGGAGACACAGAATCTGAAGCAGGCTCCAGACTCTGAGCTGTCAGCACAGCGCCCAACACGGGGATGGAACCCACGAACCTTGAGATCGTGACCTAAGCTGAAGTCAGACGCTCCACCGACTGGGACCCTCAGGCGCCCCTGTGTTTTATGATTAGATCTGTGATCCATTTCGAGTTAATTCTTGTGAAGGAAGTAAAGTCTGGGTCTAGACTCAGCGTGTGGATGCCCAGTTGCCCTGGCTCAACGTTGGGGAGACTGTCTTTGCCCCTTTACCAAAGGTCAGTTGACTATATTCCGGACATTCTATTTCTGGGCTCTCTATGCTGCTCCCCGGATCTATTATCTGCCTGTTCCTTTGCCAATACCACGCTGTCTTGAGTATTGCAGCTCTGCGGTAAGTCCTGACGTGGGGCAGTCCGTCCTCAGACTTCAATACCGT
Organism: Paguma larvata; assembly: GCA_030068075.1. Classification (NCBI taxonomy): domain Eukaryota; kingdom Metazoa; phylum Chordata; class Mammalia; order Carnivora; family Viverridae; genus Paguma; species Paguma larvata. The sequence goes on from CM057825.1 coordinate 149,966,473, forward strand.
GCAGGTTGTTCTGCGTCTTTTGCTTCTGTGTATAAACTGTAGGATCAGTTTGTTGTATCTCCAAAATGGCTTGCTGGGATTTTTATTAGAATTGAATCTGTACATCAAGTTGGGATCCAGTTGACAATCTGTATTTTTTATTTAATTTTTTCCATCAGTGTTTTGTCGTTTTCCTCACATGGACCTTGTGCATATTTTGTTAGGTTTATACCTAAGCCTTCCATTTGGAGGGGGTGCTATGTATATGGCATTGTGCTTTTAATTTCATGTTTAACTTTTTCATTGCTGGTATGTAAGAAAGTGACTGGCTTTTGTATATTAAGCTTATATCTTGCAACCTTGCTATACGTTCTAGTAGGTTTTGTTATTGTTGATTTTTTGGAATGTTCTATGTAGTCCGTGTTCTCTGCAGACAAAACAAGTTTTATTTCTTCCTTTCCCTTCCTCCTTCCCTTCCCTTCCCCGCCCCTTCCCCTATTGCATTAGCTAGGGCTTCCAGTACAATATGCAAGAAGAGTGGTAAAGGGAATATTTGTGATTTGGTCTCAGTCTTAGGAGGAAGCATCTAGCTTCTGACCCTTAGGTATGATGTTAACTGCAGGTTTTGGGGAGATGTTCTTTAGCAAGTTGAGAAAGTTCTCCTATGTTCTTATTTTTCAGAGAGTTTTATCATGAGCGAGTGTTGGATTTTGTCAATTGCTTTTTCTGCATCTAGTGATATGGTCATGTGATTTTCCTTCTTTTACTCTTTTGATGTGATGATTAGATTGATTTTTTTTTTACGTTAAAAAATGTTTTTTTATTTTCAGAGAGAGAGTGGGAGGGAGAGCATGAGTGGGCAGGGGCAGAGAGAGAAGGAGAGAGAATCCCAAGCAGGGTCCACACCGTCAGTACACAGCCTGACACAGGGCTCAAACTCATGAACTGTGCGTTATGACTTGAGCCAAAATCAAAAGTCAGATACTTAACCAACTGAGCCACCCGGGTGCCCCAGGATTAGATAGATTTTCGAATGTTGACTCAGCCTGTGTCCCTGAAGTGAATCCGATTGGTTGTGGTGTATAATTCTTGTAAAACAGTGTTGGATTTGATGTGCTAATATTTTATCGAGGATTTTTACTTTCCTATTCTTGAGACATTGGTCTGTAATTTAACTTTTTGTAATGCCTTTGTTGGGTTTTGGTGTTAGGGTAATGCTGCCCTTGAAAAACGAGTGAGAAACCGTTCCCTCTGCTTCAGTTTTCTGGAAGAGATGGTTGAGAATTGGTAGAATTTCTTCCTTAAATATTTGACAGAGTTCAGTAGTGAACCCATCTGGGCCTGCTGGCTCTCTGTTTTGGAAAATTAATAATTATTGATTCAATTTCTTGAATATATCACATTATCTATTTCTTCTCGTGTGAGTTTTGGTGGGTAATGTCTTTCAAAAAATTGGTCCCTTTCATCTAGATTTTCACACTGTCTATGGTGTTAGTAGTATCATCAGCCTTTTAGGGCTGTGGGCCCCGCAGGATACCAGCCTTCTCTCACTTCTGACGTTAATAGTTTTTGTGTGCTCTCTCCCCTCTCTCTCTCCCCTCTCTCTCTCTGCCTCACTAGAGGTTTGTAGGTTTTTATTGATCTTTTCAAAGAACCAGCTTTGATTCTGTCGATTTTCTCTAGTCACTTCCTATTTTATTAAAAACAATTTTTTTTAATGTTCAGTTTTGAGGGAGAGAGCGCACGCATGCACGAGCGTGAGCAGGGGAGGGGGAGAGAGAGGGAGACCCAGAATCCAAAGCAGGCTCCAGGCTCTGATCTATCAGCACAGAGCCCGATGTGGGGCTCGAACCCACGAACCGTGAGATCATGACCTGAGCCGAAGTTGGACGCTTAATGGACTGAGCCACCCAGGCGCCCATCCACAGATTTTAATAACCTGCATTTTCGTTTTTGTTTAGTTAAAAATACTTTGTTTCTCTCCAGCCTTCTTCTTCGACCAGCGTGTTATTCAGAGTCTGTTGTTCAACCTCCAAATATTAGGACTTTCGAGCTGTCTTTTTGTGATTAATTTCTGGCTTAATTCCATTGTGGTCTAAGAGCAGACACTGTATGATTTATATTCTTTTAAATTTGTTCAGGTGTATTTTACGGTCCAGGATATGGTCTGTCTTGGTAAACATTCCCCGGGAACTTGAAAAGAATGTGTGTTCTGCTGTGTTTGATACAGTGTTTATGAATGTCAGCCCCTCTGGGTAACTGACCCTCTGTCCTTACTGATTTTCCGCCTGTGGATCTGCCAATAACTCACAAAGGGGTGTTGAAATCCTCAAGCATAATTTGGGCTTGTCTGTTTCCCCTTGCAATTCTGTCGGACTTGTTTCGCAAGCCGGTTTTTACTTAGCAGGCCTGTAACGAACATCCTTGTCGTCCACGGAGGTGCCTCCGCCGCACCAGCTCACAGTCTGTTCCCTAATTTAATGAACCAGTCCCCAGCCGTTAGGTGTTACAAATTGCCGTGACTGCAGACGGCACTGTCCCCAGCGGCCCGGTAGCTGCAACTCATGTGCGTGAAGGTATCTCCGGAGTGAACAAGGGAGGGGACAGAACCTCAGCAGCCCTGCTGGCTTGAAGCCACTGTCCTCAGCCTACACCTGCAGGCACTGGTCTCCATCCAAGGTGCCTTCTGACTCGGCAGCTCGAGTTGGCCCGGGGAGTCTGGGGACATGGTGAATGTCCGGGCCGGAGCCCTGCATGGGCGATTCTGGGCCGGAGATCCTGGCCCCCCACCCCTTCCTCAGAGGCTGAGCCTCTGTCCCGGGGCGCTGCGGATGCACTCCCCGCCGGAATCCTGGGCGTGTGTTGGTGTGCTCCTCTCCGGGGCCGGGCATCTGTGCCCGAGAAACCACCACAGACGAGGTGGCACCAGGTCCCCCGGGACAGAGGCTCCCGAGCGTTTACAAACATCGTGTTCCTGGTGTTCCAGCACCTTCTCACCAGAGTACGCGGCTACGCCTGAGTTATCACTGTTTAGAGAGGGTTATTTGGAAACTTGCAGTGGATAGAGAAACATAGCGAGCTTTCACCCAAACAGTGGCGAGGCCTAAACACAGCCCGGGGCCACCGTCCCGGCGCCCGGGCTCTGCCACTCAGGCTGTGACAGGCAGCATAAAGCAGGATGTTGCCACGGTGCCCAGTGCACGAGAGCTTTGTGCTCAGGGCCAGGGCGCCTCCTTCTCCGGGTGACATTGACTGAGTCCAGACAGCCGGAGAGAAGTCCTCCCAGGCAGAGGCAGCTGGTTTGGGTCTTTCAGAACCACTTCTGAAGGGGACGAACCAGACATCCCATCTCTGGCATCGTGTTGGAGCCAGGAAAACACGCTCACCTGCACTAGGACGCATTTTCTGCCGTCTGGGTGGTCTTTGTTCTTGCGTTCTGTTTGCATCGCTCACGGCTCCCTTCAGTTCCTTGCGGTACATGGTCTGCGCCTTGGGGCCAGTGCAGAGATGACGTGTACACCCACGCAGACCTGGGGCCGGTGTAGGGGTGACGGACGTGTGCGTCCGCGCAGACCTGCGGCCGGTGCACAGGTGTCACAGGACAACCCGCCCCTTGTGACGAAGTCCCACATGTGCAGCTGCCCCCCACCCCCACCCCCACCCCAGTGAGCTCGGGGGCAGGCCGGCACACGCAGGCGGCGGAGGGTCGGGAATCCGTGGCCTTCTGGGGATCGTGGCAGACCGGAGAGCGCGTGGTCCGACCAGGGTCCGAGCGGGCCGAGTTCCTGCTTTGTGAGAACGCAGGCCCCATGTTGTTAGAGCTTCCTTTATTTTTTAAAGAAAAGCCAAAACCTTGGGTTTTTCTGTAACTCTGTCAATTTTTAAATGTTGGGAGCCAACTTTGAACACGGAGGTAACGTTGGCACGTGAAGAACAGTAAGTTCTTCCGAAGAGGCCAGGCCCGGACAGCTTTCCGAGAGAGTCCTGTCGAATGTCACCAGGTCCTCCGTTCTCCTTTTACAAGTGGCTGCAGAGAACGGCCCAGCTCCTTGTACGAGGCCCGTGTAATCTCGATCCCAGCGTGCGATACAGACAGTACAAGAAAACGAATAATAAGTCGTGTAAAAATTACAGCCGTAGGGGCACCCGGGTGGCTCAGCCCGTTGAGCATCCAACTCCGGCTCAGGTCATGATCTCAGCGTTCCAGGGTTCAAGCCCCGCACCGGGCTCGGTGCTGACAGCTCACCCTGGAGCCTGCTTGGGATTCTGTGTCTCTCTTTCTTTCTCCCCCTCACTCGCTCACACTCTTTCTCTCTCTCAAAAATAAGCATTAAAAAAATATATAGGTGTCGTATATATTCTGTGAACGTAGATGCGAAAATCCTAAAGAGCCAAACAAACCCAACTTGATTTTTGAAAACCACACGTCCAGAGCAAGTAGGGTTTAGCTGGTTTTCGAAAACGGTTTGAGCTCAGAACACTGTCCACGGGAGTTGCCACGTTGATAGATCCCAGGAAAAAAGACGTGTGTGGTAGAGCGCGTGGATGTTGGAAAAGAATTTGATAAAGCACAGCTGTTATGAAAATTCTTAGCAAACTAGTCCCAGGAGGAAACTGTTTTAATTCCGTGAAGGCCCCACGTTCCCATCGAAGAGCAAACATGCGGGCCTTAGGGGACTTTGCTTACGTGCTGGATCACCTGGTTTGGAGCCTTGCACTCCCGCTTCCTGGCTGTGTGACCCCAAGCGAGTTCCTTACCCTCTCTGTGCCTCAGACCTCCCGTCACCACAACGGGGATGATGGTGGTGAATGCCAGAAGGTCGTAGTGAGAATCGCGCGAGCCGGGATTTCACCCCAGCAGCAGGCTTCTTTGACCGTCGGGCAATATGCCCCCTTCCTCCTGGGAGAGACGAGGGGGTTCGGAGAGGTCCTATTCACACCCCCGGGGGCTCAGGGCCCAGGGTTTGTTTCCTGCTGGGATAGAAGAGGAGGTGGGGGCTAGCCTGAGGTGACAGCGAGGTGACAAACGGACCCCCCACACCCAGGAAGTGTCGGTGGCCCCCGGCCGGCTCGGTTTCACCCTGCAAGGTCTTATTTTCAAGGTCGAAACAAATAACTCACCAGGAAGTCACGCTGTACATACATACCGACTTGCATTTAGACTGTGTACGTGGTTTAGATTTAAAGCAAACAAAACCCCGAAATTTTCTGTGGGGTGGGGATGAGCTGTGGTGCATTCGCCCTGCTTTCCTCGGTGGGGACAGGCTCCCGAGATGGGACGGGAACACTTGCACCGTTTTTCCTGGAAATATGTTAAGTTGGGATTCATTGGTGGCATTCTGACCTCAAGGCTGAGACCTCATTTTGAACTTGTCTTTGAACACATTACTCCAAGTGAACCCCCCTGCCCAGGGAGTGAGGCATGAGGAGGAGGGTCTAGGCTTTGACGTTCATACCAGCGATGCCCGTGGCCTTGCCGCTGGACCCAGGGAGAGTGCAGCTCTCAGATGTGGGTCTCTCCGGGACTGAGTTCTCCCGCCTGGTCGCAGAGGACCAAGGGAACTGGGCACCCGCTGGGATTCAGGTGGCAGCAGGTGTGCCCCAAAGCGCAAGTGTGAGTGCAGGCAGGGGGAGCAATGCCCTGTGGTCCCCGTAGGGTCCTGGCTGGCAAGTGTAGGTGGCATCCTGCCTTCCTGCCCTGGGAGCGTCTCCAGGAGTTGGGGCCTGGGCGCATGGCCAGAGAGAGCAGAGTGTCCCCAGCCCCGGCGTGTTCTTCTGTGCCTCCTCTGCGGCATGAATGAACGGGACCTTGCCGGGGTGGTCAGCCTCACCGCATCCCAAACCAGCCGTGTGACCATGGGTGAGTCACCTAACCTTTCCGAACCTTGATATTCCTGTCTGTAAAGATGGGAGCCAGCGTCCTTCTATGCTCGTGAGGTTCAGATGAGGGTTAGTGAGGCTTTTCTTTTGGGTGGAGGGTACTGGGCTCATCCTGAGGATTCAGTAAATGAATTTTCAGTAAATGGCTTCAGGAAGCAAGGACTTTTGTTAGAAGACCCATACCTTGTTCTAGTTGATCTCCTGTCTTGGAGCTGCCTTAACAGACAGCTCATTCTCCATCTATCTTTCTTTCCTTCCACCTAACCATCCACCCCCATTTACCATCGTTCCATCCATCCACCCACCATCCATCCACCATCCATCCATCCACCCACCCATCCATCCATCCACCCAGCACCCACCATCTCCCCATCCATCCATCCACCCATCCATCCACCCATCCTTTCATCTCCCCATCCATCCATCCACCCATCTTTCCATCTACCCCACCCCATTCACCACCCATCCATACATCCATCCATCTATCTACCCACTTGCCATCCACCATCCCACCTCTATTCTTTCATCCATACCAAGCACCTGCTCTGAGTCAGACCTGAGCTGAGCCCTGTGTGTCAGGCTGAAGTGAAGAAGACGTGGTCCTCATTCTCAGAACTCACAGTCAGCTGGGGGAGAGGGGGAGAGCAGAGCAGCCCAGGGAAGGAGGGGCGCTAGGACCAGGAGGGAGTCAGGTGGCAACTTCCGAAGGGCTGTGGTCTCTGAGCCGTAAACCCCCTGGGAGCTGGGACCCAGCTCTCTGCAGGCGCTGAGCCTCAGGGTCCAGACCAGGGTGTGGCTGGGGTCCAAGTCCACCCATTCCCCCGGCCACCATCCCGACCCAGCTCCCTGTCGTCAGTGCTCTGCTCCGGGTCCCGGCCCCCAGCAAAGGGGCCCACCCAGCACAGAGGGAGGGAGGAGGCTGTAAAGGAGTCTGTGAACCTGGATGGGAAAGCTGCCGTCCGACAGTCACGAGCCCACTCAGGGTGGCACTTCCCTGTGTCGTGAGCAGCCCGCTGCGCCTGAGTGATGCCTGTGATCTTGTCACCAGGAGGCGGCGCGGGTGTTTCTGAGTCCCGTCCCAGCTGTTGCAGATTATCTCAAGATACGCTTGTGGCCCCTCACCGCTGGGGTGCTCCCTAGGCGTGCCCCCGCTCGCCGCGTGACGCAGGTGCGGGCACCCGGGCCACTCTGATGCAGACCGAATCTCTAAGTGTCTGGATCACTGTTTCCATATCGTTGCCTTCGTTTGTTTTTCTGTTTATTCTGCCTTTCTGGAAGGCGTGCATAAGCAGGGCTGGAAGCCAAAGACGTCCGTGGCCCATCAGGCCTGAGAAGCAACCCCTGGCCTGCAGTGACAGAAAGCATTGGCACCAGTAAATAGTTGTAATTAAAACAAAATAGGCAGGTAATGCCTCTGCCCCCATCACTCCTGGTGAAATCCCAAGGGGCCCTTCGCTGCCCGCCAGGTGAGTCCACATGGCCTGGGCTGCCGTGGGGGCTTCCGGCCCACAGCGCCCTCAGGGCCACAGGGACGTGGGGCTAAGACACCCCTTGGTCAGCTGCTCCCTGCTGTTGAGGGGGTGACGGCCACTCTGGCCTGGGGGCCTCTCAGGAGCCCAAGGACCCCACCGTCAGGCCGAGACGGGAGGGGAGCAGGGTGCACCTGCGCCCGGCCAGTGGCTTCCCCAGGGTTGGCGGGCAGGGCTCTCCACCGCCTGCTTTCTGAGGGCACTTCCTGAGACCGAGAAGGCCCTGCACCCCCAAACACACTGGGAGGCCTTGCTTAGCCCTGGGGTGCACCACAGAGCCCTACACAAGAAGGCAGGGGTGCGACCTGACCTCACCTCTTCCCAGCCGCAGACCTTGGCAAAATTCCTTAGTGTCTCTGGTTTCCTTGTCTGGACGAGACGGCCGCAGGTCTGACCTCGGAGCGAGCGGGCAGGTGAAGGGCACCCGGCCAGCGCCGGGCCTGTCCTTGGGGCCTCACAGAGCGAGGGCTGTAGCGTCTTCACATTTCTGTGTCTCAGCGGCCCCGAGCGCTGTGTCCCCGGACCTGGCACAGGCCTGGGCGCAGGATTTGCCAAGCCCAGTTCCAGAGCCTGGCAGGGGCTGCGGCAGGACCGGGTGTCAGACGCTGAGATGCGGACGACAGTTTCAGGAAAGGCTTCCAGAGGTCACTTCCAGATTAGAATAGAAACCCGTTTTTCTCTTCATCAGAGGCAGGCCGCGTCTTTTTATGCCATTAAGTGCTAAGAGGCAGGAAGGATTGGGTTTTGTTTGAGAGGACAGAGGATGGGGAAGGAGGGGGCCTCTTGGCGTCCGTCCCGCACACGGCCTGTGTTCGAGCCTGGCTGTTGAGCTGGGGGCCCCCGGGGGCGTTAGCTTCTTCCAAAGGAAAGGGGAGGAGCAGGCCTTTTCGGTGAGCGGGGCTGGGCTCTCTCTCCGGCCTCGCTGTTCGCAGATTGGGATTCACCACTCCTTCCGCACCTGGGGAGACGCCTCCGTGGTCAGTGGGGTGCCGGGCCCGGGCTCTCGGGGCTTCGCCGGGTCTGTGGGTCTCCGTCTAGGTGAACATCACAAAGCACGGGGCGAAAACTAGACTTACAACCAGTACTTGTGTGTGAACGACAAAGGCGCCAAATAGTGGCGGACCTTTTCACGGACTCCTCCGCGTGGAGCAGAAGTGCGGGCCGAGCGTGGGGTGGGCGGTGGGCTGGGGCCCTACCCTGGGGCTTGAACTCCATCCCAAGCACCTGCCCAGGCTGGGTGGTGACGGGTGCTGGGGTTGACTTGATTATTCATGGCGTTTGGGAAGACATTTTACCATTACCGGTTAGAGTCTTTTAAAAATGCGGTGGGAATCGTAAAATCATTTCTTCAAAATCTGCTCGTTTTGAGATCCCCGATGCTGTGGTTTTAAAGAAATGCAGTTTGGAAAACGGACCTGACACCCGTCTGCAGACCACCTCCCCCCACCCCCCGCCAGGGAAGGTGTGGCCAAGGAGCGCAGCCCAGGCCGGGGCACAGATGCCTGGTCCCGCTGCGGGAGGAGGGGCCCGGGAGGGGCTCCTGCCAACGCCCCAAAGCCCCCGCCACCCAGCGGCTCCCCTCGGGTCCCGTCCTCTTTCTCAGGGTGAAGGCAGCTACCGTTTTCAGGGTGACCGTTTCCTGCTTCCTGGACCCTAGCGACAGCGGGGCACAGGGCTGCTGGGATCTCCAGTTTCACGTTGGCCCTGGGGGGGCGTCGCGGGCCTGTGTCCAGCACCTGTGAGGTTCGCCTGACCTGACCAGTCGGGCAAAGGTTTCCTGTCCAGCTGGGAGGGGGGAGGAGGCAGGCCCCCAGAGCCCTGCTGTGTGTGTTGACCACACGGGGGCCCCAGCTGCCGGCTTCTCTTTTGGGCCCCGGGGGTGGGTGGGCACGGTCTCCCAAGCTTGGCCATTGCATGTGGGGAGCAAGAGGCTGACCTCTTGACGTTGCGTTCCGGTTGCGGTCCTGTGGAGATCAGGGTCCCCCGCACGCACACGCCACCTCCCTGCTGTCCGAGTCCTGCCCGCGCGGTCCACCCAACAGCCACACTTAGGAACTTCAACGGGCAGGCCGCTCTTCGGCACAGCCCACGAGTTAGAGTGTGGTGGCTGCCGGCCAGGCCCCGTGGAGACCCTCGTTCCTGTGGGGGAGGGGGGGTCTCAGGACGCCCCTCGAGGGAAGTGGGCAGAAAGTGTTCTGGTAGACTTGTATTTCCCGATGTGAGAAACACCCAGCATCGGTTGTTACCTTGTTTTCGTGTCTAAAGCAATGTGTCCAGTGTGATTCCACCCAGACCGAAAACCCCACGGATCCTGGCACGGAAACGGATCTGGAGGTTTCGAGCTGTTGCCCAGATGGCAGGGTTCCCGAGGGTCGTGATTTCCTTTCAACTCGGATTTTTCCGTTTTCCCGGGTGACCGGAGCTCCGCGCCCCGCGCTGCTGCAGCCCCCACACGCAGTGCATTTTCTCTTCCAGTGACATATTCGACGCCATGTTCCCCGTCACGCACATCGCCGGGGAGACCGTCATCCAGCAAGGTACGTTCCCTGCCTCCCTGAGCCAGAGCGCCGGGCCGATGGGCCGTGGGCTTACCGTGAGCACGAGACCCACCTGCCCTCGAGAAAAGTCACAGCGCTCTGCATGTCCTCCCCACGTGTCTGTAACTTCCCATTAGCAAAGCTGGGCCCTGAGCCGGGCCAGGCGGGGACCGTGCGTGCCCCACCGCACGCAGAACACGGGGGACCTTGCGAGGGGAGTACCTGCCGCTCATCCCACCGTGCCCATGTGGGTCAACCCTCGGGTTGTTCGTACAAGTTTTATGTAAAAAGTAACAAAACCGGGTTAGACCCGGAGTCCTTGGCCTCCGTGAAGCATCAGCAGGTCCAGCCCTCGGGGACAGAAGTGCGGTGTGCACAGTGGGTTTTCTTTCGTTACAGGGGACGAAGGAGATAACTTCTACGTGATTGACCAAGGAGAAGTGGGTGTGAGTATCTGCCCGCCTCGTCCGCGGTCAGGTCAGCCCGGCAGCGCCTTTCCTCCGCACGGCGGCGTGACGCCGGAGCGCGCTGCGTGCGAGAAGGCGCGCGCCCGTGGGCCGGGGTCCCGGGGGTCAGCCGGACTCTGCCCTGGGAGCCGGCGCTCTAAGGCCGGCAGGGAGCCAAGTGTTTACAGACGCAGAGGCCCCGACGGTGGCGGTCGTGGCTTTGTGACCCCGGACAGCCTTTCCTCCTGTTCCCACTCACCTCGCTCTGTCCACCCTTCTGGTCTGGGGCTAAGGGACCCACAGTGTCGTGGACCCCTGCAGCCACCCGCCCCTGCCCGAGCACTGAGGGCATCCATCCCTCCCTGGGTCCCCAGGCTGCCGTCCACGCGGCGCCTGGCAGACTGCGTCCCGAGTGCACCAGCGTCTCCAGGGGAGCCCCCGAATGGGCTTCTCTCTGAATCAGGCCCAGGCCCTTTATGTGACCACAGGACGGGCCCGAGCCCACCCAATGGTGCTCTCTCCCTTCCCGGGGTCCGCTGGTGCCATGCCGTCCCTGCCAGGACCCCTGCTGCCCCCCTGGCTCCTGCCCGTTTGTCAGCCTCCCCCCACTGTCCCTCCTCTGCACGTGCGTCTGGCCCCATGGTTTTCTCTGTGGCCGCAACAGCCTCCTTCCCGTGACTCAGCTCAGTTTGTGGTTACACGCCCATCGCCAGGTCACACACCAGGGCCAGGGTGCTCGGTGCCTCCACGCCTCCCCCTGCACCGCGCTCCCCGCCCCCAGGTGCCCCCCCCCACCCCGGCTCCCGAGCCAAGTTTACTTACTTGTTTCCCCGGCAGCCCATCTGCATCTGCCAGCGTCGCTGTGCCCTGGGAGCCGGGCAGGCGGCTCGCGGATGCTGGAGCTGCCAGCGCGGGAAGCGCCCCCCGGCCGGGGTCTCACATCAAGGGGCACACGGAGTCGCCTCGAGGACCCCGCCTGCTCCCATGGGTGTCGGGCCGTCTTTCTGTCCGGAGCTCGGGGCCTGGCCCAGGGTCAGGGTTAGGGGTGGGGATAGACTTCCGTCGGCCCCCAAAGAAGGAAACTGAGGCGGGAGCCCAAGGCCCCCCGCCGCCCACAGCCGCAGAGGAAGGTACAGGCTGCCAGCCCACAGAGTCGACTCCCGCTGCCGCGGCTGCGGGGTAAAACCGACAGGAAAACCAGGAAACAGGGAAGACAGGCTAGCATGCAGCCAGGGTCCCAGCTGGGCAGGGGCCGCCCACGGGGAGGGGGTCGGCGTGTTCCCGGTTCGGATCCACAGGTTTCCACCCGGCCCTCACCCCCGCCTGGCTCCTCGACCCCGTTCTCAGTCCGTCACTCTTGTCGGAGCCCCTCTGCCATCCTCCCCTTGCTTGCGTTCTTGCTCAGATGCTCACGGAGCACGGTTGTGTGCTGGGAGTGCACCTGGGGGCGCCCGGCCCCCGCCCTCAGGGTCTGCGGGTCCCGAGGGAGACAGCGGTGAGCTGCAGAGTAGTCAGTAAGCGCCTCATCTCTGGGTCTTTACCCCTCTGGTCCTTCTGCTCTAGTTTCTGCCCTTCCTTGCAAACTCCTACGCGTCCTTCAAGACCCCGCCGGAGCCCGGCTTCTCATCCAGGCAGAGCCACACCCAGCTCCTCTCTCGGGCTGTGCTGATGACCCAGGACCTTCCCCGCCACACGGGGAGTCCGACCTAGACCCAGATCTTGGCGCCCGCTTTTCCTCCCCTGGGATGTTCTTCTCTCTTCCCTGTTCCTTGGAGTTTGTGAATCTTCTAATTCAATCTGGAGGCATCTTCCAAGGGCTGAGTCAAGTCCTGTCACCAGGGCTCAGGCAGAAATGAGACCCAAACCCTGGGGACTTCCGGGCGCACCCGGGGTCCTGCCGGGGTGAGCCGGTGTGGCACGTGGCAAACCTTCCGCCCAGGGTTCTTTGCAGTTTCTCTCCAGGAGCCTGGAGGGCGCACGGCAGGGTCTCGTGAGACGTTCCCCCCTGGCCCGTGCGGGAAGGCAGCACACGGTCAGATACCCCCCAGCCTTTGGCCCGAGGGCTGAGGCCTTGTACTGAGCACCGTGTCCTGTCCTCGAAGGACATGGAGCTCACAATCAAAGGGGGCAATCCTCCTGATGTGGCCTCGCGGAGCCCGTTGTGGGGTCGGGACGAGGCCCCGTGGATGTGGTCCCTCTTTCTACTTCCCCCGCCAACCTGCTCTCTCTGAGCCGCTGAGGCCACCGCCTGGGCCGACCCCATCCCTGCCTCCTCCTCCCCCCTGCACACGCACCACGAAGACACCCCTCCCCCATGCAGGAAGCACTTGAAGACATGAGAGGCGGGCACCCACCAGGACCTGCCCCCTGAGGGGGGGTCCCCTCAGCAGCTCGTGGGCCCTGCCGTCCCGGACACTGGTGCCCCGACACTCAGCGTCTTTGCGCAGGCTGTTCCTCTCCTCATACCTGCTTCTACGTCCATCCGAGCACACTTAGGCCCAACAGGATAGCGTCCTTGCAAACTGTAAAGTGACATCATCTTGCCCCACTACCCCCGGCCCTTCATAAATAGGATAGGAAAGAAGCGGCTGAGAAGCGGCTGGCTTGGCCTGCTCTTCCTGACGGGAACCCTCCAGCCCCCTCCAGGGGAGGTCACAGAGCCGGCTCCAGGCCCCTCCGGATGGGGTGGGGCCGACGGGCAGCTCCCAGCCTCCCGGTTGGCCGGCTGCCCGTGCTGGCTACCTCACGACGCTCCAGGTGTCCTCGCCGACTTTTCTCTAGCAGGGACCCGTGGAGGCGGTTTGGGGAGGGAAAAAGTGAGGTCACCTTCTTATGAGCTGAGTTCCCCAAATACATCGTCTCGGCATGTCCGGCCCCGGCCTCAGAAGTTCAGGTACAAAGGCAGCTTTAAGGTGCTCGCTGGACCCAGCTCGCTCCAGCCGGGGTGTCTGGGCACCACGGGTGGACGCCTGCATCCGGCTGGAGTCTCAGCCCCCGAAGGGGCAGGCAGCGACTTGTAGGGGTCCCTCTGTCAGGCTCCTCGGGTCCCCGGCTGGGCGGGCGCCGTCCTGTGATGTGGGACCCACCGGGCGGTGCGGCAGTGTGGGTGAAGGCCACATGTAAGGGAATCAAAAGAGCTCAGTCAGGAATCTGGAACGAAAAAGTGTCATGCTGGCCAGCCGGGGTGAGTTATGGGGCACACATTAGAATAATTACTGTTATTACTGCTCCCGGTGTGAAATTGCCCCAGACCCTCTGCGGTCCAGGCATCGCGTTCCATGTGCCCATTTCTGTGAACCGCCTTCCGGGGCACAGGGGAGCGACCCGGCCGACCCGGCCTGGGGTCTCCGAGCCTGGCTGGCTGTTCCGTTCCAGGCTTGTGCGCCTCGTTGCAGGCGGGGGACCCACTGAGTGCATGAGCCCCGAGGACGCAGGCCCCCCCAGGACCCCGAGGCGGCCCTCTACCTGGCTGGGCTCGGGTCTGCACTCTGAGCACCTTCCTTGCCTGGATGGGGGGGCGCGGAGGAGGACGCTGCCCTGGGCCCAGCGGTGCCCGGGGGGGGACGGCCAGGTGACCAGTGCCAAAAGCACCAGGTTCGGCTTCAATTATGGTTTTCGAGAGAGACACCACAGCGTGTGTTGCCAAGAGCTATAATCCGTTTTTCTAAGTATAAAAATATCTCCCAATTTGTTTTATTCGTGGAACATAGCATTTCTACTTAAAAGGATACTCGGCTGCCGATTTTAGGGCTCAGGAACGTAGTTGTGTCTGAGTCCCGGCTCCTCCCTAATCCTGTGAGGCTTTCGTTATTTTCGGACCCTCCTTGTGCGGGGACTGTCTCCCCTCTCCCCCCGGCTCCTGCCCCACCCGGCTCCCTCCGGTTCCCAGCCTCCAGAGGTGGGCACGAGGCCTCTGAGCTGCGGCCCCCGGACAGGGCATCCCAGGGCATGGCCGCCTGGGTCCGTGGGTCTCGGTGAGTCGTTCGTCGGTGTTTGCCTAGTGCTCTGTTTTTTTTAATTGGTAAAATACTCATAACATAAAATTTGCCATCTTAACCAGTTTTAAGCCTACAGCTCAGGGGCACTGAGCACATTCACGCTGCTGTGCAGCCGTCCCCACCGCCTGTCTCCAGAACGTTCCATCTCCCCACACTGAGACCCTGTCCCTGTTACACACAGACCCTCACCCCTTTCCCAGACGCGGCCCCACCATCTACTCCATGTCTGTGAGTCTGACGACCCCGGGACCTCGTGTGGGTGGGTCCCAGTATGTGTCCTCCTGTTTCCGTGAATCTGATGACCCCAGGACCTCGTGTGGATGGGTCCCAGTGCGTGTCCTTCCGTGTCTGGCTGGTGTCACTCAGCGTCATATTCTTAAGGTTCATCCATGTTGTAGCAGGTGTCAGAGTTTTGTGAGGCTGAATGATAGTCCATCGCGTGGATGGACCACATTGCGTTTATCTGTCCACGTCAGCGGACACGGGTGTGGCTCCCACATCTTGGCTGTCATGGGTCACACTGCTGCTGCGAACCTGAGTGGGAGCTTCTGTTCCAGTCCCTGCTCTGAGGGTGTCTCTCTTAATTAGTAAGTTAATGAACGCCGTGGCCGTGGCCTAGAGCTGGCTGTGATGTTTTCCTACAGCATCTTGGGGCCTTCCGACCACGTTTCATCCACAGAGCACATCGGGGGACCCCAGCACGCACTTTCCCAGCGGCCCTGCTGTGGTCGGGGGCTGCTTTGGACCCAGCTGGTAATGACCGTCCACTGGGACTGGGGGACAGTGTGGCGGTGGTCTTCGTGCTCAGGCCACACCTCCACTTTTAGGAGGGTTGCTCCAGGGTCCTGGTGGAATCCTCCCCTGGGGACGCCCGAGTGTGGTCGGCGTGGGGGGCCATGACGGACTTGGGGCTCCTCTGGAGAGGCCCGGCCAGCTTTCCAGCCGAGTGGACCCTGAACACGCACAGCCTGGGCACTGCGGACGGGAACGCCAGCCCCTGTGCTCGGGGTGCGCCGTGACAGCAGCCAGCCAGATCGCCCCGTGGGCATCTGGCTTGGGGGCTAGAGACGGCCCAGGCCTGGTGGGGAGAGCAGCGCGAGAGAGGCAAGGCAAGGTGTCCGCTGCCCCCAGGGTGCCCGCAGGCTGCCGGCCGAGTGACGGGGGCACAGGCGCCGACTCACCCAGACGCTCCTGCGAGGGCCTGGGGAGGCGGGAGGAGACGGGCCATTAGCTTTTTCTTGCCGTCTGTGAAGGAAAACAACAGCGGGTGCACGCCGGCCATGCCAGGCCGGCCCCGGGCGGCGTGAGAAAGCAGGCGGGGCTGCGGGCACTCCCCCCACTGGCCGGCTGTCTCCACGTCCCAGACGGTTTCTGCTTTCCGCGCGGTGGAGCGTTGAGCCCAGATGCCCAGGTAGGTGGGGGGGTGGGTGATGGTAGAGCAAGGCTGCGAGTACGGCCCGGTGGGTGGTGCTCACTCACCTCCACACACGGGCCGGCTGCCGCACCCGCCCCCCCCCGCCCTGGGCTCTGATTGAGCAGGACCTGGTACCCCGCTGTGACCCCAGTACAATCGCTGTCTGTACCTCTGTCCGTGTGGAGCGGAAGCAGCCTGTCCAGCTTGGGCCACGTCACAACCACCTGTTGAGTGACCTCCCCACCCCTTCCCCTCTCCCCTCTGGCAGTCCCACACTGTTCTCCACACTCCAGCAGAGGGAGTGTCACAGCGTAAACCAGATGAGGGGCCGGAAACTTCTGTGGCTTTCTTTTGCTTCTAGAACAAATCGCAGCCCTTCCCTCCCCAACCCCCTGCTCTTGCCCCTGTGACTTCTGTCCCTGCTTGGTCATGCTGCATCTAGGAGTATCCTTCATTTCATTGTGGCCCCAGGGCCTTTGCACGTCCTGTCCTCGGCCTCTGTCGCCTTCTCCCACATCTTTGCACGTTGAACTGGATGCTCAGTCCTGGCTCCAGTCCCCTTCACAGAGAGCTCTCTACAGACAGTCACTGCTGTGGTCCTTCTGTGTGCCATGCCTTCTGCTGTCTTCATGCCCGGAGCACGCTTCACATGAATGTGTGTTTGTATGATTATTTGACTACAGTCTCTCTCCCGGCCGGTGGGGGAGTCCCTGTGCACAGGAGCCCGCTGCCTTTCCCTGCTGACTGCCAGCAGTTAGAGCGCGCAGGGCACAGAGGGGCATTCGGTCCACACATGGGGCGACGGACAGACGGATGGGTGAATGCGCTAACGCAGAATGGCCGGGTGGGGGCTCTGGGTTCAGCCGGAGAAGTCCCCGTCAGTGGTGGGACCGTGAGTGTAGCCCAGTGGGGCCTCCCCCCATTTTTCTTCTAAAAGAAGAAGAAGAAACAAAAAATGAAACAAAGCAAGAAGTAGCCCCTTTGCGTGCCAGCTGGGGTGGGGCCCAGCGCTGTGCCCGTCGCGGTGACAGAGCCCAGTGTCCGGAGAAGGATGGCCCCTTTGTGCTCCGGGGGCCTGCTGCAGCGTGGTCCTGGG
The DNA here is from genome assembly GCA_030068075.1 of Paguma larvata. Taxonomy (NCBI): domain Eukaryota; kingdom Metazoa; phylum Chordata; class Mammalia; order Carnivora; family Viverridae; genus Paguma; species Paguma larvata. Next base: position 149,983,352 of record CM057825.1, read on the forward strand.
CCCGCCCGCGGCTCCGCACAATGGTCCCCTCTGACGCCTCGCGAGGAACTCTCCGAGACCGGGGCTTCTGGGCAGGGAAGGGGGTCCCCTCGGTCCTGCCCTGCTTGCCCTTTGGGGATGTGCTTCAGGGAGACGGGAGCGCAGGGGCACCTGGGTGGCTCTGCTGAGCCCCCCTCTCTGTCCCCTGTGTCCCTGTGCTCTTTTGTCTGTTGGGCGGCCTGCCCCTGCCGGCAGCCAATGGAGGCAGGCCCACCCATCTCCCCAGACTGTGTCTGGCAAAGTCTCCCGACCTTAGACCCATGACCCGAGTCCGGCATTCCCCCTGGAAGAGTCACAGGTACCGTCTGTGTCCCGCGGGAGGCGTGCCTGCTCCACGGCTGTGAGAGCCAGCCAGCTGGGCCCAACAGCACACACAGCGAGTGCAGAGGACGTGCCCCTGATTCCTTCCCGAGGGGCCGTAGTTGCTGGAGGGGACCTGGGGACGTCCGGGGCACCCTGGAGCTGTACATCCGGGGTCCGTGCACGTGGCTGCTGGGGAGTCACGCCTCCATGGCCAGGACTTCACCCTAAGGAAGCCCAGTGCAGGGGACGGCTACCCGGCTGTGCCCGGGTCACTGGGACCGCTGATAAGTTGTCACCACCCCCCAGCATGGGCCCAGGATCCCCTTTGAGAAAACCAGGGGTGCAGTTTCTGGAGTTTGTCCTCTGTGGTCCCTGCACCCCCAAAATTCCTGGATCACCGGCTCTCTTTGCTGCATCTCTGCATGTCCATGGTGGCCTGGTCCCTCCCTCGAAGGAAGGATGGGACATTGTTCTGGTTCCTCGAGGGCCTCCTGCTGTGGATCCTGGCGTCTCTTCCCCCCCCTGGGTACCCAGGTGCCTGACTTCCCCGCGGGAGCGTGACAACAGGGTTGGGCGGGGCCGAGGAACAGCGAGGCCCAGGAGCAGGAGCTCGGCACTCGGCCAGGCTGGCGGAGACTCTCGGAGGCGCACACGCAGGCCCCGGTGGGCAGCTTTGCCTCTGGACAGCCGTGGTCCTCGTCCATCCAGCCTCATGGTCGGCTGGGTCTTCCCGACCCTCGCTTGCACGGAATGTCGGGTTCTCACCTGCATGGCGTTTCCTCGCAGATCCTTGCTTGTGTGTATCAGTCACGGGCAGATAATGAGTCATTGATTTCAGTAAGAATTGCGTCCGTGATTCACCGCAACCCGTTCTTTCCCGACGCACACCCATTTTGCCAATAGGAACCATTCTTCGAGCTCATTGACACGCGGGGGGATAATGTGCGCGTTGTGTCCGTTTCCAGTAACCAGATCTGCACGGACACCGCATAATACACAATCTGTACCATTCTTGCGCGGCCCGGAACGTGCAGGGCCCGTGCATAGTGGCGGCACTGTGCCGAGCGCCCACGCAGCCTGAAAGGGCCCCTCTCAGCCCAGCCTCGTCGCGTCGGGGTCCTGACAGCGTCTCCGCTGACCGCAGGTCCGGGGCGCCTGGTGCTGCCCCGGGCCGGGGAGGCTGTCAACATGGCCCCTTCCGGGCCAGGTCCGGTGCACGTGCCGGTCGGAGGTGGGGGCTCCGGGCAGAGACCCGGAGGGCATCGGCAGGGGCGCCCCATGGAGGCACCGAGTCTGCCTCACCGTGTGCGGCTAGGGAGACGGGCCCTGAGACCCATCAAAGGCCAGCCAGGAACGCAGGCAGGGCTTTGCGCGGACCAGGAGCCCTGGGCAGTGTTTCCACCTCCGCCTCCGGCCCGTCTCCCCAACGGTGGGGGTCCAGGACTCAGAAGGGACCATCGCACCTGCCCAGCCAGGGCTCCATGCAGGGCTGGGGGTGCAGCGTGCAGCCAAGCTGGCAGAGATCCAGGCCATGCCTGGGCGGGTGAGGGGGCCTGGGGGCTGCCACCACGCGTGCCCTCCCCTCGGGCCCCCTCTGGTGGGCGCAGAGGAGGGCTCCCAGTGCAGGACGCGCCGGCGGGACCCCCCACATCTCCTGTGACGCTTCCGATGTTTCTCACTGTGTCCCTTGAAGGTGTATGTTAACGGAGAGTGGGTGACCAGCATCAGCGAAGGGGGCAGCTTCGGGGAGCTGGCGCTCATCTATGGCACCCCCAGGGCGGCGACCGTGAGAGCCAAGACGGACCTCAAGCTCTGGGGCATCGATCGGGACAGCTACAGGCGCATCCTCATGGTGAGTGGCGCCCCGGCACGGGAGCTGTAGCAGGGCCGGGGATGTCTGGCGCACACCTGCAGCCGACTGGCTCGTGGGAACCCTGGTTTTATCCAAGTGAGGGCGATAGATAAGGGCCGGTGGGGTGGGTGGAAAGTGTGGGAGAGAGTCTAGAAACTTCTTACAAGGCAAGCAGGTAGCTGGGGAGGCTCCTTGGCCTTCCTTCCCTATCTCTTTTTAGCTGTTTGGAAAGGCGTCGTGATGGCTGGAGCTCTGGCTGCCATCCTGGACCACGAGGTGACTCTGAGAATACAACCCATTCGCCAAGGTGGTAGAGCAAAGAGATGCCAGGAGCCCGGCTCTGTGGTGGCCCCGGCACAGAGGGACCAGACAGCTCGATCCCAGGCATACTTATGTGGGGATCACCCTTGGGCGTTTTCGCCTCCATCTCTCACGTGCGGTCATGTCTATACTCGTGGCTGGTGCAGGGTGGGCACAGGCCCCCTGTTCCGCGATCGGGGGGTGGCAGGTGTGCACAGGGGGCTCCCAGGGGTGAGCTGGGAACTGGGAAGGCCCTTCCTGGGGGGAGAAGGTAGGTTTCTGCTGTGCTCGCTCAGTGCTTGTCCTGCACACATGCCTGCCGGGAGCCATTCTTGGTGCTGACAGCCATCTGAGAATGTCACGGATGCGGGACCTGACCTTGGGAAGCCCACGGGCTAGCGGGAAAGTCAGGGAACAAACATGCACTTCGGGCGACAACTCCTTGGAGAGAAATAAAGCTGAGAACCCGGCGGAGGGGACTGGGAGGGGGGAGGGGCTGCCGTCTTATAGAAAGGCCCCAAGTCCCCCTCCCGTGATGAGGCAGCACTTGAGCAGAGGCCTCTGAGCAGGAGCCAGCGTGTCCATGAGAGGAGTGTTGGGCTTGTGTGGGTGCTCCTGGAGCCGTGGGGTTTCCACCGTGGATGAGGACGCAGGGGTCCCGTGGGGGTGCAGCCCGTGGGCTCACTACCCACACAGAGCCCTCAACTCCCACCTGAGTTTGCAGGGGAACCCCCCCCCCCCACAGGGGCTTCCAAGACGGACAGGGGGCCGTCCTGGAGGGCGTGGAAACATCCTGACCCGGGGAGGACGAGGGAACCAGAGGCTACGGGCCTGCTAATGAGGACATCCCAGCCTAATCAAGCGTCTCCATCCCTCCCCATCACTGGGCAGAGGCCACTGGAGCTGAGGCCTGGCCCTCGGGAAGCCTCGCTCCTCAGCCACTGAAGCCTGCCTGGTGGTGACGGCTGGGCCAGGCGCTCTTCTGGGCAGGTGAGGGGTAGTCCGGGGGACCCCGGGTGGGGGGCTTGTTGCCGAGAGCAGCTCCAGGGGCCAGGGATGGAGTCTGCTCAGACCCAGCTCTCGTGGGGCCGTGGGGTCCCCACCAGCCTGGAGGGAGGTGACGGAGGCGAGCTCCCTGCCTGGAGATGTTTGTCATCCTCCACGTGCCCTGCGGGGCTAGGCTGTCTCCCCGCGGACCATGCGGCTTCCGGCAGGGGTGGGCTGTGATCTGGGGGCGCTCTGGGGGAGGCCTGGGTTCAGTCCATGGGCAGTTTAGAGAAGCCCCAGGCCTCAGTCAGACAGGAGCCTGGGGATGGGGTCCTGCCCGGGCTGCCCTCGTCCTGGGAACATGGGCGCCCCGCACCCATCCTGGCCCCACCGTGACGCCTGGTCTGCACGATGTAGGGAGCATTCAGTGCGGTCCTGGGGGTCATGGTCTGATCAGGCTCCGTGCACGCGAGGAACGCGCCCCCCGTGCACTCAGGCATCGACTGCCCGCTGTGTACGGGAGATCTTCTAGAACCTCGGGTACATCAGGAGAAGCTGAACGTCCCTGCGTCCCAGAGCCCAGCCCGTGCTCTCTCCTCTTTGTCTGCAACCTGCCAGCCCCTGTTTTCCCTGGGAGAAGCCAGCTGCCCGGTGGGTGGGGCGCCCTGAGGCCCCCCCGACACTCAGGCAGGGGCAGGTTTTGGAGGGGACCCGGCAGCCTCTGCCCCCTCCGCGTGCACCTGGCCCCAAGTTGCATAAGCCATTGTTTCTCGCCATCGTCAGTGCCGAGTCCTCCTGGGCTGTGGGATTTTTGTGGCTGGAACCTTATATTCAGGGAAGTTCCCAAACCACCGAGGCAGCTGGCGCTTCCTCTGTCTTCATTCTGGAGCCCTGTGTGCTAAGAATAGCCGTGGCTGTGCTGTGAGCCTGCAGAGCCTCTGTGTCTCAGGGAGGAACGCGGCGGCGCTGACCGACTCGGAAGGGAGTGACCTGCAGGACGGCGTCCATTTTCGTGTCAGTCCTGGGTCTGGACGGATTTGGATGCATCCGTCATGGGGAGTGGCCCCGCCATGCATCCCCTTAGCCCTGAGCTGGGACACGCCGTGGGGAGCCGGGCGTGGGGGTGGGGCTGCCGGTGTGTCTCCAGGGATTCAGGCTGCAATCCCAGGGCAGCTGATCCAGAAAGTTCCCTCGAACGTCCCTTCCCTTCCCTCTGCTGCTCTGTGCGGCACAGAGGGATGGACGGAGCTCAGTGAGGCCAGCCTGCCTGCCCACCGCCACGGAGGCCAGGCTCTGTCCCCGCATCCGCAGCGAGGGGGCGTCCTGGTCCGCCAGCTGCGAGGTGGCTCCCTGCCCATCCCTTCGGGTCGGGCGTGGGGTGCCCGCTCTGCTCCCCCTGCGTGGAGGAGGCAGAGAACCTCCTCGGGCCGCCGCACACCCGTGAAGCGGGGTCGCGCGCCAGTCTCTCCTGCACGGGGTGCCCGAGGGGTGCCGCGGACGCTCAGAGCTGCCTCCCGCTCCGCTGCGAACAGGCCCCTGGGCTCCCACCCGGCCTCTCCCGAAGCCTCCGTCGCGGCGGGAAGCCACCCCAAGTGTCCTCCAGTGAGCTGTCCCGCAGCAGGGGATGGCTGGACCAGCTGCACTGGCCTTTAATGTCCGACGTCCCCAGGCAGAGACGTGCCTGCATTCCACCGGGTGGCATCCCTGCCGGGAGGGCTGTGGGAACCGTCAGTTGTTTTTCAGGAGGAACGCCTTTTCTACAGCGAGGCCGGCAGGGACGTCAAATGGCCTGGGCTGAGCATGCTGCCCCCGGGGGCGGCCACACCAACCCCAGTGGCGGCCACGGTGCTGGAAACACCCTGGGTTCTGCCACAGGCCGCCTGGCTCTGTGTCTTTGCCTTGGCCACCAGCCGCAGCCGGGCAGAAGCACCTTCAATGCCATCTCGTCTGGTGACGAGGTGGACCGCTGGCTGGGTTCCCGGCCCTGTTGGGGCCTCGCCAATGGAAGGGCCCGGGGGTGACTGTGGGCCTCTGTGTGGCCAGCAGGACTCCCTTAGGATTCTAAAATCGGGACTAGTAGTCTCCGTAGCGCTGGGGATGCCTGGGCCCCATCGGTATGTCACTCGGCCCAGGGCCTCCTGTAACCTTCCTGGGACCTTCTGGGGCAGGACTTGTGCGGCTGAGGAAGCAGGCCTGAGAGATGGGGTGCTTGCCCGCATGCCTCGTGAGGGGCGGCGATCCGACCCAGGGGTGTCCGGACACCCCTCCTGCGTCAGGTGCGCGGGCAGGTCCCGCGTCCTGGACACTCTGAGCTGTGGACACTCTGAGCTGCCTGGCGGCCTGCCCTGCCCCCACCCACGCCTCCCACGCTCAGCACCCGCCTTCCCGTCCTGGTCCGCCCAGGGCTCCCACCTTCTCCTGCACCTCCCACGTCTGCGTGGGCACGCATGACGAGGGGGGTCCACCCCGATGCTGCCCTCCCCACTCCCGGTCCCCGTGCCCTGTGTCAGGCACCGTGAGGTTCTCACTGCAGACTGGTAAGGCCGGGCCTCTGTGGCCTCAGGGGTAGAGCTACTTTAACTCGGCCTTACCCGCGGCTCCCGAGTGCACTATGTGCTGGGGACAGGCCCTCCTGGTGTCAGGCCTGCGGTGGGGAGGGCCACTGGGCCCCGTTTCCAGCCCTTTCTGTGGCGTTGAACCCCCGACCCCTGCCTGAAGAAGGCCTGCTCTTGATTCTCAGTGCTGCTTTGAGGTTGACCCTCAGGAGGCTGTGGGCATGGTGACGACCCCCTGAATTCAGAGGCCAAGGGCTGGATGGTCCCAGCTCCGCTCAGCCACCGGGCGGCCTGGCACTTTGGCGGCCCTCTGAGCCTCCCTTTCTCTGAGCAGATATGAAGGTGGTAGATGGTCCAGGACCACACACAGTGGGTGCCCTCCGGGGAGGGGAGATGCCCAGTATGTCTAGGGCTCTGTGGCATGAGCCCCAGTTGTACAGTGACATCCTGCTTTGACCCCGACCCCACCACTTACTGACTGCGTGGACACAAGCAGGTTACGACCCCTCCCTGTCCCGCACACCTCCCTGTAGAGTGAAGACTGTACTGGTGGCAACCCCAGGGGCACGGCGGACCTGATCCTTTGAGGCGCCGGTCTTAGTAGCACTGGGGAAGTCTGAGCTGAGCTACTTCTGCTCACCTCTTCCCAGGTCAGGCGTCTTGGCAGCATCAAGGGCCTGTTTGCAGAGGTCCTTCCGAGACTGATAGCCCTCCCTCTGCGTCTCAGTGGGAAGCAGACAAGGAGCCTTCTGGGCTGAGGTGGGGATGGCACGGCAGAGCAGCAGTGGGAGGTTTGGAAGAAGGTAGGGAGGAGCCCAGGTCAAAGACACAGAGAACATGGTGCCGACCGACCACTCTCCTATTGGGGAAACTGAGGCCTGGAGATGGTGAGACCGGTCTAAGAGTGTGAGAGGTTATGGGTGATCTGGGTTTGGAATGGGAGTCTCCTGACCCTCCCCATCAGCCCTCTTCCACTGCACTTAGTAAAGATCGTTGCTACTACCACCACCATCCTCACCATCTACACCACCATCACCACCACCACCATTATCATCATCACCAACATCACTATCACCGTCATCACTACCACTGTCATCACCATCACCATCATCATCATCTCCCCATCACTACCACCATCATCACCATCATCACTGCCAACACCATTACCACCATCACCATCATCATCACCATCAATGTCATCACCATCATCGTCACCAACATCACTATCACCATCATCACTGTCACCGTCATTATCACCATCATCATCACCATCACCACCACCGTCACCACCACCATTATCATCATCACCAACATCACTATCACCATCATCATCATCATCATCATCATCATCATCATCATCTCCCCATCACTACCACCATCATCACCATCATCACCGCCAACACCATTACCACCATCACCATCATCACCACCATCAATGTCATCACCATCATCGTCACCAACATCACTATCACCATCATCACTGTCACCGTCATCACCACCATTATCATCACCATCACCACCACCGTCACCATCACTACCATTATCATCATCACCAACATCACTGTCACCGTCATCACTACCACCATCATCATCATCATCATCATCATCATCTTCCCATCACTACCACCATCATCACTGTCACTATCACCATCACCAACACCATCACCACCATCACCATTATCATCACCATCATCATCACCAACATCACTATCGCCACCATTACCATCACCACCATCAATGTCATCACCATCATCATCACTATCATCACTGTCACCATCATCACTATCACCATCACCACCATTACCATTATCATCATCACCATCATCACCATCATCACCAAGCTTTGGGACGTGCAGGGCCCAGTCTGGGTTTCATCCCTGCTCCTGTGATTCCAATCTAGGCAGTCACTCGCCCCTCCGAGCCTGCATCCTCATCTGGGGATGAGGGTCATCATGCCCTCGTCTCAGGACTCACGAGGCTGAGGCGGGCCTGAGTGTTTAGGGGATCCACTGCCGCCCTGGCCCGAGCACACTTTCATCGTCGCTGTCCTCCTCCCTCCTCTCTCCATACCAGGCGTCGGGTCTGTGGTAACTGGTCTCTCCATCCTTTTCACATCCCAGGTGATAGATGGGGCTGTTTGAATTTGACCAAATCGGGCCTGCTGGTCTGCTGGTGGACCGCGTGTCCCTGTTTTCTGAATGCTCAGTGCTTAACAGTACACGTTGGTGGGGCTGCCGTGTACAGTTGTGGGGTGTGTACACTGTGCAAAGGCCCTGGGCAGCAGGCTAAGGGAATAAAGTCCAGACTGCCGTCTACCTGCCGGGCTGGTGCTGGCTGCTGGGAGGCATGCTTGAAGAAGCAGGTGCCCTTTTCCGATTCATGTTCAGGTTCTAGTTTTTGGAGCGGATTGTCATTTCTAATTCACGTAAAGGTTGGCGGGGCCTTGTCTGCCGGTTTATCTTACTCAGCCAGCACTCGGTTGGGAAAGAAGCAACTCACTGGCCCTTCTCACCAGGCACCAGGTTCAGGCATGTCCAGTCCAGGGACTTCAGCGAGGTTGGCTAGTCCCTCCCTTAGCGTATCACACGCTCGGTTCTGCCGCCAGCCCCAGCGTCTCTCCGGGTGTGTGTGTTGGGGGAAAGGGCGGGGGCGCGGTGACCCCAGCTCAGACAGCGTCCCTTGCCATCCCACCTTGGGGACACCTGCCTTCAGCACATGGAAACCCCAGCACGGGATCCCGGTCGGTCGGGTGCTCATCGTGCGGACCAGTCACTGGCTCCGGGCTGGATGAGGTCGCTGTGGCCAGCTGTGGAGGGAGGGGAGGGGGGCTGCCCGGAGCAGGTGCTACGTGGGGTCTTTGAGGCACTTCGGGGACATGGAATGCTCAGAGGGTGGCCTTTAAGGGTTCAGAGTCATCTGGGGAAATCTGGAAATGTCAGAATGAGTCAGGCCTGAAGACCCACCTTCTTTTCTGTCTCCTCCTTTCTCCCGAACAGGGCAGCACGCTGCGAAAGCGCAAGATGTACGAAGAATTTCTCAGCAAGGTCTCCATCCTGGGTCAGTGGCCCCTGCCCCAAGCGCGGCGCCGCGCCGGGGTGCCTCCTCGCTCTCGCCTGAGTCCCGCCCGCTGGCTCCCGCCATTTCCGTGTTCCCCTCGGGCCTGGAAGGTTCAGCACTCTCGGTGACGTGTGGGTTTGGGACAAGCACACGTGCGAACCCACCCAGGCATGGCCCACGCGGGCCTGCTCGCACAGCCCCCCCACGTGTGCACCCATGTGGGCTTACTCACACGAACACACACACACGTGTGCACCCACCCGGGCCTGCTCACACACACGAACACACGTGTGCACCCACACAAGTGTGGCTCACACGTATGCACCCACGCGGGCCTGCTCACATGCAGGCTCACACACACACGGGCGTGCTCATACGCACGCACGCACACGTGTCTGCACCCACGAGGTACATTTGCACACATGCGTATGCATGTGCTCACACAGGCACACACACACGTGCACAACAGGCACACTCACGCGCACACGGGCACGATCACCTGCGTCCATGCACACAGTCGTGCACACGCCCACCGAGAACTCCGCGTCTGCTCCGCCGGGCGGCGTTCTCTTCTCCCGGGGTGTCAGTGCCCACATCCCGTGTGCCCTGCTGGTCCGTCCCTCTGCCATCAGTGTCCCTACCAGCCCGTCCTCCGGGTCAGTCAGTTTTGGGCTGAAAGGCCATCTCGTGTTCCGGCAAACGTCGTCCCCTCTGTCGAGCTTCCCCTGCCCTGTTCCGGTTTTTCCCAGGTGGGGTTTCTCCTGGTGCAGTTTTACCCTTTCTTGTCCCGGGGTCTGATAAACACGCTGGCTACATTTCGGTTGATTCCCGGTAGTGTCGACGAAACTCTTACCAGCAGGCGTCTTCCGGTATGGAAGCCGCTGTGACACACATGATGACGCCCTGTCCGGGAGAGCCGGCGCAGTCATGGTGTTCTTCTTCTGTGTTGAGCACCCGACACGTGGCCGGTGTCGCCAAGGAACCGCATTTTAATTCTATTTCATTTTAATCAATTCAAATGAGCGTACACACCGGTGGCTGGCGGCCTCCGCTTTGGACAGGGCGGCTCTAGTCCACGGGAGGGGCCCTGCTTGGGAGGGGTGAGGGACAGGGGATGCCGAGCCCCGGGAACCGCGGGAAACCCCTGTCTAGCAGCAGCGCTCACAGCCTTCTGGGTAAGGATGGGGAATGAGGGGTGTCGTCCTTTTCCAAGAGCGTGACGGGGACGAGAAAGGAAAAGAGGCGAACAAAACCCACTGGCTGTGAGGGGTGCCAGCACCGGGGCTGAGGCTTGCAGATGAGGTCACAGGATCAGGGCAGCTCCCCTCCCCGAAAGGCACGAGCCTCTGCCCGGTCCCCGCTCTCCAGGGTGCAGAGACAAGGGGAGGGCCTCGCGCCTGCCCTTCCAGCAGAGGATCGGAGGGGAGGTCAGGAGGAAGCCCCACCTGCACCCCTGCACCAAGCGTGGAGGGAAAGGCCATGGCGGCAGGACAGAGCGTCGTGGCTGCCAGAGCTACCGAGAAAAGCTGAGAGCTAGCAACGCACAGAAAGGAACCCAGTTGGGAAGAAAGCATGTCCACAGAAGCAGAAACCAAATCGAGGGAAGGGTTTTTCTAGAACACAGATCCACCCAGAGAGCAGTGGCCCGAAGAGGGAAGAGGGAAGGGCTGGGAGACGCATCCCGGCCAGGCCTCGGAGGCCGGGGGCAAGAGAGGAGCAGGCGCGGTGGCGCCCCGGCTCTGCAGCCTTTGGCAGTTTCTCTAAGGCACGGGGAGACACTGCGGTGCTTGGCGCCCCTGCAGTGGAGACGGCGTGAGGTCTGCCGCGTCCTGCGGGGTGGAGTGCAGTCAAGCGAGTGACGGGAGCTGTCGGGGGCAGAAAGCGGCACATTACAGACGGTCCCGGCAACCCGGCGCCCGCGAAGGGATCTTACGGCAAAGGCGTAAGACCAGCCGCCAGGTCCTGAGATGTCGTAGCCACAGGGAGGGAGGCGGAAGTCAGGTTGGGCGTGATGTGAAGGCCACTTGGACGTTATCAGTGATGCTTGCTACACGTTTGCAGAAAACAGAGCTGAAGGTTGACCGCGCTTCGATAATAACAAATTAAGAAAATTTTTAAACGATAACAAAGACATCTGAAGCAATCGTGACGAAATAGTCACAGGATTTAATTCGGAATGTTGGTGAGCTGTGTCGTTTGCGCTACTTTCTTGATTAACTTGTTTTCCAAACGAGGACCAGTGGACGAGATGGAGCGTGGAGCCGGTGACCCGGCAAGGGCGAACCCAGGAGAGCACCTGGGGGGGGGGGGTGTGGCCGCTGGGGGCGGAGGAAGGACAGAGCCGCGTGGAGGCATTCGATCGACGCAGGGCACGAGGCAGCCCCCGCCAGGCGCCTGGGAGGCGGGCTCAGAAGACCCCAGACGGGATGGGTGGTGGGTGGTGCGTCCGCTCCTCCCAGCCCACACCAGGGAGCGAAAACTGACACTGGAGGGCCACCTGTGTCCTCGACACAGAAGCCTGCCTGCAGTTCAGCGAGTCAAGTTAAGCCACAGGAAATGGCCTATTTTCAGGGCGCCTGAGGGGCTCAGTCAGTTGAGCTTCCAACTTCGTTCAGGTCGTGATCTCGCAGTTTGTGAGTTCGAGCCCCGTATCAGCCTCTGTGCTGACACTGCTGTATTTCTCGAGTTATCCGTGGCAAATATGAGTAATTTAACCAAAAGCAATAAAGCAGGCCTGGCAGGGAGGGCGCCGACGGGCTTCTGACCCCGGGGTCGGCACTCACCAGGGCACATGCAACGACGTGACCCACGGTCTCTCTGAGGTCCCGTGAGATGAAGAAAGAAAGTTCTGGGTCCTCTCTTGCTCTCGTGGTAAGATCACATCCACTGTTTCAGCCGTTTTTAACTTCAAGGTGTCTGCACTCAGTCTTGTGCCTTCACTCCACCCACTCCCTGGTTCCAGAACCTTCTCGTTACCCTCGGTGGAGGCTCTATGCCTGAAAGCCCCTCTCTGCGGGTGCCTGGTCTGCACGCATCATCAAGGAACGCTGTGCTGGGTGGCCAGTGTCGTTCTCGGCAACACAAAACTCTGCAGCCTCATGAGCGGGTCCTCACGGTCTCTCAGGGCTGGGCAGGTATTTTAGCCCCACGAGAAATCCCCACACCTGGGGCCCCCTGGTCCCTCGCCACCTTCCACATCCCTCATGCTCCTTCTGCCTGCCAGGTGCTCTAACGTGCTCTGCTCAGCCCCGCCCACAAGCTTTGTTCCCTCCGATGAATCCATCACCTCCAAGCACTTCTCCGTGGCTGTCGGGCAGAGTAGCACCAAGACCTACCCCTTCGCCCTCAGTCGCCCCCGCTGCACTGAGCCCTCCAGCGTTGGAAGGTGGGGAGGCCTTGCTCTCAGCAGCCCATCCTCAGCAGGAAGGACCATGGAGGTGGCCGATGCGCGCCTGGGGGCTCCGGTTTCTGCACACGGACACAGGCGTCGGCCCCCTGCTGGGCACTGAACGTGGCGGGCATGGGGGGAGCGTGAGCGCAAAAGCCACCCCAGGCTTCCCCGTCTCGCGCCTGCCGGTCACGCACCTCGCTAGCTCTCGGGCTCTGGCTGCAGGACGTCTGTGACAGTCAAGGGACACCTGCTGACATTCGCATCCCGTCTGGGTGCAGTGTTGAAGATCCAGCTCAGGAAAGGGGACCGCGCTTCCCTGGGGGTCAGCCTGCAGACCGCAATACCACCCCCAGGGGTCCGTCCTCAGGGACGAGACGCTTCAATAATCTGGGCCCACAGACTGCAGTCTCCCGGTGTCTTCTCATGGGACACAGCTTCGTGTGTCTTCACCTTCAGGCCGCAGAGTGTCATCTTTCAGATGTACCAGAGACCTGCTGATGAGACATGCGGGAACAGACTTCCTCCCGGCGGTGTGACTCAGAGGACCAAGTGCCCCGTGGCCCTCGCTCAGAAGCCACAGACAAGACTGCGGTTGCAGGCCGGGCCCCGCGCCCGCCTCCCCTGAGCACCGGCTCGTTCCGCCCCTGAGGCCCCTGCTCTGTCCGGTCCCAGGCGCCGGTGGAGGTGCTGGCCTGCGAGGGAACGCCCGGCTTCTGACTCCCCAGCGGCCCTGCCGCCGGCGGTGTGGACCTTTCCCGGCGGGCCCGTGGGGCGCGTGCGCTGGCAGCTCCGCGAAAGCGCGTCCTTTGCTACGAGAAGCATTGGCAGGCGTCTGACAGCGGAGGAATCCCGCTCCTAACCTAGTTCTAAAATAAATGCTTTGCTTCGTATTTTTAGCCGCTGACCCACTTACGTAGCATCTGATAAGTCTAGGCCAGGGAAGTTTCTTCTGCCAAGAGAGAAATAGTTAATCAGGCAGTCATTATTTTCTCACAGAAGGAGCGTAATTGGTGTGTTGGGTGTTTTCCCCCTTCCTGAGGGTTAGGGATGGCCAGTGACCAGGAAGGGAAGGTGTGGGGAGGGACAGGGAGGTATGCAGAATTTGTGGGCTGTGAAGATAAGCATGCAGTTGGAATTAAGTATCTTGACCTAAAATGATGGAAAGCGTGCCATGCCCAGCCTCGCAGCAAACGCACCTGCAGCAGAGCGGGGGTGAATGGTGCTTCTTTCCAACGGGTAGTTGCTCTCTGAAGTACGTTAAGCCTCGCTGTAGCCTCAGTGCTCAGCTGGAGTGCTCGCGGGGTCCGTTCTGGGCCCGACGTGAGGGTGCAACGCCCAGGCCCTCCCGGCACAGAAACACGCTCCCTGCCTCGCTCACTGCTGTTGCAGCAAAGGCCGAGCCGCGACGCCTCCCTCGCAAGCGCTCGGGTGCTGGGCAGGGGCGCGGGCCGTAGTGACAGTCCCTTTGTCGCCCGCTTTAGAGTCCCTGGAGAAGTGGGAGCGCCTGACCGTGGCCGACGCCTTGGAGCCCGTGCAGTTTGAGGACGGAGAGAAGATCGTGGTCCAGGGGGAGCCCGGGGACGACTTCTTCATCATCACGGAGGTGAGTGCCGCCGGTGACTGGGGTGCGGGGGGGACCGGGTGCCCCGCCCCTGCTGCTCCCGTGCGCCGACCCCGAGCCCCCCACCCTCGCGCTCTGTCCCCCAGCAGCCTCACGCGCATGCCGTTGCGTCTTCTCACCCTTGAGAACCGCATACTTTAGAAAGCATACTTTAGAAAGTATGTTGGGTGCCCAGGCCTGTGTGTGTGGCCCAGTGGGGACGTTGCACGGGACTGAACACAGTGTGGGCACAGGGGAGGTGGGGGATCTGAACCCACGTCAGAGCCCTGGGTGTGATGTGGCACCTCGAGGTTTGTGGCACGTTGTCACTGGTGGGAATGTGTAAGTTTGGGGCACACGGGATCTTTCCATGCTGGTTCTTACAACTACGTGCCCGTCTACAATGCTCTCGAATTAAAAGTTCAGTTTTTAAAAGTGGCTCCAGGTTCTCAGGCTGGACACGCATGAGTCATTTTTACGAGGCCCAGCGACAGCTGGCTCTGGGGCCGTAATCCGTGTCCGCCACACTCGAGCCTGTCACTGACAGGGGTGAGCAGCTGCCATGGCCGCCCATCCCCAGGGCTGCACGGGGCGGAGCCCCCACAGAGTGAGCCCCCACCGCGACGCTGCCGGGAATGAATGGGGGGCCCGCCTCACCGTGGGCAGCCCCGATTACGCGGGGCCACAAGTATGCTGCCGCCTGTTGGGCTCACTTCCTTCTCTGGCGCTCAGGAGCGGAAGGATTTCACGTTCATGCTCATTAGGACACATTCTTCAGCTGCGCGTCTCACCACCAGAGAAAGGGAGGCCTCGGTGTGGCAGCGAGGTGGCCTTCTGTGGCTGCGAGGCGGCCCTCTGTGGCAGCGAGGTGGCCCGGTGTGACAGCAGGGTCACCTCGCTGTCCAGAGTGGGCCGTCCATGCTGGAGTTTCTGCACAGCCAGGAAGTACGCATCGCTCAACGCCTGTGGCCACTTTCTGGGTTTAAAATAAAAGAAGGAGGGGCGCCTGCGGGGCTCGGTCGGTTGTACATCTGACTCTTGACACTGGTTCAGGTCACGATCTCACGGTTCATGGGATCGAGCCCCGCCCTGGGCTCTGCACTGAGAGTGCAGAGCCTGCTTGGAATCCTCTCTGCCCCTCCCCCACTCACACATTCTCACACCGTCTCTCAAAAATAAGCATTTTAAGAAATAATAAAATGAGAGAACTTGCCAGGCTGTCGATCCCAGTGAGACGCGAGCCCTCTCTGCTGGTGTATGAAGTATGAGCAACCCAGCTGAGACCTGGCGGACATGAAACACAAATCTTCCCAGGAGGCTGTGTCAGGGTCCTTCTCCCTGCCGCCTGCCTGAGATTTCCAGAAGGTGGGTCCTCGGGGGCACCTGAGGCACCGGGGAGGGTCCGGGCTGTACCGAGAGGCACCCCCGCCCCTGTCCCGGCACCGCACCTGCAAACGGTGCCTGCGGGTGGTGGGTGCGTGTGGCTGCGAGAAGGAGGCCCCCTACCCGAGCTCTCTGGAAGCCGCGTAAATATTTCCGAAGGAATCCCCAGCTCAGGGAGGAGTTCTTGGCTACGTGACTCACGTTTCCTTCAAGAGGGAGAGAGAGGGAAGGAGGAAACAGAACCAAGTTTGATTCTGGTCCACAGCGGGTGGAGCCAGTCCCAGGGGCGGGCCCGCCAGCCTCTCTCCCCCGGGACAAGTCTGGGGGGCCCTCGAGATCTCATTTTCATCTTGGGAGGTCGTCCTGCACGTCCAGGAGGAGAGCCTGGGCCTATTGCGAGGGGGCCTGAGGGCCTCCCCGGAACGCCTGTCCTGTTCCTCAGACAGCTGGTGGGTGACGTCCCCTCTGCCACAGCTCGTGGCCAGAGGACCCCTCACCCGTGGCCTCGGACATGACACCCTCTCTGAGTCTGTGTGGGCCTGGCCTTTCCCGGGTAAGAACACGAGGTCCAGGAGAGGGCGGAGGGGGTTCCTCCAGCCACGACTCCCACCCGCAGAGCTGCATTAGATGGGACCAACCACAGGGTCCTTCCCGCCTCCTGGGCAAGTGGGGTCTGACTCGCGGGGGCCCCCAGGCTGGGCGTTGGGCGGGCCTACTTCCTGGCACCGACGGAGACTCGTCAGCAGGGCCCGGAGCTCTGAGCCCTGGACGCCCCACCCTGGGTGTCAGCCCGCTGTGCCCCCAGAGAGCAGCACCAGCCACCACCCCCGGGCGCCAGCAGACGCCCCGAGTGAGAGCTCCTGCCAGGGCCCAGCCAGGCCCCAAGCCCTGTGAGAGGGGACTTAGAGGTGGCTCTAAGTACCCCCGGAACTGCATGTCTGTCCCCATCAGTCGTCACCGTGAGCGGTGCACTTGTGGAGGAGCCCCTCCTCCGGCGGCTCTGATGATCTCACACCAAGGGGAGGGCGTGATGCCAGCTTAAGAGCAGAAATCTTTTCCTGCCCTAGGTTGCAACTCATTAACGAAGCTGGTGCTCACGGGGCCACTCTGGCCCAGAGATGCGTGTGTATTGGCCTGCGTGGTGTTTTTTTAAAACATTTGAATTCATTGTCGATATTTAAAAATCAAGATATTTCCCATTGCAATTGGAATCTCTTACTTCTTTTTAAAAATGCGGTACCTGGCCACCTTGGGCCTCCATCCTCACCTGGCCACAACCAGCAGACATGAGGGGCGGGCCCCTCGGGGTGGGAAAGGGCCCCCGTTAGCCGCAGTCCTCACCTGGCCCTTGTGTCTGGTCTGCCAGCCTTGTGGGCTTTGAGGTTTTTGGCCTCGGCGTTGATGGTCTCCAAGCCTAGGGAGTAACTCCAGCCAGCCCACACAATTGTCCATTATTTGCTGTGGACTAAGGCTGCCTCCCAGCCGGGTCCAAGGCCGCGGGTAGGGAAAGCGTTAAATGCGGGTGATGGGCACAGATTGGCGAAGGGCCGGGGAAGGGAGCCGTCACCTGGGCTGTTAATCCTGATTTTGTGAGCTGGTACTTTCCGAGCCCAGGATGTGCTGGGTGTCGTGCGAGCCCCCAGGCACCTGCCAGGGAGGCCCGGTCAGGGGCCCGCGTCCCTCCTGGGGCAAGGGGAGGGCTGGGCCTTTGCCCAAGGCCACATGGCCAGCAAGCATCCGCCCTGCATCCCAGTGGCTGGGGGCCTGCTCCCTGCTCCTGTGTGACGTGTGCACGTGTGCGTGGGCCCACGAGAGGGTCCGGGCACCCCTCATTCTCGTCTACGGCCCTAGAGATAGCACTGCCCTCTGCAGTTCACACAGGGTGATGGGTGACGATAGAGAGGGACCTTCCCGGGTCTTGTGCAGGCTCTGGGGACATCGCTGCTGCTGTTGGGGTCCCTTTTCCGCCGGCTCCGAGCATGTGCCCGGGGCCAGCCTGTGTGGCTCCCTGCGGGGTTTCCAGTGCCGGGGGAGGATGGTGGGGCGCCGGTGACACTGGGGCCCGCGGAGTGTTCTCCGAGTTGATGGGGGCGGGGGCTGCGCACAACAGGCGGGTGTCCCAGCTCTGGAATGTAACCCGAGCCTCCTGGAAATGTATTTGAAGTGGTTTCCTTGGCAACTCGAATTTTTTTCCCCTTTTCCTCTGTGATCAACCAAGGCGGGTAGGTTGTGGCGGAACCCCAGGGTTCACGGGAATCGGACGCTCTCAGACCTGAAATGCAGCTTCCTGGGTGTTTCCTGGGTGAGGCAGCCTGCTGGCGACACCTGCTACACACCTGGGTCAGGCCCGCCAGCCCTGTCCCCCATGGGGGCCCAGTGAGCTGCTTGGTGGCCCACAGGCCATCTGGGAGATCTCTGGTTTGGGCGGCACCTTGGGCGGGAAAGGGGCCCAGGCCCCGCAGTTCCCTGCTGTCAGGGTTAGTTTGACGGGTCCACTTGGCCAAGCCAAGGTCCCCGGGTATCTAGATGTTTCTGTGAAGGCATTTTTCAGATGAGATTAACGTTGATATCAGCTGATGTGGAGTGAAGGGGAGGGTTTTTCACCATGTGGCTGGGCCTTATCTAGTCAGTTGAAGGCTTTTCTTACGAGAGGGGACACCCCCTGCCAGCCTGACAACCCTATAGATTTTGGACTTGTGGTCCCTACTGTCATGTGAGCGAATTCCTTGACTTGAACCTTTCTCTCCACATACACATCCCATCGGTTGTCTCTCTGGAGAACTCCAACTGATGTACCTGCTTGTCGGCTTTTCCAGAAGTCCTCTGCGCAGGGCGGGTGTGGGGCCCCTGAGCCCAGGTCTGGGTGCCTGGCAAGTGGTGGGGCTTAGGGCGCCTATAGACGTAGCTGCCGTAAGGAGCATGGGCTTCAGGGCCCTGGCTGGGGGACTTGGCTTGGCTGGCCTCCTTTCCTCAAAGCAACAAGTGGGGCCAGCCCTTGGTCGCATGCCATTGCCTGGCTGAGTGTCTCTGCTCAGTCCCCCAGGTGTGGCTGAGCCTGGCAGAGACCCCCTGCCCTGCACGGGGGTGGGAAACGACCCCAAAGTCACTTGTTGAGTCACGAACACCTGCTGGCCAGTGGGAGCCCAGCCAGGAAAGCAGAGCTGGGCCCCAGGGCCTCGAGCCTCACCTGAGCCCTGAGGGTCTCTGTGCCAGAGCAGGGCCCCTCCTGGGGAAGGCGGTGTCCCCTGTCTCCCGGCTCTGCACACACCTGCTGTGTCTGAATCTGCTCGGCACCGGATCCCCAGAGCTCCTGGAGAACACCCTCAGCGGATGAATGAGATCCTTGCCTTGTAAACCCGCCCACGGACTCCGAGAGTAGAAAGTACCCGGGTCTTCCCGGGGCCCGACCCGTAGCCTGTGCGGTGGGCGAGGCTGGGCACTCTCCGGACCTCTTCCTTCCGGAAGAGCCTGCGGGGGCTGCCTCGGCACCAGCGGGGACTGACCGTGTCCAGGCCTCCTGGGGGAGAGGGCCCCGGGCAGACGGAGGGCGGAGCCCGTGCAGGACTTGCCAAGTCCCCCAGCTGTTCCAGAGCCTCAACGGGGACCTGCCTCCCGGCTCCCGCTCTCCAGGAAGACGGGCGAGGGTGTGGGCGGGCCCTGCTCTGCACGCCCATGAGGACCCCGCCGAGGCCTGGGGCAGCTGGTTCCCACGAAGTCCCGACAGGGAGCTTCCCACTCGCTGGCGCACCGGCTGGCAGCTGGGGAGGCGTTGCCATGGAAACTCCAGATTTGGTTTATCTGCTCTCTTAGTAAACTAATTTTGCAAACGTCCACGGTGTTGAGTGAGGGCGTGGCCGCTGCTCCCCGAGGCTGCGGCCGGGACTGGCCCTGCTCGCCCCTCTGACGCATGGACCAGGTGGGCGGGCATGCACGATTGGCCAGGATCTGGGGCGATAGGAAGGAGACGTTCCCCCCCCACCCCCGGGCGTGTCCTTCTGTGCCCAGGGTCGTGTGACTGGGCCGGTGTCACGCCCTCACTGTGCGCCAGGCCGAGGCTCGGTGGGGGCAGCAGCCTCTGGCGCTCCGGTGTTTGCTTGCCGAGGCAGGAAGTGATCCTGCTTGCCCCAGAGACACAGACTCGCCCCGGGTCCCGAGAGAAGGAGGGGCCAGGCCTCAGCAGGAGGGCCCCAGAGGTGCTGGCGGGCCAGGGGGTAGCAGGGATGGTCCCGCTGGCAGAGGGGTGAGCCGGGCAGGTCAGGATGCAGTCCTGAGGGGCGAGGAGACGTTCTGCAGACCGAGAAGATGAACGGATGAAAGTGTGTGTCGAGCCCGAGGCTGGAAGTCTGAGTCCGGGAATGACAATCGGCCCAGACCGTTGTCCTGCGGGCTTGACGAGGGGCGGCCGGAGGTCACAGGTGCTTGCTGGCTCGTTGGCCGGATCCCCAGAATGAGAGATCCCAGGATTTTCCAGGATCTTTTCCAGGATTTCTCTCTGATTTTTAAGATTTATTTTTTTTCAAGTTTATTTATTTTGAGAGAGAGCGCACTTGAGCTCACGTGAGCAAGCACAAGCCGGGGGCAGGGGGGAAGGATGGCAGAGAGAATCCCCAGCAGGCTCTGAGCTGTCAGCTCGATCCCACAAACCATGAGATCATGATCTGAGTTGCGATCAAGAATCGGACGCTCAATCAACCAAATGAGTCACCCAGGTGCCCCAAGACTTTGTTTTTTTAGGGCAGTTTCAGGTTCACAGCAAAATGGAGGGCAAGAACAGAGATATCCCATAATGCCCCACTCCCCCCAACAGGCTCCCCCATTATCAGTGTCCCCCAGATGATGCATTTGCCACAAGGTTTGTGACCACACACTGACACGTCGTCATCACCTGGAGTCCACGGTTCACAGGAGGGTCCCTCTGGGTGGTTTAGATGAATGTGGGGTGGCAGGTATCCACTGTCAAGTATCACACGCGGTGTTCACCGCCCCGAAAGTCCCCTGTGCTCCCCCCGCTACTCCTCTGCCCCAAGCCCAGGCAGCCCCCGTCTTCAGTCTCCACAGCTCTGCCTTTTCCAGAACGTCCTGTCGTTGGAATTAGACAGCGCGCAGTCCAGATTATGTTATCACAGACAGTTCTTTCTAGCGTGTAATCGCAGCCCCTCGTCTAGATGTGACACCACGTAGCCGCTCACCTGCCCAGGGACATCTTGCTTGCTGGGACACAGCTGCCCTGAACATCCATGCACAGGTTTTTGTGTGACCCAGGGGGCGTGGTTGCTGGATCTGAGGGGTTTGCCTCCAGTGCCCAAGTAGTGCCTGGACGGCCTCCCTCTGACGCCAGCAGGGGCTCCTAGGCCCCGTCCCAGGCAGCTGTGATGTCTCCTGGGCCTGATGCACCTCCTTCCTTGTCGCCCGATGGCCTCCTCACCGAGCTCACCTACCCGCGCACCCGGCCGACCCCTCAGGCAGGACCTGGCAGGCCAGGTGCTCTGGGCTCTCATCAGCCTTGGCACACAGACGTGAGGGCGGGCGCGCGCCCTTCCGTGCTGCCGTGGATTAAGTGCACTTTCGTGTGACTCGGGGCCTCGGTGCCGCCTGTCCCCGAAACATTCTAGAACATTCTAGGGACAAAGAAGCAGATGCCACACAAGTCAGCTTACCGGGGGCCAAGGCTAGACTTCGATGAGAGCCTTTCTTGAAAGAACAAAAAATTAAAAATTGTGCAGCCAAAGTGTCACTTGCTGGAACAAGGCCAGTGACACAGGAGCGTCTTTGGGAAAGCATCACCCCCTCCATTTCCCCCCATCCCGCCATCTCCACCCTCCTTGCCATCCCCATCCCCCCCCCACCATCCCCATCCCCCTGCCATCCCCACGGCAGCTCGTGGGCCTCCCCGACGAGTGCCTTCTCCTTGACGGGTTCTTCCTGGCTTCTGCTATCAGAAACATGGTGAAAGTCTAGGTGGTGTTTCCCCCAAATAGAAAACGTGTCCCCCCCAGGTCTGCATGTCCAGACCTTGTTTCTTGCTCGGGCCTTCACCCCAGGTGCAGGGGTGGAGCGTGGTTGCTGGCTACAAGCCCCGTGTGTCCCGCCCGGAGTCCTGGCCCCTCGGGCTGAGGACGGAGCGGCATGCAGACTGCTGCCGTGAGACGAATATTCCGGGAGATCCTGACAGATGTGCCACTCTGGACGGGTTAGTTTCTGGGGGTGTCCGGTCCACCATCTTGGAGCCAGGGCCCCCTGGGGACTCCCGCGGAGGTACAGGGCCAGCAGTGGCCTGTGAGGAGCGTTCCTTGCGTGTCCCTCTGGTGAGCAGCCAGGTGTTGACCTGTATCCGCAAGGCCACTTCCTAAGGTGTGTCCTGCTTGTGACGAGCACGAGATCCCCCCAAAGGCCCCTGGGCTCGTGAGCCACTCGACATAGAGCGTGGAGGAGCATGGGGGGCCCTGTCCTGGTCGGAGGGACATGTGGGCAGCACAGAGCGTGAACCTGACCATGCAGGGACAGGAGAGCCAGAGGGCCGGGCAGGGATCAGCGGCGGGACCCTCGCTGCACAACGTCTATTTCTCTAAATTCACGCTGCTGTGCAGCCGTTCCCCCTCCCCCCCGTCCGTCTCTAGAACGTTCCATCTCCCCACACTGAGACTGTGTCCCAGTTACACACAGACCCCCCAGCTGCTCCCCCAGACCTGGCCCCGCCATCTACTCTGTGTCCGTGAGTCTGACAACCCCGGGACCTCGTGTGAGTGGGTCCCAGTGCGTGTCCTTCTATGCATGGCCAGCGTCACTCAGCATCACGACCTCAGGCTTGTCCCGGTGGTAGCAGGTGTTATTCCTTCCTGTAGAAGCTGGAGTGGCGCCCCATCGGCGGCCCACACCTGTCCCGTCCAAGCGGCCCCCTTTTCAGTCTGCAGGCGCTGCTGGTGCTGACCAAGTCCACCGACACTTTCTGAGCTCCCTTTGCGTCCCCTGTCCCCATGTTTGGCTCACTGACCCCGAGGTAGGGACCGTTGTCCTCCAAGAGGCCAGAGGACAGCAGTAGCCTCCCAGCGATGCTCACACCTGTGTTTCCTTGGAGTCTGGCCAGAGCCTGGGGGGCGGATAAGCAGCGTCTTGTTTTGCAGGGGGGAAACTGAGGCCAGGAGAAGCGGGCACTGAGCCCACACTCCCCAGGGTAGAAGTCGTGGCCTCATGGTGGCTGCACTGCCCCAGGCCAGCTCAGTGACTCCCAGTCACCAGAACCTTCACCACCACCACCCCCCTCCCCTCCCCGCACTGTCTCCTGCCCCCTGCCTCATCGTTCTGCTGATCCCAGGGGAACTCCCCACAATGACCAGCAATCGGGAGAGATCAAACCCGGCAGCTTCTCCTGCTTCTCCTTGAGCTGTTCCGGCTGGGGCCCTGCTCCTGACCTTCCTGACCTGTCCCGTGAGTGTCGGTAGCCTCTATGAGCACACGTCTTGCCCCGGCCAAAGAACAGGATGCCATACGAGGCCTCGGGCTGGGCTGGGAGCTGGATCCCCGCTCTGCAAGCCCACGCGGCCGTTCCCCGGGGCGCAGGGGGCAGTGGCTGCGCGCAGCCATGCCCACCGCCACCACTGTCCTCTGGGGCTGAGGGAGAGGTCACTGGGAGCTGCCCCGCCCCGAGCCCAGCCTCACCCCGGCTATCCCGAATGCCCCTGCGTGGGTGCGTTTCTGCCTCACTCCGCCTCCGGCCAGACCATAATGAAATGAAAGCGGCCTGGGCCTGGACCGCCCCCTCCTCGCTGGGTAGGGCGGAAGCCCAGGAAGGCGCCCGGACAGGCGGACACGGCGCCTGGGGCTCCCTCCCCAAGCACAGCCGGGAAAGGCCCGAGTTCGGCTTCCATGGATTCATTCTGGAACCACGTGCCAGGTGCCCAGCCCTGCCCTGTCCCACGTCCCCCAACCTGGGACAAGTTGGAGAGGCTTCTGGGCCACTGCCAGGCTCGGTTCTCCACACACCTTGGGGAGCGAATGGGATTGTGTGGGCAGAGGCTCTGGGAACGGCCTTCAGGCTGGGGAACAGTATGTGCAGGCCAGAGGCCTGCCGTCCTGGCTGCGGGGTGTGGGGGGGAGAGCACCAGACGGCCAGGACGTGGCCGCCCCCGGAAGGCAAGCAGAGGAGCCCGGGAGGGCACGGGAGGGGGCCTGCGTGCCCGCCGTCCTGGGCTCCCCTGTCTGGGGACAGCTAGTGTAGGGGGAGGGGACGAGCTTGTTTGGGGGTACGCGTTCGAGGCATTTAGGGGGCCGCTGGCTCTCTGGCTGGAGGGCACAGGGGAGGTGGGTGGGGTGACCTGGTGTGGGGAGAGTGTGCAGAGCGGAGAGGGACACCCTCAGGCAGCACCCTGTGGGGGCAGGGGCCGGCGGGAGGTGGGGGGGCTGCTGGGGTCTGTGGGCTGCGACCCAGCCTCCTTTAAACACAACTGGCAGGGGCGCCCCCGACGTATAAGTGCAGGCGCTCATGCACACCCCAGCACAGCGGCTGGAGCAGTTGCCAGGAGACCCCCGTGGGGGGCCGCTCTTGCTTGGAGAGTCTTCCGGCTCATCCACGCAACTGGAAGGGGGCCCCGGGGTGTCATGCAGCCTGACTCACAGGTGCTGCTGCCTCAAGGGGCGAGGCCGGGTTCGATGGGATAGACGCTCCTGTCCATCTGGGTCGGGGTCCTCCAGGCGTTGTGGGCTCAGGTGGGCTCGGGTGTCTCCCCCAGGGGCTGGAGCGGGGAAGGAGCTATTTGCCTACTGCTGAGAGAAGGGGTGCTATTGTACAGGGTGGAGTCCTGAGAGGGCCTGGTGTCACTGGGCAGGCCTGTGGGGGCTGGCTGTCATGGGGGGCAGTGGGGATGGGTGACAGAGCCTTGTGGAGGGACCGCCCACCACACAGGGGCAGGGATGGAATCGGTAGGTGGGAGCCCGGGCGGGAGCCAGGGCACCGAGGATCTGGCCGCAACATGGGGGAAGGTGTGGAGGATGGGCAGACGGGTGGTCTAGGCTGGGTGACCTGCCACCTGGGGAAGCCTTGGGACTGGAGCCCACCCAGTGGTTCTGGCGCCCGAGGTGGAGGCTGCTAGCTGGCCCAGGGAGCCTGCAGACGGCGGTGCCCAGGTACAGGGCAGGTGGCTGCTGGGCTCAGGCTGAGCACCAGAACCATTGGACCCCAGAATGGATGACAGCAGGCTGCCCGCCACCCCCCGCCTGGAGGGAGCCCTAGGCGGTGGCCCCTCTCTCCTTCCCTCGCTGGCAGCAGGGTGTCTGTGGCTCCGAAGCCTCGGACCTGCTCTCCGGTTCCCCTGAGGCTGCGGGTGGCAGGGAGGAACCGGCAGGACGTTGGGAGCAGAGCCGGGGGAACGGAGCCGTGGTCCATGACCCGCAGGTCTCGTTATGCTAAAGAGCGTGTTTGGTGCACGTACCCCAGACACCGCGTGTGCCCGCTGGAGCGTCCGTCACCGGCCACTTGCCTGCATTCCTGACGGACGTTGCCTGCCTTCAGGCAGAACGAGACAAATCAGGGGTTTGGAGGAAGAACCCTCAGCAGCCAGGGCTTGTGGAGCGTCTCGCTCTGTGTCCCCTACTTGGGGCCCCCGGCCTCACGGATGATCTGCTAACACCGGCATGAACCATGAACGGGGCCAGGGTGTGCGCGGCCGAGGGCAGGACGGTTTGCCCTGGGGGTGTGACACCCTTGCTCCGAGGCTTTCGGCCTTGCCGTGCCTCGGGGAGGTGGGACCGGCCCTCCAGGCACCTTGGGAGGAGCAGAGAAGGAGCCCAACGACCAGACGAAGGCTCACCCGTCAGTCTGTCACCATGTTCGCTTCTTTAGAAACCCCAGCACCATCCGTACGGAGTGTTGGAGCTGCCTGGAGGTGTTCACACCCACGGGCTGGCTTACTCCTGTGCGTGCGTGTGCAGATGTGTAGCACGCTGCTTCTACGCGAGCACACGACACTGGCAGCAGCGCGTGCCCAGAGCTCCCGGGCCTCACGGAGTCACACCTCAGCCACGGGCGTGTTTTCTGTTCCGTTTATTCAAGCGTCCTCTGCCCTCACGACCACTGTCCCGTTTGACGTGGGTGGAGCTATTTCTGAAGTGAAGATGCCCGGGCCCCAGCTTGGCTGGGCTGGACAGGGCTGTACCCATTCTGTGCAGCAGGAGGCTGAGGCTGGGAAGTGAAGGGCCCTCCCTCGGCTGTGGCTGGCGCTCCGCGGAGCCGAGGTCGCCCGACTCTGGCCTTAGGTGGGGCTGGTGCGTCTCTAGCGGCTTTCCAGCCCCCGCCTGGTGGTGCTCAGTTGTTCAAGGGTACAGGGTCTGATGGTCTCGGGTCCCTTCAGGCCCCCCTGCACTGGCGCAACCGCCACCAGACCGAGGCTCCGACTCGACTTGATAATACTTGTCGTCCCCCCCCCCCCCGGGGTGGTGGGTCCAGGGAGTCGCTTTGCAGGCACCGAGTGCCCTGAAGGATGAATAAAAGGGGGTGTGGCTGGGGTCCTGGAGGAGAGGCCCCCCCCACGTGCCCACCCGCACGCCACCTTGACTGCTTCTCCTTCCTGTGGGCGTCGCACCTGCCCGCTGGAGAAAATCAGAATGACAGGAATCTCATAGACTTCTAAAACTGCAACCGCGCTGAAGGAGGGAGTCATGTACGAATCCCGCCCCGACACCGGTGCTAACACTTTTGTCCTGGGGCCTCCCAGGCCGAGCTCCGCGAGACAGGATTATTTTCGGGCCGGGCTCAGAGTCCCCGAGAGGAATTTGAGTACGATCTAGCATTCTGGCAGGCGTGTCTCTCCGGCCCAGACCATTCCGGCTTGTAGTCCCTGGGGGGTGTCTGTGCAGCCCCGTCGGCAGCCTGGAAGCGAGTCGTGGGAATCGCGGCTCCGCGGGTGCGGATCTGCACCCCGCAGTTGTCTGCCCGCGCCGCTCGAGCGAGAGGCCCGGAAGCCACACACCCGAGAGGGCGAGGAAGTAAGTGCTCGTGAGCGTGTTCCGGGCTGGGGGGCTGTTCCACGTGGCCCTGGTGTCCCCCGCACCTTGGCGACCTCAGTCGACATCACAACCGAGGGAAGGGAGCTTGGGGGGTGCACACTCCCTGCCCGTCCGTCTGTCCGGGAGAAGGTGGTCGCATCTACCCACAAAGGAGGTGGGAGGGGAGCTGCGGCAGGTGACACGTGGTGGTATTTCCCTGCTGGGTGTCTGCTGAGGGCTCTCCCTGCGGGCGCTTCATGTGCAGTGACCCTCGCTGCCGTCTGGCTAGGACGGTGACATGCCCGTGTGCATGTGCCCCCAGTGTCCACGGTCATGACCTGTCTCGTCTCATGTGGCCGTTGCTCTGTGAGGCCCCAGGAAGCAAATGCCGCCGGTCTCGCGGTGGACAGTGGTGTTGGTGAACGGTCAGCTGGCAGACCGGCGCTGGCCCCCCCAGCCCCACCCCTGCTCCTTCCTGTGAACACAGCCCGATCCCAACCCCTCCCCATTGCTGCCTGCCCTCTCGGCTGTGCCTCGGTGAGCGTGTGACCTGCTTGGGCCACTGCAGTGTGAGGGAAGGTTGCTGGGAGCTTCTGGAAGGTTTTCCTGCCGATGAGAGACCTGCAGGAGGAAGCAGTGGGTTCTCTGCCTGCCGATGGCACGGGGAGACACTCAGTGACTCCCGGAACCATGGCAGCTGCTGTGCCACCATGAGGGACTGAGGTCGCCAGAGCAGGAGGCAGGGATGAGTCCCGGTCCCTGGCACGTGTCTGGGCCACTGAGTCAGCTGCCCCATCTTCTGGCTCCACAGCCTCACAGATCCCCAGTAGCTCTCAGGCCCCTGCAGCTGGCTTTGCATCTAACGGACACTTTTGGTCTGGAGTGTCATCGAGTGATTCTGCAAACGGAACACATCCGGTTCCCCTCCTGGGCTTTCAAAAGAGAAAAACGATCCCAATTGTAAAATGGAAAATCAAGCAGGAATGAAAGGCACGTAGTTTATGTACATCATAAGTTAAAGGACATAAGTGTCAAAGAATTAGGTAGGCACGACGGGGTATTGAGAGAAATAACACTTGTCCCAGCGGTCCAGGGCATGGAGGGCCCGCACACGGTATTGGGATGAGCTGCCCTGCGTGTCACCCTCAGCCGTCGCTCCTGGCCCAGGACTCTGTTCCTTCCGGGGGCCGGGCGGGGAGCATGGCCTGGTGTGTTCCAGGCCCCTGGGCGGTGGCGGCGTCGCTCGGCTGTTTACACGTCTGGCTCCATCCATCAGCCGGCTTCATAAACACCTCAGACGCCCGTGAGCCGAGTGGCCCCATGGCCGAGCAGGGCTGAGTGCAGGGGATCCAGCTGGGGGGGGCTGCCAATCAGCACCCCGAGATTCCAGGCACAGCATCACCCCCAGACTGAGCTCCGCCTGGCCAGCGACCTGAGCCAGGTAAACTGACCCCCCCCTCGGAACAGGATCACGTCTGTCGGTGCTGCAGGGGCACTGGGGCTGTGGACGCGCCTGGACGGAGAGGCTGAGGGCCTGGGTACCCTGGGGCAGCAGGGGGTGCGGGGGCCCTCGTCCGCCCTGGGACTCAGCTCCCTCACTCAGCAGCAGCGAAGAAGCTGGTGGCCTGTCCCAGCGGCTCATTTATTCCGGAGGCCATTGAGCCGGGCCTGGTGGGGGGGGAGGGGCTCAGCTGCAGGAGCGATGCTGTTTATTGACACGCTCCGTGCAGCGTTGAGCACCGGCTGGATGCTCCGGGTGGTTTATAAAGCCTCATTTCTAATCCTCACAGGTGTAGAGAGTGGCCGGGTTCCCCGAACAAGGGACTGGCCTGAGGGGCTCGGCAGGCGAGGGGGCCTGGGGTTAGAGTCCGTCTGTGTGCACCTTGCCGACCCTGGAGGCCCGTGTTGATCATGGAGCCCACGGCCTCTGCAGACCCCCGATCCCTACTCGGGAGGGACCCACACTGCTCACTGGGTGCGTGACCTGAGACCACGCCCATCCCGCTGGAGTGCTGAGTCCTTGAGAGCTAGCCCAAGGTTAGCCCAGGGTGCCCCCAAAGATTCTCTCCACTGCCGGGCCTGCGGTAGCCTCTGACCCCACACCCTTCTGTCCCTCCCCAAGGAGGAGCACCCTGAATTCAGTTTAGAAGGGGGCAGGTGGACGGGAGCTGGTGGCACAGGGGTTTGGGCATGCCCCTTCGCTGGGTGACCCCCTCATCTGCGACCCCCCAACTGCTGACCCTCATGTGTCCCCTTGGTGTCCACAGGGCACGGCCTCCGTCCTCCAGCGCCGGTCCCCCAACGAAGAGTATGTGGAGGTGGGGCGCCTGGGGCCCTCCGACTACTTTGGTGAGTCTGTAGTCCCTGCCCTCTCATGGGGGGGTCTCTGGAAGGGCCCTGAGGTGGAGAGCTGGGAGGGGGACTGGGGGACAGCCCTGGACACCCTCAGTGGACACGTCCTGGACATGGCTGTCCCCAGGAAGGGCATGACTTGGAGCCCCTAGCGGCCCGAGTCCCTGGGGGGACAGGACAATGCCCAGCTGTGCTCCAAGGGCGACGTGTCCGTGCGCATGTGCCCCCCGTGCCCCACGGGACGTGCTCACGCTGCACGTGTGTGTGTGCGTGTGCTGGGATCCAGCGGGGCCAGCCGCCGGGGCCGCCCTGGGGGCCGGGCCCCTGACCACCCGCTCGCCCACAGGGGAGATCGCGCTGCTGCTGAACCGGCCCCGGGCGGCCACCGTGGTGGCCCGGGGGCCCCTCAAGTGTGTCAAGCTGGACCGGCCCCGCTTCGAGCGCGTGCTGGGCCCCTGCTCCGAGATCCTCAAGAGGAACATCCAGCGCTACAACAGCTTCATCTCCCTCACCGTCTGAGCCCCGCGGCCCCGCGGCCCCGCTTCCGTGTGCTGGCGTGTTCCCGTGTCCTCGGGCCTCGGGGGGCGGGCGTCCCGACACCGCGGGACCACCCCGCCCTCCAGACTCCTGTTTGGAATAAAACAGTCACCTTGTGCATTTCAAAAACAAAGGGCCCCCGAGATCTGCAGGCCGCGGAGGTGCCCGTGTCCCCTCCCCATGGGCCTCCCCTCTGCAGCTCTCCCTAGCCTCACTCCTCCCCGAGCCTCTGGGGGCGCAGGAGCCGGCCGTGAGTCCAGGCCACCGCAGGGGGCTGGGCTGGCCGGGTCGGGACGTGCACTTGCCCCCATGCCACAGGGCCCAGGAGTCGGGTCACCAGGGCTGCAGTCCGAGTGTGGCACGGTGACGTCCGAGGGGGTGTCCATGGGGATCCCCTGCTTCCGGAGAGTCCTCGTCAGGGGGAGAAGTCCCTGCTCCAGGGGGTCCTGCTGGAGACGCCAGGCCTGAGAATGACTGAAGGTGGCCCCTGCCTCAGAGAGGAGGGGGCCTTGACTGGCCGCAGGCCAGCCCCCCAACCCCCGGGGGAGCCAGGCTCACAGGAATCCGTAGAGGAGAGAGGTCCCAGCCTTTCCGGGGAATTGCCCCTCGCGGTGGCCAGCACACCCGACAGTCAGGGGCAGCAGGTCACCCTCGCCGGGCCCACGTCCCGGACAGGAGACACCAGGAGTTGGGGACTTGTCACGATGAGGGGAGCGCTGTTCTCGCAGCGTCAGGGTGGGGGCCTGCACAGCAGCTCCTTGGGGACCTTCCGAGGGGAGGCAAGGGGTTTTCTAGGCGTGCTCTGGGTGCGGTTGGGACCGGCGGGTGCCCCAGTGGGCGCCAGCCCTTGCCCTGGGAAACAGGTGCTTTCCGAGCCTCCGTCCTCCCGAAGCAGGAAAAAGTAGAAACTGAACAGCCCGGGCCCCACATGCCCACGTCGGTGATCGCTCGAACCCCCACTTAGATGTGTTTTCAGTCTCTAGCTGGAGCTACAGAGGCCTGGGGGGCAGGACAGAGAGCCTCGTGGTGGCCCCTGGTGACAGAAGTGAGAACGAGATCGTGCAGTTAACCCGACTTTGCCCCTCCCGTGCACGTCCGGGAAGCCGCCAGTCTGAGGCGACCCCCGGCCAGCCCTGCCTTTGCCCGTGGATTTTTCTGTGCTGCGTGAGCCCGCCATGTGTGC
This sequence comes from Paguma larvata, assembly GCA_030068075.1. NCBI lineage: Eukaryota > Metazoa > Chordata > Mammalia > Carnivora > Viverridae > Paguma > Paguma larvata. The sequence continues at coordinate 150,013,868 of CM057825.1, forward strand.
CGTGAAGTTCTCAATGCTGCATGTTTATTAAATGTGCCATGAAGTACCTCTTCCCACTTTGGGGTTTGGTCTGAAGTCTTTAATAGAGGAGGGTTTTTCTTTTGTTTTTATTGTGCAAACATATACATAACATAAGCTTTACCACCGTGACCAGTTTTAAGAAATACAGGGGCACTGAGCACAGTCACGCTGTGCAGCCGTCCCCACGGCCCGTTTCCAGAATGTTCCGTCTCCCCACACTGAGACTCAGTCTCCCTTACACACAGACCCCTGCTCACTCCCCCAGCCCCGGCTCCACCATCCACTCCGTGTCCATGAGTCTGACGACCCCGGGACCTCGTACGAGTGGGTCCCAGGGCATGTCCTGCCGTGTCTGGCGTGTGTCACTCAGCATCACGTCCTCAGCGTTCATCCACGTGGTAGTAGGTGTCATTCCTTCCTCTTAAGGCTGAGTGGCATCTGCTGTGTGGAGCACGCAGCGTTTGCCCACCCATCCGTGGACAGGTCCTGGGGGTGCCGCCGTGCTGGGTGCTGTGGGGAAGGAAACCGGCCCCTTGCCCGCCTCGGGTGCTCTGGAGGGCCCCGAGTTTCCGAGCCAGGGGGCGGGGGGGCGATGACGGGGAGCCCACGGGATCCAGTCTTCGCGTGCCCACTGTGGAAGCCACAGTTCCGGGCCGAGCCTCACCGCCGGCTGCAGGGCTCCCCTGGTCTCCTCCAGACCAGCAGGCTGACTGCACCCCCAGAGCTAATTGGGCACACATGCAGGCCTGCTATTGGGGGTCACGGCAGGTCTCCTTCTTGCTGTGGGGGCCGGGAGGGCCAATGGGAGAAGGGACCACCAGCCAAGCCCCTATTCTCGTGGCTGGACAGGAGCCAGGCTCCTGGGGAAAGCCACCACCAAGCCAGGAACAGGGACACCAGCCTCCACGCAGGTCAGTCTGCCCCATTCCGGCCGTGTGGGGGTTCCAGAACAAGGAATGACCCAGGAGAGGTCACTGCTGCTGGGCCGGGCAGCAGTCGGTGGGCCCAGGACGGGCAGAACCCTGCATGCGCTTTCCCTGAAGTCCGTCAGGCTAGTAAGAGGTGGTGGGCGGAGAAGGGTCTCTGAGCACAGAGGAGGAGGGTAAGAGGCGCGGCTCCAGCCCCGAGCCAACAGCGAAGACGGGGGACTCGGTTGCCCAGGCTCTCAGCGGTCTTTCCCAGGGAGCGCTCCTGGGCCCCCATGCTGGACTGACTGGCCTGCTCTGCAGTCCTACAACCGCCCCCCGCCCTAAGAGCTTCCAGAAGGATGGCGAGAGCCAGCCACCCCAGGCTTCTGAGCTAGGGGTGGGGGCCTGGGACTGGCAGTGGTCTCCACCCTGTTTCTCTGCCGTCGTAGGAACTCAACGCGTACTTGGCTCGAATTTCTTTTCCAAATATCTATTTGAAGATATTCAAAGCCCCGCATGGCAGAAATGTAACGTGAGCCAAGAACGGAATCTGAAGCGTTCTAGTGCCACGGCAAAAATAAGAGTGAAATAAACAGGTGAGATTCTGTTTTTCGTGTGGCAAAATACCGAAGTTACTATTTAACCGTTTGTAACTGTACAGTCCAGGGGCACTCAGTCCGTTCACACCGTCCCTGCCCTCTGTCTCCAGAATCCTCCATCAGCCCACACTGGGGCTCCGCGCCCGGCACGCACGGACCCCACCAGGCACCCGCCGTCTGCTTTCTGCCTCTATAAAGAAGTTCATTTTAATAATGTACTTTGTTTAGCTCAATGTATTCAAAGTGTTGCCATTTGAGCATATTCTCAATATCGGAAACAGCTCTGAAGAGGTTCTGTGCTTTGGGGACGCGGTCTTGGGCCCCTGGCGTGCACGTACACGTGCCTCGAGGTCCAGGGCGCACACGCAGAGCACCCGCCGGCCGCGTGTGGCTGTGGCGGCCGGTCTGGACGGCCCGGCTCCGTGTGAAGTGTGGACATGTGAGCCGGCTGTTGGGTTTTGCGCAAACCTGGGGACGGCCTCCTCCAGGGCCCTGGCTGCCACCGCTTGGAGCCCGTCTGTGGGGATCGGCTGGATGTCTGTGACCTTCATGCCCGACCCCGGAGCTGTATTTATCTTTGTCAGAAAGGGCTCAGCGTTCTTCGCGATTGATTCTGTTAGTCACAAATTTGCCCCTGTGAGATGTCGGTCTATAAATAACCGGTATCTTTCTGATTCCTCGCCCTGTGGCTTAGCATGTGGAGGGCCTGGTTTGATATCAGAGCGTCCCCGAAGGAAGTGGCCCAGGTGCCCGACGCTGGCAGGAACCTGGCGTGCTGGGCTGGGTGTGGGGCAAGGCAGTGAGAAAGACTAGGGCAAGGACCCCGGGCAGGGCGGAGGTGGGTGTCAAGGGACCCACTTTAGGGAGTGGGGATTGGGGCCTAGTGGCTCCTTGGTACCTCTTGCTGCGAAATGAATTCTCCAGAATTCGGCAGCTCCAAACATCTCAGGCCATCTTCCCATGGGGCAGGCCTTGGGGAGCAGCTTAGCTGGGTCGTTCTGGCCTGGGTCCCTCGAGAGGAGAAGGGCCCCGGGGGCTGGGGCTGCCTTCCGGGGCTGCCTCCCCCCCCTACCGTGTACAGGGAGGCCTGGGTTCTGGGGCGGAAATGCTCCCTGGGACACCTCAGCTTCCTCGAGACGTGGCATCTGGCTCTCTCCCGCGACTGGCCCGAGGGAGCGAGCCTGTCAGGACCCTGTCCCGGAAGTCACGCTCAGGAGAAACAGTCACACTCGTAGGGAGGTAGGGTGTCACTGCCCTGTGTGCAGCCCTGAGGTCAGGGCTCTTGCCTCGGGGTCATGCTGGTGGCTGCAGGGCTGCTGGCGGCCGGGTGCCTATTGAGAGGTGGGCGCCTGGGGCCGTGGTTGGCATCAGGGGCGCCGTGGCACGGGATGCGTCCAGACCACCACGGGCAGAGGGGCACGCAGAACCCTGAGAGCCCATTGGACAGATGAGAAGCTGGAAGCTGGAGATGGTGGCCCCTGCTGGTGGCTGTCCCCCTGCCGCCGTTCCCCACCCCCATCTGCGAGGCTGGGCCTGGCTGGCCACGCCCACCGGCATCCTCTCTCTCTTTTCAGAGGCTGGTTCCTGGCGTGGGCCTGGGGCCGAACTGAGCCACGGAAGGAAGGCAGATGCTTTGGGCCTCTGGGTCTGGCGTTTTGTTACAGTGGCCACGGGGAGCTCATACCGAGGCCCGGCGGGGTGTTAAGCCGAGCTCTGTGGCCATCTCGAAGGTCGGGGTCGACCACCACCTGCGCTGCTTAGGCCTCGGGCCCCCTCCTCGGGGGGTGGGCTCTGGGTCCCCCGCGGAGGCCGAGGCCCGAATCGGCATCTCCCCAGCTGGGCCCTGGGCCTGTTCCCTCTGGCACCAGGCAGGCACAGACCCGGTCTTGTGGGCTCGTGAAAGCGTACTTTTGTGTGCCTGAGACAACAAGCCTGGCGATTGTTCCTGTCCCCTTGCAGCCCCCAGGGCGGTGCCAGGGGCGCGGCATGGCATCGACTGCCAGGGTGGGGTCCGCGCTGGTGTGGTCGTCCCCACCCACCCTCTGTGGCCCGGGGACTGTGGCCACGCAGGCAGGGACGCCGCGCACCGACCCCCAGCCGCAGGGGCCATGCCCACCTCTGTCCCTGGTGGCCCTGGTCCTCTTCACTCCTCTGGGGGCTGACATGGACAGCGCGGTCCCGAGGCCGCTTCTGGAAGGGGCCAGGGCGTGGCTGGGGCAGCCCGGCCGGGTGGATCTCGGGCCCCAATAAACACTGGGGTAAATGCGTAAAAGCACCGAAACTGTTGGCTGAGGAAGGGAAGCGTCGGGAGGTTCAGTCTCTGGCTGCCACGGGCCAAAAAGACGCTCTGACCCGAGTCTCACACCTTCTACAAAAATTAGCTCAACACAGCTCACAGACTTCCGCGTAAACATAAAAGGCGAAAACTTCCAGAAACACAAACAGGAGAAGATCCTGAGATCTCGAGCGAGCAAGGAAATTGCTCTGCGGCCAGATACCCAAAGCACAATCCGTAAAAGGGAAATCGGATTACTTGGAATTCCTGAAAATTAAAAACATTCGTCTTGCAACCGCCTCTGTGAGGCAAACGAAAAGCCAAGCTGCAGACGGGAAAATACTTTCGAACCACATGTCCCACCAAGGAGAGAAATCTGGACACTCAACAATAAAAAACAACCGCCCGACTGGGCGTGAGCAGGCGTTGCCCCGCAGAGCGCACAGGTGGCGAGTACGTGCACCAAACGGCCCGTGGGCACTGACCACGGGGACCACACCGCACACCGATTGGGGCGGCCCAGGTGAAGGGTGGCCACGTCGGCCGATGCCGGCCGGGGTGCGGGGCATCGGTGCGGCCATTTTGGGAGATACAGTGGGTGGTTTCTTTAAAAAATGAACAAACCAAACGCCACACCAAGTACCACATGGCGCAGCCACTGCACTGTAGAGAGAGGCAGGTGTGTGCTCGAGGGGAAACCTCGCGCCCAGGCTCCAGCAGCCTCCCTCTGGGGCCTCGCACGGGCAGCTACGTGGATGTCCACGGGGGACCATGCCACAGGACTCCGCTCAGCGTGGAAAGGTGGCGGCAGGAACCTGGGCACATCTCCAGAGAATCACGATGAGCAGAAAGGCGGCCATCACGTGCTGTGTGCCCTCCGCGAAATGACAAAACGTGGAACTGGTGCCGGGCTTCGGTGGGGGGTGGGGAGAGAGCGGCCCACAAACGGCACCCGGGCACTGAGGGGGTGACCGGCACGTTGGTCGCACCCACGTCGGGACCTGGCTCTCAGGACCGCACCCGGGCTCTGCAAGACGAGGTTTCCTGGAGGAAACCGGGTAAAGGGGACACAGATGCTCTGCATTTTGATGAAAAGGGAAAGAGAGAGGCTGGGTGTCTAAGGGGCAGGAGGGAGAAGGCCAGAGGAAGGGGAGGTGGGGGGCGGGGGTGGGGAGGGGCACAGACATCCCTGGACTCCCCGCCCAGGGCCTGGGGCACGTTGGAAGCCCCCGGAGAGCTTGGAGTCCGGGAGCCACGAGTGTGGCGTGTGTTACGGAGGGTCCCCGGGGCCGGGCCGGGGAGCAGGGCGATGGTGCCAGGGAGGGTCGGCCACCGAGAGCCCGTGGCTTCCCTCCTGGGGCCTCAGGCACAGCAGGAGCGGAAGAGGTGCCCGGGTGGGGGCGGCTCCCCTCCCCGAGACTTCACATCTCGCACCTAAGCGGCACCCCCACCCCGCTCCAGCCCCTCTCCCCACACACCCAGAGGAAAGCCCTCCAGAGCCACCCGTGTGGCCTTGGGCGAGTCCCTGGACATCTCTGGGCCTTCCCTCCCTCTCTAAAGTAGCCTGGGAACACACTGGTCCAGTGTGACCTGGGGTGGGCTCGGCCGGGGGCTGGGGGCAGCTGGCGTAGGGACCGCTGGGCAGCCAGGCCAGACCCGCCCCAGGTTAGAGGCCATCCCTGCAGCGAGCATGCGGGTTCCTCTGGGGCTTCGTTCCTTTCACAGTTCCTGAGCCCCTTGGACACTGTTCCTAGCAGTGGAGGTGGCTCGGCTCCCCCACAGTGACCCTTCCTGGCAGTCTGCCCTGGGGGTTCAGAGGAGGGACCTCCGTTTGCTCCAGAAGCCCCTCTTGCTGCACGAGAGTCTAGGTGCAGTGGCTTTTCCAGGCGTTCCCCTGGGCTCCCCATCCAGCTCTGCCAGACGCGGGCCTTCGGAGCCTCGACTTTCCCGTCTGTAAGATGGGAGTAGCACTCCCCACAGCCCCGCGGCAAGATAAGATGCTAACAAGCAAGGAGAGACCGGCAGGCCCCGGCCACCTGCACACCCCGCTGGGGCCAGCGGAGGCCCTCCGTGCCACCCGCGGCCGCAGTCCTCCGCGGCCTCACCTCGCCCGGCTCAGTGGCTGAATCAGCCGGGCGGTGACTCACTTTGAGGTCGGGCGCTTCCCTCCCGGGGCCAGGACTGCCAGGCTGTGCCTGGGGGAGGGTGACTCCTCGTCTGGGAGGTTCTCGCCCTCGGCGGTGGCCTGTCCGTCCGGGCTGACTCGGGGGTCCGGGGCCCTGCGGTTCAAAGGCTCCTGTGGCTGCTGCAGGCCGCGGGGGCTCCGGTCCCTGGGACTCGGATCCACACGCGGTCCCCGGGGCCTGGCCTCAACTCCCCGGAATGCGGCTCCGCCCCACCCCCTTCCAGGAAGACTTTCCTGAGGCCTCCGACCGCACTGACCTCGCTCTCCCCTCCTGGACCTCTCTTGCCTCCTGGGATGTGACCAAATTAGGAAGTTGGTGACTCACCCCTGTGCCCCGGCCTCACCTCCAGCTGGGCAGGGCACCCCCTGTCTTCTGGGGGTCAGCTAGTCTGGTTCTAACTTAAGCTCCAAGGGTAGGGAAACCTTCAATTAGTCTTTCCATCCGGGCCGAGTAACCGAAGACGCATGGCATGCTTGGGGGCCACCAAGGCCCTCGGAACCTTCCCGTGGGAATTGCTTACCCGAGGCGGATCTTGCACGCGTGTTAACATCCACCATAGACCTTTGACTCAGCCACGTGGGTCCCTACGTGGGAGCCGCTGCCGCTTGGGATCAGGTCTGCCCTCAGGACAGAGCCCTGGGTCGTTCCACGGGACACCTCCCCTTCGGCCTCCCTGGTCAAACGTTCCTTTTCCCTTCAGAGCCGGAGACATCGGGCGGACGTGTTTCGGGAACGTACTTGGGCGACGAGCCGGGCGACCCCTGTCCCACCGCGCCATGACAGAGTCAGGGGCGCCTGCGCCAGGCCGCGAAAGCACAGTGTGTGATCTAACTCGCCTCAAGTCCTGGTCCCATTGCTGATGGGCCGTGTGGCAGCAGGCAAGTTTCTGCACTTCTCAACTGTCTGGTCTATGAAGCGGGAATAACGCTACTTACCTCTTGGGATTAGATGTGGCATGAAACGGGGTCCGTGCGTGGCCGGCCCTGAGCCGGGGGGTCTGGAGACACAGCGGGGTGGAGTTACGGTCACAGGAGAGGTCTGATCATGTCGCACGCATTCACGATAAAGCCGGGCTCTCCTGCTTTATCCAGACACAGGACTCACAGAGCCTCTGGCTCGGGTGGGTGTGGCTCCTGGCCACGGGGGACCCCGTCCCACACGTGCCAGCAGGACGCGTGTCTTCCCTCCCCCTTCCTCTGTTCCCTGAGTCACTGTCTTCCTGGGGCCGGCCCCTGAGAAGGCCCACCCGGCTGCTGCTCTGGGACCCAGCTTTGTGGGGGGACAAACACGTCCCGGTGCATGCGACTCCTCCATGCAGAGTCCCTCTGAAGCCTGGGGGCTTAACCAGCCACCAAGGATCCTGGAGGTGAAGACGTGGGACAGGGTCCGGCGAGTGTGGCTTGTCTCTGCTCCCTGATGTCTGCGTTTGGGGACCTAATGAGCAGGGGACGGCCCCTGGAGCATTCCTCCGACCTTGTCCCGGACACTCTGCCGGGCCCCGAGGACGGGTCCCATGGCCCCTGCGGTGGCCTGAGCCCCCGCACGGCCAGGCGGCCTCTGTGGCCAGCCTCCCTCCGTGGGCGCTGCAGGCCCGGGAGCCACTCTGCCAGCCGCCCGGCCGGAGGTGCTCTTAGGACCCGGTCTCGGGGTCGGGGTCATCACCTCCGCATATTCTGTGCCATCCAGCCCCCCTGGACTCAGGGAGGGGCCCCGGGTCCCACTTCCTGGTGGGGAAACTGAAGAGCAAGCGGTCCCGTTTCTGAACTGCCACTCCCCCGGTTGCCAGGAACACTGGGCCTCTGGCGAGGGGTCAGCAGACCACGTTGTGGCAGGGGCCTCGTGTCTCTCCGGGCCGCCGGGAGGGGGTGCTCCTGCTGTCTCTGGGCGGCCAAGGCTACGGGCCAGCTCATCAGTCAACACCAGGCCATGTGTCTCCCCGAACAGGGGCCCTCTCCGTCCGGTCCACAACCGTCCCCCCGCCCACAGCCCCACGTAAACGTTTGTTGAATGAATGCATGATTGACTGAACCCACACAAAAGCCCTCGCGGAGACCGCCTGGGTCCGAGTGAACTGCTGAGTCGAGGTCCCTCAGGAACCCCAGATGGGGCGGGGAAGCCGAGCCGAGACAGAGGGCGCTTTGCCAGGTGGCGGGAGATGCCGGAGCTGGGACTGGACCCTGCCCCGGGCCCCAGGCTCCCATGTGGTTCCTCCAAGCTACCAGGTCAGATGGACACTTGTGGTGTTTTGCTTTGGGCTGATTTACGAATGCAGTCCGGCAACTCGTACGTGTTTCTGAGGGACAGAGCCCTGGTCACACCTGGAGCCTCCTAGGAACACGCGGCGTTCGTTTTTCTATGGAGTAAATAGGTTGCCAGGAAGAACCTGACGAATTTAGACAAGCCAGGTGTGCATTCTCCCCATCAGCTGCGGTCTGTGGTGTGCGATTCTGCGAGTGGCCCCTCTGGAGGGGTGAGGGTGGCTGGGGACAATCTCAGCAATCCCGGGCCTGGGGGAGGGGCAGGAATGACCCCCGCCCCCCCGCCCCCCTCCCCCGCCTCCCCCGCCCCCCCCCACCCCCGCCTGACACTGTGGCCACACCCCGGGGACCACAAGGCCTTGGTCCCAGGGAACGAGAGGCTGGCCCAAGGGCTGGCTGAGAGATGTGGCCCCGGGGGACAGGAGAGCCTCACCCAGCCCAGGCTGCCCCCCCCACCGCCCCCACATTCCAGGCCAGGGCTGGCTGCCTCTGGCTCCCTCTCCACCCCCACGGTCACCCCCATGCCAGGCCCCTGCGCATCCGTCACCAGCCTCCTACCTGCACCCCTCCTTAGACTCCAGCCCCAGACAACCACAGCCCTTCCTCTCCTGGTGCTCCCACCCCCAGACCCGGGCACTCCTGATCTTCACCCGCCTCAGATCTGCACCCCTCCCCAGGGATTGCCCCTCACACTCCCCCTGCACCCCACCTCCCATCCCAGGGACCCCTGTCTGTCCTACTTTCCACTCTGCTCGGATCTGGCACACGGTGGCCAGTCCAGAGATCTCTGAGAGGTGACAAGAACCCATGGGGAGTGTCTGGCTTCAGGGTGGGACCCAAGTCGGAACCCCCAGCATGCTTGGGTGGGGGGGTTTGGACTTCCAAGGGCCTGGAGGCACCCAGGCTCACCCTCCCGGTGCTGATGCCTGGGCTGCATGGGGACCGAGGGAAGTTCCTCAACTCCCAGCTCCTAGATGGAGACAGGGAACCTTCCAGAAAGGAATGCAGCCTGCCCGCGGGTGTTGAAGCATCCTGTGTGGGAACTACCGGTCTCTGTCCCTCAGATGACCGCAAATCCAGAGCTAGGGGGTTGAACTCCTGGGCCCCCAGAGGGTCCTTGAGGTGCTGGGGAGGGGAAAGGGGTCTCGGCTGGCTCTGGACTGGCCAAGGGGCAACCTGGACGAGGCGGCCTGGCTCCAGACCTCACTCTGTTCCTGCGGGGCCCGGGCCTCGCTGCAGCGGAGGAGCAGGAGGGGTCCGATCACCACCCACAAGGAGAGGACGCACCGGATGCAGGGCTCCAGGCCCCTCGGGGACCGGGATGGCCCCGCGAGGCCTCAGAGCCCACCTCCGGGGGCTGGCAGGAGGCGAGGCCAGTGCCTTCACGCCTGGCTCGCTCACTGCCTCATTCCCTCGTTCATTCATCCGCTCAGCAGGCCGGTGCCTGGTCAGGGCAGAGGGGGCTCCCGGTGGGCGCCACCTCCCCACTGTCCTGCTCCAGGCTTCCCCGGGCACTGACACCCGGCAACTCACAAGCGCCTTTGCCTTCGAGGAGGGGCGGGTCCCGTGGCGATGCCGAGTTGGCACAAAGCCACCCCAGCAGCCGACAGCCACCGAGCATTTGCCCGGCATGTGCTGAGCGCCCAGGTCACCGTGACAGGGAGCCCCCCAACAGCCTGCAGGACCCGTTGTCAGGAGGAGGAGGCAGAGCTCGGAGAAGGGCCGACTTTGGTGGCAGGCGCTCTCGGGCTCTGCGGGCCCCCCTCTCAGTTCCCACTCAGGCATGGTCTCCCCCGCCCAGAAGCTGGGATTCCGGCCTGTCCCTGACACCTTTGCCTGTCGCTGGTCACAAGCCCTCGGTTTACAGCCCGGGGCCACCGCCCAAGGGGAACCCGCCAGGTTCCTCCTCTGGTGTCACCTTGCCGCCAGGCAGGGCAGACGCCAGGGGCGGCGTGAGGAGGCCGTGGGGCACGGTGGGTGGTGCCCCCACGGCTCACAGCCAGACCCCTCATCTGGGCCTCCACGGCCCCTGCATGGCCCTGGGCTCAGCAGAGGCCTGTCCCTGAGGCCACCCGCCCGGGCATCTCGGCTTCTAGGCTGAGAGTTGGGGAGAAGGGGGGCCGAGCAAGGGGCCTGATATGTGCCATGAACATCTCCAGGACAAATGAGCCACATGACAAATGGGCCACGTCCTCCCCAGAGCCTCGATCTGGTGGGGTCGTGAGACACTATGCGGCCAGGCAGTGAGTTCCAGTGTTCCGTGAGGAAAAGGCAGGCAGGTCATGCCTTTGACGGGGTTGGGGGAGACGTCCTGGAGCAGGAAGGACACAGTCATGTTAGTAGAGGGTGTCAGGGGAGGGTCCCTCTGGTGGCTCCGGGCAGATGTGCCCTGAGGGCAGATTCACTGTTGGGAAATAGCCCCCGCCCAGCGCCCTCCTGGAGGTCAGCCCTGCCGAAAGCCCGGTGCCCCTCTGCTGGGACAGCTGTAGCACTGAGCAGAGTCCCGGCTCCAAAGAGGCCACCAAGGTGGATGCCTCGTCTGGACGTCTGGCCGGACCCCCAGGTGCACTCAGAGCCCTCGGGCATGGCTGCTTCAGCTCCCAGGCGGCCCGCCTCCAGGCAGGAGGAGCCCGCGAGTGAACAGAGACGCAGGTGTGCAGGCGCCCACTGGCCCCCCAGGTGTCCGAGCACCTGCGAGGAGGGCGCGGCTGGGCCCTGGGGGCACAGGCCTGGGGGCGGACCCCACCCGGCCACCAGGCTTCCACAGGATTAACCTTGCTGGGGGCTCTGACTGCCTTCGGGATGGGATGGCTCCTGGCTCAGCAGGTGAGCTGAGGAAGGTGAGGACGCGGGGGAGGAGAGGGGTTGCCCTGGGAAGCGGGCAGGCAGGGCAGGGCGGCAAGGCCTTGCCTGGACTCTGTCCTGCTCTCAACACCTGTGGGGCCGCAGCAAGGGGAGGCAGCCCGTGGAGGCCGGGCCCAAGCCCCGGTCTCGGAGGAGCTGCTGAGCCGAGAGAGTGTAAGGACCCACAGGATGCTGACCCTTCGAGGCCCCACGACTGGTGGCACAGAGAGGCATGCTGAGCTTGTCGTCCTCCAGGTGACCCCTCTCCTCCTCCAGGGAGGCCGCCAGGAAAGTATGAGGCCCTTGTTCGGCTGTTTCCAGAAGCCGGAACCCCATGAAGGGAGAACACTTGGGGTGCGGAGGAGACAGGATGGGGACGTTCTGGGTCCGGCCAGATCTCTACAGAGGCCTGGCTAAGCGGGGTGCTGAGGGCCTGCGCCAACCATCAGGCCAGAGGGTTTGGGGGCGGGTCCCTGAGGAAACCCGCCCCCTGGCTGGGAAGGCACCTCCTCCTTCCTGCCCTGGCCTCCAGGGTGGCAGGGAGTCCTGGGGAGTCCCTGACCCATCTTCCATCCTGGGGCCTGAATGGTGGCTGGGTCAGGAAGGGATGGGTTGGCACTGGAAGGACAGGACGGGGAGGAGGAGGGGGAGGGGTGCTGGAGGAATTGAAAGTGCATTCCGGACTGATGACTCAGGCCGCTGCTGCCTGCTGCCGGGCTGGGGAGGGGGCGGGCTGAGCTGCCCTCCTGGGAAGGTCCCTGGGATTGCTCCCCGGAGAAGGAGATAAGATGGGTGGGGCCCAGCTGGAAGGAAAATTCCCGGCCTGGGGAGCCCCGCTGCTGGCTGCTGTCCTTCCAGGCTCTGCTCACGTGCCTCCTCCTTGAAGCCTTCTCGGATTCCTCTTCTGCTCCCTGGACCGAGGGGTGCCTTTGGGGAGCCTGGCTTTATTCAGCCTCCTGTCAGACATGGGCAGGGTCCAGATGTGCCAGGGGGATCCTGAGAGCCAAGTGGGTGGGTTTGGGGGGACCCTTCAGGAAAGTGCCCCCAGGCACAGCCACCACCAGAAGGGGTACACCCTCTCTGCTAAACAAGGCCCCATCCCGCCTGCCTGGCCGGTCACTGCTTTCTGCCGAGTCCGGGAGACCCAGGGGCCCCCGAACTTCTCCTGGGAGGCAAGGAGTACGGGGTGCCGACCCTCCCCCACATGCCTGCAGGGTGAGCTCACTTAGCCCTGGAAACCACCCCTAAGTCCAGGGCAGCCCACTTCTGGGCTTCGTGCCCTCGGGTTCCCCCCACCCACGTGGGGGTGGCCAGTCTCAGTCACCAGGAGGATACTGTGGAGGGTACTTGGTCTGGGGGTCACCCCGTCTGGGGAAGCCTGACGCCAGTCATGAGGACACACAGGTGGCCTGAGCAAGGACCCAGGTGCCCAGATCCGTGTGGCTGGCTCAGCGGCCTGGGGTCCTGGCCTACGGAAACAGTGGGGGTACATGATCCTTGTGGTGGTTTTAGCTTCCTGGTGTGGGAGTGACTTATTATTCCCAAGAAGCCGAGGCCCGGAGTGGCTCCATGACTTACCCACAGAACCTTCTAGAACGAGAGCGGATTTGGACCTCGGTTTTCCAGAGGCTGAGCTGCCCTCACCCACATCCCGCAGTCCTTGATAGTCCTTGATAGACCCTCTCGGCTTGGAAAGGGGACAGCCGGGTGGTCCCAAGTGCAGGATCTCGCGGGAGAGTGCTGGGCAGGCCCCGGGCCCCCGGCCTGGGTGAGATCCCGGGTGGCTGCTTCCTGCCCACACACCAGCTTTGCCAGTGGGAGCCTGCCCAGGGGGGAGAGCATTATTTATAACCTGTTATCTGTCGGGACGATGCTCTGTGACTCGGGGGAGGGCCCGAGGCTCGGCGAGCGGGTCGGGCAGCAGCGGGGGACACCGGCGGCAGGGGCCTTGGAGGGCATTCTCGCCAGAGCCCAACCTCACGCTTAATTTCCCCCGGAGCTCCCGGGACAACACTGGAGCAGAGGACAGGCTGACCCAACTGAGGGGATCACTGTAGCAACAGAGTTGAGATGCATTGGGGAAGGGGGGCGGCACACGTGGCACGATGGGGGCTGGGGCCGGGAGGAGACATGGGTGGGCACCGGTCAGGCTTCAGAGACATCTTGAGGGCTGAGTCAGTATTTCCTGACACGCGGATGTACAGGCAGAGGGCTTCAGGATTGGCTCCCAGGCCGTGGTCTGAGAGGCCAGAGGGCGGTCGGTGTCCCCGGGGACAGAGCCCCAGTAGGTCCAGGGCGCCCACCTTGGTCGTACTCAGTTTGACTCGTCTGTTGGACACCCCGGCAGAGGTGCCGAGTGGAGTCTGGGGCTCAGGAGGGAGCTCTGGGCTTGAGATCTTGGCAATAGAAGAGGAGAATGGGACGCAGGAATTGGCATCTCACCATTTCTGGGCAAGGAGAGTGTTCTGAGAAGGAGCTTCCTCGGTCTCGAGCAAAACCAGCGGCACGATGTTCTCGCTCTTTCTCGTTCAGTGTGAACGAGGAAGCCCCAGCTGCTCTGGCGGTCGTCTTGCCGCCGTGAGGCGTCAGCCGAAGGAAGACGTGGAGGGAGAGGGGACCACCAACCCAGAGCCGGATCCTTAATCAGACCTCTCTTGAAGCCTGACCTCTGCGCTTCTCATAAGACGCCCTATGGGTAAGCCAGGTTGGGTTGAGTTCCCTCCCCTGAAGCTGGAAGCGTCTGGCTAATGACTGTCAACGGGCAGCTAAACCCCTTGCTCTGTGCTGTCCGTCTCCACCTTCTGGGGGGTCAACTCCGTGAGGGCAGGAGATGGCGTTCCTCACATGTCACACATAGCACGCTCAAGGTCAATGTCTGTTGTGGAAGGAATGCGTCTTAGGGCGTCTTAGAGGCGTTGTCTCTCATAAAACACTTCCAAAATGTCACCTTCAGTGGATCCGGAAGCAACCCTAGTCTACACCAGAGCGTGGGTCCTAAGGGCTGGGGGGCTTTGTTCCGCATTCACAGGGCACCCTGTGATCTTAGCTGCACACGAAGGCTTGAAGGGCTGAGCTCGGCGCTGTCCCGGGTAGACAGGAGCTGGTGGTGTGGGGGCCGCGCTGCGTGCGGTCCCGAGGCCGGGGGCGGGGAGCTCTGAGCTGCGGGCGGAAGCAGTCCGGACTGAGCGCCTGCGGCATGCCAGGCGCAGGGTCTGTGCTGGGCACTTCCTGGGCATCACAGCCTATGTCACCCCCATCATCCCGGAGAGCACGGGCGCTCAGAGTGGTGACGCCACTCGCCGCAGGCCGCAGGTCCAGCTGGTGGTGAGGCCATCCTCAGACCTGGGCTGGCTCCCCCTGGGCCTCAGGCCCGGTCTCTTTCCTGTCCCTCCGACATCCCGCTGGCAGGCGCATAGTAGGAGCTCAGGAAGCTGGGGGGGGGGGCTGCCCGCTGCTCCCCTGTGACCCACCGGAGGGAAGCATGGGCCGCAGAGGCTGCCCGGCCTCCCCCACCCCAGGTCTCCCGAGGGTCACGGCAGGACAGGGATAAGATTATCTGACGTACTTTGCTCTCTCCTGTTGAGAAAAACAGCCACAGATGAAAATAGCTTCTCCGGCAGTCACAGACAGGGAGGGGTGTCAAGCTCTCCCTCTGCTGGGCCCACAGCCCTCGTCCCCAGGGAGGAAGGACACTGCCAGGGTCACTCAGAGCACAGGTGTGAGCCCTGAGCTCCAGTGCCCCCTTCCCAGGGGGCACCAGCCAGCAGGGGTCAGGGGCCACCAGGCCGGGACAGAGCCACCCCTCCCAGGCTGGCCTGGTGCAGGGCAGGGTGGGGGACACCTGAGGGCTGAGGGCCGAGCAAGGAGGGCCGCACACTGGGCACATGCAGCCTGGCCCGTTGGAGCGTCGTGCCCCGACCTCCGCTGGTCAGTGTCCCTGCTCTAAAAGCGCCACCAACCCCTGCAGTGTAGATGGGGAGAGGAACGGGGTGGGTAGGGGAGCAGCACCACTCCCTTCAGAGCCTGGGTGTCTCTTCAGAAACAGAAGTAACCGTCCTTCTCACGCCAGTGATGCCCGCACCAGTACACCACCTGGCATGGGCGGACGCTCTGACCCCGCTGTGGACAGTGTCCTGTCTCTGTCGTGTCCACCGCGGGGAACTGTCTTCCCCGCCATCCCGGGAATGGACAGTTTCCAGCCAGAGGGTCAGGAAAACAGGGCCTGCTCACACCTGGGATTTTAGGTTGTTTCCAGTATTCGTGGGGCCAGTCGTACCCCCCACAGCCCCTGGCACACGCAGCCGCTCTGCGGTCGGGCCATTTCCTTAGGCCAGGTGCCCAGACGTGGAACTGCAGGGTTGGGTCACGGCCACGGTTCGGGGTGCCTAGTTGTTGTCAGCTTCACTGCAGTCCCCTCCCCCACTCCTGCCGGTGCCGTCCGTTCGGGCTGCTCGTGATGTCCACTGGCCTGTCCACCGGCCCATCCATCGGTCCTTCCACTAGTCCGGCCTGCCCACCAGCCTGTCTGCAAGCCCGCCCACCAGCCTGTCCACTGGCCCGTCCACTGCCCGTCCGCTGGCCATGTGGCCGAGTGCCCCCCGCGCTTGTCCTGTGTGTGTCCGTCCGTGCTATCCGAGGAGGGACCCGTGGAGGAGACCCGGCACACAGACGGCTTTGACCACTATACACTTTTTCTACGCAGATTTAAAAGTACACGGGGGTGCCAGGAACACAGTCGTAACACACCACGGTCGTGTTCAGGTTTTTAAGTTTTTACTCTATGTTTGAAATTTCTGTGATGGTCTTTGTTTAACTGAAACAATGTGAGAGGCGACACGGCTCCTCCACCTTCATCTGTGATCTGTGCTGTCTTCCGGAGCCCTGAGAGTTCTGTCTTCTAGAACTCTGATGGACTATGGGAAAGCTAGAACATGGGAACTGGCATTTTCTCACAACGTTGTATTTGGAAAACTGTCAGCCTTACAGGAAAGTCGGAAGAACGTACAGTGAACCTCGGCTTACCCGCCTCGCGCTCCCCCGGCTCTGCTTGCTCCGCGTATCCGCCGCCACCTGTGTGTCCGTCGTCCACCCATCAGTCACTTTCACGCCCTGACCCCTGACCACTGGAAACAAGTTGCAGATGTCGCAACGTTTCACCCCAGGTCCCACGGCACCGGCAGAAGAGCAGGAAGCCCTGTGCCCCCACGGTACCATCACCGCAACCGTCCCTTTCTCCCTGGTCCCCGTGGCGTCCCCGAGTGTCCGGGTTTTGGCAGAGCCGTCCAGACGCTCTCGTCTGCTGTCCCCTGAGCAGTCTGTCTCTGGTGCTTCTCGCGACGACGAGCAGGTGTCTGTGGAGCGCCGCCCCGCCCGGAGGGGTCCGCTTGCTCTCGCGAGGCTGACCAAGACGACACGCGCTGGCCGGGACGTGGCAGGCGGTGGTGCGAGCTTCTCCCGAACCAAGACGCACATGCTCCACGTGTGGTCCCGAACATTCATTTAGCCGTTGCTCGATCCGTGCGAAAGGGGTGTAGCGTCGCTGGGTGAAGCGTGGGGGAGGTAGCGTCGGGGGGAGGGGGGTGAAGCGAGGGGGCGTGGCATCGGGGGGGTGAAGCGTGGGGGGCGTGGCATCGGGGGGGTTGAAGCGTGGGGGGCGTGGCGTCGGGGGTGAAGCGTGGCTTTGTCAGGTCACTCTTCTAGACTGTCTTACTGAATCAACAGAGCAATTCACAGCTCTTCCTCTGTAATGGAGTCTTTTCTGGGCTCCGTGGTTCCGATCTGTTTGTCACACGAGAGCCACCCTGCACTGATTATTGTAGCTCTATGACATAGTCACTTCTTCCTCATACGCCTGCATCCACATTGTTCTTCCTTCTAGAAGTCTCTGTGCTTCCCACACGCACCTCTTGGCCCTGCCTCTGCAGGCCACTTTAGAGCCCCTTCTCCCCCTGGTGAGTGAGGCCCCCTGAGCTGACCCCACAGCTCTGGTGTGGCTTGTGCTCCCATCCAGGGAGATGCAAACCCTCCCGACGTTGGGAGGCTTTTCCATCAGATGGGCCCATGGCTCTAGAGGGCGTGACCTCACTGTCCTCTCTCAGGGAGGCCCGGCAGGCCATCCCTGCAGGTCCCCATTGTATCCTCAGCTGTCCTCACGTGCCCAGGGTCCAGCCCCTAGCTCTGACCTCTGCAGGGGGTGAGTCCCATCTCTGTCTGATGGCCAAGGGCTACTTCAGGACTTTCCCGCCCCATCTGCAGTCATGGACTCTAGAGGGACAGGGCCGGTGGGCAGCACTTGGGGAAAGAGGTTGGGGGGATGGCTCTGGGTTCAAACCGGGTGATCGGTCCCAGCTCTTGGAATTCGTGCCCACAACACAGGAACTTGGCCACAAGTCCCGAAGACCCCAAGAGGCAAGGGAGGGGAACAGGGGATTGCCGATTGCTGCTTTGGCCTGGGAGGCTGGCAGCTAAACTTCCTGTCTATGCTGCCACATTTTGTGTTCCCTGCCCAAGCTCTCCAATCCCTTCCACGCCCCTAGAATAAAGTCCAGATGCCTTACTTTGGTCTCAAGGTCTGTGTGACCTGTCCCACTGCCTACCTCCCCCAGCTCACCTTCTCCCACCATCCCCTGCCCCTTGTCGTTCCTTGAACAAGCCAGCCAGTTCCTGCCCCAGAGCCTTTGCACGTGCTATTGTCGTCTGTGCCTAGGACGCTGGATCTAGACTTTCTAGATGGCTAGTTGGCTCACTTTCAAATAGACCTTACTGGGGCACCTGGGTGGCTCGGTCGGTTAAGCTTCCGACTTGGGCTCAGGTCGTGATCTCGCAGTTCATGAGTTCGGGCCCCGTGTCAGGCTCTGTGCCCACAGCTCAGGGCCTGGACCCTGCTTCAGATTTTGCGTCTCCCTCTCTCTCTGCCCCTCCCCCGCGCACACTCTGCCTTTCTCTCAAAAAATAAATAGAAACATTAAAAAAAAAATTTCAAATAGGCCTTACCGACCACCCCCAAAACACATTACCTGAAACAGTACATGCTCATTTGTCATTTGCTTACTGAGAGACCCTGAGTTCCAGGAGAGCTTTGTTTTAGCTTCGTGTCCCCAGTGCTCCACAGACTGCCTGGCACGTGAGTATTTGTTGATGGTGGGAATGAGTATTCCTTAAAGGAACCCTCTATGCTGGCAGTTACGCAGAGGAGGAGACTGAGGCTCCAAGGTGCCAAACAGTTTGCTCGAGGTCACACAGCTCATGAGGCCGGTGGGGGTGTAACTGGCCCCCGGCTCTGCTGGTCTTGGGGTCTCTGAGGTCCCCAGATCTCTGCTGGCTTCAGGCAGAAGGTGGCCCACCCTCACTCACCTGGTTCGCTCTGCACTGCAGGTATGAACTCCATGTGTCTCGACGAGCTTGGCCCAATAGAAGTATCATTTTAGGGCATTTTGAATATTCTATAGTAGCCATGTTAAACAAAGAAAAACAAACAGGTGAAAATACGTGTAGTAATATAATTTATTTAACCAGTACATGGAAAATGCTGTCATTTCAACATATAATTAATAAAAAAATTCGTAATGAGAAATTTCACACCCTTTGCCTGCATACGAAGCCCTCTCGGCCGTGTATGCTGTAGGTTATATCACCGGGCGAAGCAGCCACATTTCACACGCCCTGCGGCCACAGGTGGCTGGTGGCTCCTGGAGCAGACAGCCGAGTCTAGCCTGCAAGCCGCCAAGTGTCCCTTAACAGAGGTCTTCCCGCACAAAATACTCACAACATGATTGTGGGCTCGTCGCTCTTTTAAACTCCATTTTCTGTTGGTGAATTTAAAGAGGGAAATAAAAGCATTTAATAGGGAGGAAAAAACAACATTGGGAATGCCCTCCCGGCCCGCGGGCGGGTTTATCACCCTTTCTGGGGAGCCTGCACTGGAAAGGCCTGGGGCGGCTTGAGGCAATGACCTAATTAAGGCCTGCACGGGCGCTCTTGATCTTCAAGGAGCGGTGCCCACTCGGCTGAGGCGGCTCCTGGATTAACTGCCCTGAACCAAGAAAGCCTTGCCCGGAGATAAAGGGAAATGTGTTTCGTCATTACAAATTGTTCTGAAATCTGGTCTGGCTCCTGGCAGAGGCCTGGGCTCGGACGCTTGGCTGGCCCCGCGGAGCACGCGAGCTGGGGCCCCGCCGCCCTGCAGCCTGCGTGGGCGCGAGTGCGCGCCTGTCCGTGCGCGCGCGCGCGCGCGCGCGGACTGCTTCTCTGGGGTGGGAGGGAGGCTCACCCCTGAACGTGGTAAGGATTACCGGCCCCCTTTCCCACAGGAGAGAGCTGAGACAAGGCGGTGTAAGGACAGACGCGTCACCGAAGCCAAGAGCAAGGGGCAGCGGGCAGCCGGGACTTGGGTATGCCCCTCCTTGCCTCTGTGCCCGTTAGAACTGGGGGCCAAGTGGACGTGGGCTCCAGTCTTGGTGCCTGTACGGCCAGTGGCCCCTCACTCTCCTGTGTGTGAACCGTGGGACAAATGCCACCGGAGCAATTCATGCGCAGAGGAGCCCATGTGATCAGAGCCGCCCGCCTGGGGCGGAGCCACTCCTCAGCTCTAGCCCAGTGGGCAAGTGGCCTGGTTTCCGGGCCTCTCAGTGCTCCCATCTGGAAAATGGGGAGAGGCAGGAAAGATCTGCACTCCTCTGTGTCTGTGTGAGGGAAATGAAATCACACAGGGACCCAGGCGCTCAGCGCCTGTTAGCCACAACTTGCACCGGGAAATAACAATCCTAGCAATAACGTGTCAGCTGGTGCCAGGCCCCAGGCAGAGAGGGAATGAGGTGAGGTGGGGTTAGGGTGACATGCAGGGTGCAGAGCACACAAGGTGCTTAAGAAAGGCAGGTGCCCCTCTGGCCCCCTCCTTTGCTCTGAAAAAGGGCCAAGGCCCTTCCCACTCCTCCCTCACCCCGCGGTCATGGGCAGTGTGGGGAGGCAGCCAGCGAGTGGCTGTCGCCCAACCAGTCACCCCAGCTGCATGGCACCCCCCTCTCTCCGCCTATTTAGAGCACCTGACTCACTCTAATTATGGGCCTGCAGGCACGTCGGGGCGCGCCGGAGACGCCCGAGATAGCCCGGAAGCACCGGCTCTGGGGGCGACCGGACATCCCGGCGGCCAGGTGCACCTTCACCTCCCGCCAGCACCTTCCCACCCTGGAGGTCCCTGCGGCGCCCCCTCCTTCCGCCAGGGGCCCTCTGGCTGGCCCTTGGGACGGTGCCGGGGACCTGGGGGCGGCGGGCCGGGCGGGTCTCCCTCCAGCACACAGCTGGGTGCCCGACCGGGGTGCGTGGCTCAGCCGGGGCCTGGGCGGGGATGCCCGCACAGCCGGGAACGCCGCGCCCACGCTCTCGGCACGGCCGCCCACGCCTCCTCCGATTCCGTTGTATATTTAGCCTCATTATCAAATATTTGCAGTGAACCGTGTGAACCGCCTAATAGCGGCTGGAAGGGAAACTCGATCCTGGGCAGAAAGCACGTGACCACGCCTGATCCGCAAGGAGCGCGGGCCCGGCGCGCTGGGCAGGTGCAGTAGCCCCCAGGCGCCCGGCCTCCGGACTTACGGCTCCCCTCTCCGGCGTGAGCCTCCGAAACCCACCTCCTCACCTTGTCCCCCCTTTCCGCGGGCTGAAAGGGAGACGCTTGGGACCTGAATGGGCGGGGCGTCGCGAGGAACAAGGCCGGGGAGGGTGGGGGGAGCCCGTCGCGAGGGTTCTCCTCTAGGTTGCTGACTTCTGGGTCGAGTCAGTTCTCTCTCTACGTCGAAATCTTGGGAACGGGCTCCTGAATCTATTTCTGCCAGTTTCTCCGGGGATGGGTGGGGGCTGGGGGTCCTTGCCCCGCCCCAGCTGGAACGCGCACCGTGTCCCAAGTCTCCCCCAGAGGCGCCGGTGGCAGGGTTTTTGCCGCCCTCCCGCAGCGGCTGTTGTCTGGTCGCTATGACGACTCGCGAAGGTTTTATTTTTAATAGCCGCCGGCGATTAGAGGGCCGCGGGCGCCGCTCCCCCAGAAGCTCTACAGTCCGGGGGCGGATGCACCCTGGCCTCACCCTTGCTCTCCGCCCTGGAGCTGGCCTGAAACTCCTGTCGAAAGCGCCCCCTTAACTGCCATGCTGGCCGCAAACTCCAGTGGGCACCCCCGAAGTGCCGCCAGGAAGGGGCGCGGAGGGAGGCACCCACTTAAGCCTGCGCAGATGCGCGAAATTCCTCCCTCATTCCTTCACCCACTGTGGAACCCAGTCCTTTAACCTCAGGGGAGTGTCCTCAGGCCCCTCTGCCGAGAGAGGAATCCGAGCCTCGATCGGAGTGATGCAGCCCACTCGGGAGGCGCGTGGGCGATGGCTCCGACCCGGCCCAGCCTGAGTCCTGGGGGTGCGAGTAGGCTGCCTTCCCCCAGCCTGCGAGTCCTCTCCCTCTAGGAGCCGTCGAAGGTTCCACCTGGACGGACAAGGATGGCCCTCACGTGCTTCTAAGCGTTTCCAAGTTTTCCCTAGTTCTACCTCCGTCCTCCTCCATCCTGACCACCTGGAGAGCGGCTTGGTGGCGGGGTCGTCGCGAGGGGCTGCCGCCTGGAGAAGGCAGGGACATCGGGGAGGCTGCAGGTGTCTGAAGGCACGTGGAAGGGCGCTGGAAGACCCGGACCCTCGGGGAAGGGCAGGACAGGTCCTGCCTCCACTCCCCTCACCCCCACCCCAAGGTATTTGGGGGAAGGCCAGCGCCCCCCGAAGCGCCTTCCCGACTTGGCCTTTGAAATGCCGGAGCCCGCCGAACTGAGAATGAAAGACCGCCCGCAGGCTTCGCCTTTACTGCCTTTGTCTGGCGGGAGGGCGGCCGCTGCGGGCGCGGGCCTAATCCACAGGATGGGGCAGATGGGGGCGGAGGCCCGGGGCGGGCGGCATTCCAGGCGGCCACCCACCCACCCACTGGGGAGTCTCCTAGCCTTCAGGGGCCTCGCCGGCTAGCGTTGGGGTGGCGAGGCCCGTCTTCTCTCCTAGCCCTGGTTCCAGGCTCGGCTGCCCCCTCGAGGGCCCAGCCGGGGGCCGATCCCACCTGGTGTAGGTGGGCGGAATCCGCCCAACTCGGACGCACCTGCCCTTTCGTGGCAGGGGAGCGGTCCAGCCCGCTCAGGCCTGGGTGTCTCGCGCGCCTGTCCCTGGCATCGCGCTCTGTGCCGCGCCTCGGCCGGAGGTGGCGCTCTGTACGCCCAGCGGATCCTGGCGTGGGAGGCTCAGACTCCGGGGGTTCCTCCCCGAGCGGCTCCTTTCTCCTCCTTCCCTTCCGCCCCCTCGAGTTCCCGGCTCAGGCCGCAGCCCAACCTTCCACCAGGGAGTGGGGACGCGGGGTCCCGGGGTGGGGACCAGGCACGCTGCAACCCCCTCCTTCGACCTGGGCGCTCACCCATCTCGGAATGCGGGTGGAGGTTCCATATTCAGGCGCCCCAGGCATCGGATTCTGGGCGGGGGCGCGTGGCAGCCGCCAGGTGAGTGCCCCAGACGCGCCCCTAAACCCGCCCCACCTCTCACCAGAGACTCACTCCCCCCTCCTTTTATGGAGACGGGGAGGCAGGGGCCCTGGATCCTAGCGGTGGAAAGAGGCCCGAGCGCCGGGGCGGGGGGCCGGAGGCGGGGGCCGGCTCGCTTTTGCCCTTTTCGGCGTAGCAGCTCTGGGCGCTGCCCTCCGCCGCCGCTGGGGCCGAGGGAGGAGAGCCGACGACGGCGGCTCTTCTGCGGCGGCCTCCTCCCCTCCCCGTCCGGTGCCGCAGGATTGCAGCTGGCACTGGAGGGTGGGCAAGCTCGAGGGAGGGGCGCGCGGGGAGCTCCGCCGGGCGAGCGGAGCCCGGCGGCTGTGCTCGGAGCCGGGCGCGGGGCTTTGATGGATTTTACTGCCTGCGTGAGCGCCGGCGTGTGCTCACTGCGGCGGCGGCGGCGGCGGCCGGGCCCTGCCCGGCCCGTGCGGCCCCCGCGCGCTTCCGAGGTGCGGGTCCGGGGCCCGGAATCCGGGGGAGGCGAGGGGGAGGGGGCGGGGGAGGGGCGCGGCGGCGGCGGCGCTATAACCCCCTCCCCGCCGCCGGCCGGCTCCACACGCGCGCCCTGCGGAGCCCGCACAACTCCGGCGAGCCGGGCCTGCCAGCGCCTCCTCCTCGTCCTCCTCCTCCTCTCCCCGGCGGCGGCGGCGGCGGCGGCGGCGGCTCCAGCTCGGTCCTGCTCCCGCCCTCAGGCCGGCGCGGCGAGGCCCCGGGCGGGCGGCGGCTGCCAGGCGGCTCAGCCGCGGGCGCTGCCCGGCTCGGGCCGGCGGAGGGGCGGAGCGCGGCGCCAGAGCCGAGGGCACGCCGCGGAGGGGCGCACGCAGGCCTCCGGGCCGCGCCGTGCTGGGCCGCGCCGTGCCCGGCCGGGCGGCGGCTGCAGGAGGAGGCCGGAGGCGAGCGCGGGGCCGGGGGTGGGCGCGCAGGGCGGCCCGCAGCCCGCAGGGAGAGCGCGAGCCCGCGGCCGGGGCCCGGCCGGGCGTCCAGACAGGTGATGGGTGGTGCGGCGGCGGCGGCTCCAGCCTCGCTCCGGGGTCCCTCTCGGGGCTGATGCCCGCAAATATGCAGAATTACCGGCCGGGTCGCTCCTAAAGCCAGCGCCGGGGAGCGAGCGCGGCGGAGGCCAGCACCGGGAACGCACCAAGGAAGAGGCCCAGCCCCCGCCCTCCGCCCCTTCCGTCCCCACCCCCTACCCGGCGGCCCAGGAGGCTCCCGGCGCGGCGGGCGCGGCGAGCGCGCACTCCCTGCTCCTCCTCCTTGCTGGCGCTGCCGGCCTCTCCGCACTCGCTGCTCGCGCCGGGCGCGCTCCGCCGGCTCCCTGCTCTCCGCGCCACCCTCCTCCGGGCCGCGCTCCCTGAGGGATGGTACTGAATTTCGCCGCCACAGGAGCCCGGCTGGAGCGCCCGCCCCGCGGCCTCGCCTCCCCGCCGAGCCGCCAGCGCCTCGGGACGCGATGAGGACCTGGGCTTGCCTGCTGCTCTTCGGCTGCGGATACCTCGCCCATGCCCTGGCCGAGGTGGGTGCCACCCCCGCGCCCCGTCCCCTCTCCGATTCCCCCGGCGCACGCCTCCTGCAGCCGCCCGCCGGCCGGGGCGCCTCGGGCTCTGGGGCTTTGCGGAGCGCATTTTGATTTCTGCTCGGGTGGTCGATTTTTTGATTTTCCCAACCGGGTTTTATTTTCTGCCATGCCGAAGTGTGTCTGGTGAGTTTCCAGCGTGTTGCGTCGCTCTGCCGTGGAGGGACGGAGTGGCGCGGGGCGGACGAGTGGGGAGAAACTTCGGGGGGCGCGGGCTTCTCTCCGGGGAGGGGAGTCTGGGGGGCGGCGGACAATGCGGTTTCAGGGGGTGCGGGGAGCATGGAAGGGGGTGTGTGTGACCTGGCGGAGCCAGGACGGATAAACAGGGGCGGCTGCGGCGGCAGCCCCCGGCAGGCAGGGTGGGCAGCAGGGGGTCGCAGCCCTCCCCCCTCTCCCCCCCGCCCCGGTCCCTGTTGCTGAGCCTAGCCCCGGCGGCTGGGCCGGCGCAGTCCCGCCAGCCTGGGGCCTGCTTACAGGTGGCTGAGTGAGGCGAGCCGGGGCCGGGCCAGGCGCCCGCGCCCTCCCACCGCCGGCGTCCCCCGCCCCCCCCCCCCCGCAGTGTCGAATCCCGAATCCCCGGGAGCTCTGCTGTGATGAATGACTTTCTGCAGCCCCCGTCGTGGGAACTTAGTGCTTGAGACCCCTTCCCCTCCATTGGCGACCCCCGACTCCCTTTAAAAATCTGGAGTGGGGGGAGCCCGCGAGGCGGGGGTGGTCTGGGCAGGGACCGCGAGCTGCGAGAGGTGGAGATTTAACCCTCCCATTGCCATGCTGCCTTTCCCAGCCGGTGGCTGGATTTGGGGCGTCTTGGGCGGCGCTAGGGCCGCGGCCGGGCCGTAGCGGGTGGGGCGCGCGTGTGAACGAGGGAGTGCGCGCGCGCGAGTGTTTTTGCGACGGAGACCCTCGACCCCGCAGGTTCGGCCCGGGATTCCGGGGTGTGAAATTTAAGCCGCTGGCTGGATTAAAGTGTTAAGGCTGCCGTGACTTTTGTCGCCGATCCGTGACGCATTTCAACTTGATCTTTCTTGATGTCGATTTCACTATTAAATCAGAAACTCCTCGGGCTCCCCGCGGCCCCTAGACCTCCTGTAACTGACACCCGTCGCGGGGGTCGGCAGTGCCGGGCTTTTGTTTGAACATTTAAAGGTGGGAGGGCTTACTTTCTGCAGAGGCTGATCTGGGTGGGAGCCGAGAATTTGGGGTCTCACCCAGCCTCACCCCTGGCCTCGGACTCCAGGGCCCCTGGCAGGGTTCGGGCAGCCTGCGAGCGGGGAGGCCGGGGCCGGGGCCCCGCGCGCTGTCGGGGGCGGGGGGCGCAGGGCATGAGCTGGCCGGGCCGCGGGGGCTGACCGTGTGGCTCTGCTTGCAGGAAGCCGAGATCCCCCGCGAGGTGATTGAGAGGCTGGCGCACAGTCAGATCCACAGCATCCGGGACCTCCAGCGACTCCTGGAGATAGACTCCGTAGGTAAATCGCGCCCCTTCCCTCGGCGCGCGGGGCGGGTGTGCGGGGTATGCGCCGCCTCCCGCGCTCGGGCAGGGCCGGGCGCCGCGCAGGAACGCAACGAAAGGTCAGAATCCAATCCCGGGCCATAAAAGCCCAGGCGGATGAGTCAGGAGTTTCTCTTCCAATCCCCACTTTCTCTCCCGGCGGCGGCCGCGATTTGCTCGCTTGCCCGGGGATTGTTTTTGCATTTAAGGAAAATGCCGCGTGTGTCACTGAAAGTTCAGCCGCATAGGGGGCGCCGGCGCCCCGGCCAGGTGTGCGGGCCCTGGCTGGGCCTGCCCTCGGGCCGGGAGGAGCCACGGCGCGGGCCGGGACCTGGGCGCGGAGCCCTGGCCGTGCGCCCCGCGGGCAGGCGCGCGCGGGAGGAGCTGCCCCCGGCCCGGGGCCGCTTTGTCATCGCGGCTAACTGGTGCCCCGCTCCTGCGGCGGTGGCGGGGCCTTTGTGGTTTCCTGCGACCCGTGCTCCTCTTTTCACAGACCAGTGAAAAGGCGCGTCTTGGACACGGCTGGTGTTTGGGGACCGCTTTGGGGCTCACCCCCAGTTCCCGCAGCCTAGCTACTCTAGTATACTTGTAAACGGGGAGTTTTAATGGTCTGTAGTGTTGCTGCAGAGTTGGAGGGGACTGGGCGCAAAGGTCCCCTGGGACCCAGGTTGGTGGTGGTGTTAGTGGCTGCACTGCGGTGTGGACCGGAGGGAGCCCTTGTCTAGAGGACCAGGATTCTGACCCACGTCTTCGTATTTGGTGGGGGAACAAGGCTTGTGCCAGAGCCAGCTCCAGAAATACGTCTATCAGAGAATATCCGTTAGCGTCTGGTTAAAAAGAGGCCCGAGATGGACTTGTCAGGCCTGGCGACCTCGAAGGAGGTGGAGGTCGGGTGGAACGTTCAGTGAAGATTTCTCTCACTGCAGACTACCCTGAAAGAGGGGGGCCGAGGGGGAATTAAGTAAAATCACATGGTCTAGTCATTTGGAAATTTGTACCTAATTATGGTGGTAGAGAGGCCTGAACTATTTTCATTTCATGCCAAGACCATTTTCTAGCAAGGCCGATGGTTTCTGTAGTTTCGTGACCCAGGAAATCCTTTGGCTGATCCTTATCAGGAAGGGGGTAGAATTTCACTCGGAGATCAGAGTTGGGCCAGGGGGGGATTTTGGTCTGCTTCCTTGATGTGTAACCCTGGGGAGCAGGATTTGGCTTTGGTTAGCTCCAGAAAACACTCTCGGCATTCTCCCTGGGCCCCGGTGGATTTGTCTGTGTGGGGAGACTGCTTCCCTGAGAAGGTTCAGGGCCTTTTTGTTTTTTTTTTTTTTTTTTAGCTTGCGGGAATGAGGCCTCTCAAGGGCCGGGCTTCCCTGTGGGACGGCTTTGGGATGCGACCGGGAAATGGGCCATTCACTTTCTGTCGGGACCATTCTTATTCTGGTCTCTGCAGCCCCGCCCCCACCCCGCACCCATTAACACTTTTTGCATTTGGAGCCTGGTGGGTTATGCTGATAGCATTCCTGACCTGGGGGCTTGTGGGTCCGGGATGTCTCTGGGAGGGTCCAAACTGAAAAAACTGGATGCACCAGCTCGTTCCCTGGGCCGGCTTCAGATTGCCCCCTTATAAAAGCCCTGTGTCGCCCTCCTCCTCCTCCGGCACCCCCACGCCCTACCTGTCACACGGTTTGGGGTCTGACTAGGATTCTGGGGTAGGACTCCTCGTGCTGGGGATACTGGGAGCCGAGCCGGGCTCCTGGGATCTTCCGTGCTCACAGGTCTAGGAGGCCCTTTGTGACACCCCCCCCCCCACGTGGGTCTCCATCCTGGAATGGCTCCTTTCACAGGGGTGTGGAAGCTGAGAACGAGGGCAATGCATGGCCTCTGGCCTGAGCGTAGGAGTTTCCACTTGCCGCTTCTAGAGCTCGTTTCGGGGTCTTTCCCCCCAACACCTGTTCCTGCCCGAAGTGAAGCGTTGAAACAGATCTTGCTGCGGGGGAAGATTGTAAACAGCTGAGGGGTTAGTTGTCTGAGGACTGAGCTGCCCTCCGGGCCCTGGAGCCTGTCCGGGATCCCTGAGGACGGGAGCTGGGGTGTGGAGAAACCCAGCCACCCAGCCGGTGGTCCTTCCTCCCTCTTCCTAACTCCAAGGGTGAGCCAGCCTCCCCAGGTTGGAGTTCAAGGTGTAAAGCTAAAAAGGCGGGAAGCAGAAGAGGCTTTTTCTTACAGGCTGACTCCTCCCTCCTGATTTGGGCGGGGCTTTGGGTGGCCCGGTAGGATCCTGGGTTCCTCCCCGTGGGTGGGCGGCCGTGTCCCCATTCCACAGATGAAGCCGGAGGCGGTAGCACTCCTACCCCAGGGGCAGTGCGAACAGCAAGCTGAGCATGAGCGTGGCCAGAGGGTGTCTGGAGCTGGGGTGGGGGGGTGGGTCGCTGACTCTCCACGTGGGGCTTTTGGGTGGAGAGACCAGTGTGTGGTCTTTGAGGGACCAGTAGCTGGCGTTCGGGATTTGTGCGCCGAGCGTGATGAGAAGCAAGCCACTGAGCAGGGCAGGAGGCGCGCTTTGTTCAGCAGCCGGGCCCAGTGCCTGCGTTGGGGGGGGGGGGGCGGTCACTGAGGGACTGATGCATAAATATCCCCATCCCGGGCCATTAATGCTGCAGCAGGACTGAAGGAAGGCTGGAGGGCTTGTCCCGTCCTGAGCTGTCACTTGGACCTTTGTGCACGGGAGACAAAAGGGAAGCCCACTGGATTAACTGTCCTGAGAGCAGTTTCAGGGCGTCATTGAGGCAGGGTCTTCTCTCTGAAGTCACTGCTGGGTCATTTCTCAATCAGAAGGCCGCTTTCCCCGTTAGCGCGGACGGGCGCGCACTGCGCCGGCCACCCGTCTCGATCGGGGGGCAGAGGAGGGCTTGTTTGACCAGGAGCTATTTCTTCTCCACCTCCTGTCTTGAAAGCAATCTGCCGTTTCAGATTTCAGCCCTGTCGATAAGCTCTATTTACTCAGGCGAGAGGCCCGGAGTGGCCCAGACGGGGCTCCCGGGTCCTCCTGAGGGCACGCCCCTGCTGAGCATTCCCACCTTGGGCCTCAGTTTCCTCAGGAGAGCAGGGGTGCCTCCCTGCGGACACGTCATAGGATGGGCTCCAGTAAAGCGATAGGTGACCCCTGGATTTAGGAAGCCTCCGAAGCTGGTGGCCCGTGTGAAGCTTGCCCTTGGAGGCTGAGGGTGGGCCAGCTGCTCTTTGGTTTGGGGACAGCAAGATGGCCGCCAGCGGGACGTGACTCAGAAATGTCACTTTTTTCGCGAAAAAATGTCTCTTGTAACAGTTGGTTGATGGGAAATTCTTCCTGCATGAATAGTTGTGTTCTGATCTTATTTTGGGTCTCAAAAAAATTAGTGGCAGTGGAACATTGAGTCATTTTAAGTGAAAAGTTGGGTTTTTCCCAGACTTCAGTTTTCTGAAAGAACGGATCTTCTGCTGATTGCACCTTTCGCCTGGTGTTTGGTTTGCCTTTTAAAAAAGAGTGGAGGTTTCAGATTTGTTGGTTTGTAGACGGTCCCTGAGGCCCTGGTGGTCCGGGCACCCAGGGGTTTGGGCTGGTGGCCAGGACACCACGGAAGAAGGGGTCTCTGCAGCTGCTGGACCCCCGGACTGTCGGAGCTTCTCAGGCCCGGTGCTCCTGCCCATCTACTGGGGAGCCCAGGATGGAGGGGGTTGTGGAAAGAGAGCCTCTCCCCAGCTGGGTCTGGGGTCAAGGCAGGGAGACCAGGTGCGACCCATGGCAGTCATCTGGGCACAGGCAGTGTCCCGGGGCCAGGTTGGTCCAAATGTCCCTCCTACCCCACCTCCCACCTCTTCCGGAAGCCTAGGAATCTGAGACAGCTGGGACTCCTAGGCTGCCCAGGGGCACTGGGGCAGGAGAGGGTGGTGGCATACGTACTGGGGCTGTCGAGGGCCTGGGACAAGAGGGTCCGGTTCTGATTTAAGCACTGGGACCGTTGCTCTGAGGCTGAGGGCAGCAGGCACGCCTGTCCTCCTCCCAGCCGGCCTCTCGGCCAGGCCCAGGGATTCCTGCTCTTTTCCTTCCCTGCTTCCGTTTCTCGTGGCCTCAGACTGGACTAACTTCAGGACCAAGTGGGGTCCAGCAGTCGGCCCAGTCGGGCCTGGCATCCGATCCCCTCAAAGGTTAGGGTGCTTGGCTGAGAGTCGGTTTGGTGAGAAAGAGGGAGAGGGAGACACCCAGAAAAGTCACAGCAGCAGCTCGTGCTGGGCCCTCTGAGGCCCTTGCGGGGAGCTGGGCCTGGCTGCTAGCAGGCATCTGGTAGTTCTGGGTCTTCTGGACAAGGAACGCCTTGCCCGCTTCCCTTACCTCGGAGGTGCCACAGGGGAGACCACACGTGGCCCCTTTGCCACAGGTCCACAGCTTTGCTACAAGGGACAGCAAAGGTACCACACCCGGGGCCCTCCGTGTAAACCTCACAGAGGTCGGTGGACCATTTTCGGCAGTCGGGCCCCTCGCGTGCTCTGCACGTGTGGGAGTGGCAGGGTCTCCCCGGGGACCCCTGTCTGTCTGGGGGAGGGGCAGGTAGAAAACCCCGCCGGGTGGGCCCCAGGGTGCCGCGCAGATGTGGGTCACTGCTCACCATTTCCTCTCTCTCCCTGCAGGGGCCGAGGATCCTCTGGAAACGAGTCTGAGAGCCCACGGGGGCCATGCCACCAAGCATGCCCCCGAGAAGCGGCCCGTGCCCATTCGGAGGAAAAGAAGCATCGGTGAGCCCTGGGCCTTGCCAGGTGGGGGCGCCGGCCTGGGGGGCTTGCCCCCCACCGTGCCTTCAGGGGACCCATCCCTTCCCTCCTCCCTAAAACAAAGGCCCAGCCGGCGCGGGGGTGCCCCAGCCACTCCAGCCCTGGCCGCCCGCCGTCTCTGGAGGCCTCCCTCCTCTGCCGGGGGCGTCTCCCTGCCCTGGCCCGTCTGCTGCCTGCTGCAGCCTGGCCTGGGCCAAGAGTTTCCAGGAGAGGAGAGCCATCATAAATTCCTGAAGTGCCCGGTCTTGTTGGGGCCTGTTCCGGAGGAGGCCTCGCTGGAAGACGTGGTCGTGTTTCATTTCCAGCCTGCAGCTCGGTGCGCCGGCTCGAGGCTGCAGGAGCCGCGGCCGGGCAGCGTGCGCTGGGCCCTGCCCGCGGCCCCCACCCCGCTCAGCCTTGGCGCCTGGCTCTGCTGGGCCTGGGTTTGGGTGCTGTGTCTGTCCTGTCCCCTAGCAGCGCGTCCCCGAGTCTGCTGGCCCCTGAGGAAGGCCTGGCTGCTAGGAGGAGGGAGGGGGGTACCATGGGGGCTCTGGGTCGGCTCTGAGGCAGACCTTGGCCTGCACTTTCTCTCCCTGGGACTGGGGCTCGGGGCTGTGACCCGCGGAGTCCCGTGCCACCTGGGGATTCCTCCTGCTGCTTTTCCTCACTGCCTGGGTGTGACCACCCACTGCTGGCTCACTGCTGTGTGACGTGGGGCAGCACCTGCCCCCTCTGAGCTTTCGGTTTTCTTCTGGAGGTGGATTTCCTAGCTTTTGTCATCGAGGACAGCCTGTGGGTGACTCGTAGCAAGGGCAGGTCATGTTTACTGTAGACTGTAGGCTTCACGTTCTCTAGGCCGGTGTCAGAGGCAGGGGCACCACGACAGGCCTGTCCTATTCCAGACCAGGAGCCCTGGACTCGAGGCCTCTCTCCCTGGCTCTACCCTTGGCCCCACAAAGGGTAAAAAGGACTGGCTCCTCAGACCCCTCCCAGCTGGTGGGTGCTGGGCTGGGAGCCGAGGCCCCCAGCACCCAGGCTTCCCTGTCGGCGGGGCTGTTTCTGGAGGCCCAGTGTCCCCCTCTCCAGGTGCTCCTGGAGCACCTCGGAGGATTCCAGTACCCTGAGTCTCCAGGGGCTCTGGGGGGGGGTCCCACCCAGATGAGCAGGACAAGCAGGAGAAAGGCCAGCACCCCTCCCTGGCAGGACTGTCTTGTCCTTCGGCCCCATTTTGGGCTTTCCTGCTTGTCTGCAGGAGACAAGGCCCTGCCTCGGCTCTGGAGGCCTCCCTCCTCTGCCACAGGGGTCGTACCCGGCCCTCTGGACCCAGGAGCGGCTCCTTCTCGTTCTGGGCTCGGGGGTCCCTGCTTGCCCCTGGGGGTGGCAGCTCTCGTGGGCAGCCCCAGAGCCTGGCCAGGCTCCCCGGCACATGTCAGGGTTGGGGCAGAGCCAGCTGCAGAGGGCGGCGTGTGGTGCGGCCCGTGGGTCGGTGTGTGCACTGGGGTCCCCGAGTGGATTCCTCATCTGACGGTCGTGCCCTGGCACCCCTGAACTTCGGGGCTTCGGGGTGGACGGACTGGCCTGGGCCGAGGAGCACAGATCCTCCTCGGAGGCTGGCGGGGTGGTCTCTTGGTAACCTTTGCCCAGCAGGGCTGTGGCTGGTGGCCTGGGGAGGCAGGCCTGCCCTGCATCCTATGTCTCTTCCTGGGGCAGGGCCTGGCTTTGGGGGGTGGCAGCTGGCGGGGTTGTCACTCTCGGGGTCCCAGCCTCAACTTCCCTGTTTCTCCCCATTTTCCACCGGGTCTGGGAGCTCCCTAACCATGGCTGGAGAGGTTCCCCTGCCAGCCTCAGTTCCCATGCCCACCCCCTCTGCAGGCCACCTTGGGCTTCCCTGGCCTCTGGGCTCCCTGTGTCATGTGGTCCCCTTTGCCAGCAAGGCCTTTCTCCTGGGGGGTCCCCACCTGGCCCTTGCTGCTCACCCTTGGGCCTGCTCAGATGCACCCTGTTGGAGGCCAGAGTTTCTCTCCCCCTTTGCTGGGCCCCGGTGTGGGACGCATTCCACTTGGAGGAAGCCACAGCCACGTGGGGACGCGCCTGCCCGAGCCGGGCTCCTGGTCACCTACGCCGGGCCTGGACCCTCCAGGGCTGCGGGCCGCAGGGTGGGCCTGGGTGCTGGTGGGACATGCGGAGTGGCCTCCGCGTTCACTGTGGCCCTTGCTCTGCAGAGGAAGCCATCCCCGCGGTCTGCAAGACCAGAACAGTCATTTATGAGATACCTCGGAGTCAGGTCGACCCCACGTCCGCCAACTTCCTGATCTGGCCCCCCTGCGTGGAGGTGAAGCGCTGTGCGGGCTGCTGCAACACGAGCAGCGTCAAATGCCAGCCTTCCCGCATCCACCACCGCAGCGTCAAGGTGAGCCCTGGGCCCCGCCCCCGGGGCGCCCCGCGGCCCTTGTACCGGCCTGTGCGGCGAGGCCACGCCCGTTCTCCTGGCCACACTCCTGGGCTCCAGGTGCAGAGCAGGGTGGGGGTAGAGCCGGGACTTGGGGGTTGGGGGGGTGTGTCTGGCTCCCCTCCCCCGCGCGCTGCATGCAGCCTCCCCGCTGAAGCGATAACGGGGAAGGGCTGTGAGGAAAGGAACCTCAGGACACGTGTTGTGCGCGCCCTGCCTGGTGTCTCCTCCGAGCCCTGGAGAGTTCTTGTAGGCACTTCAGCGGGAGCTGTGGGGGTGGGGGTCCCCCGGAAGCACACGGTAAATAGGGAAGGAATTGCCGGTGTCAGTACGGGGCCTGCCATGGCAGGCCTCCGTCCCTTGTCTGCAGGTCAGGGAGCGCACCCCGCTCCATCCGGGGGTGTGTGTCTGTGGAGTCCTGCTCCGGAAGGGCCCTCTTGGGGTTGCCTTACTCCCCGGGGCCAGGGCTGCGAGGCCAACCCCTCCCCTCGTTCTTGGAGGCCGAGCTCTGCCTGGTCACCTTCAGGATTGGCGCTGGGTTAGCTGTCTTCGCCGCCCTCCCGCGGTCCCTTTTGGAGCCAGCACACGGGCTGGGGGCTCACCCCAAAGCCCTGTCCCAGGCGGGGCGCTGGCCGTGGGGACCTCCAAGGCAGAACAGCGGGGGAGATGTTTCTTCAGGTCACTCTGGCCTGCCAGATTGGGGTCTGTGTTGGGCCAGTGGCTGGAAGGTTCTGCTAGGGCCCCGGTCTGCTTCCCTCTGGCCTCCCTTGCTACATCTTGAACTGAGTCTGAAGCGCGGTGACCGGGTGTGTAGGGCTGTGCGGGACCCAGGCGAGGCCCGGGTGGTCCCTGCCGAGCGGAGGGGCTGCCTTCCCCGGAAGCTGGCTCTGGTCTGGCGGGTTATGGTCCCAGGTGACTCTGGAGCGTGGATCTGGGCAGCGGGGCACCACCCAGCAGGCCGAGCCTCTGGTGGCTGGTGGGTCCGTTTTTCCTGGAACAAAGGCTTCCTTTCTAGGGGCGTCAGAAGCTATTCCTTGACAGGAGGCTACTTCAGATCCCTTGTCCGCTGCCCATCCAGGCCCTGGAGAAAACGCAGGGGAGATCTAAGGACCACGTAGCTAGCCAGGATCCCAGTTTGTCACTCGAAAGCAAGGGGCTCGGCCCAACCTCCGGGGACTTGGTCCTCGAGCGCTTAGGGCCTTGAGTAAGCAGATGCCACGGCTTGCTGCACTGCGATCCCCAAGGCGGACACTCCCCTGTGGCTGGGTTCCCAGGGTTCTAGCCCAGGATGCTGGCTCTTGTCTCCACGGGCCTGACCCAGGCCTCCTGACCCCATGCTGCAGGGCCCCCAGCCGGGCACTGAGCCCAGCACTACACCCTTTGTCAAAGCAGGAAACAGAGCCCCGAGGGGACGCGGCCTGCACGTTCCACACCTGCGGTGGGGCCGTGGCCAGTGCGGCTACCCTCCGGTCTCGGTGTCCTCGCCTGTGCTATGTTGTGAGGTGTCCCCGAGCCCCGAGGTCTCCTCTCGGGCGTGGGGATGGCGGTGCCCTCGATGAGATGAGAGTCTTGCTCGTGGGTGCCGGGGCTGCCCTTTGGCTCTCGCAGATACAGAGGTGCGGGGAGGAAGTGGGGCTTCATCCTCCCCGCCCCGTGGGGTAAGGCCTGAGGAGTACCCAGTCCTGGGATGGGCAGTGATGCCCTCTCCCTGGCCCACCTGGGTGGGTGGGTGGGGGTCCAGGTGTTCCGTCAGGGCCTCCAGCAGTGTGTGTGTATGGCGGGGGGCGGGCGGCCAGGCCCCTTGCTGCCCTTGCTGGGAGTGGCCCATGTCTGCCTTGGGCACAGGCCCAAAGGGCTGGGCAGATGGTGGCCCTGGGGCAGGCCTCCCCCCATGGGCCTTCATCTGCTCTGACGGGGTCGTGGTCCACCCAAGGGGACAGAGGGGCTTAGTCCTGCAGCTGGAATTCAGGGGCCTGGCTCCGTGTCCGGAGTCCTGCTCCTCTCAGACCCCTTCCTCCTTCTCCGCTCCCTGCCTCCCCATCACAGGGTTGGCAGGGAAACATCCGGCCCCAGACACTGGGGGTTTTGGCCGAGAAGGGACAAAAGGTCAGTGGGAACAGGAGGTCCATTGTGGAGGCCAGCCTGGCCCCCACGCCTGCCCAGCGAGCTGTCGCTGCTCCGTCGGGGTGGAGGCAGAGCTCGCGGCTATGGGCTGTGCAGCGCCCCAGGCTGAGCGTCCGTGAGGGGCGCTGGGGGCCGGCAGGGGACTGTGCTGCGGGGCAGGTGGGAGGTCCTGACGTGGGCCGGCACGTGCTTGGTTTTCTGGTGTACGGCCTTTGGATCACAGTGAAAGGTCACGGGCTGGAGACGGGAAGGGGAGTGGCCGCCTCCTTGAAGCCCGGGTGGTGAATTGTCCCGCCGAAGGCGGCCAGGGGTCCCCAGGCCCTGAGTGGCAGGAGTCGCTGAGATTGAAAGGCGGCTCCCCTCCGGAGGCTTCTTGCGTTTGCAGCTTGACATGGTCCCAGGCCCCAGGTGTGGGCCTTCGCCCTGGGGCTGGGCCTCTTCTGGCCTCTGGGATCTGCCCTTGTGAGGGCCAGGCCTCGTCCCTGCCGGTCCCCCGGGGCTTGCTAGGGGCGACTACCATCAGACCTCCGGGAGAGGTGAGCACGTGGTCCTGGGGGCGGGGCGGTGCCCCTGCCTGGGCCAGCTATGGTCACGGTTCGGGGGTCTGCTCTTGGGGGGCAAACAGGCTATCCCGGAGGGGCGAGCCCTTTCTCTGCTCCCCAGGCAGGGCTGAACTCAGACCCTACAGGCATCTGACCCTGTCTCCCACACCCAGGCGCCGCGGACCAGGAGAGAGGGTGGTTTAGACAGCACGGCTCCTGATTCCGGTGGCGTCCCGCTGGTCGGGCCGGCTGCGAGGTGGCGTTGGGGGCTCCCATTTTCTCCAGGCAGCCTGCGGGCTTATAACAAGTCGATCGGTCAGTTACCTCGGTCAGGCCCCCGGGTCTCCAGAGGCCAGGACCCAGCTCTCTGGTCACGTCCAGGGTGGCTGGCTGTGGCTTTGCCTTGCTAGACCTCAGGCTTCTGGAAGGGGGGCTCGGGGTGTGTTTGCCGGGGTGCCCAGGACAGGCCTCTGCGCCCTGGATGGAGTCGGGGATCCAGTTCAGGGGCTTGGGGAGAAGCCAGTGACTCCGGCACTGAGGGTCTCACGTGGAGGAATTCTGAGCCCCTTCCCCGGAGAGCAGGGCTCCGGGCCCAGGGTGGTCGTGCCCCGTGCTTTCCTGGGGAGAGCCCTACACGCAGGCCCAGTGCCCCTGGGCTGTGCTGGCCTCTCTAGCCAGGCCGGGGGAGAAGGTCTCCACACCAGCCCTGTGCTGAGCCAGGTTAGAGTGTGCGTCGTGACCCTGGGGCTCAGGCCAGTGGAGTGGGTGAGGGGGACGCAGAGGGACGCCGGGAGTCCTATGTCTGGAACAGCCGGGCTCTGGAGTCCTCACGCCCAACGGGACAGATTTTCCCAGCTTAGAAAGTCCCTCGGTTAAGGGATGAGCTCAGGGCCTCTGCTGTGTCCAAGAACAGGCTTCCTTCCAGCGAAAGGAGACGCTGAGTTTCTCCATCTCTAAGACGACCGCAACTGTACCCTCCCAGGGTAGCCGTGAGCGTGGCAGCGAGCGGGGCAGGCTGGTTCAGTAAATGCTGTTTATCATCGCCAGCGCCCCGCCCTGGACTCTGGAGGGGTCAGGCCATAACCTGCGGGGAGGAGGGGCCCCGGGGCGGGGGGAGGTGTCCCAGCAGGGCCCTGCTCTCCCCGGCGCAGCCGAGGACACCAGTGCGCAGCAGCAGCAGCAGCGCGGGTCAGTGCTCAGCGCCCCTCGTCTGGAAGGGGTCGTGGCGTCGCCGGGTGGCGTGTTTGGGTGGATTTGCCCCAGGAGTGTGCAGGTGGGGTGGTTCACGGCAGGCAGACTCGCAGCGAGGAAGCTGTTTGTAAGGTGCGGCTCGGGCACACAGGATACGAACCAAAGGAGAGGGGGCAGAGGGGCATGGCACCTGTTTGGCTTCCAGGATGGGTCTGGGGGCCGAGGCGCGGGAGTGAGGGTCCCGAGGATACGGGCGTCTTGTTCTGGGGAGCGGCTGGCATAGAGGCTGCTTTTGAGAATTTAATATTGACAGTGTGTTCTTGGGGGAAAAATGCAGTGATTTCCTGGCCAGACGGAGGTGGTGGAACGGCCCGGAATCCTCACATACCCAGAAGCAGGTGCAATCATAAATCACTGTTTGTTTTTCTTTGATAAAGACGGGCCCGTCTAAGGAGAAAGTGGGTTCCCAGACCGCAGTGGCTGGGTTGGGAGTGCTTTGTCAAGGGGACCGTGGAGGAGTGGATTTCTGGAGTGCCCACCCTCTCTGTGGGGGCCGGTCCGTCCCGTGTAGAGAACAAGCCTGCCCCCGCCCCCCCCCCCGGGCATCTGTGCCCCCAGATAGACAAGGCGCCTGCTGAGTAGAGGCTGTGCCGTGCGGGGTTGGGGGGTGTCCAGACCAGGGTCCTGAGGCCTGCGGAGGTGGACCCCTCCCGGTGCCCTCAAGGCCTGGGGGCTGGTGGTGGGAAGGCACTCGTGCTGATACCAGGGGCTGCTGGCTCTGGAAGGTGGTGGCCCAGGTGCAAGTTCCAGTACTTTTATACATGTGAAGTCCTGGGGGCTGTGATCCTTGTTGCCGGAGAACCCCATGTCCCGAGGGTCTCTCTCTCTCTCTCTCTCCTTCTCCCTCCCTCGCTCTTCCCCTTCCTCCCTCCTACGTGGTCCTGCCCCGTCCTGGGCGGCCGTGGTCGCTCCTGCCCACAGCCCCTTTCTGTCTCTGTTCTCTACCTAGGAAATCTCCCTGGCCTGGCCCCAAAGCTGGCCCGGCTCCCACCCCACCTCTGAGCTCACACCTGGCAGTGCACATTCACACCTGAGGCTGCACACCACTTCCCGTGCCCGCGGGGCACCCAGCCCCCTTTACAGTGCGGGTTAACCATTAATGGAGGCGGGCGGCCACAGCCACTGACAGGTCTGGACAAGCCTCGGGGCCAGCTCCCCCATGGGGTGGGCTGTCCCACTTGCCTGGGGTCCTCTGGCTTCTGGACTCCAGGCCTCTCTCTGCAAAGGAGCTCCCTCTCCCACCTCCTTCCCTCCCCACTATGGCTCTCCCACCCCCTCCCCTCCCCACTGTCCGCAGCTGGGGGTTTCTGCTCTCATCCAGAGATCCTGTCACCCATGCCAGCTCCCTGATGCCTCCACATGCTCGGGGTGTAACCTGGGTGGACCCTGCTCCTTTTCTGCCTTAGTTTCCCCAGGCCAACAGAGAAGGGGTGGGATGGATATCCTCAAGGGCTGTTCCCAGCACCCAGGACCGGAGTCCCAGTGTTGGCACAGATGGAACGTCTGCTATGTGCCCAGGTCCCCGGGGTTCAGGGCTGGTGGGAAGATGGCCGTCCTGCCCCTGCTGGGGACCGGACTCAGGCCTGGGCACTTGGCGGGGAGCCTACTGGGGCTGCAGGGAGATCGGCCAGGAGGATTGCTTCTCATGTTCTCTGTTTCCTCCGTGAACTGGGAAGAAGCAAGGCCGCCTCTACCACACTCGTGTGTGTGAAGTGTCGTCCGATGCCAGGTGTGTTCTTGGGACGGAACGTGTGTGCGTGCGTGTGTGTAAGTAGTTTCTAGGACTGTGCGTGCATGCATGCGTATAAGTAGTTTCCAGGACGGAGTGTATATGTGCACATGTGTGCACGTGTGGAGGGTGGAGCAGCGTTCCCATGACAGGGTGTGTGCGTGTGTGTGTGTGTGTGTGTGTACGCGTGGAGGGTGGATGGCATTCCCATGACCGAATGAGCCTGTGGGCCCCGTAGGGACTTGGTCACTTGGCCGCCTGGGGTTGTGCCCCGTGGGCTGGGTCGGGCCGTTTCCTCTTGGCAGGTCCGCCGTGCTGTGGTTCCGTGTGGAGAATTTGGGGTGACATGGCCTGTGGACGGAGGAGGCCCGGCTGGAGGAGTTCTAGACCCTCCTGGGACGGCCCTGGGTCCCTGCTCATGTGCTGAGAAGGCTGGCTTTCTCCAGTCCCAGGACAGCCGCCGCCGGGGGGCTGGGGGGAGCGGTGGGAAGGCCTCGAGGTTGAGACTGAGCCCACGAGGTGGCTCTGGGGTGGCCACAGGTGGGCGGTGTGGCCGGGAGCCTGTGGGGCCCCGATCTGCCGTCCGTAATGGACCAGAACCCACGTCCAAACCCTGACGGCATTCCCGTGGGCTCTTAGGGCTGTGCTGGCTCCTCCCGGGGCCTCAGCAGGGCAGGCAGGAGCGAGAGCAGGCCCCGAACCACCTGCAGCAGCCCAGCGCCTCGGCCGTGGGTTCTTCCCTTCAGTAATGACGGATGCATCTGGAGACTTGCCGTCGCCCCCAATGTCTTTCAAGACCTGGATGCGAACCCTTCCCTCCCCGGTCCCCCTCGGAGCTCTTACCTCCAGGGGCACCCTGCAGACCTCCCAGCTTGCCCGAACGAGCCTTGGGGATTTGGGTCAAGTGGACCAAACCCCAGATGCCGAGGGCTGCTTTTCCTCCTAGCACTCCTGCCTTTTCCATGGGGAAGGAGGTCAGAGGTTGGAGTTCAGAGGTCACCCTCCTGGCCCGGGTGGGGCCGAGCGCGTCCCGCCCCCTCCCGGTGACTCGTGTGGGGCGTGGCCCAGGCGCTCACCACGGGGCTGTCTCGGCAGGTGGCCAAGGTGGAATACATCAGGAAGAAGCCAAAGTTAAAAGAGGTGCAGGTGCGGTTGGAGGAGCATCTGGAATGCACGTGCACGGCCACCGGCCTCAACCCGGAGCACCGGGAGGAGGAGACGGGTAAGCGCTGCCTCGGCCGTGGGGTCTGGTGTCGTGGCCGACCAGGCACCCGAGTCCCGGGGACCTGCTGGGGACCGGCTGGGGACACCGCTGCCCGCAGGCATCAGCTGGAGGGCGAAGGGGCAGACACTCGAAGTCCCCACCCCAGTCAGGGCGCAGGGGTGATTGGGGGCCGAGAGGCAGAGAAAGGCCCTACGCTGGTGGGGGGTGGGTGGGCGCTGGACGCTACGGGGACCTGGTGGCCTCCCCCGTCCCCGGGCAGACTTTGCCCAGAAGCAGCGTGGCGTTGTGACCCGCTGTGTCAGGCTGGCTCAAGGGCATCAGGAAGTGTCTCGGTGCCAAAGCTAATCGAGTTTTCTTCCAGAAAGACAAACACCTCAGGTATTTATTGCTTCAGCTTTGCAGCCGTCCCTCAGGCCCACTCACCCTCCCTGCCCTTCTGTTAACAGGAAGGCGTAGGGAGTCAGGTAAAAAACGGAAAAGAAAAAGGTTAAAACCCACCTAACGCAGCCAACCAGGTAGGAGCCGCCCGCGGATCCGCTGCGGTCTTGCGGGTGGACGTACGCTGGCTGATCACACGGCGAATCCCTCCCGCGGCGGCCCGATCGCGCCCGATCGATCCGATCCGATCCGTCTGCAAGCTTCCGGGGTCTGGCTGGGCTGTGGGTCTGCTCGCTCCCGCCCCTGGCTCCCCCTGCTGCCGCACGCGGAGCCCGATCCACGGCTCCCTTCTGCTCTGGAGCCCCTGCTCTGGCTTTGGTCTCTTCCGTTGATTGGGGAGGCCCCAGCATCACGTGCGTGGAGTGATTTGGGTTCCTGAACAGCAGTGGGGAAGCTCCGGTGTTTATTAGCTGGGATCACCTCGGCAGGTTACCCGCCCCATTTGACAGATGAGAAATTGAGGCTTACAGGATTATTGGGAAGGGCGGTCGAAGACCGAGTAGATCCTGTTTGAAAATGTTTCACAGATGTACAAGGCTGTTGGCTACCGTGTTGGAAATTGTGTTTGGCTGCTAGTAACACACCAGAAACAGGGGCTGAGATAAGGTAGGCATGTAAGAGTAGGCGTGGCATTCTCCAGATGTCATCAGCGATCCTCTTCCATTTGGGACTGGTGGCGTCTGTCCACAGAATTGCTTCGTGGTTCAGTATAGCTGCCGACGCTCCAGAAATCACATCTACACTCCAGGCTAGAAGAGGAAGGTGGGGAGAGGGGCAGAAGAACCCTCTCGGAAGAGTGTCCCCCCCGGTGACTTTTGCTCTCATACCCTGGCCACCCTGAGCTGCAAGGGGGCCCGGGAAGTGTAGTCTGGTGGAGAGGTGTACTTGCTTCCCAGAGGAAAGTGGGGTTCGGGCAACCACAGGCCTCGTGGAGGCAGTTTCCAGCCTTCCTGCTCCTTGGCGGTGGCCTGTCTGCTCTGGGGAACCTGGCCGTGGGCGAGCCCGTGGCATCCCAAACAGGCGGCCGTGGGAGAAACTCTCAGAGATGTCGAGGGTGAGCCGGGTTCCGGCGGAGTGACTGCAGAAAGCTGCGGGGGCGGCAGTGTTGAGGCCTGAGGGTCAGGGCCACTCACCGGAATCCTCTGGGGAGGCAAGGTCCACGTGGGTGGGGTCCCGAAGCAGCCCCAGAACAATGGCTTGGCTGAGGCTTTTGCTTTCTCCGAGGGTGTGGCTCTGCAGCCTGCCCATATGTCCAGGCTGCACGCGCCATTGATTGAGCTCTGGCCTCCGTGGGCCAGCCGATGACAGGGACCCCAAGTGAGAGGCAAGGGGTGTCCCTGCCACCCTGGGCCCCTCTAGCATGTGGGTGTGAAGGTGCTGAAATGAGCAGTGAACAGGTAACGCGCTTTAGCTCAGAGCTCATGTAGTATCTGCCTAGTCACAGAGACCCTGCCTGTCTGCCTAGCAGTGTCCATCTTCAGGGTTGTCTCATGGCCCAGGATGGCTGCCAGAGCTCCGGAAATCACGTCAGGCCCTAGGCAGAAGAAAAAGGATTGTGAGGAAAAAGGCAAAAAACAAAACACACACACACACACACACACAAAATGTTTCTGGGCCTCAGTTTCCCTCATCTGTGCAATGGGAGAATGGGGGCTTGCTCCAAGGAATGTTCTGTGAGATCCCAAGAGCCTAATCCCAGTTCTGGTCAGGATGTTATGGGAAGGGTAATGAGGTACATTTGATTTGAAAAATTCCACCGAACCCTCAAATCCCAAGACCTGTCGCGGTGCGTGGGGGTGCGTACCCTTGATTGACCGTCCGTGTGGTGGTGCGTGTGCTGGGTCCCTCCTCAGTGTCTGTCTGTCTCCTCTCTCCCTGCAGATGTGAGGTGAGGATAAGCCAGCAGCCCTTTCCCGGGACACGGATGTACATGGCGTGTTACATTCCTGAACCTACTATGTACGGTGCTTATTGCCAGCGTGTGGTCTTTGTTCTCCTCCGTGAAAAACTGTCTCCATGCGCACCCTGGAGAACAAAGAGACAGTATACATTTGTTTAATGTGACATCAAAGCAAGTATTGTAGCACTCGGTGAAACAATTAGAAGCTTCCTTGTCAAAAAAAAAAAAGACAGAGAGAGAGAGAGAGAGAGAAAGAGCAAACAGAACCACGAAACATGACAAACAAAACTGACTCACAAAAATATCTACGCCGTTGTTGGAATGGAGGGACGCCCCGTGGGACGCACGCGCCGCGCCTCGGCAGACTGGAATTCTGTCCAGGGTGGTCACAGGTGCTTCTGCCGGGAACACAGCGCCTGCTTTTCAGGAAGACTCCGGGCGGGCGCCGAGGGCCCTGCGGGGCACGCGGGAGCCAGGAGTGTCTCAGAACCGCCACGGGACTTAGAAACACATCTCCTTGCCGTAGTGTTTAAGTCTATACAGAAACCTTCCCGAGAGCCTTAAGTGGATTTTTTTTTTTTTTTTTTTACACCATAAAGTGATTATTAAGCTTTCCTTTTTACTCTTTGGCTAGCTTTTTTTTTTTTTTTTTTTTTTTTAATTATCTCTTGGATGACATTGACACCGATAACATCAGGTTGCTGTAAGTCAGGACAGTGGGATGGTATTTCTCCTCGCAGGATGCAAACGAATGAGATGTATTAAAATAAACATGGTATACCCACCTTTGCATCATTTCCTAAATGTTTCTGGCTGGACGTGTGTCCCCCCCACCCCGTTTTATCCTCCTTTTTAATTTAAGCCACTTCGAGAGAACAATGCATGAACGAATCCAGTCCGTCCCGGCCGGCCGTTCTCGGCCCCCCCCCCCTCCCGCCCTGGCCGCAGCGAGGGTGCCCCTGGGGCCAGGGTTCGGACAGAATCTAAATTCTTTATTTTTGGTAAGATGCTGTGCTTTACATGTATTCAACAGAAATGTGTGTGTGTGTGTTGTGTTTTTGTTTTGTAAAGGTGAAGTTTGTATTTTTATCGAATACTACCACTTTTATATACCTGAGAGCCTGCTATGGTTTTTTTTTTTTTTTGAACCAAAAGGAAAAAGAAAAACTCACCAACAAAACCCAGACACGTTGCAAAGTGCTTTGTGGTCACGTTTTTCTAGTTGGGGAACCGAGTCTAGACCCGTCCCCCATCGCGTGTCCGGATGTCTACAGCGGTTTCCGGAGCTGCAGACCGACTCGGGGGAGCCCCGCGCCCTCCCCGCCACAAGAACCTGCGGAACGGGGCCGGCCTTGGGATTCCGGAACCTCACGAAATGGGCCGACAGAGCCACGTGGCTAGGGGTGCAGCCAGGGGTGAGGCCACGTGCCTGTCAGAGCAGCCAAGCAGACGATGGGTTTAACCTGGAAGTGAGTTGACTATTGTCCCCATGCGTGGGAGCCAGTGAAGGCGGGCCGCCCCGTGTCGCCTGTGGCCGTCAAGACACCTTTGCCGTGGGTGGGGTCTCCATCGCGGGAGTGAGTGTCTCTGGCGTTTGTGTGTTCACGGGAGGGTTTTTATAAAGGAATTTCTCCAGCAGCATGTCACAGTGTAGTAGTTTTTGGTCCACAGGAGGAGCGAAGGGAGGCTGGGGGAGGGCTGGAGGGGGCGGCGCAGGTGGCCCCATCACCCCCGTTGGCGCCCAGCCCCAGGTGCGGCTGTCGGCCTGGGCTGGTGGAGGAAGGCACCGTCCCAGTCCCCGTGCTGGGAGCCTCAAGGCTGTGCCGCTCACGGCTCCGTGCCCTGGCAACAGGCCTGACGGTAGATGGGACAACGGGTGATTTCTTATTTACGTCTCTATGAAATGCCAAGAATACTAACCGGTTTCTTGCCTTTGCCCAAAGCTGGCGGATGAAGGATCTGTCCATCAGTACTGGAGCAGAAAAGCCTGGTACCCTCCTGGGGAGGGGGGTCCCCGGAGCCCCGGAGCTTGTCTGGGGGACACCGGGACTGGACCGCCTGTCTCTCTGCTGAGGGCCTGTGCTGCCGGACAGAGCGGGGGCGGGCAGGGTGGCGTCCACACCCAGCCAGGAAGGGGCTCTACCCGGCGGAGGCCGCGGTCTGTGGCTGGATTGTTTCTGGATTGCAGGCTTACGTGGCCCACAGGCTTTGTTGCGGCTTTGCCCTAAATTCTTGGCATTTCTGCTCCTGCCTGGGCCCCTCCCGGCCCGTCACCCTAGCCTGCACCTGGGTGCGCCCGAGGAGTCCGCATCTGCTCAGGGCTGGTCGTCTGCAGTCCTGTGACCCTGGTGTCCTTGAGGCGCACGCCTCTGAGTGTCATCTGCACGGTGGGTACTGAAGCTCGGCAAACAGCTAGATTTCTGTGCTGTGTGTCCGGGGATCCTAGAGGGGACCTCCTTGTGAGGAAGCAGCGTGCAGCGTTCCCCCCCCCCCACCCCACTCCCCGCTCCCCTGCAGGTCCTCTCTGTTTCTGGGCCCCGTGCTGCAGAGCAGAGCCCTTGGGTGGCTTCCCTTCCACTGGGTGCACCTGCCCGGAGACCCCACCTGGGCACACGTGTCCTCGCCCAGGTGCCTCCCCCCCAGCTCGGGCAGCGCACTCCCCCCACCCACACTT
Organism: Paguma larvata; assembly: GCA_030068075.1. Taxonomy (NCBI): domain Eukaryota; kingdom Metazoa; phylum Chordata; class Mammalia; order Carnivora; family Viverridae; genus Paguma; species Paguma larvata. The sequence continues at coordinate 150,058,689 of CM057825.1, forward strand.
GCCGTCCTGGTCCCTGAGGTGGGTGTGCCCAGGGTGTGTGCAGGGGGCGTTTCCACACGCTGCTCTCCAGTCTGGGCCGGGCCCAGATCACTGCGAAAGAGGAGAGCACACCGAGTCCTCTTGGGGGGGGGGGGACGCTCAGCAGGGAGACTCCTGCAGCCTGGCCTGGGTCTCCCTGGGACACGTGAGCCAGGCCGGGGCTGTGGAACAGGATTGGGGGCGGCGGCCGCCCAGACCCCTGGGAAAGCAACACGCTCAGGGTCAGAGGAGAAAAAAGCGGGGTTTGGACAAAGCCTCCCATACTCCTCTCCATTCCCGCGGAGCAGACTGATCTGGGACCTGGCGCCATGGCCGGTCCCCCCGGGCACTTAGCCGCGTGCATCTTACTAAAGTGTGTGTGGTTGACCGACGGTGTCAAGTGCACAGCGTAGCGATGAGACCATTCTCTCTGTTACTCCTGTCCCCGCCTGTCCCCACACGATATTATCACAACACCAGTGACTATTCCCTCTGCTGTCCTTCCCACCCCCGTGGCTTCCTTGTGCCCCACTCCCAGCAGCGCCGAGTTTTATCTCCTCTGCTGCCCGTCACGGCTGCCACACACAACACAGGCTGTCCCACGGAAGGCCAGGCCTTGGTCCCAGCTGCTCCCAGCCGAGATGAAGCTCCAGGATGGAAGGCTGCCCACCTGCCTTGCTTCACCCAGGATGGAGCAGACACGCCTGGTCCCCGGCCGGGCCCCTGGCGGGCATCAGGGTCATGCTGCTGTCTGTACCACGGCGTGCGGCATCCTCGTATAGACGGGGACAGAGAGGCTCCAATGCTCAGGCATCCCCCCAGTGCAGTGGGATTTGAGCCCGGCCCCCTCCCTCCCTGCGCACGTCCACTCAGGCTCTGGCTGCGGCTCCCTTAGGGAGCCTGCTGCTGTCCAGCCCTGCCAGCTGCGTGCCAGGTGGCTCCAAAGTGGGTCCCTGTCCAGGGGCTCCAGGTATCAGGGCCCGGTGGGGCTGCCTGGGAGCCCCAGGCCCTGCCCAAAAGGCCCCCTGGTTTCAGTTCCCCCTGCCTGCCGCGTGGCCCGTTTTGCAGAGGCACAGGCTGGGGCGCGGCCTTTCCTGGTGTGGCCGGGATGGGTCTGCCCTTGCTGAGCCGTGCGTTAAGAATTCCGTTAGCCCCGATGCTGTGACAGTTGTTTTTGGCTGCGACCCACAGTTCAGTTTTTTAAAAGACTGTTGATTTCAATGAACCATTCGCGTGGAGCAGGGGCCAGGCTTCTAGGCAGGCCGAGCTCGCAGGTGACAGTGGATGGCCATGTGTTCTCAGACGGTGGTGCCTCAGCCTGGGCTCCCCAGAGCGGGGCCTGAGGAGGGCTGGTGGGCGCATGGTTCCTTGGTGAAGTGATACACGACTGGGAGCCAGGAGACGCCTGGGCACCGCCCGTGTCTGCCTCGGGCTCTATCCCTCGGGGCCTTGCCAATACCTCTGGGAGCCATTCCCCCGGGAAAGGGGACGCATTGATGCACTGGGGTGGTGCACGTGTGAGTACACAGTTCTGCAGGCTCCCTCCTGGCACAAGAGGGAACCACAGTGTGGTGGGGCCATGTCTCCACAACGCTGAGGCTGTCTGATGTCTGTGCCGCGGCCGTCTGCGGCCCAGGCTTCCCAGTGCCCCCACCTCTGTGCCACAGTTCCTGCCCACCACCTCTGTGCCGCTTGAAACGAAGTTTGAAATTGGGGCTGGGCCTCGGGCCCTGCCTGGCCGGGAAGCGTTGCCCCGTGCTCTCCACTGCCCTTGGCGGCTCTGATGTCTATGGGCCCGCGCAGCCCAGCTAAGGAGCCGGTGTCTCTGCGGACGGGGCTCCCTGGCTGAGGAGGGCTAATCTATAAAGACGTCCATCGGTAGACCCTTTGTGTCAACCTGTTGGGGACAGTCAAGGGTGGGGTTTGAGAATGTGGCTCTGTCGGGCTCTTCCATGCCCTGGACCACCCAGTAGTGAGACCTTGGGTGTCTCACCATATGACCCTGGGGGACCTAGCCTGGGTGTTCTCCCCGGATGACTTTGGCAAGTCACCTCCTGCTCTCGAAAACCGTCACCAGACATCCGTGCTGGTCGCCCTGGTGTACACAAAGGGCTCGGCCGACAGCAGCCCCTCGGAATGGAGTCACGGGGTCCTGGAAACACAAAGGAGGCGTCAGGGAGGAGCTTCCCCCTGGGCCAGGGGAGCATGACTGGGGGGCTGCACCAGACCCCAAAACTGTCTATCAAATCCACCGTCCACCCACCAATGTGGCTTCCGAAACAGGGAGGGCAGAACGTACGAACTCACGCACCGTCCATCTTCCCAGGCCACAGGCACGGAGCGTGTGGTGAAGGTGAAGGTGGGGCCAGGTGGCCTCCAGGTGTGAGGGCTTAGAAGGTTCTCTGCCTGCCCATCCCGGCCAGGATCGCCTCACCCTGCTCACACCTTCTTCACCTGATGTGACTTCTGGGCGCCGGGCTGTCTCCTCACCAGCTGGGGACTCTCCGAGGCAGGAGTAGGAGTCAGTCTTTTCTGGGTTCCTGAGCAGCCCGTGAAGGGAGGCCTGGTGGCCCCTGGGGCACCAGGCAGAGTTCGGGTCCTCGTGCCCCTGGGGGCCCCTGGGGTCCAACATCTCAGATGGTTCTTGCCGCGCCAACGGAAGAGTCCCCGAATTCACCCCTGGGGTGGGGGCCCGCGCCCAGCCTGGCCTCGGAGGTGACAGCAGTGTGCAGGAGCTGACCTGTCGCCCCACAGTGCCCACCCCCACTCCCTGCAGGGCACGGGGACGCAAAGCGTGTGGTTTCTGCAGAATAAAACAGTGACTGTTTCCAACCAGGCCCTTGAGCCGCCAAAAAATGTGGAGTATTCGCTATCTGGCCCCTCGCCTGCTGATCCGTGGGCAGCGTTCCTGGCGGGACGGCCCCGCTACGCACCAGACACGGTCCCTGTTGGGGCCCACGTCCCGCGGCCCAAGCGAGGCCCCTGCCCGGAGCCCCCGGGGGATGAGGCAGCCCCGCCAGGCCCTTCTGGCTCCCGGAGCTGGCAGCCTGTGGCCTTGCTGGCACCTGGCTCTGCATAGCCGTGTCACGGGGGTTCCACCAGGCACTAGCTGTCCAGAAGGCCCTTTGTGGTCCTGGTGTACAGGCAGACAGACAGACGGACAGAAATACTGCATCCTCTCCTAGTTCCTCCTGGACAGTCCCCAGGCGGCGGATCCGTCGCGGGCTTCGGGTGTGGGCGGGGGCCACATCCCTCCCCAAGGGGGTCGGCCCCAGTCTTTGGCCACAGAACATGGGCTGGGTCCCCATCACCTCACCTGAGGGACCCGAGGCCCTTAGGAGGAACTCCCATACTGCCCATCATCTTGGCTGTCAGGGGACGAGGACCCCAGAGCACAGCCGGCCTTGGACAGGTTCCCCAAAGCCCTGCCAATGGCTCGGTCCTGCGCTTATCACCAGCTCTGGGCTCAGGGCCGGCCATGCCCTTCGCAGGGAGTGCCCGTCAGAGGGTGAGGGAGGGGCGCTCCTTCTGGCTTTTCCTGCTGTACTGAGAAGCTTGCTGGTCTCTTGGGCTGTGCATGGGTGTGGGCGGGCACTACCCCGTGGCAGTTCCAGGGGCCCCAGGGGGCAACGGCATCTTCCCTAGGTGCTTTGAAGGGTCCTTCCATTGGGGGTGCCTGGGGACAGGTGCAGGGACCCTGGTCTTTCTGTCAGCTACCCCCAGGGTCCTTCCTGGTTCCTGCTGAGCCCCATCTGCCTAGGGAGAGCAGGCAGCTGTCCCCACCACATCCCTCGGTGCCCACCCTCAGGGACCCCAGAGAGAGGCTCTGAGCCTTTCCCTACAGCCACATTTTTGGGGAGAAAGAGGCTGCTGTAGACTTGCTGGGACCCATGCCCCAGAGAAGCGGCTGCCAAGACAGGCGGTCTCCTAGCTCAGCACTGCAGCACCTGCTGTGAGCTCTGGCCGACCCCGGGGCCACTTTCCAATCCTCCACTGGTCCAGAGCCCTCCACCCTGTCCCCCAGCACAGCCTGGTAGTGCCAGCTGTCACTGCCCCCCCAGAACACCACCCACCCAGATGTTCACAGGGACGGCCAGCCCTAAATTCTAGAGAGCTGGAGGGCTTTGGCTGTGGCTGTGGCCATTAGGTCTCTAGAATTTCTTCATCCATCCATCCATCCATCCATCCATCCATCCATCCACCTTCCATCCATCCATCCATCCATTTAATCCATTTCATCCATCTATCCATCCATCCATCCATCCATCCATCCATCCATCCATCCTTATCTCAGAGAGAGTGCACACCAAGGGGGTTCCTTGAAGCAGTCAGGGGTTACACATAGGGCTGCCTCCTCTCTGGGCCTTGGTTGTCTCATCTGTGACCTGAGACTATAGTACACGAGAGTTGCCCAAAATTGTGTGAGCAGAATGATTTTAGGGGATGCAGTGGCGAAGATTTGTGACCATGTTTTCTCCTAAGAGTTTATAGTTTTAACTCTTATATTTAGGTCTGTAACCCATTCTGAGTTAATTTTTGTACATGGTGTGAGGTAGGGGTCTCCTTTTCTTTTTGCACATGGACGTCCAGTTGTCCATTTGTTGAAAGACTATTTTCCTCCCACTGAATTGGCTTGACATCCTTCTTGAAAATCAATTAACCATGAATGTAAAGGTTTATTTCTGGACTCTCAGTTCTGTTCCACTGACTTGTCCCTCCTTGTGATTACACGATCCTGTCATCATTACTGCAGTTTGTAGCAAGGTTGACATTGGGAAGTGTGAGTCCTTCAGCTTTGTTCTTGGTCAATGTTGTTTTGGCTATTTTTGGGTCCGTTGTCCTCCCGTTTGAATTTTAGGATCAGCTTTCTCAATTTTCTTAGAACAGGCAACTGGGATTTTGATAGGGCTGAATCTGCAAATCAGTTTGGGGGGTTTGCCGCCGTAATATTGTGTCTTCAACTTCTTGAGTGATATTTTTGTAATTTTTACCATGCAGGTCTCACAATTCTTTGGTTATATTTTATTCCTAAGTTATTTTATTATGTTCAATGCTCTTATAAATGGAATTGTTTTCTTAATTTGATTTTTGGATTGTTTATTGCTAAGGCATACTGATCAGTAGACAACTGGTTTTATGTATTGATCTTGTATTCTGCAACTTTGCCGACTTGTTTATCTGCTCTGCTGTGTGTGTGTGTGTGTGGTGTGTGTGTATGTGTGTGTGTGTGTGTGTGCATGTGTGTGTTTAATTGCCCTGGCTGGAATGTCCAGTACAGCATTGAGTAGAGATGGAAAGAGCGCACAGTGTTGTCTTGCGGGGCAAGTTTTAGGTCTTTCACTATTAACTATGGTGCCTGCTCTGTCAACAGCCTTTATCTAATGAGGAAGTTCCCTTCTGTTTCTCTTTGCTGAGTGTTTTTGTATTGTTTTGTGTATTTTTTTTTTTTTTATGAAATGGTGCTGGGTTGTGGTCAAATGCTTTTTTCTGGAGTTGAGGTGGTCATTTTTTTTTCTTTATTCTTTATATATATATATATATATATATATGGTTCTTGTCTGTTAAACCAACCTTGCATTCCTGGGATAGACCCCAGAGTGTCACGGGGTCTAATCACTTTTTTATGTGTTGCTGGATTTGGTCAGTTAATAAATCCTTGAGGATTTTTATGTCTGTACATGAATGACAGCGGTCCACGGTCTTCTGTGCTTGTGATGACTTGGTTTTGGTATCCATACATAAAAATAATGATTCCATGAGAATGAATTCCTTCTCCTTCTGTTTTTTGGAAGAGTTTGTGAAGCCATGGTGTTATTATTATTTTTTTTATTGTTAGGTAGCATTCACCCACAAAGACGGGCCTTGTCTTTGCAGAAAGTTTTTTTGTTTTTGTTTTTGTTCATTTGTTTGTTTATGAATTTATTCTCTCTGCTCATTATGTGTCTTCATTTTTCTTGCAGTCATTTCTTTTTGAGTCAATTTCCATAATTTGTAGGGTTTTGGGAATTCACCCATTTCATCCAGGTGATTGAAATCCTTGGCTTACAATTGTTGAGAGTATTCCCTTTTAATTCTTTTTATTTCTTTTTTATTAAAAAATATTTTTTAATCTTTATTTTTGAGAGAGAGAGAGAGAGAGAGAGAGAGAGAGACAGAGCATGAGCAGGGGAGGGGAACAGAGAGAGAGGGATATACAGAATCCTAAGCAGGCTCCAGGCTCTGAGCTATTAGAGCCTGACGCGGGGCTTGAACTCACAAATCACAAGATCATGACCTGAGCCAAAGTCAGATGCTCAACTGACTGAGCCACCTGGGCGCCCCAAATTCTTTTTATTTCTGTAAGGTTAGTAGTAATGTTCTCTTTATTCATTCCTAATTTTAGTAATTTGAGTTCTTTTTCTATGAGTAAAGCTAAAGTTTCATCAATTTTGTTGGCTGTTTTCAGAGATTCGACTTTTGGCTTTGTTAACATTCTCTACTGTTTTCTTATCTCTGTGTTATTATTTCCCTTCTAAGTTTTGTTATTTCATTTCCCTGCTTGTTTTGGGTTGAATTTGCTCTTCTTATTCCAGTTTCTTAAGATAGAAGATGAAATTACTGATTTGAGATCTTTTTTCTTTTTTCTTTTTTTACAAACTCGGAGTTGGCAAATTCCGGATGTCTCTCCACACACAGCTGTAGCGGCACACCATGAGTTTTGGCGTGCGTGTTTTAGTTTTCATTCACCTCAAAGAATTTTCTAGTTTCCCTTGAGTACTCCTTATATGTATTTCATGTTTTTCTCTACTCCTGAAAAGAGTCCCTTTTCTGTTATTAAATATTCTTCAAAACCATGATTTCTGCTGGCTTCCGGGGAGGGCACCTGGCTCCCACCACCACCTGATGGTGCGCCTCTGTGGCCACGTGGGCGACCCCCTTGGGGCCTGGCCGGGTTCCTGGGCACGCGGTCTTTCCCGAAGGGGAAGCACTCAAAGGCCCCGTCACAGCCTGCCAGCCCGGCCCAGCCCAGCGGTGGGCGTCCCTGCCCTGGCCTGGCAACGCACAGCCAGCATCCTTGTCAGGATGACAGCGGGGCCCGCACCAGCATGTGGACACAGAGCCTGCTGAACAGAAAGCGAGGGCCGGGACCCATTACCAGCACTAAGGCAATGCCATGTGAGTGTGGCAGTGAGGGGGCGTTCCCTTTAGGGTGGCCCCCGCTGGGCCTGGAGGGGCAGGGGGTAGCTGCTGCGGCTGACCTCCTGTGACCTCGCTGAGACGGCCTGCAGCCTCCAAAGCCTTCTGGGTTTGAATACGTGAAGTGTCACACCCCATCGGGAGGCTGAGCCCGAGGCTGAAAGCGGGGCTGGGGAGGCTGGACAGGGGCAGGGCCCAGGCCTGGCTGAGTGACCCTGGGCGAGTCCCCCACTCTGGATCTCAGCCCCTGGGGTCCTGAGAGGATTGTTCTGGTGATTATTAGGGGCTGTGTTTTACAGAATATTTGCAGGTTAAGGAGAACTTTTTTCGGGACTTCACCTCAGACACGGTAGCCAGGCAGGCATCCCACTATGACACAGACAGTGACACAGGGGGAGTGGGGACAGGGGCCCCCAGAACAGGACTTCTTCCCTCCTTCCCCCACCTCCTCCCTCCTCCTTGTCCCTCCTCCCTCCTCCCTTCTCTTACCCCCTCCTCCTCCCCTCCTTCCCTGGTGCCTCTTCCTCCCTCTCCCTCCTCCCTCCTCCCCTCTACTCTCTCTCCCTCTTTCCCCCTTCTCCCTCCTCCTCCTTCTCACCCCCCTTCCCTTTCCCTTCCTCCTCCTTCATTTGTTTGGAAGCCACCCTCCTAGGGATTGGAGCTCCCTTGGGAAGACCCTCAGGACTGGGGCTGTTCCCTCCCAGACAGAGCCTCAGGCAGCAGCCCCGGCTCCAGGATTATGGTGTGTGTGGGGGGTGCTCTGTGCTAGGGATGGTGCTGGGGCCATGGGCAGAGGACTCTGTTTACCTAATACCGGGTGTGTGAGGGGGGGTTGGCAAACAGCCCTTGGCCGCGGGCCCGCACTGTCTGCCTGCCTGGGTGGCGTCGAGAGGCCCCTCAGCCCTGCATACCTTCCTCCCCCACCTCCTTAAGCACTGACCTTCGGTGACCCTGAACACAGGAAATCCCTAAAGCTAACTTCCACGGGGCCGGTGGGAAGTGAGCTTGTCTGTGGGGGCCCTCGGAAGGCACGCCCTCTCGCACCTTCTCTGGCCCTGAGCTCCCAGGGAAACACCTGAGCAGACTCCCGCCCCCGGCCCCTTCGGGGAGGCTGAGGAATGTGCCAAGAATCCTAGGGTGAGCCAGCCACAGCTTTAGGGCCAGAGAGGGAGGGAGAGGCTCCTCCTGGGGCCCGGGGGATCCCCAGGGACCCTCCCGTCGTCATTCCGGCTCGGGACCTCACCCTGACCAGGTAAACTGGATTTCTCACCAGGGCGGGGTGGGGTGGGGGTGGGGTTCCAGTCCCTGAGCAGTAGGAAGAGGGAGGGCCTGACTGGGGACAGCAGAGGGACAGACCCCACTTTCGGAGGCAGACTGGGCTCCCGTGCCAAATTCATAACAGTCCAAAAAACACCCTCCGGAAAAAAGCAGCACAAATCGTCATCTCGTGTGCTTGAAAAATTCTGGCATTTTCCCCCAAATCTGTCCTAGTTACGCTCGAGATCTCCTGACCCCAGAATACTTTTATTTATGACAGAAAATTCATCTCCATGGCAACGCCTTCGGAAGCCGCAGCCTCGAGATGATAGCTCTCTGAGCGATGAAGACAATAAACGGATTTTTCACAAAAACTGCGAAGAGTGGCTCCAGCGTGAAGGGCATCTTCGGGAGGGGACGTGGGGGGAGGGCCCGGGGCAGGGGGCGCGAAGGCACCAGGTTGTGGGGCGAGGGAGGATGCCCCGTGGCGATCTCTCCATTCTGGCTTTTAAAGAGCAACCAGGACTTACCCTGAGTCCCACAAATGTGACCCAACCCGGGGCTCAGCAGGGGACCTGCCAGACGCCCCTCCCTGGGTAGGGCTGTCCCCACGCAGGCCCGGTAACATCTGTACCTCCTCTCCCTCGCCTGGGAGATGGGCACGGGGTGCAGAAGAGCTCCATTTGTCGCGGCCCTTAGGAATCCAAGGCTCAAAACCCTTCTCTGCACAGCTGTGCTCCAGGGCAGCCCGAATTCCACAGTGAGAGGGAAGCATCCGTCGGTTCTGGCAGAGACGGTCCCTCCTGTCAGGCTGTGTGCCCCGTATGCGCACTGCAGTTAGACATCAGGGAGGGACTGCCTCACGAGTGTCTCTTCATTGATTCATCCACCCACTTACCCCCCCCACATCCATCCATCTATCCACCCATCCAGCCCCCACCCATCCATCCATCCATTCATCCATTCATCCACCTTCCTATCAACCCTCCCACCCATCCATCCATCCATCCATCCACCATCCATCCATCCATCCATCCATCCACCCATCCATCCATCCATCCACCCATCCATCCATCCATCCATCCATCCATCCACTCATCCATTCATCCACCTTCCTATCAACCCTCCCATCCATCCATCCATCCATCCATCCATCCATCCATCCATCCTCCCATCCATCTATCCATCCATCTACCTTTCTATCAACCCTCTCATCCACCCACCCACCCCTCACACATCCATCCATCCACCCCCCACACATCCATCCATCCATCCATCCATCCATCCATCCATCCACCCATCCATCCATCCATCCATCCATCCATCCACTCATCCATTCATCCACCTTCCTATCAACCCTCCCATCCATCCATCCATCCATCCATCCATCCATCAATCCTCCCATCCATCTATCCATCCATCCACCTTTCTATCAACCCTCTCATCCACCCACCCACCCCTCACACATCCATCCATCCACCCCCCCACACATCCATCCATCCATCCATCCATCCATCCATCCATCCATCTATCAACCCTCCCCTCCATCCATCCATCCATCCATCTATTCTCCCATCCATCTATCCATCCATCCACCTTTCTATCAACCCTCTCATCCACCCTCCCACCCTCCACACATCCATCCATCCATCCACCCACCCCCCACCCATCTATCCACCCATCCATCCACCCACCCATCCCCTACCCATCCACCCACCCATCCACCCCCTACACATCCATCCATCCATCCATCCATCCATCCATCCGTTTACCATTCATCTATCTATCCAACTATCTAAGCATTTCTTAAGCACCTACCACATGCCAGTCACTGTTCTTCACCATTGCATCTTTACTTCCATGGAGCTGATGGTTAAGGAGGAAAGTTAGACATTGAGCACACAATAAATGAAAATGTAGGGGGGAAGTGAGGGCTTGAAGGAAAATGGCAGCAGTTGCTAGAGCGGCTTGGCTCCTAGTGCTGTGTTGTGTGTTTGATCCTCACAACCACCCCTTGGGATTGGAGCCATGAGCAACTTCAGTTTCGCAGGAGGAGAACGTGGGGTACAGGTTCAGAAAGGAACTTGACCCAAATCTCATACACAGAGGACTCAGAGCTTGAACTTGAGCTAGCCTGGGTTTCATCTCCTTCAGGCCTGCAGTCTCTCCAGGGCTTAAGAGGGCCTTCTGAGGGCGCCCACCCTGCTCTGCTGGGATCAGGGAAGACTCCCGTGTGAGTGGGGACCCCAGGGCTGGCGGGGCCCTGGCTGAAGCAGTGGGGTGAAGAGTGTTCCCGCAAGACCAGCTGAGAACAACCCTCTGGCAACTCGGGGAAGCCTCTGCTGCTAACAGAAGGGGGGCTGATGGGGGTGAGGGGAGGGGAGGCTGGGGAGGGGAGGGAGGGCTGCCTGCCACCCCAGACCACCTGTTACTGAGCTCTGCTGAGGGACTGCCCGTGAGGACAAGATGGAGAGATTAGGCGAGGTTAGCCTTTGGTTTCTAAACATTAAAAAAAAGTTAGACAAAGGGGTTCTTCAGAGGAGACGCCACTGTCTGGAGGCCAGACGCTCCGGGGCTGGGGCTGCTCCTCGGGGCAGCTTGAAGCCATTAATTAGCGGGATCAGGTGCTGGCTTCCTGCCGTCGCTCAGCCTCCCCTCAGCCTTCCTGCGCGCACTGGAGGCTGGCCTCTGTCAGGGGCGCTCCTCCTGCTCCCGGGCGTGAGCGGCTGGCCCGGCTCCTGCAGCCCGTGGGACCTGCCCCAGCGTGCTTTCTGGCTCGGCCCGTCCCCCTGGGGTTCATGGGAAACTGAGGCCTGGATTAGGCTTCTACGAGAAGCCACGGCTGCCTCCTGTCCTGGGGTCCCGCGCTTTTGGCTCACGCCTTCCCGGCTTCCAGCTGGCCCCCCCAGGCCTCCTCGCAGCCGAAGCAGTGATCTCGGGTGGGGCCGGGCGCCTGGTGCCCCTCTGCCCTCCTGTCCTTGCTCAGCAGCGCCCGGGCCTTGGACCAGGGTCTGTGCTTCCAGGAGACCACGGAGCCAGGCCGATCGGTCCGGGGCTTCTCTGGGACACTCCGCGCCCTGTCACCACGGGCACATGTGGGAGGGTCAGGAGCCCCCCAGGTCCCTGCCACTGTTCACCTCCCTTCTGGGTCCTGCCAAGCCCACCCAACCCCGCCCTGGGCAGCCCTCCGCACCGTCTGTTACCTCCCCCTGGCTCCTCTTTCTGGTTGTCTGCTTGATAACACCCCAAAACGTTGCTTCCCAGGTCTAGAAGGAGAAGATTTCTTTGCCTTGCTGGCATGCAGGCCGGCTTGTCTATGCCTGGTGCCCGCCCATGTCCAGGGAGGGGGCGTGTCGGAGGAACAGAGAGACCCACATCTTGGAGGCTTCCCCCGCTCACTCCCCTGGGCCAGCCCACTCTTACCTGACCAGGAGCCGAGTGGGCCTCCTGTGGGCCCCCGACCCCGGGCAGCCCTGCCATCGGTGAATCTGAAAGTGTCCCCCACGGCGGGAAAGCCAGGGGCAGAGGCTTGCAGGAAGACCCCCGCCCCACAGCACCCCCGGCCCGAGCCCCAAAGCCAGCTCCAGACCCACCCTTCAAGGCCCCGCTGAGACTGGGCCGTGGATTTCTAGGCAGCGAGGTCAGGCGGCCTTCCTGCCCCAGGTGGCCAGGGGAGGGCGGGGGAGGGGCCGGCCAGGCCACGCACCCCGGCGCTCGTCGGGACCCGAACACCCTGCCCTCTCCCCTGGACCTGATTCCTGGAAGACGAAGGAAACCTGACAGCTTTGGAACATGGTGCCGGGTGCGGATGCTCGTGCAGGACACCGTCTCGAGCCCACCTCTGGGACCCGCGCCTGTCCACTCATTCTCTAGGGCCAACCGTGGCTCCGCTTCCAGGGAGCCCTCCCTGACTCTCCGCCCAGCAGTGGTGGAGACAAGTGCTAGTAGCGAGGATTGGCGGATTGGCGGCTGTGGGTTAAGCTCTGGTTGTGCCCCTGGTGCTGTGAGCTAGGCGGTGGGCCTGGGCGGGGCTCTTCGTGTCCTTGGTTAATAGATGAGAGCCTGGGGGGGGGGGGCGGTCTCTCCAGGTCTTGGAACCCAGAGGGGTGGAAGCCCAGGCCAGGACTCCTCCCGGGGATCAGGAGGAACCCCCCCCCCCCCCCCGCCCCGGCTCAAGCCTGGCCAAAGCCCTGTGCTCACTCTACCAAATAGCGTCACACTTAGCCCTCGCTCGCTGGAGCGTCCCTCAGGAAAGGACGGTGTCTCCGGTCTCTGTGATAGGTTTTCAGAGCCAGGGTGGGACACACTGCAGCCGTGCAAATATTTAAGGCCCCACCGAGGAAGATCCGCGGTGGCAAACGGGCTTGGAGGAAGACAGCGTATGCCATCGGCTATCGAGGAGACGCACGCAAACACCACGAGCAAGGACAAGAAAGTCGATGACCTGGCCGAGCCCCGCCCGCCCCCCTCCCTCACAAAAGCTCTGGTCCTACCCGAAGCCAGAGGGTCCGCAGGGACTGCGCAGTTTGGGAGAGAGACCCCGGCCCTGGAGCTGGTGAATTTAAGGCAAATCACCAGAAATGTTCTGGTTTGGAGCCACAGAACGCTGCGCGCTGAGACTCAGGAGCCCTTTGGCCATTGTCTGGTTCAGCAAACAGCTTACGGATGTCGCAGAGCGGGCCGACACCGGGGTGCTGGGCCCGAGCCCTGCCTCCGGGCCCGTGTCCCCGCACCCCTGCCCGCCTCTGGCTAGGATGCAGCGCAGCATCCTGTGGGCTTCCCTCCGCATGCCTGCCAT